>CM040402.1:72946078-73546078 GCA_022702515.1 Ilyophis sp. 1 JC-2022
TAGAGTTAAGAAGTGTCTGCTAAAGGAACCACACTCAGCTAATGAAGGGTTAGGCTCCTCAATGGCTAGACCCAGAGCTTCATCCTGCTCGGTTGAGGATGCCATGTAGAGCCGCTCCTCCGAGACAGCAGTCTGGATCGGGAGGCAATGACGGAAAAGCATACAGTAGGTCGGACGGCCATTTGTGCGCAAACGTGTCTACCCCCAGGGGCTATGGAGAACCACTGGGGGCAGTGAGTGGACTCCTGAGGGGCGAACAGGTCTCATTTCGGACACCTGGAAGGTTTACGTCATGAAGAAAAGCCAAGCTGGAAAGAAACGCTGGGTCGCTCTCAAAGACTGGCGGGACCCTGCTCCGCCTTGGTGTTTTTTTGTGACAAACTGTTGAGGTGTTGCCCGACCTTATTGTCACATGTTTTCCCCTGAGCATGGGTAAGAAGTGCCTCAGTGACAAGGAGCTGCTCAAAGTTCGAGAAAATTGACGTGGTCCAACTGATGTACTCACGACCACAATCCCCGAGCTGGTGGGTGTTGATGCGCCGTGATGGTATAGCCACCATCTGGACCCCCTTTGTCAGACTCGTTGCCCTGGGTGGAGTAGCTGGCAAAACCGACGCATCACTTTGATTCAAATGTGACAGTCCCACTTAGGGTGCAGCACCATGGTGTCCAACCACATTTGAAGCGGCATGGCTGCAAGGCATCTGGGAGGCACAACCACTGAGGTAGCCACAATGAAGCCCAGAAGCCCCTGAGAAACCCTCGAAAACCGCATTCACCTGGAACCGACGCACAATGTTGAGCACACTGGCTATGCGGCGGGGCGTCAAAGATGCCCTCATGCTCCTTGAATCGAGCAACAGTCTAATACAAGTGATGGACTGGCTCAGCACTAGCTGGCTCTTTTCATAATTGACATTGATGCCCAGACTGGAGATATGTGCCACCATCTGGGCAGTGTGTGAGAGTGTCATACTGTACGACTCGGTACCTATCAGCTAATTGTTCAGGTACGGCAGAATTTTTACCCATTTCAGCCGGAGCGGCGATAAAACAGCGCTCATACAACAGGTGAATACACGTGGGGCCCGACCTCGGAACGGAAAGTAGAGGAAATTACGGTGTCCCACACAGATTGGGATGTGGAAGTACGCGTCTTTCAAGTACACAGCTGTAAACTAATTTCCAGGTTCCACAGTGTGTCAGATTTCTTGTACCCAGAGCATCCGGAAATTGTACTGCCTTAGATGCGAATTCAGGTCCCTCAGATCCAGGATTAGTCGGAGGAGACTATCCTTTTTTTTTTTGTACCTGAGAAAACATGCTGTAAAACCCACTGAGCCATACGGAGGGAGGCACCACTGACACGGCACTCTTCTCCAGGAGGCCTGTAATTTTTCAATTCAGCATCCCTGAAGTGGGGTCCTGTAAAACTGACCCTGGAGAATGCTGGGGCCCACCGGTTGAACTGGAGGCGGTAACCCTTTGAAATTGTGAAAAAAATCCTGAGGTGTCATGCCTATTTGGCGGTATGTTTGGGGGCTTTGGGGGGCGGCGGTTGGACTGCTGCCCCCTAGCTGGATGGGCAGGTGAACCCATGAGGTCACACTGCCAAGCTCATGTGACATGAAAGGGAAAGCTTGACGTGATGCGTCACTGATTGAGGTATCCACCCCTGAATCAAGCAGCGTTTATGACTGTTAAAGCATCAGTCAGGAAAGCGAGTTCCCAATATGCGCCATGCTGGCCGCAGCGGTATATAACCTACAGAGCAGATCATCAGTCGCTCTGCACTGTGGCTTAGGCTGTCACGAAATCGGTAGACACCGGAAAACATGGTGTTGGAAGCCGCTATGGAAAGCTGGCGGGAAATCCATCTCCACTTCTTGGGGCCATAACCCTCCCAGTCCACCAGATAATGGAACCCGTGTCCTCTGCAGCGGATCTCCAAGATCCGGTGCACCAAGTAGGCAGGAGCGTTGTCGATGATGCGGGGTGGAGGGAGATCTGCCGGAGGGCTTAAAAGGCTGGAGGAGACGGGCTTGAGTTGGGACATGTGGAAGTTAGGGTGGATCTTGAGGGCTGGGGGGAGCTTGAGCTTGATAGCGGAAGGGTTAATGACAGATTCAATGGTGTAGGGGCCAATTAATCGGGGTTGGAGCTTCTTAGAAGTGGACTGAAGGGGAATGGTAGAGGTGGAAAGCCAGACCTGCTGTCCTGGAGTGTACTGGGTGGCTGCGGTACGGTGAAGGTCTTCCTGCCGCTGAGTGCGGGCGGTGGAACGGAGGAGTGTTTTGCAGGTGTCGTCCCATACCCTCTTGCAGTAAAGGATGTGGGCCTGTACCGACGGGATGCAGACCTCCTCCTTCTAGACAGGGAACAGGCGTGGCTGGTAACCCAAAGAACACTTGAATGGGGACAACTGTGTGGAGGAGCTGGTGAGCGAGTTGTGAGAGTATTCCACCCAAGGGAGAAGCTTGGCGGGAAGTCACACAATGTAAGGCCACTCCTAGGTCCTGGTTGGCTTTCTCTGTCTGTACGTTGGTTTGGGGGTGGTAGCCCGAAGAGGCCCCTGTTATTGGCGGAGGCCCCCAGGGACTGACAGAACGTCTAACAAACCTGGGAGGAGTACTGGGGTTCGCGGTCAGACATGATCTCAGAGGGGATTCTGTGCAACTGCACCACATGTGTGGGAATTTAACATTTAATTCTATAAAAAGTATGTTGTAATAGAGTGTATAAACTTGTCTGTGGTAGTTAAGTTTCGAATGGGTGACCTTGGGCCTGTGTTCTGAGAGTTCTGAGAGGGAGGGCCACAACATTCTTCAGATAAAGGATTTGCCACAAAAACAGAGTCAGTTTATGCAAAAACAGGAAACGCCAAAACTCATAAGTTTCTATCTTCGTGGAAAAATACAAGACATGAGCTGAACACGAGTAATTCTAAGCGTTTGATTGGTTTTAATTATACGCCCAGTGATGTATGAAAATGGAAGGTAGAAGACATACCCCTTTTTAGCATACAGTATATAAGCACCACAGTAGCAGAGATGGGGGGGTCCACGAGCGAGAGCGTGCACGCGCGAGCGCGCTTCCAGCGCGCTTCCAGAGGACCACAGATGTATTAACCCATTGTGTTATTCTGTAAAGACTTCGAGCTGACACAATAAAGACAAAGTGATTTAACCATTCGAATTGAATTGAAGAGTATCCTTGATCCACCTCCTTGACCACGAAAAGCAATATAATTGATTGCTAACACATGGAGGACCAGGAGCTCCACTGTCTCGGATGCTGAGGGAAGCTTGAGGAGAGGGAGAAAATAGATTGCCTTGGAGAAACGGTCGACAATGGTTAAGATGGTGGTGTTACCTTCTGAAGGTGGTAGTCCAGTCACAAAGTCGATTCCAATGTGACTACAAGGACGGTCCGGGACAGGAAGGGGACAGAGAAGACTGGTAGAGGGCTAATGAGAAGCCTTACTCCTGGCGCAGATGGAACATGCTAGCACGAAGGCACGGGCATCCACCTCCATAGTCGGCCACCAGAAACCTCCTCAGCAGGGACAGGGTGAGATGAACCTCCGGGTGGCAGGACAGGCGAGAGGAGTGCGCTCACTGCAGGACCTGGGAGCGAACAGAGTCGGAGTCAAACAGGCATGAGTCAGGGTTTGTTGGGTCTGGCTGCATCACCTGGGCAGTCTTAATGATTTCCTCAATCTCCCAGGTGACCGCAGCCACCACACAAGATGGAGGGATGATGGAGTCAGGACAAACAGGACTGGTCTCAGGGGAATACAGGCGGGACAGGGCGTCGGGCTTGGTGTTGCGGGAACCTGGTCTGTAGGTGATAGTGAAATTGAAACTACTAGTGCCCAGCGGGCCTGATGGAAGGTGAGACATTTAGCATATTGAATATAATATATTTTTGTGGTCAGTCCAGACAATAAACGGAAGCTTCGCCCCCTCCAGTCAATGCCTCCATTCTTCAAGGGCGAGCTTGACCGCCAACAGTTCCTGGTTGCCAACATCGTAGTTGTGCTCGGCGGGGGACAGCCGGCAGGAGAAGAAGACACAAAGGTGTAATTTCTGGTCCTTCGCCGAGCGCTGGGACAGGATGGCACCCACCCCTGGGTCGGAGGCGTCCACCTCGACAATAAACTGAAGACTGGGGTCTGGGTGAATCAGAACAGGTGCGGAGGTGAACCTGGACTTGAGACTGGAGAAGGCAGAGTTAGCTTCGGGAGAAGGGAACAGAGGTGGAGGTGAGACTGGTGAGGGGTGCGGCTTCCTGGCTGTAGCCCCGGATGAATCGGCGGTAAAAATGAGCAAACCCTAGGAATTGCTGGAGTCACTTATGTGAGGTGGGTCAAGGCCATTCTGCCACTGCCCGGATCTTATCTGGGTCTGGTCTTACTCGCCCACTCTCCACAATAAAGCCTAGGAAACTGACAATGGGATGTGAAATTCACATTTCTCGGCTTTGACGTAAAGCTTGTTCTCCAGGAGGCATTGGAGAACTTGCCTATCATGCAGGACATGCTCATCAGGATTACGGGAGAATATAAAAATGTCATCTAGATAGACAAATACAGACTGGTTGAGGAGGTCACGGACGACGTCATTTATTAGGGCCTGGAACACAGCTGGAGCGTTAGTGATCCCAAACTGGACCACCAGGTACTCGAAGTGTCCTAGGGGCGTGTAAAACGCTGTCTTCCATTTATCCCCCTCCTGGATCCGGAACAGGTAGTAGGCGTTGAGAGACAGGTAGCATGGCAGTAAGAATTCCAACTTTGTATGTTGTTAGTGGCTAAATTAAGGTGGGGGTTGTGCTGCTTCAGCCATGGTTGACCGAGGACCAGGGGTGACTGAATAGAGGTGATAATGTGAAACAGGATGGTTTCACGATGGTTGACGGACAGAATGAGCTGAAGGGGTATGGTAGTAAGGGTAACCCGGGCGATGAGCTTCCCGTCCAGGGAGAAAGCTTGGAGAGGATTAGGGAGAGGTCTGGTGGGAATGCCTGCTTAGCGGACGAGTGTGGCATTGATGAAGTTGGAGTTGGCTCCAGAATCAACCAGGGCCGACAGGGGGAAAGATTGGCGTTCCAGCTGAGCGTGGCGTTAATCAGAAACCGGGACTGGGCAGTAGCAGGAGAAGAGATAGGGCTCACCAGGACACCCAGATGAGAAGGTTGGGAAGTGGATGCTGGCAGGAAGCTGGCTGTCCCATATGGCGGTGGCCCACTCTCGCGCACTCCCCCCCAGACAGGCCATGACGAATGCGATCTTGCTTTGGTCAGAGTGGTAGGAACCTGGTTGCATCTTAAACACAAGATCGCATTGCGTCAGGAAGCCCTGACATTTTTCCAAATTCCCGAGGTAGTGTTCAGGATGGGGAATGCGGGGCTCTCTGGTAGGGAGGAGCAGCGGTGTAGCAGGTTGCGCGGAAGTGGAAGGACTGGGCGGCTCAGCCGGAGCTGGAACAGGCAGGCTGGGGGATAGCTGTGACATCTGTAAACCCATCTGACTAACTTTCTCCAAAATGGATTTCAGGGTCTCCATGACATCACGGAGGAGTTGGTCGTGCTGACCGATGATGGCTCCCTGGCAGGCGATGGTGTGGTGGAGCTGCTCAAGAGTCTGCTGGGTCCATAGCTGGCCAGTTTGTTCTGTTAAGGCTTAGTACTGGACTGGACCCAAACTGAAGACTCTGAGACAGACTCGATGTAAACTCCACCAGGGAGTGAATGGAGTAAGGAACAGAAAAAAAACAGGTTATATCAACAAACTGGCTGGGATAATCTCAAGATGGAGCTGAGACAACAAACTGGCGAAGAGGCAGTGAAACAAGGGAACTTAAATAAGGAGGGGAACAGGTGAGAAGACTAATTGAATAATACAAGGGAGTGAGGAATGTGTGCGAGAGGGGGAGTGATAGCCTAATGATAAGGGGTGAATGAGCAACGAACACAGAAACACAGAAACAACACGAACAGGGTAAACTGAAAAACACAACATGAAACATGAGGAATGGGAAAACGAAAGAAACGAAAGGGAGGTGGACTGGAGGGAAACGACGGATGTTACAGCGAGTGTCCCTACCAGACTTGCCCTTTCCACAGAGAGGGGCATCTGGCACATAAACGCATCCAACCTGTCCTGCTTGGTCTCCAAAGACATGACTAGAGAACGCCCCCTGCAGGTGCCCTAGACTAAGGCACAAGTAGCACCTGTTGTGAGCATCAGACAGGTCCATGGCTCCCCCCACATTCAAGGCGCTCATGCCTGGAGCAGAAATGAAGAACACCCGAGGACGCAAACATGCAAGGGTGAACTGGAGCACAATGGGGGAGACACAAACCAATCCATGGAGCGCACATGCCTACAGATTGGGAAAACGTCTCACAGGGGAGGAACCACGCCCAGGGTTAAGAGACAGAATCAAGTACCACCCTTGCAGCACTTCAACCAATCAATGGAGCTCACACATGCACAGATTGGGGAAAACGTCTCACTGGGGAAGGACCACGCCCAGGGTTTTAGAGACAGAATCAACAGGCAGTCTCACAGCACTTCAACCAATCAACAGAGCGCACACGCTTACCGATTGGGAAAAACGTCTCACTGGGAAAATTACCACGCCCAGGGTTGCAGAGACAGAATCAGCAAGCACTGTCGCGGCACTTTCAACCAATCAATGGAGTGCACGGCTCACAGATTGGAAAACATGTCTCACTGGGGGAAAAACCACGCCCAGAATTTCAGAGACAGAAACAGTAGGCAGTCTCGTAATACTTTCAAGCAATCAACGGAGTGTACGTACTCACTGATTGCCAGGGCTGCTTTAAACAAAGGATTTAACAAACTCTCTTGTTTAAGCAATAATTAGCGAATGCAATATAAGCCAAAAAGGAATGCAAACACTTCCAATATAAACGGCTATAGAGTACTCAAGTGAGTACGTCAGTCGTGGGCGGAGTCTGGTTTCGAGAGACTATCGACTATTTCTTGAAATCTGATTTATAGAATGAGCCGAAACGTTCCTGGATTAGCCTGTATGGTACAAGGATATATTCCATATATCACATGTTCCAATTTTTTTTTTTTCAAAGTTTTTTTTTTTTTAAAGTAATGCGTTAATGAATGTAGTTCGACTTGTAGTCCACTTTAACGGACTACATATCCAGTACTGCAATGCACCGGTGGTTCTCAACCAATAATATATGATCTCATCTGTCTGCTCTGTGGCAGATGGGAGACTGAAGACCAGCTACCGTTAGCTTGCTAATTAGAGAAGCCCGCCCGACAAGGTCAGAAACTATGCTAAGGTTAACCACATAAAGCAATTCTAGCTTTTAGTCCTTCAAGCTAGCTAGCTAATGTTAGAAAAAAGTGTTTCAAAACGGAGCTGTATGCTACTGCTGGCTAATGTTATATGACAACGTCTGGAGACAAGGCTGCACGTTCGGAGGGAATTATGGGACGTGGAGTTTTTAAACAGTGCCAGTGGTGGTATGCTCACAAAAAAAATACTAAAACGTAAAATATACTCAAAGCTGGTCTAGAAAAACGGCATAGTTTGCGAAAGGGCGTTATTTTGAACAATCCAGGAAATTGACGGTAAGACATAATCAGTAGAAACGGTTTAAAAGTAAGCTTTAGTTAATGTCTACACTCTAAATTAATGGGGATTTTACTTCCGAAACCAGCGTGACGTAGTCACTTGAGTACTCTATATGCTACAAGAAAACATTAACAAAGTTAACGTTAGCAACACCAAATACCAAAACCATCACTCTGCGGCCAGATATGGAGTAGATGTGGATGGATCTCTTTAAGGGTTGTTTCTCCTGACTTTTTTCCCCATAGAGTTCTATAGGAAAATTAGTCAGGAAAAATAACCCTTGATCCATCCACATCTACTCCATATCTGGCAAGAGTGATGGTTTGGGGCTCGTTCGATAGCTCAGACCCTTGATGACTTACAGCCATTTAGCCAGCCATGTGTTCCATACTGTACCAGTGTAATTTACAGCTGAATCTAGTCTCACCCCCAAATTCCCATAGAGATCCATTCAAATGCAGAGAGTTTATAGTATCGCTTGTAACAGTCCCTGGAAATAAGATATCGAAAGTTTTTTGTTGATGGGTCACAGACTTCAAGTAACAGCATGCAAAAGATATGCGACCAAATATTAAATATGATACTTTAAAAATATGTTCAAGGAAAGGGTATGAATACTTATGTAAATGAAAGATTTCAGTTTTCGATTTTTAATACATTTGCAAAAATTTCTAAAAACATGTTTTCACTTTGTCATTATGGGCTATTTTGTGTAGAATTCTGAGACAAAAAATGAACTCAATCTATTGTAGAATATGTCTGTAATGTAATAAAACATGGAGAAGGTGAAAGGGGTATTCAGACTTTCCGGCTTGACTGTAAGTATTAATGGTTACATATTAATTAATGTATCGACGCAAACCACAATGTCAGGTACATTGTATACTGTATATGCAAATACTTGTACTTGAAATATTCAGACAGTTTTGCATACTTCCGGGTAGGAGAGGAGTGGTAGTGGGGATGTGGAGTAAAGGAGGTGGGGAGTGAAGAATATTGGGATGCACTCTCAATATGAAATTGTTATTGAATAATGCAGGCTACAATATATGACTCAATGGAATAATGTGCGCTTCGTTGATTGGTTGAAGTGCTGCGGGAGTGTCTGCTAATTCTGTCTTTGAAACCCTGGGGGTGGTTCTTTCCCCAGTGAGACGTTTTTACAAATCTGAGACAGCTGATTCTGTTTCTGAAACCCTGGGCGTGGTCTTTCCCAATGAGACGTTTTTCCCAATCTGGCCATACCTAGACGACTGGCTGATATGTACCCAGTCGTACAGTATGGCGCTCTCACACACGGCCCAGACATTGAAACACATCACCAGTCTGGGCATCAACATCAATTATGGAAAAAGCCAGCTAGTGCCAAGCCAGTCCAATTATATTGAACTGCTGCTTGATTCAAGGAGCATGAGGGCATCGTTGAGTGTTACGACCTTGAAGAACAACAAAAATACATATACTTTGCAACACCACATGAATTAAGTATAACAATATTTAGCATTTATAAAGAACTTTCCTGAAAAAATAACTTGATAATGGCAACCCTGCTGACACAGTGTCAACCCTGTTAACACATTGTTATTTATGAAATATGAAATAAAAAATAATAGATTTTAACACCTATTAATACAAAACAATAATTTAATGGAAAGATAAAATAGTAGATAAGCATGCACAGTAGTTTCCCATAAAAATACTAATATATTGGCAAGCATTTAAAAAATAGAACAGAGCCTGGAAAAATGTAATTGTTGTACATAGACTATGAATTTAAAACAAAGAAGCTATCTTTTTTTTTTTAAATACAAGATGAGTTATTTATCCAGTATTTATCAGTATTTTCATGCTGAGAAGGCACTGCATGTTTTTCTGAAAAATTATCATGTCCTTTATTCAATTGAGTGCCAAAAATATCAAAAGAAAATTGTGCTCAAACTCAAACTCAAAAATGTGCTCAAATGCTGAAATTACCCAGCTGCACCAACATTTTTGGTGTATGTTAGGTATCTAACCTGCCTACAGACATTACATTACATTAGTCATTTAGCAGACGCTTTTATCCAAAGCGACATACAGTAAGTGCATACAGAAAGGTCATCGAAGTAACTACAGAACAGATAGGAAAGCACATTCTTCCCATACAGTAGCAGCTATCCCTAGTAATGAACACTGAATGCAGTTCACAGTGAACTGGGTAAATCAGCTCTACCACAATTCTATTCTAAACATTATAAACTTGGATACACAGTTCAACAAGAACACATACCATGAGGTCCTAGATAAGTATTAGTCCAGGTGGAGTCTGAAAAGGTGTGTTTTCAGGCCACGACGGAAAGCAGGCAGGGTTGGCATGGAACGTAGTGGAATGGGAAGTTCGTTCCACCACTGGGGAGCTAGGGTGGAAAAGCTCCGCAGTCGGGACGAGCGGGTGCCGTTGACACGGAGGGGGGGAAGTGCAAGTCGCCCTGCAGTAGATGAGCGAAGTGGTTGAGCAGGAACATAGTTCTGTATCAAGTCCTGCAGGTAGACAGGGCCTGTCCTATTGGCTGCAGTGTAGGCCAGGGTCAGAACTTTGAACCTGATCCTGGCTGCAACAGGCAGCCAGTGGAGTGAGCTCAACAGGTCATCTGGGGATCTGGATTTCCTCCACTTTCTCTCAGCGCCTCGCAGCATGGTTCTGCTGGATCTGAGGGAATCTGTCAGCCATGGGGAGGGGGGTGATGGTCGAGCGATTGAGAGATTGAGAGAGGCAGGAGTTAAACATAGAGGTGGCAACATCAACATGCATATTGGCAAAAGAAGCAGGAGGAGGAAGTATAGAGAGAGCGGAGGTAGTGAGCGAGGAGTGCGAGAGGGTGTGGAGATTTCTCCTGAACATAACAGTGGGTGGGTCGTTAGTAGAGTTGAGGGAGAGTGGGAGGGAGAGAGAATGAAATAAAGAAATGGTCCGATACGTGGAGCGGGGTCACCGTGAGTTCGGACGTGGCGCAGCTCCTGGTGAGTACAAGGTCTAGTTGGTTACCAGCCTTGTGGGTGGCAGGCGATGGGGATTGAGTGAGAGCGAAGGACTGGAAGAGTGAGGCGACGCTGGATAGCTGGGAACTCTCTGGATGGAGGTTGAAGTCTCCCAGTAGGATTACAGGGGTGCCATCCTCAGGGAAGGAGCTCAGGAGAGTGTCCAATTCATCCAGGAAAGTGCCGAGCGGACCTGGAGGGCGATAGAGAACTACAATGTTAAGTGTAGATGGGTGGGTTACAGTGACTGCATGAAACTCGAGGAGAATTTCAGGCAGTGTGCAGTGGGAATAGAGAATTTCCAGGATGAAATTCAGACCCATCACCCGGAAACTATATAGTTTGGTGCCACAGACCCACTCCAACAAAGTTCTACCGTGTTTTTGCAAACAGAAAGACATTTGTGCACTTTAAGGACATGCAGAAGAAGCTGCAATTGCAAAAATCACACACACATGCACAGGGTGTGAAATTAACACCAGCCAAATGCTGGCAAAATTTTGATTGTGGCTGGTAACTAAGCAGGTTGTGTTATATTTTAAAGGTAATTGTGGCTGGTAAAATGTTGAAAATGGCTGGCGATTTTTAGAATCCACAAGACACTCTGGCCAGTGGGTGAACAAGTTTCTTACCCTGCGTTCAGAGAAACAATGTGGGCTGTGCTATGAAATAATTTACTTGCATAAATGTACTTTGACAAAGTTCTCATTGAAAGCAAACAGCACAATAGCAACTGGACATACAGTATCACGAGAACGGATCGGAACCAATCGCAGACACCACAAGTAATAGGAATAGGCTTTAATCATGGTCAACAGAAACAGGTCAATATCCAGGCAAACAAAACAATGCAGGTAAGGTAGGCTCGAAGTCAGTTCCAGGCAAAGTCCAGTGAACAGGGCAAAGCAGGATGGGCCAAAGCGAAGTCCAGGAGCAGGCAGGGGTCAGAACCGGGGAATCCGTCAGAGCAGGGGATGAGGAGGGCGAAGGGCAGGAGCAGGGTTGGGATGGGGAAGGGCAGGAGCAGGGTTGGGATGGGGGTGGGCAGGAGGGCTGGGACAGGACTGGACAGAACAGGCAGGACTGGAGCAGGCTGTACAGGAAGGATAACAGGAACTGGACGGAACACAGGAACGAGGAACAGGCAGGGAACAGGCAGGGAACAGGCAGGGAACAAAAATGCTAGAAAGTACTGAGACGAGCACAAGGCAGGGCGACGATCTGGCAGACAACACAGAAACAGAGGAGACTAAATACCAAACTAACTAAGAAACAATGAGGAACAGGTGAGACAAAACAAAATGAGAAAACACAATTCAGGTGTGGGGAAGTGGAGACATAAAATGGAGGGAGAGAGGGAAAACATGGAATAAACTGCCAGATAGGAAATACAAATAAAAGGAAAAACCAGACATAGACATAGACTTAAGACATGACAATACAGTATGTGGCCAGGGAATTGGGAAGACGTTATTACTTAAGCGTAAATATTCATGTTCGGGTGAGGATGTGGATGTGTGTGTGACATCCAGCAGGGAGGTAAGGACCCAAATGCACGACGAGACAGGAAAGAAGATAAGTGTCTATATATTCTGTAGGTACACCGGGAAACCAGGGTGTGCGATCTGAAGCCAGGTTCGCAGCGCAGGAACAGGCGGTGGCAGAGTCAGGATCCAGCAAGAAGGCGAAGTAGCCAGGAGTGGTCTTTAGCCAGGTTCGAAGGATCAGGCGGTGGCAGAGTCAGGATCCACACAGGGAAGTCAGGGCGTGTGGCATCCAGACCTGGGTACATATATCCAGTCTAGAAAACTAGAAATTCGGGACAAAAGTACAAACGCGACAAGGACCGTAATACTCAGACAAGGAATCACAGGAACAGCACGGTTAATATAACTAGTGTCATTAGAGCTGATAAACTGCAGCTTGCGGGAAATGCGTGCGAGATTAGCGAATTGATTGAACAATTAGAAAACCACGTGAGGAATGCGGTGAAAGCAATTAGGTGTGAATTGTGTCATTAAGATGTGGTGCAAGTAATAATGTGCAATGTAGACCCAATCAGGCAATGAACGCAGACATGACACAATCAGGTTCAGGGAAAACAGGAAAACCCCAAGGAAGGGACGGGGAGCGGAGCGGATCGTAACAGTGTGTCTTCAAAAGTGAGGGTCTTGATGGGTTGCCTGAACTAAAATACCAAAAACCCAAGTGATGCTGATTTGAACTCACCATTGGATCTGGTTCAGATCTAGGTTGATTGCTTCGGGTCTCCTTGTAAGTTAATACCTGTGAGAGGGAGAGACCCAAAGTTCCTGCAAGAGCACTGTCATGCTCTGCATCCCTGCTGCTCTGTCTCTGTGCTGCTCTGTCTCTGTGCTGCTCTGTGTCTCTGTGCTGCTCTGTCTCTGTGCTGCTCTGTGTCTCTGTGCTGCTCTGTCTCTGTGCTGCTCTGTCTCTGTGCTGCCCTGTGTCTCTGTGCTGCTCTGTGCATCTGTGCTGCTCTGTGCATCTGTGCTGCTCTGTCTCTGTGCTGCTCTGTGTCTCTGTGCTGCTCTGTAATAATAATAATAAATTATATTTGTATTGCACTTTACATTTTAGCAATCTCAAAGTGCTACAGAGTAACAAAACAAATGACATGTATACAATAAAAATGTTAAATACTAAGGGGAAACACAGACAATACTTTCAGCAGAAGGCTTTAGTAAAAAGGTGTGTTTTTAGGCCTCGCTTGAAAGTATCAACAGTCTGGGGGACCCTCAGATGGTCTGGCAGAGCGTTCCAAAGCCTTGGAGCTACAGAGGCGAAGGCCCGGTCGCCCATGGTGCGAAGGCTGGTTCTAGGGGCTAGAAGGGTATTGGTGGTTGCAGAACGGAGGGTGCGTGAGGAGGTCTGGGGGGTAAGGAGGTCCTTTAGGTACTGAGGGGCATGTCCGTGAATGCACTGGTGGGTAAGGAGGGAGACCTTGTACTCGATTCTGAGTGGGACAGGGAGCCAGTGAAGAGATTTCAGGATGGGGGTGATGTGGTCGTACTTGCGCACCCTCATCAGGACCCTGGCAGCGCTGTTCTGGATGTACTGCAGTCTCTGGATGCACTTGCCAGGGATCCCGATGAGGAGTGCATTGCAATAGTCCAGCCGGGAGGAGATAAAGGCGTGGACTAGTTTCTCTGCATCTGTCAGGGTGAGTGTTGGACGAAGTTTGGCGATGTTTCTGAGGTGGTAAAATGAGGTCTTGCAGAGTTGTTTGATGTGAGTGTCAAAGGTGAGTTGGGGGTCCATTTTGACACCCAAGTTGGTGACAGATGTAGAGAGTGGAATATCTTGGCCGGAGAAGGTGATGCCGGTGATGGTGGAAGAGCGGAGCTGATGTGGTGTGCCAATTTGAATGGCTTCTGTTTTCGAACTGTTTAGCTGGAGAAAGTTGAGTTGCATCCACGCCTCTATCTCCTCCAGGCAGGTCGTCAGTGTGGATGCTGGCAGGGGAGCGGAAGAGGTGGGGGTCGTCCTCAGGTAGAGTTGTGTGTCATCAGCATAGCAGTGGAAGGATATCCCGTGCCTGCTGATGACATCACCCAGGGGGAGCAGGTAGAGGGTGAAGAGAGTAGGGCCCAGCACTGAGCCCTGGGGGACACCGCAGGTGACGATGTGGGTTTCTGATTTTGCTTTGCCCAGGGCGACGCACTCGGTTCTATTTGTCAGATATGAGATGAACCAGTTTTGAGCGTTGTCTGAGAGTCCAATGGTGTATTGCAGGCGGCGGAGAAGAATCTTGTGATCAACCGTGTCAAATGCAGCTGTTCTGTCTCTGTGCTGCTCTGTGCATCTGTGCTGCTCTGTGTCTCTGTGCTGCTCTGTCTCTGTGCTGCTATGTCTCTGTGCTGCTCTGTGTCTCTGTGCTGCTCTGTCTCTGTGTCTCTGTGCATCTGTGCTGCTCTGTGTCTCTGTGCTGCTCTGTCTCTGTGCTGCTCTGTGCATCTGTGCTGCTCTGTGTCTCTGTGCTGCTCTGTCTCTGTGCTGCTCTGTGTCTCTGTGCTGCTCTGTCTCTGTGCTGCTCTGTGCATCTGTGCTGCTCTGTCTCTGTGCTGCTCTGTGTGTCTGTGCTGCTCTGTGTCTCTGTGCTGCTCTGTCTCTGTGCTGCTCTGTGCGTCTGTGCTGCTCTGTGTGTCTGTGCTGCTCTGTGTCCGTGTGTCTGTGCTGCTGTGTTTGTGCTGTTGTTGCTGCTTTTGCTTCAACTGAATGGATGTTATTAATTGATATCATTAGATTTTTCAATAAAAAATTGTGGCTAAAACCTTATGCATATTATTTTGAAATAGGCTATTTTTATTGCAGCAATGTATCAAATCGTTCAGATCTTTTTTGGTTGCAAGCATCCAGAAGAGCAAAGTGTCATTCAAATTCCGAATGGGAAAATGGGAAATTACTGCTATTGTGATGGTTTCCAGTGGCAGAGAATCAAATGCAATGGGAAATGGGGATCAGAACAAGTCACTCACATGAGGACCACAAATAGATGAAACCCCAAAAGGGTGGAAAAGAAAAGGAATAATCCTAGAAGCTAAAACAGCCAAATAATAATCAGTCCAGGAAAACAGGGCAAACTCGAAACATGAGTAAAAACACAAAACTAAGTCTCGTAAAACTGAAAAAGAAAAGAACACCTTCGGCACGTAAACCTAACACGGCCAGAAGGTGAAACCTCCAAAGAAAAACTGTCTCAGTGAGAACAGCACGGACAAAATAGCACAGCGAAGCTTACAGGAGTGGATAAACCTATACCTGAAAAGATAAAGCTATGAAGCAAGTCCCTCGTGAGCATAAAACAAGTTTAATATCACAAGGTCGCTTGTACCTGGCTATACCTGGCTCAATGTAATACAAAATGACAAAGAAGCACCGGGAAAGCGGAAGTGAGGAACTTAAATACCTCGCAGGTAGAAGCACAGGTGAAATTAATAATGAGCACGGGGAAGCAAAACCCCGGACCGGAATGTGGAAAAAATCTGATAGATTCTCAATAGGGGGAAACAGGACGAGAACCACAACGGAAAAGGAAAAAATAACCCACGAACCATGACAGCTATTCACACTTTGCAGACAAGTTCAGAATTAAGGAGGACAATTAAATCGCAGTCATCTTCCATTAATAAAACATTACTCTCAGAATTTCAAAATAATTTGTTTAAACTGCTGACTAAACACTTTTGACCCTATTCAGAGGTTGCAGAAGCCCCTTACACTGTATGTGCATACCTGTCACAAGTTCAGATTTATATTTTGGAGCAGCACAGTGGCAGAATAATTTTTACACCAAGGTTGGTACATATATTTCTTTGCGTTTCACTTGACAGGTGACATTTGGGGGTGTAAATAGATGTGAATGTCCCAGTGGTATTTTAAAAGGTTTATGGAATCTGAAAAATCCACCTTCAGTAGCATGATCTAAACACAGCTGCAACCATGCACCAGCAATTCTAGAGCAAGGGGCCAAAACCGGGCTGAGTTGTTGAAGTGCACTTCCTTGTCTTGCTGAGAGCGTTGCTCTCTGGCGCCAGTTTGGTTGGCTCTGTTATAGGTCTTTCAGGCCCATTTTTCAATGCAAGTCAATGGTACCAAATGCAGTCAGAATACAAAGGCAACACATTTTTTTCTTGAGAACATGTAGTTGCAATAGATGCTTTTTCTTTGTATAAAGTTATTGTGTAATTTGGACAATATTTTAATATTTTGTGGATCGATTCGGGACAGTTTGCGGCACTTCCTAGTTATTGCGCGTCGCTAGTATCGCACATGCTTACCGGACCCGGCCCGGACTTAATGACTATATAAGGGTCCCCCTTCCCCCTTCTCTGCGCAGTCTCTGGCTCCCATTTTTTTTACAACATTGCAGCACAAAAATGCACTTCAAAAACACTTTTCTCAAGCTCATGAAAAGTCAATGGGTGATGTCACTTTTCCCATATTTTTTCTACAATCTATATTCTAGAGTCATTGATGGAGGCAATTATGAGAAAAGTAATGACGTCTTCAGAATGTTGCAAAGGCATCCAGACACAAACACGACTAGCCCACAGTAAGAATATCATATTTACATCCATAATAGCTAAACAATCATCATATTCATTCTACAAGGTTTTTTAAAGTGATATTACAAAATTATTCAAAGTAGGCCACAGAGTAGAAGCAGACCTTCTGTGACGACCAGGCACAGATATAGAACTCAAAAAGGCGGACTCGAAGACCGAAGGAGATTTTATTACACACAGTTGCACGGTACAGAGCATTAGGCAGTTCGTAATAGGTTCAATGCAAGGGTCAAAAACACAAGTAGGCAATCCGTAAATGCAAAGTACAAAAATCAGAAAGCAAGGCTCGTGGTTAAGGTCCAGGCAATGGTCGAGATCCAGAATATCTGTCAGCGGAGGCACGGTACTGAAAATGGCAGGCAGGCTCGTAATCAGTAGAACAGAGTTCATGACAGGTAGGCAATCTGCAAAGGCAAAGGTACAGATAAACGCTAGGCAAACTCGTAGTCGAGAAAACAAAACAGGGTCAGGAATAGAACTGGCAAAAGACGTGGTTGTAAACAAACAAGGTCAAAACGTGGAATCAAAACAATGGATAAACACTCAAAAGTGCAAACAGTAAACTGAGGCAACAATCTCACAGTGAACACTTATTTGGTGTTTAACGGCAGTTCGCATCCTTTAAGTTGCATTACTGCCTCCGTCTGGTTTTAATCATTCACCATTTCCTCTTCTATTACAATCTTGTTATTAGACCTGTTGTTTTCAAGAACCTAACTATCCCTTTTCTCCCCTCCACCATACCCCCACACTCAATCACACCTTTCATCCTAGCCTCCACTCGTCCTACGCTCTGTAGCCCTGCAATCATCTCCCCTCTTTCCTCTTCATACTTTCTGCATGATATCATGATATGCTCTAATGTCTCCTTTTCTTGCCACTGGCTACAATTAGGCGCTGATATGTTCCTTATTAATCGATAGGCTACGTTATATCATAGCTATTGTAGCTAGTTAACGTTAATAAAGACGTTTTTTCCAGTTACATATACAATGTAAACCCCAACAGTATAGCACACTCATAAGAATAGAGTGCATTATGATCAAAACCCTTGAAATAGATAATTAAAACACCCACTTTAGTTCACGGTACAATCAAGTGCCATGAACTAAAGTGGGTGTTTTAATTATCAATAAATTTTTTCTATTTATATGTTACTCTATTTTATTAATTAAACTCACACACGTGACCTGACATATCCTGCATAATGACACGCTCACCCAGTTATTGGTTAAAATCAACGTACTCTGAAAATTTCAAGAAAAGATGACTGCCAGGAAAACCCAATTTGAATTTAAAACAGAACAAAACTTGAAAATTCAAATGGGAGTGTTATCGCTATATGGCAAAGCTACTCATCGGAATAAATTAGACAGATGTTTACAGAAAATTACACGTAACATTTGTATATGTATCCATGGTAGACGAACAATTTTTAAAAAATTTCAAAGCCTGTCTCATTTGGATTTTATAGGCACCCATGCGACACGGTCGTGCAGTGGATAGCACTGTCACCCCACAGCAAGAAGGTACTGAGTTCGAATCCCGGCCGAGGGCCTTTCCGTGTGGAGTTTGCATGTTATCCCCGTGTCCGCATTCCGCCCAAAGACATGCCAGTTAGGTAAATGAGAGAGTGGATCCATTACTGTTTTTTCAGTTCAGCTGAGCTTTCAATGGTTTTCATGAGACTCTGTCCTACCAGTTATAGGCACATTATAACAATTTTACAATCATAATGCCACATAATTAGGGCCAACAGGGTTTGTCTCTATAACATGACCACAGGGATTTACACTGGTCTTTTTTATTGTTATCCTCCTGTGGTATCTGCAGGTCCTCAATCACCACAATCAAGCAACTAATTATGCCGTTGAGTGGCTAATTGTGATGCTTATAAAAACAATGAGTTGACCTAATACAGGAAGAGTGAAAGGAAGGCAAGTGAACATGGATGGAAGGCCAAATGCACGCACTAGGGAAAACATGTCTTTGAGCAGATGAGTGCAACAGTATCTGCCTGGTACACTGATCACAGGCAGATTTGATCTATTGTGCACAATTAAAAATTTTAAAGAAGATAACAATAGTCCTAAAATGAAAAACAAACAAATATCAGGTCTCCGATCAACTGAGGAGGAATCATCTGTCAGCAGGGGAAAAGAGATTCTTCTGTAGCAACTGGATGTCTCTGAAGATTTAATAGGTGGTTTCTTAAATGCAAATATTGCACTGGGAATTGTATTTTTATGCAAACAATAAATAGCATGCAGGGCAATTCCATCAGCGAGACAGCATTGACAGAAGTATGCTTTACATAACATATCGAAATAAAATAACTGACGGTCACGGCATACCTGTGGTCACAGACAACAGATTATTTGCTCTTCAAGTAAAGTCCATCAGAGCTGATTTGAAAGTTTGCTTTGCTGATAGTCCGTACCTTACTGTGGGTTACCTGTAACATATTACAACCCATATCTCAAGATTAAGCCACATTTCTGACAGCCAGCTCACATTTCATAGGGCTGTCATGATTTATGATCCCAAGCAAGTGTGCTGACTCAACATGACAACCCTCACACTAGTCACAGATCTAGATTTGAACAAGAAGTATAGAGAATTGACGAGAATTACAAATTATTTGCACAAGAAAACAATGTCACTGGGTGCATTCTGGAATTTTTAGTCTTACAATTTAGTTTTAGTCATCTGGGAGGTGCTTTTACCCAGAGTGACTTACAAATGTGCATGTCACATGGTGAGCAAACACCACGAGAGCTAGAGATGGGCGAGTGATAGTCATATAAGTGCCACCGTCACGGTGCTGCCTAAAGATAAGGGAAACAGCTTAGGAAATATTTCCAAATCTTACTCAAAAGACAAAACAATAGTTGTTTTAACCAACTTTTCCAACACAGAAAGCTCAGTCTCTTTATGGGGTGATGTTTTCACCAAGCACCATCAAGCGGGGACAGCCTGTTAAACAACTGGCCATGAACATACTTAATCATAGATCATTTCTGTTTGAACTGTGTACATGATATTCTACTCTTTATATATCATTACAAATAAAAATGTGTATATACGTACCTCTCCGGCAGATTATTTCTGTGCAAGTTAAATGTGATAACTGCTCTAATTTTTAATGAGCATGTCCCACGTCTTCAAATAAACACTAATATCCCCTGGTCAACATTTCAAAATACGACCCAATGTCTGCTGTCCTAAATAATCAGGTTGAATTTAATATGTGTCAATCGTCTGTGTCATCATCTTCTGTGCTTAATTAGTCACTGTCAATCATCTTCTGTGCTTAATTCGTCACTGTCAATCATCTTCTGTGCTTAATTAGTGCAAAATAATTTACCTCCCTCCCCCCCAATCCAATTGTGAAATCATTGTTGACAGTGCTTCTGCCCTGCATTCATGTATTCATGTCCTTCACTGCTCTAATACTTAGCTCTAATACAGGCCCACATTTCAGCTCACAGCCAATCAGGGTACATGCTCATCAACATATGTAGAACGCTTGCGAAACACTTATATCTGAGTAATAGGACTTGCTTAGGTGTTGAAACAACAGAAGAGATTGTAGAACAAATTTATACCGGATATTTTTCTGTTTTTGCTATGTGTTGTATTATTCAGTCTCTTAAATCTGTTAAAATAGCATTGAGTTCTGCCACTGCATCAGAGCACACCCCCCAAAGGGTCAACTAAGCCCCCATCTCACCCACCCAGTGCAAACCCCAGTGAGGAAAATACCATCCTCGGTGCGAATGTTACATTATATACTTGCACTGTAGTGTATCAGTCTGTTCTTGTGACAGCTGCACTATGCTAGTGCTGCTTACTCTGTGTGTGAAAGCGCTCTACAATATGTACACTCAGGTTCCTTATGTTCTCACTGCAACAGCGCCCTCTTGATGCTCATTACACATGGTAATGTCCACACATGGTCAGATGTTGTCAGTGAGAGCTCTCCTGTTGTTCACTGTGTGGCCTGTAGGGAAAACTGTGTGGTGTAGGACAGGGGTTCCCAAACTTTTCCATGCCAAGGACCCCCAAATAGTCGTAGCCTCTGGCTGGGGCCCCCCTATTGCGAAATGGCTTTAAAAAAATTTTTTTTTAAATTACACTGGCAAATATAAAAAAATCTAACATACAGCTTCTTAATACACAACACAATACTTTTGACCCTATTTTGATTCCATAATCGGGCCCTTAGCAGCTCAACGTAACGCTTTGACTGACAGGCAGACGGTTAGTTATTGGCTGCGATTGAAAGAAGGGCATGGCAAAGACCTAATTTCGATATGAAAGGATTTATAACAATTTATATATTATTTTAAACCGGCACAGTAATCTTATGAATTGAATTGAAATTAATTTTTTAAATAAATGTAAAAAAAAAAAATATATATATATTTTTTTTTTGTTGCATTTTCCATTTTCCTCTCCCTTCCAATTGGCCCCCCTGGCGCCCCCTGGCGGCCCCCACTTTGAAAACCCCTGGTGTAGGAATGTCTGCTCTATGGCGACCATGTTTAGTCAGCACTGTAGCTGAATATGAACATGAAATGGTGTCTCTTATTTTAACTCACTCAACACATTCTGGTTTTATTATTGTGCGTGTAACATATTTTAACCCCCCCCCCCCCGTCTCTCCAGGATCTGGGAATGGAGTCCACATCTCTAGATGACGTCCTGTACCGTTATGCCAGCTTTCGCAACTTGGTGGACCCCATCACACATGATCTCATCATCAGCTTGGCTCGGTACATTCACTGCTCTAAGACGGTAGGACTGCACCCTGAAACTTTTTCCACCATGAGCCTCTTCCCACCCTGAACCTCTTCCCACTCATGAGCCTCTTCCCACCCATGACCCTCTTCCCACCTTGAACCTCTTCCCACCCATGAGCCTCTTCCCACCTTGAACCTCTTCCCACCCTGAACCTCTTCCCACCCTGAACCTCTTCCCCCCCTAAACATCTTCCCACCCTGAGCTTCTTCCCACCCTGAACCTCTTCCCACAATGAACCTCTTCCCACCCATTAACCTCTTCCCACCCTGAGCCTCTTCCCACCCTGAGCCTCTTCCCACCCTGAGCCTCTTCCCACAATGAGCCTCTTCCCACCCATTAACCTCTTCCCACCCTGAGCCTCTTCCCACCCATTAACCTCTTCCCACCCTGAGCCTCTTCCCACTCTGAACCTTTTATCACCCTCGATCCAACATACATTACAATACCTTTCCCATATGCCCAATCAGATCGGCTGATTTATTTAACTTTAATACCAGTGTATTAACGCAAATAAACCTCCTCGTGCAACGGACTGCGAAGAGGAAGATGAAGAGGATGTCTCAATGTGTCTTAGTTTAATTTGTATGTTCATCTCAGCTGCAAGCAGGCTAAAAATAGTGCTACGTTGCTGATACATGTTGTTAATTGCCATTTAACTTCATATGACTTCATATCTGTGTAGCTGGCTTTCTAATTGTGATTTAATTACTTCACATTCCTTTTTCATTTGTTGTGACTTGTATAAAAGAGGTCTGACAATCAGCACTTTGATATGCGAGTTTCCAAAGCAACATGAGGAAACTTACAGAGTTCCAAAGATGCCAAATAGTCAGTGCCCAAATTGCAGGTGCATTAGTCACAAAAACTGCTAAATGATATAAGGTAGCATGGGGAACACTGTCAAAACTTATGACAACATATGCCAAATGCAAACAAACTGCATCAGCAAAGAGCAACAGTGAATCACTGACATGGACAGATGGACACTTAACAGGATAGTTACTAAACACCCTAAAACTACGGCCTCAAAAATTACCACAGGATTAAATCAACACCGCTGTGACCCAGTCTCAACAAAAACTGTACACCATGAGCTTCACAAAGCTGGTATTTATGGCAGGGAGCCATTTGGAAACTGCTTGTACCCAAGGCTAATGCTCAAAGATGTATAGCCTGGTGTAAAGAGCAATGGAAAGATGGAACATAAAGCTATTTTAAGACCAGGTGCATCCTATGGTGCAAACACTGTTAACTCATGATGTCCCCATACTCCAAGATGATAATGCCCCCACACATACTGCTCAACAATTTCAACACTAGTTTTATGAACAACAGGATGAAGTCAAACGCCTTCTATGACCTCCACAGCCACCATATCGAAACACCATTGAACCTTTATTGGACGTTTTGCAGTGCTGTGTACAAAGTAGATTCTACCTCCTTCACCCCTCAAAGAACTGAAAGAACTTTCCTTCTTGAAGAATGGTCCAACATCCCACTAGACAGAGTTCAGAACTTGCATAACAGCATTCCTAAACAGATTGAAGCTGTTCTGAAGGTGAAGGGTGGCCCTACCCTTGATTAGTTACTTGATATTCGTATATTGTTTGGTGTTTTCATTATTTTGTCCACTTTATATTTGGTGCAATTTCTCTAACAATACAAACATATAAATACAAACTATAGCCGCCCTCATCAGTAAAAATACAATCCACAGTCCTGCTATCAGTAGAAATACAATCCATAGTCCCTCTATCAGTGGAAATACAATCCATCGTCCCCCTTTCAGTAGAAATATAATTCATAGTCCCCCTATCAGTAGAAATACAATCCATAGTCCCCCTATTAGTAGAAATACAATCCATAGTCCCCTCCAGCTGTCTCCAGCATGGCTGTGTTTTGTTATGTTTTATTGTGTTTCTGTGTGCACGTGTGTGTGTGTGTGTGCCTGCATGTGTGCATATGTTTGTGTGTGTGTGTGTGTGTGTGTGTGTGTGTGAGAGTGTGTGTATGTGTGCTTGTGTGTGTGTCAGGAAGGCGATTCTCTAGGTGCGGTGGAGAAGGTGTGCCGGCAGCTGACCTACCACCTCAGCCCCCACTCCCAGTGGAGACGGCAGGGCCTTTTGAAGAGGAAGCCCCAGTCGTGGTAGGGAGGCTGAGGATAGCTTTGTGATATCTTTCTGATATATTTCTGATAGCTATGTAGTTTGAAAGTTCTATTCACACGCAAACATAATTTATTTTTAAAACCCTATATATAGTGTAAATAAATTCTCCTGATATATTTGGCATTACCTAGGTAAGCCAGTGTAATTTACTTTCCTTATTTTCAATGAATTAAAATGACTCATAAGAATGACTCATAAGAGACAAGGCAGGGGTCTGGGGGGCGGTGCTGTCTCTGCTTTAGCTCTGATTGGCTGCTGTCTGTGGGAGATCAGACATGTACTCGCCGCATAGTGTCAGGAGCACAAACTGGCTGTTCTTCCCTCCCCGCCATGACCACGGGACCTTAATTCTAGCCTTTGGGGATGAGGAAACCACTGATATTAGTGTAAACTGTACAAAGTTATTATCCTGTGTGTCTGCCATACTTTCCAACAGCTTCCCGTTTCTGCCACTGTCTCTCCTCTTCAGCCAATAACACGAAAACATAACCTGATGTATTTTCAGCTCTCACCATCACTGACCTTTCCTTTCGATAAAAGATCACTTCTATTGAAATATTTTTTCCACAGCTGTGAATTTTCACATCCTATGTTTGTAGGTTCATTGTGCAAAGCTGTAGTCATTTCTTTTCAATGAGTTTCACCATAGATTTGCGGTGGAGATGCGTAATTAATGTACCTTAGTGTCAGTCTTTCCTGTTCTTTTTGCTCCAACAGTCTGAAAGCCCTGCTGTTAACCCCTCCCCCTGCTGGAGCACTGGATCTGTCAGGTTTACCCCTTACTGTGCGGGACGTGGAGCGACTGTGTGCCTACCTGCAGCGACACGCTTCTCAGGTGTGCAGCCTGGAGCTGGGCTTCACCGAGCTCACAGACGTGACCTTCCTGCTGCTGCTGCCCACCGTCGGCTCCCTGCCCTGCTTGGTGACCCTGATGCTGAACGGCAACCGCCTGACCCGTGCCGTTCTAAAGGAACTCACTGACGCGCTCAAGGACCCTGCCAGCTTCCCCAGCCTCACCTGGATCGACCTGGGCAACAATGTGGACATCTTCTGCCTGCCACAGCCCTTCCTGGTCAGCCTGCGCAAGCGCTCGCCCAAGCAGGGGAACCTCCCCACCATCCTGGAGTTCGGGGAAAGCCAGGCCAGCGAGCCCGACAGCAGGGCGGAGCCCGAGAGCGAGGGGGACGAGGCGCTACGGACTGAGAGCATGGGTGAGCTGAGGTCCGAGATGGAGGGAGAGATGGATGGAGGGATGGACGGCGATCTGGAGATAGAGGAGATGATGGAGGAGCTGTTAGACTTTGATAAGGAGGTGCAGGGAAAGGAGGATGAGACAGAAGAGGAAAGCATGTGGACGATGGAGGATCATGGGAAGGGTTACAAGGGGAAGGGCATCACACAAGGACTGAGGACTGCAGAGAGTGCTGCAAAGGCAGAGGTGGAGGAAGATACCCAGAGCAACTCCTCCCAGCCTTCTAGTTCCAGCCAATCAGAGCCATCCTGTGGAGCCACTCAGCCTATGAGCTCACATATGGGGGATCAGGTAACTAGCCCCACAGACAATCAAACCTGAAAAGGTGTTCCTGACTAGTGCTGCTTCACTCTCTATATAGTATTAAAAAATGCGGGGCTGCAAAAGAGAAGAGAAGATATTTTTAATTTTGCTCTATAAAATGACTTGCTTGCCTTTGTGATAAGACTGACTAATTAAAATGGCAAATCTAGTCAGCTGTTAATATATCCAATATTTTCAAAAGATGGATAATAGGACGATTGTGCATGAGAGGGTTATTGCTGTTGTCAATAGTATTACTTGTATGTAACACATAATAATGTTACTTGTTATGTTTTAGTATCCCACTCATAAAATTTATAGAAAATGTTGTATCTGTTTAGAAGCATTTCAGAATTATCTCAAATACCTCCATGTGACCGTAGTGGCACATTCTATATTACATTATATTGATAAACTAGTTCTTCCTTACCAAAGTAGTTTATGCCTGTGTGCCTGTTACTCCAGTACCCCACTGGTAAAGAGAGAAAAACAGTTGGATTGTGCCTCAAACTGAAATACTAGGTTATCTCTGTTTTGCTGAAATTCTCTCTGCCTGTCCATCTATGCAGCAGTCACCAATGCATTAAAATTTCTCCACTCTGCACCATGTCCAGCCATTTAAATAAAATATTCAGTACTTGCGTTCAGTGTGAAGTGGAGGCACTTCGAGCTGAAATGGCCTGATGAATGTGCAGATTGTGTAAAAATTCTTCCTGTTTATGTTCTGATAGTGCCCTGTGTTTCTCGTGGCTTTGCTGACCTTTAGATTGGAATTGGGTGCTATGGTCACATGACACCCAAATTTAGCTTTTTTGACCATACACACCAGCGGTCAAAATAAAAATGACTGACCACAAAATGACTGTTTTGCACTGGCCATCAAACTCTCCAGAGTACAGATCACACCAGTGAATATTGTGGTGGTTTTATAAATGGAAGAAATTAAAATCCTCCCCAATGTTATCACAAATCTCTTGAAACCCCACAGAACATTCACAGACTCAGTAGTGTTAGGCAGGTGCAGGTAGTATTGAAAACAGAGGTGGGAATAATTTTTAGGAAAAATATATTACCTGTTAAAAAGTATATACCTTTAGTATAAAGTTTTTTTTTGAGAAAGAAATATAGGTTATTACTTGTATTTTATTTAATACAGCATTTCCTCATCTTTATCAAGAGAGTGTGTGTGTGTGTAAACTTTGAGTTTGAAAGGATACAACGACAATGAGGTTGAAGTGCAGACTGTCAGCTTTAATTTGAGGGTATTTTCATCCATATACATAATGTAGAATAAAGTAATCATTTTTAATATTTAGTTGCATACCCTTTGCATGCCATAACTTCATGATGTCTGTGACCCAACAATATCAAAAAAGTCTTGATGTCTTATTTTCTGGTACTCTTACAAGCGATACTATCTTAGTTACGATACTAACTTCTCTGCATTTGAATGGATCTATGGGAATTGGGGGGTGGGACTAGATTTAGCTGTAAATTATACTGGAACAGTATGAAATACATGGTTGGCAAACCATGTAGATATGGATGGATCATTTTAAGGGTTGTTTCTCCTGACAAATTTTTCTATTGAAAAAAAAAAAAGTCAGGAGAAGAAACACTTCAAGTTATCCATCCATATCTACTGCATATCTGGCAGCAGAGTGATGGTTTAAGGCTTGTTTGATACGTCAGATCCTTGCTGACTTAGAGCAGTTTAGCTAACCATGTATTCCATACTGTTCCAGCATCATTTACAGCTTAACCTAGTCCCACCCCACAATTCCCATAAAGATCCATTCAAATGCAGAGAAGTTATAGTATTGCTTGTAGGAGTACCAGCAAATAAGATATCAGTCTTTTGGTATTGTTGGGTCACAGACATCAGGAAGTCTTGGCATGAAAAAGATATGCGACCAAATATTAATATATTAAAAATATTAATATATATAAAAATATGTTAAACTGTCCAATATATTTTTGAAAAAGAGTTCCATGTTTTGACCTTTTGTTGTGTCTGTTCTGCCTTGCCTTTGATATGAAGCAGGGAAACCGCTTTGCTATCAAGAGAGGCCTACTGGTGCTATCAAGCTCAGCGGTGCTGGGATTTTAGTTAATATTTTTATATTTTATGGTATATTTGTTTTTGCTCCCTTGTCCTGTAAATGACAGCAGTTATTAATAAAAGCCCAGTGCATTCACCTGGGGACTCTTATTTTGTTGGGTTTTTGGCCTGCTAGTTGTATTGCAGTTGTCACCATGGTTACACGGCTTGCCCGTCTCCAGCACTTTCTGTTTCAAGGCCAGGATCCCCCCAATTATCCTGAATGGAGGTGAGTTATTTTAGCAGGTGTCAATGTGCATTCAGTCTGAGTTTCCTCTGCATTACAGGCAGACTTGGATCCCCAGGCTACTGCCTACTAAATGTAGAAAGATAAGAAAGCCTGTGGTTCGAATCCGGACTGTGGGACTGTTGTCGCATGTCTTTCCCTCTCTCTCACTTCCATTATACCTGTTGCTCTACACTGCTGTCCAATGAAGCTGAAAAGCCCTAAACATATAACTTTAAAAAATGGCTGGTGATTCATTGAGAAGAGTGATGTACAAACCCCAACTCCAAAAAAGTAGGGACAGTATTAGATTGGAAGGTTTGTAGGGATAAGGGTTGTTTCTCCTCACTTATTTTTCCATAGTGTAATGTTTTCCAGTGGCGGAGAATCAAATGCAACAGGAATGGGAATCAGAACAAGTCACCCACAAAGGTGAGGACCACTAATAGCTTAAACCCCAAAAGGGTAGAAAAGAAAATTAATAATCCTAGTAGCTAAAACAGCCAAATAATAATCAGCCCAGGAAAATAGGGCGAACTTGAAACACGAGTAAGAACACAAAACTAAGTCTCCCGAGCTCAATACTAGAGCTAACACGGGAAACTAGAAAAGAAAAGAACACCTTTGGCATGTAACACTAACGAGACCAGAAGAAGGTGAAACAAAAGTGAAACCACCAAAGAAAAACTCTCAGTGAGAACAGCACGGACAAAATAGCACAGCGAAGCTAACAGGAGGAGATAATCCTATACCTGAATAATAAAGCTAAGAAGCAAGTCCCTCATGAACATAAAACAAGTTTAATATCACAAGGTCGCTTGTACCTGGCTCAATGTAATACGGAATGACAAAGAAGCACAGAGGAAGCAGAAGTGAAGAACTTAAATACCCCAAAGGTAGTAGCACAGGTGAAATTAATAATTAGCGAGGTGAAGCAAAACCCCGGAACGGAACGTGGAAAAAATCTGATAGATTCTCAATCAGAGAAAAAGGACGAGAACCGCAGCGGAAAAATTAAAAAATAATCGGAAAATTAGTTCAGGAGTTCCTAAAATAATATATCAAGAGTCTTTTGATATCCTTTTATACCCTGTCATGATAGCATCACCTATTTACCTGTGGAATGTTCCAAACAGGTGTTTTTGAACTTCCCAGTCTTTTTTTGCCCCTGTCCTAGGTAAAACATTAAATATGGTCACATGACACCCAAATTGAACTTACAGCATACACACCAGCGGTCAAAATCAAAATGACTGACCACAAAATTACTGTTTTTCACTGGCCATCACACACTCCGGAGTCCAGATCACACCAGTGAATATTGTGGTGGTTTTAAACTGCCTACTGTGGAGGAGGTAACTATAAACTGGTAGGCAGCGTGTAGCCGATTGCTGCATGGTTACACTACCTGTAGCCTACTAACGTTAGTTGGTTAGTTGGAAATTATCAACGCGTTGTCCTGTCAGTGAAGCGACAGTCAAGCTGTAGGATCATCACGGACTCACGAAGCATTTCCGGACACACTGTCTAACTCTGTTAATGTCAATTAAAAATGTTATAAATTATGTGTCTGTGTTGCCATGCCGATAGAAAAAAAACGCACAGGCTATCTTCGCTTAAATAATTAGCCTATCAATATTACGTGAAAATGTGATCGTCAGGGGTGCTTTAATGCACAGGCGTAGATGGGCTAAAGCCCAGGGCCTCGACTGATCAGGGGCCTCGATTGGCCAGAATACAATGATGTTATTTGCCAGTGATTGACTAATTCACTTGAAATAATGTTTTTGTTGTTAATTAGTTGTCTGGTCAGATTAATTGTATTTATTCATTCATTCATTCATTTATTAACAAAAAGAAAAATATATAGGTCTATAGGTCAGATTCATGCAATGGATTTGCAGTCATATTTAGGCGACGTCTTTGGTGGCTATTACGCCTACGTGCTGATTTTGCTTGTTATTGTCAGCTAAAATGTCGGAGTTACGAAAGCAAATTCCTAGGTACCAACTTTTACCACTAGGTGCCGCTATAGTAAAGTGTAGCCTATATTTTCAAGACTAAGAGACACAGACCATTACAATAGTTATTTTCTTATTTTGGTTAACTTATGTCTTTTTTTTACTGACTATATTTTGTCATAGATACCTGTATTTACGCTGAAATTAATGCAAAAAAAATGTGCTGGTCGCGCACTTCGTGTGCTCGCACGAAATTCAATACTTCCCCCGCCGTAACCTAGCCTTACGCCCGTTACCCACCAGACGCGCAAGCGCAGTGGTGCGCTTCACTTCCGCTCCCATGTTAACGAATTGCCGTGGTTCTCACCGGCCGCGCGCGCACGGCTGGCGGGCGGACGGCTCGCGGACGCGGAGCAGATTTTTCCGCTCGGGGCGGAATTTTCTGGGCGTCCGCATGTGCAATCTCATAGAAATACATTGTATATGCACAATATCTGCATCATATGACCACATATTAATGTTTTTCAACCTACTAATAGTTTTACTATTGTTGTTCATTATTTTAAAACATATTATATTTTAATATAGGCTCTAATGAAAAAGGGAACAGAGACAATGACCATTGTGGGATGAATGAAGTTATATCAAGTCATACATTTTACATATAACCAGTTATTCCTGTTTTTATAATGCTTTTTCTTTATTATAGGATACATATTTGTTCAATTAATTAAGACTATGCTTACTTCCCGAAAGGGAAATAAACGTTATTCTATTCTATATTCTATTCTGTTTTTATTGTACTGATATCACTGTATCGATTTAAGGTACTACAGAATAGCTGCTAATTCTGATATAATTAAATGTTTAGAACATGTTGATTACTGTCCCAAATAAATAAAAGTGAACTTTATAAAGGAGGCATTGTCTTGTTTGCTACATTTATCTTTACATTGCTAAATTTAGCTTTTAAGCAGTAAGACATATGTAATAGCAGTATTTACTTAACCATTATTTAGCGAATAAAATCCGGAATGTAGATTGTTTGTTTGTACAGCGCGTCTCTGTTGTTCACGGAATGCGCTCCGAAAAAACAAAAAGCGTCTGTGCTCTTGCGCGTCTGGTGGGTTCAGTTCTGCTCAAATCTGCACGCGCAATAAGCGTCTGTGCGCTTGCGCGTCTGGTGGGTACCGGGCGTCAAGTTGCAGTTGGTTAATCCTCCGCCTATGGGTGGGTGGATGGTGGCTTTATTTCCACACAAAAATGGCTCAGAGGCTATTGGGGATATTATGTTTTCCCCGCAACCTCCATTGTTATGGTCTTCCAGTCTTCCACTACAGGTCTGGGCAAGTACGCCTTTATCATCGTATCATCTGACTTTCAACTGCATGACTCTCAACATGTCTCCTGAACAGACTTGCCTCTAGGGCCATAACCGAATGTAATGTTGCAAACTCCTCACCTGCTGCAGTATTTCTGGGAATTGGGAGTAATGTTAGGACATGGCAATCACTCTTTCCTAAATCCTTTTTCGTACATGCACTTTCAGCAGACAATGGCAAAGCATAACGGAACAAAACAAAAACAGAATATTCACCCACCGAGACCGGTGCAAGTAGTTAACAGGTCTGGAAATTCCCAAGACACATTAGTACACGAGGGTGTAACCCTACACTTGTTTTTTTATTGTGAATATTAATCATTATCATTATTATGGATTGCATTTAGATAGCGCTTTTCATCTTGTGGTCTCAATGTGCTTCACAGTAAATTAAAGCTTTTGGTAAATACTAAGAAAATATTTCATTTTTTTAAAAACTCACAGTTTGATGTGAAAACAGAATAACCGTTCTTTGGAGCAATGAGGAAATCACTCTGGCATGGCGATCCCAGAGGCGACTGGAAACCTTTAAATGGGTCCACTGTTCCTCAATACGCAAGTGATGGTATACAAAAATGTAAAGTTTGTTATCGCCTTCATTACTCAAGGTTAAATTAGGCAAGATCAAGCTAGATCTAGACCTAACTTGTGACATGTATCTGACACACTAACACAGATGTTTTCGACTGGTCCTCAATTGAACTCATTTTGACATTCTATTTTTGAGGCTTTCTCTGGCTCATTTCAGGTACTACTGGAGTCGTCCCCACTGGTGTTCCACCACATGGCATAGCCCAGGATGCCACCAAGCTTCTCTCAGCTCATGCCACTGTACTGGCATGAAGGCTGATATATCTTGCTTCAAATACTGTATATGAACTGTGTAAACATTTTGTATTACTTTTTGAACAGATTTTTCCCCCACTGTGTATATATATATATATATACAGTACCAGTCAAAGTTTTGGACACACCTACTCATAGAAGGTTTTATTTAGTTATTTTTTACTGTTGTCCACGTTTTAGAATAGTAAAGACATCAAAACTATGAGCTAACACAAATTTAATTATGCAAAGACCAAAAAAGTGCTAAATCAAAAAAGTCTTATATTTTAGATTCTTCAAAGTAGCCACCCTTTGCCTTGATAACAGCTTTGCACATTCTTGCCAGTCTCTCAACCAACTTCTGATGTAGGCTAACTGACATACCAACAGGTATTCCACAGGTAAACAGGTGATGCTATCATGACTCTGTATAAAAAAATATCAAAAGACTCTTGATATTTTATTTCCAGATGCTCCTAGAAGTGATACTATAACCTCTCTGCATTTGAATGGATCGCTATGGGAATTGGGGGGTTGGACTAGATTAAGTTGTAAATTACATGGAATAGTATGGAACCCATGGTTGGCTAAATGGCTGTACGTCATAAAGGGTCTGCAGTTTCAAACGGGCCTCTAACCATCACTCTGCTGCCAGACATGGATAGATCACTTGAAAGGTTGTTTCTCCTGGGAGTGGTCTCTTCCAGGATGACAATGCCACCATGCACAGGGCACAAGGGGTCACTGAATGGTGAGATGAGTATGAAAATGATGTGAATCATATGCTACGGCCTTCGCAGTCACCAGATCTCAACCCAATTGAACACCTATGCGAGGGGACCGACGTGTTAGACAGTAGAGTTCCAGAGACTTATAGAATCTATGCCAAGGTGCATTGAAGCTGTTCTGGTGGCTTGTGGTGGCCCAACACCTTACTGAGACACTTTATGTTGGTTTTTCCTTTAATTTGTCACCTGTATGGATATGTATATACACAGCAAACTCTAACAGAGTACATATGAGTCCAATAGGACAATATATAATGTTAGAGGAAATATTTCACAATTCAGTTCTGTATAGCAGCCCTTTTTGAATCCTATGGAAGAGATTGACAATTGCACCCTGGTCTAAATCCGGATAGCTTTTCCTATTTATTTTTCTGTGTTCTATTTGTTAATTTTCATATGGGCACAGCCGAGGGCAAAACATATCACAAAGTTTACAGGAAAGAGAGGAGCGAGAGACATCATGATTTACTTTATGATCTAAGTGAGGCATTAGCCACTGCATTCTTATTGTAAAAGTGGATCACCCAAACTTACATGTATTTTCTGTTCTGTAGAAGAACCATGGGATAAATGGAGAGCCCAGTGCTATGTCAGCCACTCAAAGAGTGTTTAAAAAAACATTTAAAAAGAGAGACAGATTGTATTTGTCTTGGATAATGTAAGCCACGTGATTAAGGCTTAAATCAACATTCCTCTGATCTGTGAGTCAGAAAGGCAGAATCAACAATAAACTCCAGGGCATGAATGCATATGGAATACTGGCACAACAGATTCACAGCACTGTTAGTATAAAACATCTGATAATGTAATAGAAAATATCATGATGCATATTGCATCCCTGATTAACTGGCCATCAGCCATACCAGCCCTTTTATTTCTTGTGGCTATACAGTGTACCTAAGCAGTTGTGGACATGATGAGTATGTGGATGGGAGATCTGCAAAAACTGTGTTGCTGCTCAAAAAGGTATTTGTTGGCCAGTAGGGGGCACCCTTCTCTCTGGACCAAACATAAATCAAATGTCCCAGCATGGTGATGGGGACACTGTGCTGTGGATGGTGCTGTCTGTCAGATGAGAGATTAAACCGAAGTCCTGGCTTTCTATGGCCATTAAGGACCCAACGGTCCTTTTTGAAGGAGGTTTAAACTTGGTATCCTGGCCAAATTCTGTCTCTTTATATCTGGCCACCTATTCACCCTGTATAACTGATTGACTACACAATCCATAGTGCCCTCCCCACTTTGAGTCCCAAGGTCATCGCTGCAAAACAGAATTGAGTTTTCAGTTGACCCACCAGATTAAATAAAGGATAAATAGAATGAATATAAAATTGAATTTTAAACGGTTTGCCTTACCTTACCGTAAGTTATTTGCAATTTACCTGTAATCCTGTCAGAATCCTGTAGGGGGCAGTAACAAATGTAGAGAGAAAAGACAATTGGGATTGACATTAAAAAATAATACGGTATGCGCTATACGGTATTTTAACGGGCCAAAACAAAATTAATGTTCGTCGCAGTTGGGTTAACTTATTCCAAATGCAAAAAGAAACTAAAATGATCCTGTGCTAAACCACATCAAGTGGTTGAAATGGTCGTTAATTGCTCCTGTATGACAAGAAAGCATCTAGAAATTCTGCGCTGAGGTAGGCTAGGCGGCTGCATAGTTTAGGCTATAGCCTGCTCGTTCTTTAAAACATGTCCCTTATTCATCTAGCCTACATTACGGTGAATGTACCTAACTGGAATAATATTTCTGTTGTTGTTGCTGTTTTTTAATTATTATTATTAATAATCAATGGAAATAGGAAGTAGTAGGCAAACTATAAAGTTAACCTAATTGTTTCGGAGAAATTTGAAGCTCCGATCTGGTTAGCCGATCGGGTTACGTCTTTTTATTCAGAGACGTCTAGAATGTTAGGGAAAGAAAAAAACCCTAGCATGTTTTCTTTGATCCACTTAAGCAAGCCTATTGACTGAAATGTAGGTGAAATAGCGTTACAAAACTGTACAGTGCCAACAGTCCCTGATAAGAGTTTCGAAAGAATAGGAGTATGACAATGCACTGGTCGATATGAAAGATTGCGTTTACTCAAGCCATGCATCCCTAAGACTAACCTCCATAGGCTACTGTAGCCTACCAGGGCTTAATTTACAGTTATTCTCTTCCGTGTTCAGCGTTGTAAATGTTCGTAAACAACGTTTGGTGACGCCAGGCATCCACAATATCTGACTTGTTTTCGTCTATTGTGTACAGCATCCTAAAAACTGCCCTTGCTATATAATTATTTATTTAACCAGCCAATCTCGTGTCTGATTGGTTCCAGTCTGTTTCTAGCTGTTCAGCTGGCCAATGGCGTCACACGGTTGTTTGTCCAACGCAGTGCAAATATAAAAACAGGGTCCGAATAGAAATATTGATGCAAAAGAGCCAGGGACACAGGGTATATAGTCTTCTTCTTTTTTTTTTTTACTTTACTCCTTTTTCTCAAGACCAAGTCATTTTTGAACAAAAGGCATGCTAGAAGGAGAGGAGGCTTCAGAATCTGCGTAGGATTTCAGTGCCATTCAGGTATGACATGTCTTACACTATGACACAAAAGGGATGCTGAGAGGGAGTTTTGGTCAACATGACTTCAATACTTTACACGGATAGCTCAGTGCACTGCAGATGTTGTATCCTATCGGAAAATGCATAGGCTACCACAGAGGAGGGTGTCAGTGGGAAAACATTCGTCACTAAGGTTACATCCATTAATTCTTTCAGATGCACAATTTGATCACCATAAGAAAACAAGTCAGCTATGAGTCACTGATGTATTTCCAGTTCCGATCCTTTTTATATTGTGACAATGATGTAGGTTAACTGACAGACGCAATGGGTTAAGAATAAGGTGCCAATGTTTCCATGTAATCCGTTGCATATTCACAAACTGCATTGCAGTAAAATTAGAATCTGAACTGCTGTATGAACCGCACTTTCGTTTAGTGACCATCTAGCTGAATGCGAAGTGTCCTGTTCTGTATGTTTTTCTTAGATGCTCAGGTTAAAGGCCAGTTAAACCATTATTTGCTACAGCGACGAACGAAAGTTGTAAGCTAACCCCTTTACAATGTGATCAAAACAAGCAAGTATTGAGGGTTATTACTATTAAAGAATACTAAAACGGGCTGCAAAAGACTGATAATGTTTTTAGCCTATAAAGCGGAGCGGATAAGAGCTGTGCACTGCTACTGAAGTTGCGGGTATCTGTTTATCTTGGATTAAGTTGCGGAGGGGAGAGGAGGAGGGCGTTTGTTTGTTATTGATGAGATCATGTTTCTTGTTCGAGAGGCGGCATTGTCAGTCGTAAATTATCTTTAAAATCTAAATTAGGCTATAGGCTGCAAGAACAGTAGGCTACACATGTAACATGAGCATGTTGAGCTGCAGGTCAGATGAGCTTCGTGAGTGTGCTGTAGGGGGTGAGTGGGTGGGGGGCTGCCGACAGACGGAGGCGCACTGTAGGGGCTGGTGGTTTCAGTCCAGTTCAGACCAGTTTAGCGAGCTGCTCATTTCCCGCTGATACAGAAGTCTGTTATTGTTTGAGAGTTGATTCAACCCTTAAATTTAACAGAGAGCACAGTGTCCATCGCAGCAGAGCACTCGCGCTAAGGAGGAACTTGTCTAAATAGCTGTATTCAAACAGATATTACACCATATTCTAATATTACGGAGAAATATTTTGTTTTGAAATGACAGGGAATGGCACAGACAATGCACATCCATAATCGTTGCTAAACATCCCCTTTTGTTTGATCATTTATCTCTGTATGAATCCATAAATAAAACAGAATTCTAGATTATGACACTCTAGAAGTAGGCTACATTACAAACATTCAAGATATTGGATATGCGTAGGTAATGCAACACACTAAGAATGGAGAAGGATGCCCATCCTTGCGCACACAGAAAAAAAAGTAACCAGATAAAATTGTTATTGCAGAAATTCTCGCGCCACACCGGTTCGAACCGGCTGGATCCTAGCCTCACGTGCAGCTGCTCTGTGAAGTTTTTTCCTTTGTAGCAATCACTTCCAATCCGTGCATACGGGGTGGAGCTGTGGCAGGGGAATGGGTGGAGTTTGTGGCAGACATGCGCATATGTGCTCTTTTAGCAGCAGAGGTGGTGACATTTTCTCATCGATAAATAATAAAGATCGGCAGCAGTAAAAACAATACTACAAGATAACATTGATACCACAGAAGGAATGCAACAAATGTAACAAATCGAAGTTTTGTCTTGTAATGGATTTTGTAATTTATTGTTTGTAATAACAAAAGAACCATGAACGAAGTGCATCCATTTATGAAATCATTTAGTTTTTTAAAATCTCTGTCTATCCTTCTAATGCCAAGATCTTTCTATAGTGTCCCTCCACATTTTAACAAAATAAATATACATTAGTTAACCTAACAAAGCAAAAAAAAAAGAAAATCCACCTGTGCTACATTGTTTTGACCCAGAAAAATTAAAATACAAGATGTTTATTGTGAGCTAGCTTATCACCTGTCCTCAATTTGGAATTCTGCACACTAGCATGCCAGTACTCGGAAACACATGTATTCGGACACTGCTTCTTTTCATACCGGCATCCATCAGCAGAGTTGCATTGTCTCTATGCCAGAGGACTGCACAGCTGGAAGGCAGGTCAGATCTGCACTCGGCAGGGAAGACCTCGTCAAGTAAAATCTTCCCTCAGTGGCCAACTGTGTATTATCTGGCAGGACTCTCAGTTTATGAGGACATTGGTTATTTTAAATCTGATTATGGTATATTTGTATGTATAATCTATATTGTTATTGTATCTGTCAAAGTGCAAAACGTTTCTCTTCCCAATCAGGCATTGTGCAGGTATGTCAAATCAAATCAAATCAATATTTATTTATATAGCGTATTTCACAACAAGTTGTCACAATGCGCTTCACAGAAAAAAACCCAGCCTAAACCCCCACAAGAGCATGCCAGAGGCAACAGTGGCAAGGAAAAACTCCCTGGTGTAATTAGGAAGAAACCTTGGGAGGAACCAGACTCAAGGGGGAAACCCATTCTCCTCAGGTCGGCTCAGGGTCTAGATCTTAATGACCAGCATGGTCAAACTGACTGGCAATATCCATGATAGTGGAAATTGCAGCAGCTAGATGGCAGTCCAGATGTGGCGGCAATGATGATGGGAAAACGGGTGCCGATGGCGACAGGATCGGCTGGTAGCGGTGGTGGGGAGGGAGGGGCAAGCGGCGATGGACAGGAAGCTGGACAGCAACTCTCGAGATGCGGGGCATGAGCTTGCTTCAAAGCTGAACGTTCTACCAGCAGAACAGGCTGATCCCAGAACAGCCTTACATAGTGACTATAGAATTTGGCAAATACATACAGTATTTCAGTACATTAAAAAATAAACAACGGGATTTTCTTATGTTTTGAATACAATTATAATTACAAAATGGAGACTGAAATGTTTATTTTTCTTACAAAATTATGATGGCTCCCTATGTGGAGATCTTACTGCCACCAGGCTCTAGTGACAGAAGACTTCTGGATTCTTCAACGACAGACTGAAAGGCATGGCCTAGTTAAACAGGCCAATGTAGGACAACCATATTTATTTATACATTTATGGCAGCTGGTAGTCTGTGGGCACTTATCACCTTGTTGGGAAGAACAAATGCGGCACAAATCCGAAGAACCCTGGCCAAGATAAACCTAAACCCATCCTGGCCCTGGTTGGATGAAGCTGATTCAGACTTCTGGTCACAGTTTGGCTAATGATGTAGCTGAACCAGAGGGTGTGCAGGCAGCGGTGTGGCACTTGTCTGTTGTGGTTTAGCACAAGACCAGCTGCTACTTACATATTTACATGTTTGAAACGAGTTTCAACCAAGGTTTGACTTATTTTGGTCATGTGAGAAAAGCTGTGTTAATCCCCAGATGCATATTCTCTTTTAGTACCAGTTCCAATGGTCTCTACATTTCCTGCTGCCCCTATAGAGGATTCTAAAATACAACAGCTTTATATTTGGATTCCAGGGTTTTTAAGGTTGCAAGGGTAAATAGGTAGGACAAAGTCTCATGCTTGGAGACAGGTTTCCCTACAATATCCAGAATCCAAGAGCACAAACTGCAGCAATCAGGGAAACTGTAAAATCCCTGCTTGGGGATGGAGATGCTTTGCATTAATATAGACTACATACCAATATGCCGTAATCAAAATTCTAATAGCCAATGTCCTCATATACTGGGAGGACATTGGGTATCGTTGGCTAAGGAAAGAATATTTTAGCAAGAGAAGGCTTGTGCATCACACACACACACACACACACACACACACACACACACACACACACACACACACACACACACACACACACACAAACAGAGAGAGAGAGAGAGAGAGAGACAGAACAGTACAGAGTGCAATTAGCTACAGTCATTGGCAAACCTAAAGAGGTGTGTGTGTGAATCAGTCCAGAATGTGGCAGGCAGGGTACATTGGACAATACAGTTTTACAAAAGATTAAAGTTCTTTAAATCTGCATGAAAAGACATTGGCTATATATGGACATTGTGTAATTTCAGATCATTGGCTATATATGGACATTGTGTAATTACTAATACTAATGTGAATATCCATGACTATTTACCAGAGCGCAAGTATATGAGACACTGTTTTCAGCTATCTACTAACAGCAGAACAGACTTTATATAAAATGTGTTGGTAATTAAAGAACAAATGTCCAAATCTTTTTTATCCACAGTCACAGGGACTTTTCCTGGAGCTTTGCCCCCATCATCCTCCGACGCACCCCTGTTTTTCGCTTTTGATCTTTGGGTGCCCTCACAGCCATGGCTCCCTCTTTGGCCACGTCCTTCTCCCGCCGCTGGTGGATGGCTGTAACTGCAGTGATTGAGAATCTGCTGTTCTCCGCTGTGCTGCTGGGATGGGGCTCTCTGCTCATCATGCTCAAATCAGAGGGATTCTACTCCTACCTCTGCATCGAGTCTGGTAAGCAGGGCATGCAATTAACTTTTTCCCCCACTGGCCAGAGTAGCATGTGGATTTTAAAAATCACCAGCCATTTTCAACATTTTAGCAGCCACATTACCTTTTACAATACAACACAATCTGGTTGGTTACCTGTCAAAGTGGCTGCTAGAGTCTTTCTAAATCTTACTAGCCACAATCACAAAATTTTTATAGCATTTGGCTGGTGGTGGATGTTAAGTTCACATCCTGTCGTTAAGCACAGAGCTCTGCCTGTGCATCCAGTCTGGTAAACACCACAGATTGTAGTGTAAACAAGTGTAAGTGTAGTGTAACAAGATGTGTGCATCTATATACAGTAGTGTATACATAAAACTAAACCAGCAAACATGTCACTCTCTCACAAGTGTACAGTAACAGTCACTTAAAAGTGTTATGTTGCAAATCATAGTTTGAAGAGGTTAAAAAGCACAACAGCAACTACAAAGTGCTTCCTCATGTCCACAAATGAATATACTATTGCCAAATTATGTCTTTTAAATATTTTGTTTGTTTGCACGTGAAACATACAGAGTAATTTTCTTAATCAGTGTCTTTTTCCCTATTATTCTCCCTATTATTCTCCTATTGTAAAAACTGTCTCGTGCTACAGCTACTGTATATGCTACACACCATACAAGTTCATATAGAATGATTCTGCTCTGTACAGATGTATGCTATTCAATGGCTTTATTATGCTAATCATGCTGCACACCATACAAGTACATATAGAATGATTCTGCTCTGTACAGATGTATGCTATTCAATGGCTTTATTATGCTAATTATACATTTGTAATTATAAGGAATAAACTTGAAAAATTGCCATTTAAATTAATTGAGCCCATACATTTCCTATGGAAATATTTCACCTAAATTCCATTTTGGCCTTTTAAGTAGCCAATCTGGATGATTTAGTACAAGTGACGTTATTTGCACCATAGGAGACATTAAATATAAATGGATGACTACCATTGTAGATGTATATGAAAGCAAGCTAGATCACTGAAAAATATTACCCAAAATTATCATAGTATTCCTAACATCTCAACAGGCAGTAAGTAAACTTAAAATATCACTTGAAAAAGGGGAGATTTGAGGACACAACTCCCTTAAAAAATGTTTATTATCAATCAAGCTGCCGCTTTTGAAGTCAGGCTCCTTTGTCAGAGCAGGACTCCACTGAAGCGCCACTAAGGAAACAAACATGTTAGATGCAAGGAAGTAAAATCAAAGACTAAAGACTAACTCTACCACTGAGTTTCCCTTCACTCAGCAATTTTTTCCTGAGAGAGGCAGGGACTTTGTAAAAGCTGTAGGGCCATAGGTAAACATGGCAGATGGTATATTTTTTTACTCTAAATTACCTTAAAAATGGCCCTTTGCAAAATTATTCTTAAAAGCCCTATACACTAAACTTTACCCTAAGCTTCCAAAAATACCCTAAATTTCAGATACGTACCCTGAGCTGGCAACCCTGGTAGTTAGGAACCTCCGCTTACAAACTAATCAACCCAGACACAGGCAGAACGCAGACTTTTCATCAACCAGGGGTGGTGTAAGACAGGCCTAGGCATTACCGCTAATGTTTTAACTGCTGTGTCAAAATAATACCCTAATTTCAGTGAAAAATCATATAACTGCTCAATGACAATAAGTGTTTCAATGACAAGAAAGCGCAATTACATGTTATTAAGTAAAAAATATAACTTTTATAAGTTTTATATAAGTCTTATTTTGTATGAATTCTTTGAGTAATCTATTTTTTAAATTTAATTTGCATCTGTGTATTTGCTTTTTGAACACATTCATAATCCTTTTCCATTATATTTTAAATTGGCTGTATCTTCAATTATTCAGCTCACCTCATAAATTAAACTAAAAGGCAATGGATGGCATACCTTGTCTAATCAGATAGGAAATGGTGAAAAGTGTCTGTTGCAGGATTGTTGAATGAATGGTGCGCACAGCTGATAGTTCACTTCTTTTGTATATTTATTTTAGTTTATTTATTTGCACAATAAATATGTTAAAAGTTAAACAAAGACAAATGCATAAGAGAGAAAGAGAGAAATGTACAGGAGAGGGAAGAAACCCAAGAAGGGCTTGTTGGGGGGCCTCCCCCTAGAAAGAAAATGCTAAAATGTTACTTCACAATGAACACTAAAATAGAAAATGAAAATAATGTCAGTAGGGCTGTCTCAGTGGCATTTTTTCTGTCTTTCTACACTGTGCTGTCCAATAAAAATGAAAAGCCCTAAAAATAAAACTTTTAAAACAAGACTAGGCAAGCCTAGCTCAGCCCGGACGCCTGTATGCAGCCAGTGAGGAACACGTGACAGGGCACGGCAGATAGTGGTCTGGAGCCTACAGGTTGGCCTGCATACTGGGGCGACGGAGTGCATCTGATTCTCAAAGGTGGTTGGGGCTGAGTATGTGAATGGGAGCGAGAGAGGAGGGGAAGCGGACGTAATTTAATTAGAGTGATGATCACTATGAGAACGTTACCACTCCGCAAGCTCCAGTTCGCTCCAGTACCGCTCAGGCTAGAATGTCTTACTAATGCCAATAGTTCTAATTTCAACAAGGAAAGATGAAGTTTTGGAAATATTTTACAAAAGCCCCAGACAAAGGTTACAAGCGTAACATAAACTAAGAAACCTTCCTACTACAACCCTGTGTAACATTGCTGCAATATTGTTCTACATGTAAACAGTTAATACTGTTCAATTCCTTAAACTTTGCAATAAAAATACATTTGTTAATGTGAAAAGAACATTAAAACAAGAATAGCATTTGCACAATAGTTTTGTCGAAAATTAATTTAGCCTTTGGTACCAAGCAGGGATCAAACCACTGACCTCACACACAGAAAGCCAAGACTTTAACCACTAGGCCAAAGCATTTTAACAGAAATAACAGTTTTGTGTTGCGGTATCAGATGGTGTTGGCTTACTGACTTCATAATTCAAACAGTTACATTTTTTTTCTTTGCAACTTTTCTTTCCATGCAACTTTTTCTTGACCTCGCCAGAAAACATCACGGGGGTCAAGGAAAGGATGGATGGAGAGATTTACAAGGAATCTACTGTGCAATTCGAACCTCCTTCTCTACCTTGCGTCATGGTGTGACAACCATTGACATGACTGTTCAACATAGCAAAGTACAACTAAAGCGTGTAAGGAAACTTGTTGTTTGAATTCAGTAATTCGGTAGGTCCCGGAAAACTCTGGTGCTTACGTAAACATTGGCGGCATTGCATTGTGGGGCGCAAATACTAACTTCCTTCTGAAAATAATAGTCCAGCGCATCCTTTGTGAAAGGATGGATAAAAGGAATCGTGAAGCGATATAAGAAATTCGAACGGTCCTTAGCATGGCTGCCCGGGAAATATTTCCGGTTCATGCGATTTAAAAGAGCCTTCCTTGCTCGAATTTGACTATTGGAATGCAGCCATAGTGTACTTTGAGACAAGATAATTTTAAACAGACCTTCTCATTGGCAGATTAGGTAGTTATCCAATGGGGATAATAATCCATTGAGGGTATGGAGGCAGGAAAAAGAAGAATAAGGAGAAAATATGTGAAGATTGGGGCTTTATTGTGTGGCGTTTTACATTAATTTTGTGTGGTTACATGAGGTCAGAATGTACAGAAGTTAATGTTTTTAAGGGCTGAGAGTCTGTGGTCATTGTGGTAATTTCTGTATGAAACCCTGAAAAGTGCCAAATTATTGAGTAGCATTTTAAGTGTTTTACAAAAAATGCTAATTAGCGGAAAATCCAATATGGTGGACTTTATGGGTCCTTGAGGCAAATTTGTTTGGCATGAGCAGAGGGACCTATTTTCTGGTGTCCGTATATATCAGGGCATATTATTATTATCACGGAACGCTGTGCGCACATCTACAATGACATTGCGGTCTATTTACAAAACAAGCGGCGTCGATCGGTTGTTACGTAACCGTGGTTACACACACAAACACCGCAAGATCAGTATACTACCACCATTTACTCTGCCTATTTACACCGCTTCTCGCGAGACGTTCAACAAGGTAGACAGTCGGTCAGTCAGGTCAGTCAGTCAGCAAGTTTCGCTGTTCTAGGCCGGCCTGGTGCCCGGCAAAAACCAAATTAAAGAGCGTACATACATAGACAAGGGGGTGTTTTTAAAGATTAAAAAAACAACAATTAAGAAGGTATAATTTTTGAGATGGTTAGGTACATTAATCCAGAGGGAAAACTGTGTCACCAAACTGTGAGTTTACCTTGAGTTATAAAATATCCGTTTGGAGGTCAGATTAAATTATAGTGGGATTGCAATGTTCTTGGCTATTGGGCAAAAACAGATTATGGAAGTTAGTGGGGAGGAGATTCCTCCTGTATTGAAAAACAAATAGAATGATATGGAATGCATTGATATCATAGATGGTCAGGATTTCAAGGTTCTGGAATAATGGTGAAAGAGCTGGTGAACAGTCCAGAAAAGGTAGATATTCTGGCAAATCGCAAGATGCTTGAGGTTGGTCTTGTAAGGTACTGGCACCTACTATGTTGCAATATATAAGGGATATATTAAGGTCTAGTACAGAGAGGTAAGAATTTTCCTGGGTTGAACATGGTCTAATTGGTCTTGGCAAGGACAGTAAAAACTTTGCTATCTAAGGCTGCACGGTAGAATACTTATTTGGAGCCAATTGGCAGTAATCTATGATTAGAATATTAGGACAGGGAGACACCACACTTTCAGTTCCCTTTGGACCCCGCGCCCCCACCCCTGGCTGCTGACGTGTTGTTATTTATGAACTTTGCTGACTCTCAGAAAGAGAAGAGAAGCAAACAAGACCTTCCAGGAGTTGTTTATGTTCTTCTAGAGCAGTCCCCTGATCTGGGGGAGCATATACAGTCCCTGGCTAGTTATGCAGTGGGCTGTGTGTCTGTCACAGGCTGTTCAGTCTGACCTTTCTCTGTGACCCTCTCACCCAGAAACTGAAGACTCACATAGAATGGGGCAGGAGAGAGAGCAGAAGTGTGCCCCTCGTATTTAACACAACACAAATATTTTTAAACTGATTGGCATGTTTTCCAAAAAAGGGCTTCCAAGTGTTTTGAAGGTCACATTCCAAATGTATCTTACGGTTTCGCACTCATTTTTCTCTGGCTCAGCTCAGCTCTTCCCTTTTATAGAGGTGCAGAACAATACCTATTTCAGGTAATTTTCCTCATTTAACAATCAAGCAATTTTCGTAACAGTCAATAGCAATAAGTGATTACTATTTTTATTTATCTCTGCTCTCTGTCTAAATTCAGGGAATGTAGATGATGTAGCTTATTGCTATCAGCCTGCTAGAGATATTTTCTCTAAACTGGATAAACCACCCGTATTCTGGGAGGGAAATTGCTGATCCAAAAAAACACAGGGGTGGGGGATGAGGTGTTGGCAGCATTTGAAAATGGAAAATAAATATCTATAAATAGATTCAACCATCAAATGTTTTCCACAGCCAGGCGGTAGATGAACACAACATCTTGCCCTGAAGTGTGCTTTCCAAAAAATGTGTTTAATTCTCCTAAAGAATATATTCAAATAAATCTTCAATAATGTAAAGGCAAAGTTGTTTTATTGTTGTGCATGGTTAACTGACTAGACATTAACTGACATTTCCTGAAAACATAACCATCCTCAAACCCCTCCTCTTAATTGTGTCAGTGGGACTCAAACCCCTCCCCTTAATTGTGTCAGTGCCTCAGTGAGACTCAAACTTCTCTGCTTAGTTGTGTCAGTGATACTCAAATCCCTCCCCTTAATTGTGTCAGTGCCTCAGTGAGACTCAAACCCCTCCCCTTAATTGTGTCAGTGCCTCAGTGAGACTCAAACGTCTCTGCTTAGTTGTGTCAGTGATACTCAAACCCCTCCCCTTAATTGTGTCAGTGCCTCAGTGAGACTCAAACCCCTCCCCTTAATTGTGTCAGTGATACACAAACCCCTCCCCTTAATTGTGTCAGTGCCTCAGTGAGACTCAAACCCTTCCGCTTAATTGATTCAGTGTCCCGGTGTGAGAGACAAACTTCTCCCCATAATTGTGTCAGTGCCTCAGTGATACTCAAACTCCTCCTCTTAGTTGTGTCAGTGTCTCAGTGAGACTCAAACCCCTCCCCTTAATTGTGTCAGTGTCTCAGTGAGACTCAAACCCCTTCCCTTAATTGTGTCAGTGCCTCTGTGATACTCAAACCCTTCCCCTTAGTTGTGCCAGTGTCTCAGTGAGACTCAAACTCCTCCCCATAATTGTGTGAGTGTCTCAGTGAGACTCTTTTTGTTTCTGTCCCTGCAGGGAATGTGTCGGTGCTGAACCACAGCCAGCCTGCCTCTATGGCAGAAGGGGAAGACTCCTCAGTACCTGAGGTTGGAAAGAGCCCTGTGGAGGAGGAGCACCTGAGAATGAACGGCTGGCCCATCTGCAAGGATCAGGATGAAATGCTGAACCTGGCCTTCACCGTGGGGTCCTTCCTGTTGAGCGCCATCACTCTCCCACTGGGCATCGTCATGGACAAATATGGGCCACGCAAACTCCGTCTGCTGGGCAGGTGAGGAGACACCTGTTAATTATGAAGATTGTTTACTTAAAAATATATATACATTTAATAAAACAGATTCATTTAGTAATTTACATCCTTTAACTGAAGATTTGATTTCAAAATGCACGTATCAGCAAAATTATGGAAAATTTATGACAAATTTGAGAAATAGCCCAAGGATAATTAAACATTATTTAATGCAGCAACATTTCAACAACTGTTCAAGATAATATTTTTGGCAGTTTGAGAGAACATTTGAATCGTCAGAAACCCATCCAACTAAGTCAGGGATGGGCAACTCCAGGCCGCTGTGTATGCACGTTTTGGCTGCCACCAGTTACCCTGGCTCAATCAGCTAATTAGTCATCATCCCTGAACTAAGTGATGAGCACATTTTCTCTGAAATGAAACCATGTACGGCACAGCAGCAGCACTTTGAATAGCTGTGTGCATTGGAAAGCCTTAGCGTTGTGGAAAGTCTTCACTTTTTTCACTCCTTTTTCAGTTCTTACTGTCACTTACTGTCACACAGTTTTTGTGAGTGCAGAAATTATACAAAGGTTTTAAATTTACAGATGCCATTTTGTCTCATTTCAGTGGAAGCTTTGCCTTCTCCTGCCTGCTGATTGCCTATGGATCCAGTAACCCCAGCCGTGCGTATCCTTATGCCCTTCCTCCTCCCTGCAGCACATGTCAACTTTGTGTATTGTGTATAGCCTTACTTTCTTTCTTTCTAACTCTGTTTTCCTGTCCCACACAGAGCTGTCAGTCCTGATCTTCATTGCCCTTGCTCTGAATGGTTTTGGAGGAATGTGCATGACCTTCACATCTCTGACGGTGAGTATGTGTATGTGTGTGTGTGTGTGTGTGTGGGTGTGTGTGTGAGCACACCGCAAATGTGCACATTTGTGTATATACCCAAAATTATACATTATGTTACAATCATTTAGCAGACACTCTTATCCAGAACGACTTTCAGAAGTGGAGAACACCAGTGTTAGTCTCAGGAATACAAAAGTGTGAAATTGCCAAGAAGGCACAGAAAGCCCATTTATAATCAATGAGTGTAAAGTTAACTGAACAAACCACAATTGGCATTGTAAACAAAGTACATACCAACTAATGTCTCACTACACAGTGATAGCTATAATGTTATTATCCCAAAAGGAAATCCAAAAAGATAGAAAGATGTCAGGGGAGCCATGGTGCAGTCTGAAAAGGTCAGTCTGTGTTGGAAGATCAGCAAGGTTTCTGCTCTGCTGACCACAGTGGGAAGCTCATTCCAGCACAGAGGGGACATGACCTGGAAGTGTAGGCTCACAGGGGTGGGGAAGGGGTCAGGTGCCCATGGTTAGAGGAATGAAGAGGACTGGATGGTGTGGTATAACTAATACATCCCCATGCATCCCTGCAGCCTGTTGAGCAGTCCAGAGAGCTGAATCAGGGTGTGTGCGGTGACGGCTTAGTCCCCACAAATGACTCATTCAGTTGGCTCTGCCATGTGATGTCTATGCGGCTGAGGACAGAAGCGAAACTGTCACGGCGATGATGAAAGAGGTTTCTAATGCTGCGTACTCCCTGGGGGGCTGGCTGACACAATACTGCAGCTAACTCTGTGTCAGCAGGGACTGGACTATTAACACCAACACTAGGTCCACTAACGTTGTAGTTCTATTGTGGGTTGCAGTTAGAGGTGGTAAATTTATTTGAGGTGTGATTTGAGGTGGTAAATGTGTTTTGGGTGTGGTTATATGGTAAATGATTGTATAGTCTAACATATTGAGGGCCGCCTTGTAATCACAAGGTTGCGGGTTTCAATCCCAGGTGTACCTGCCGTCAACATCCCAAAGAATCCAAGTTGCACAGTTGCTCCATCAAAAGCCTAAAATGTTCACGTGAATTCCAACCAGTGACTCTCCCAAAGCTGTAAAACATTGACACTCAAAGAAGGGTCTCTGTCAAAAATTAAATGTAGGTGGCAGTGTAATATAATGGCAGTGTAATATTACTGGGCTTGTAACCTAAAGGTAGCAGGTTTAGTTCCCAGGAGGAACACTGTTGTCGTACCCTTGAGCAAGGTACTTAACTCGCATTGCTTCAGTACATATCCTGTTGTATAAATGGATACTATGTAAAAAAAAAATTTTATGTAAATGTGTTTTGGGTGTGGTTTGAGGTGGTAAATGAGTTTTATAAACTGACTGTTGTCATGTATAGATTTTATATTCGAGCAGCGCATTGATTCACTTGTTTCAAGTCAAATTAAAGCTTTCCCAATTGCACTTTGATACTCAGTTTGTAAAAGCTCATGAAAAAAAATATTTTTACAAAATAAATTGCATTGCCAATGTAAAAACAATATCTAGCCAAGGATTGGGATAGTTTTATTTTAACAAAATATACATTGGCCGGCACCAGTCAACTGAGTTGGGCAACACTGATTAGCAGATGAAACCTCCCCTGACTGTGTGTGTTAGTTTGCATTAGAAAAAGTAGTCTGCTGCTTCCCCAGCTAGTCAGAGTGGTGTTTATTGAGGAAAGTAATAACAAGCTTAATTTCATAGCAAGATAAGTAATATTGACACAAGGACTATATGGTAAATTGCATTGTATACTTGCAAAACCATTATTTCAGTGTCAAAGAGATTTAGATTTGTAGTATCACCACAAATATTGAAAAAAAGGACTTTGGACCAGAAGTTCCTTGGTTTCAAAATAAATGTATTGAAGCCAAAGAAATGCTTTTCAGACAAATAATTCTCTGTCAAAGCATTGAGAAAATTGGTGAATAAACAGTCAAATCACCCAGAGGGTGTAGGACAGTCAAAGTATGATGAAAGGCATGTGGGAAGTAGACAGAGAACAATTTGTAAATTGTGAAGAGCCAGGTAATCAATTCGCCAGTTCAAAGTAAGCAAAAAACTAAGAGAGAAATTCCAAGATACTGTTTAACCAGATATCTGGTAACATGGACCTGACACTCCTTTTGGCAAATCTATGAATACACTGACACTATTTGATCTATTAGTAAGCAGTTTTACTGTCAGTGTTCATCCACATGATGCAAATGCCAGTGATAAACCAAGATCAATTCACAATCTGTGCTGACTGTGGCCAACAACAGCCACATAATTTGCACTCGCGTGCATCTCCCTGGGGAGGGAGGAGTGGATTTAGTCAACTGGGATGACTGTTACCCCTTTTCCACCAAGCAAGTTCGAGGCCCGGTTCGGAGCCGGTGCCTAATCTCGAACCAGTTTTTCGCATTTCAGCAAAAGAACCGGCTCTCGGCCGGGAAAACTGGTTCCAGAGCGGCACCAACACATAGCTGGTCCAGAACCAAGAACCGCTTACGTCAGGGGCTGGGGGCGGGATTATGCCCCAATGTTAAATCAATGGACAATTCATTTTTACATTACATTATAGACATTTAGCAGACGCTCTTATCCAGAGCGACGTACATAGTGCATTTCCGAACAAGGAACAAGTGCGTTAAAACAATCCTAAAAAGGTAAATACGTAAATACGAAGTACTAGGCGCAGTCAGTATGATTGGGGATTTTTTTTTGGGGGGGGGGGGGGGAACTACACAATATTGATAAGTCACAAGGAGGTAGGGAGGGGTGGAGAGAGGTGCAGCTTGAAGAGGTGAGTCTTCAATCTGCGCTTGAAGGCGGTCAGACTTTCTGCTGTTCTGACCTCCACGGGAAGCTCATTCCACCACCGTGGGGACAGGACAGACGGATGTCGAGACCGGGTGCTAGTATGAAGAGGGGGGGGGGGACCAGTCGTCCTGAGGAGGCGGAACGCAGGGATCTGGCAGGTGTGTAGGGTCTGATGAGCTTTTGGAGGTATGGAGGGGCAGATCCTCGGACTGCCTGGAAGGCGAGCACCAATGTTTTGAATTTGATGCGAGCCATCACCGGTGGCCAGTGGAGGTCAATGAGCAGGGGGGTGACATGGGAGTGTCGGGGGAGGTTGAAGACCAGGTGCGCTGCTGCGTTCTGGATAAGCTGAAGGGGTGTAATGGCCTATGCTGGCAAGCCAGCCAGGAGAGAGTTGCAATAGTCCAGGCGGGACAGCACCATCGCTTGGACCAGGAGCTGGGTTGAGTGGGTGGTGAGGAAGGGGCGGATTCTCCTGATGTTGTACAGGAAGAACCTGCATGCCCGGGTTACCACTGCGATGTTCTCGGAGAGGGACAGCCTGTTGTCCATCACGACTCCGAGGTTCCTGGCACAGGCCGTTGGGGTCAGTGGGGTGTCTCCTAGGGAAATAGAGAAATTGAGAGGGGGAGAGGTTAAAGCAGGAATGTAGATGAGCTCAGTCTTGCCTGGATTGAGCTTGAGATGGTGGTTGTCCATCCAGCTCTGGATGTCTCTCAGGCAAGCGGAGATGCGGGCTGACACCTGAGTGTCAGAGGGTGAGAAGGAGAGAAAGAGTTGAGTATCGTCAGCATAGCAGTGGTAAGAAAGACCATGAGCAGTGATAACAGGGCCAAGGGATTTGGTGTAGGTGGAGAAAAGGAGGGGACCAAGGACTGAGCCCTGGGGGACTCCTGTGGTAAGGAGACGGGGTGCCGATACTTTACCAGCCCAGGCAACCTGGGAGGAGCGTTCCGAGAGGTAGGAATCAATCCAGACCAGGGCCGAGCCGCTGATCCCCGATGCAGACAGGGACGACAGGAGGATGGAGTGATCTACGGTGTCGAAGGCGGGCAGAAAGGTCTAGAAGTAGTAGCACAGAGGAGAGGGAGGCTGCCCGAGCTGCATGAAGCATCTCGCAGACGGAGAGGAGTGCAGTCTCCGTTGAGTCTCCGGTCTCCGGAATCTTAGAATTATAAAGGTTTATTTAAAAACTGTACAATAAACAGAAATGTCATCTGTCAAAAGCATTAGTCTATGTCATGCCCAACATATCGCTATATCTATTTTAGCGATTAGAGTTGTAGAATTTGAGCTAGGTCGTTGGAAAAAAAAGTCTTAATCTAAATGCTCATTTTTAAATGTAGGCTGCTTAATTGTATGAAAACGGCTTAACAAATCTTTCCCATATTTGTTTTATGTCGAGATCAGAGGTCGCGCTAGGATTTTAAACTGCAAACATTTTTCAACTTAAATTTCTTTTTAAAATGATTAGTTTGTCGGGCATATCTATTTTCAATGCATGAACGACAAGCAGGTGCATTTAATGATGTAGACTAACAACATATGTTACAGCATAGTATTATATTTTGGACTGAAAACTACTTGAAAATAAAGGAATAATATAAAAATTTAATATAACAGCTTCACCTTGCACAAGCGGATGTATTTAAAATCGCGCATCTGCGTGCATAATGTTTTCTCAACAAAAGAAGCTGACTTGATTTTGCATCATTAGTTTATTAAAACACATTTTTCTTCAGAATAACGAGCAATAACCTTATTTTGAATAACGATTTTAACATTTCTTTACTCCTCCAAGGCAAATTGCAGAGTTGCGGAAGATGCTATAAGGAAAAGAGCCAGCTACGACACGTGACAATTGGGATCCGACCTAATGTTAACGAGCAACGCTTTCGGGAAAGTCAGACCAGATTTTCGCATCTTAACCATGTGTATTTCATTTTCCATTCAGTCTGAAACCTCTTGTTGTGTTACCTGCAGGCAGTGCAGAGGGAACTTCTACTTCTGGCTCTGGGTCAGCTAATCAAGCTGCATTTCATTATTTCTATTAGTGTTAGAACCGAAATATGTACTAAGACGAGAGGGGACATGATCGTGGTGTTTTTTTTTTTTTTTTTTTTACCGGCTCGAATGTCCGGAGGGAATTACATTTTTCGGCCTTTCTCATATAAGAACGGTCAAAACCGGCAATTTCCGGCCTAACGTGACTCCTGGTCGAGATATTGATGAGATTAGTTGATCTGCCAAATGGCTTGGTAATTTGTATTAAAACGGCTGAGAAATTGACGGGCAAAATTTGGGTTTTAACATGTATGTAATGTATGTAGGCTCGCAAAGCCAGGAGCAACACAAGAGATGCGATGTAGTCCGACATTGTTGTTGCTGTGCTTGAAGTTGGCGCTAGCATTGCTGGGAAAGCGGAGACGTATACAGTGACGTGGCTCTCAAGCCCGTGGGAAAGCAAATCGCTTCTTAGAAGTTCACAAGTGCAACCAACTGCGAACCGGCACTAGCACCAGCCCAGAACTAGGTTTGTGTTGGTGGAAAGGGGGTATGTGTCTCATTGCTTACCAGTGACCCCCGCTGGTCAATCAGGCACCCGCAGTCTGCTTCCTGGAGCTGCACAGTCACACAAGTGTTTTCCTCTGACTCATGTCTGTGCAAGCTCGATGTGTGGGCTGCAGTGTGAAGAGAGGCAGTGGCTTCACATCGCATGTTTCTGAGGAGAGCATGCACTCGTCTGCACTCTGCCGAACTGATAGGTGAATACGACCGGGAATTCCAAATGCATTAATAAAAGCAACTTTAGAAAGGTGGAAGAGCATTCACCTGTTGGAGGGCATTAGTCCACGGCTCTATTGTAGTTAAGTATGGTTTCATTTGTGAAAAGAATTTCTCCTTTTTTTCCCAGCTGCCAAACATGTTTGGTGACCTGAGATCGACTTTCATCGCCCTCATGATTGGCTCCTACGCCTCCTCCGCTGTCACCTTTCCGGGGATTAAGGTACTGAACACCTGCACAGATTTTCTGTCCTACAGCGTGTATGTTCTGTAATAACATCAACAAACAAACATCAGTACAGGCCATAAAAACAACCTCTGCTGCTGTTGTACAATAGAACGTCGATTACCAAATTTTCTGTGACTGGCCTAAGTGAAACAGACATTAATTTAAGCACATTAATCAAAATAAAAACAGATGACTACAAATACACTGACCTGCCCAGTGTTTTTTACTTCAGCAACAGTGTAGGAAAATGCAGAATAACTCCTCCAAACATGCATTAATGTGCACACAAACTACTGTGGATTCTCTAAAGAATCCAGCATCCAGTCTTTCAAAGACTGAACCAGATCAGAGCAGACTGAGGTTTGACCATGCCAAAGTAAACATCCCAAAATGAAAAATACTAAAATGCATCTGTTTACTTACACTCCCCTGGGTCTCTAGTGTCAAACCATGCAGTACCCTTACAAATAACATCAACATGATTAAGATAATAAACTAGAAGAGCTTCCCTGGAGCTGGGCCCTTTCCCTCTTAGCGGACTAACTGAGTTAGCTGGGTAACTGTGCTAAAAACCCGGAAGCCCCCTGAATACGGAAAATATGAACTAGCAAAAACACCGTACCGGGTTTTACAGTTTGTACAGTTTTACTTAGCCAGTTAACTCAGTTAGCCAGCTATGAGGAATAGGGCCCTGGACTTCTCTCCCCTGTTTAGGTGTATGGCTGTGACTGACTGCTTAATGGCGGCATGCTGAGATTTGTGATGGGTGTGGTGGTTGATAGTGTGTGTGTCGTGTTCCTCAGGTGGTTTATGACCTGGGTATAACCTTCATCACCATCCTACTGGTGTGGGCTGGCTGTGCCGGCCTTGTGTTCATCAACTGCTTCTGCAACTGGCCTTTGGAACCCTTTCCTGGACCAGAGGACATGGACTACACGTGAGTGAGACACACAAGAACACAATAACAAGAACATAATGAGGAGAACAGAACATCATCTGGACTAGTCATTTACCTACAAACTGACATTTGCACACATACACGCCGTTGCTGCTGCTGTCACAGATGTCTGTCTGTCTCCCAGTAGATGTTTTTGTTGCCATCTCTCAGTAGATATCTAGGTCTATGTCTCTCTCAGTAGATATCTAGGTTTATGTCTCTCTCAGTAGATGTCTGTGTTGCTGTCTCTCTCAGTAGATGCCTGTGTTGCTGTCTCTCTCAGTAGATGTCTGTGTTGCTGTCTCTCTCAGTAGATGACTGTGTTGCTGTCTCTCAGTATATACCTGTGTTGCTGTCTCTCTCAGTAGATTTCTGTTTTGCTGTCTATCTCTCTCTCTCTCTCTCTCTCTCTCTCTCTCAGTATATGTCTGTGTTGCTTTCTCTATCAGAGTGAAGATCAAGTTCAGCTGGCTGGGTTTTGATCACAAGATCACAGGAAAACAGTTTTACCGACAGGTGACCACCGTGGGGCGCCGCCTGAGCGTAGGAAACTCCATCAAACACAGCCCCAAAGAGCTGGCCGCTCAGGAGGGCAACAAGCTCTGCCTCTCTACCGTCGACCTGGAGGTCAAGTGCCAGCCTCAGGATGAATGTAAGACTACAGTCTACAGCAGGTTTTGTGCTTAAATATAAAAAATCTGCGCTGGCTAATTATGTGGAGTGTCCCATGATATATGTGTCATCTTTGTGTTTATTATATAAAACCAGTAGAATGAAAGATACATTGTACAGTCCATGTGCTTAAAGAAGGTATAGGTAGACATGCAGGTACATTTACGGACAGTCAGTACAGTAAAATAGAGCTGGGGTCTCCAGCCCTGGTCCTGGAGAGCCACAGGTTTTACAGGGGTCCTCAGCCCTGTTGAATACAAAAGCTTGTAAACCCTGTAGCTTTCCAGTACCAGGGCTGTAGACCCCTGATATAGAGGGTTAGCGATAGCGTTAATATGTTAATGTTGGGTTCAGGCTGCTAGTTTGGGTGAGGGCACCAGGTAGCCAAACTTGACAGAGCTGAAGCCAATGTTCACACATATGCCCTTTGGCTGCACTAACCCAGATATGTAAAGTGCAATTAGGAACAGGGTCTGGAGAGGGTCTCCTATTCTCCTCTCACCAGCTGCATCCCAGCAGGGTCTCCAGAGAGGGGCTTTTGTACCAATCAGACCGTACAATCGAATCAGACGGCCTTCTTAGAAAACTTAAAATATTTAATTGTGTCTGGGGCCAGCACTGGAGGGGGGAGGCAAAGGCCAGGTAACAGCTGGGAGGGGGGGAGGGGGGTGTTTACCACAACGGGGTCACAGTGATGTTTTGGAATGTAGTGGGATGGAGAAGGATTTACCTCACCACCCTGTCCCACCCTGTCATTCCCTCTCCCCTTGCCTGATTTGCTTAGCCCCTCGGGGGGTGCTTTACTGTAGGTGGGGACAGGTCAGAGGTAAAATTTCAGGACGAGGCAGACCCATTAGAGTCCTGTGACATAGTTACTGAGATCACATGGTACCATTCAAGCAGCTGTGTGGTACACATGGTACCATTCAAGTTCATCCTGAACTTGTGTGAGGAATGGGCTTGTAAAATGAACTGTAGTGCAGCTGGGCATTTTGACTGAACTTTATAGTCCAAAATAAATGGTACTTAATCATACAAATTTTATTATTATTATTTTTTTAATGGTGCCCAACGTGGGGCTGAACATGTACAATTCCCACACTCATTTCATGTGGAAACCCCACTGCCGATTCGAGAGAATGTAGACACATGCGGTTCTCAGCAATCGTTAGTCTGCTTTTTTTCCACATAGGGCATGCTAATTGCGCATTGCCCTATGGAGCTACTGGCCATAGGGCAGTCTGAATTCAATCCAAGACCGTGGGGCTCATTCTTGCACCACAACATGGTGCTTTAACTGAATGAGCCACCCAGCCCATCATAACCTTTTATCATTCATTTCTAAAACACAACATTCACATTTTGTAGCTGACATTTTGTGTTTTGGAGGAGGGCTCATGCTTGACAGCTGAGGTTGCGATGAGCGCTATGACAGCAGTTATCAACAGTCATCTTGTGACTCAGTGAAGGATGATGATCTGTGAGCCACTGATTCACCTGTGAGCCAGGATGCTGCAGGTGACATGGGTCATATTAAGGACAGCACAGATGATATGTCACCAGAGAGTTTCTCTATGCTCTCCATGGGAACCAGCCTCTATTTGTATAGCTGCTTAATTGAAGTAGTAATCATTAGGGTATAACGTCAGCTCAGCTGCTGTTCAGAGTTGAAACCAGGGTTGAGGTAACTAAAGGTCATGATATGGCACCTGTATTCGTGGTTGTGACTTGCTAATTATTTTGGGAAGACACCAAGAAAATTCTATGTTCTCATGAAAGACTGGTTCAAACAATGAGACCTAACCGAATTAATTTAGCTGTTGTTGCTTTACTTATTTCCTGAAACAGATTTGATAAAACCAATATTTTCAAAGGAAATAATTTCCATTACAATGAAACACATGTTTTGGTTATACTACTACTGCTACTACTACTACTACTACAGGGACATGAAGTCCCTCAAGACCTGGGACTTCCCAACCCTGAGCTAAACATGGCTGTAGTGTCATGGTTCGTGGTTCTTTTTTTTTTCCGTTGCGGTTCTAGTCCTTATTTCCCGATTGAGAATCTTATCGGATTTCTTCCACGTTCCATTCCGGGGTTTGGTTTCCCTCATCATTGTTTTCACCTGTGCTTCTACCTGCAGGGTATTTAAGTTTCTCACTTCTGCTTCCCCGGTGCTTCTTTGTCATTTGACATTGCATTCAGCCAGGTATAGCCAGGTACTAGCGACCTTGTGATATTAAATGCTGTTTATGTTCACGGGGGACTTGCTATTAGCTTTTAGTTCAGGTATAGGTATTATTCCTCCTGTTAGCATTCTGTGCTATTCATTTTATTCTTTGCTGTTCTCTCGGAGACAGCTTTCTTTGTTTCGTTTTGGTTTTACACTCTTCTGGCCGTCTGAACTTGTGCCGAAGGTGTTCTTTTCTTTGCTTAGCTTCCCGTTTTGGCTCCAGTATTGAGCTCGGGAGATTTTATTTGCATTTCACTCGTTATTCGAGTTCGCCCTATTTTAGTGGGTTGATTTTGGTTTGGCTGTTTAGCCACAAGGAATTAGTTTCCTGTCTTTTATTTCTTTGCATTCATTTTGTTATTCCCTTTATTGGTCCTCAGTGCATGAGTGACTTGTTTCTGATCCCCCATCTTCGTGTTTGATTATCCACAACTAAAATCCATTACATGTAGAGTGAAATAAATGTGATGTAAGCTCTGCAACGTAAAACATTTCAGCACATTTTACAGGAAAAGTCTATAAAATAGTGAAGGTACGAAATTGTAAATGGTGGAAATGTAAATAATGGTATTATTTACAGTGAATAATTAGATATTCAGCCTGCTGTATACATGCTTAACTTATTGTTGCCATTATTTATACACTGTAAAAGAAATGTAATTTTACAGTAAAATACTGGCAACTGGGTTGCTAGAACTTTCCATATAAAAACGGTAACAATGTTACGACAGTACTGGACTGGACCCAAATGCAAGACTGAGACAGAACTTGATGCAAACTCCACTAGGGAGAATATTTATTGGAGGCAAGACTACCCATACAGGGCAGCAGACAGGCAAAAGCGAAGTCCAGGGACAGGCAGCCAAGGCAGGGGTCAGAACCAGGGAATCCGTCAGAGCAGGGGATGAGGAGGGTGAAGGGCAGGAGCAGGGCTAGGACGACGTAGGCAAGGCAGGCAGGAGCCTTCCCCCACTGCCTCTTAGAGCCTCCATCATTCTGTTACGGAAGATCTCCTGCAGGGCCATGTCGTTCCAGCCAAATTCTGCGGCCAGCGTACGGAATTCCACCGCAAACTCGCCGGCACAGCGGGAACCTTGGTGGAGGTTGAGCAGGCGCTGGGCGGCGTCTCTACCACAAACTGGGTGATCGAAGAGGTCGGGAAATTAATGCTGGGGTAGCTGGCTGTCCCAAATGGCGGTGGCCCAGTCTTGCGCACTTCCCCCAAGGCAGGCCATGATGAATGCGATCTTGCTCTGGTCTGAGTGGTAGGAACCAGGTTGCATTCTGAATACGAGATCGCATTGCATCAAGAAGCCCCGGCACTTCCCCAAATCGCAGAGGTAGCGTTCTGGATGGGGAATGCGGGGCTCTCTGGTAGGAAGAAGCGGAGGAGTAGCAGGTTGCATGGAGGCGGAAGGACTGGGCAGCACTGCTGGAGCTGGAACTGGCAGGCTGGAGGAAAGCAGCGACATCTGGGACCCCATCTGAACCATAGAGGGGGTCTTCAGGGACTCCATTACGCCTCGGAGCAGTTGTCCGTGCTCATCCACAACTGCCCCCTGGGGACTCATCTGTGCGGAGAGGGACTTCAGGGTCTCCATAATGTCCCGGAGTTGTAGGCCGTGCTGAGCACTAACTGCCTCCTCGCAGGCGATGGCGTGGAGGATCTGCTCAGAGTCCGCTGGGTCCATAACTGGCCAGATCGTTCTGTTACGACCGAGTACTGGACTGGACCCAAATGCAAGACAAACACAAACACAAACTCCACTAGGGAGAATATTTATTGGAGGTAAGACTACCCACACAGGGCAGCAGACAGGCAAAAGCGAAGTTCAGGGACAGGCAGGGGTCAGAACCGGGGAATCAGTCAGAGCAGGGGATCAGGAGGGCGAAGGGCAGGAGTAGGGCTAGGACGAGGAAGACGAGGAAGGCAAGGCAGGCAGGAGAACAGGAGCAGGCTGGACGGGAATGGGCTGGACAGGCAGGAGAAGATGAACTGGACAGGTACACAGGACTGAACACAGGGACAAAGGACAAAGAAACGGGGGTGCTTAAATGCCAGATTAACGACAAGACAATGAGGAACAAGTGAGACGAGACAACATGAGGAAACCCAATTCAGGTGCGGGGAAGTGGAGACACAAAATGGAAGGAGAGAGGGAAAACGCAGAACGGAATACACATAGAAATGGAAAACCAGGAAATTGGGACAGAGGCACGGGATGTGACAAACAATATGTTAAGCATACAGTAGCAGGTTGTACATGTAATTATATAACGGTGTTTCACTGTAAATAATACAATTATTTACATTTCAACTGTTTACAATTTTGTACATTCACTATTTTACAGACTTTTACCGTGAAACTCACAGACATTTTGTACAGTGTACGGTAAAGATTGCATTGTATAATAAAAAAATTATTTTATAGCGTGTCCCTCCCTTTCCCTCCCTCCTCTCTCTCCCTCCATCAGCCCAGTCATTTATGCGGAGTATCTTCAGCCCCATATTCATGCTGAGTCTGATCACCATGTGCGTCACCCAGCTGCGCCTCATCTTCTACATGGGAGCCATGAACAACATCTTAGAGTCCCTGACAGATGGAGACCTCAAAAAAGGTGTGTGTTCGTACTATGTGTATGTGTGTGTGTGCATATGCATATTTGTACAGTGTGTGTATGCATGTGTGTGTGTTTGTGTTTGTACTGAATGTCCATGCATGTTTGTACTGTGTATGTGTGTGTGTGTGTTTGTATTAGGGTGTTTGGTTGAGTTTGGTCATATTTGGTGGAGTTTGTTGCATGTGACCCCCGTGCAGAGACTGGTAGCACTGTGTACTAGCTGTAGTTTCTTAACCCTCTGGATCTTTTCTTCCTCTCTGTTCTTCCCCCTTCTCCTGTCCTGTAACTCATGCTGGCCTCTTGGTGCTTTTCAGTGGAGAGGATGGAAGAGGGTAAGACTGAAAGCTGCATCAGTTCAGCATTCTAACTGAACAGCAGCCATTTTCTTCTGTGTATCACTCCAGGTCATTCATATAAAGAAGAAAGTACTGAGGATAAATCACATGAGGTTATACAGTATTCGTTGTACAACGTCTCTGTCAGGCCAAACGTAGAGTGCTGTGTGCAGTTCTGGGCACCACATTACAAGAAATATATAGTATCTCTTAAAAAAAAAAGCTCAAAGAAGGGCAAGCAAATTTGTTCCTGGTATGAAATGTAAAAGTTAAGACCAAAGCAATAGGAGACTAAGAGGGGGGGGGGGGGGGTCTAATTGAAGTTTTTGATTGAAATTTATGAAAGGGATTAACAAAGTGATCTACAATAGATTTTCAGTTTAAGTTCTGCCTGGGATACATGTGGAAATGAGCTGAAGTTACATTACACATGAATATCAGTGTGTGGAACAGTTTACACAGTCAAAGTCAAGCAGAGCCCCAATGGTTGTTGAAGACCAGCTTGACATAGTGCTGGATACTCTCTAGCTTGTCAGTAAACTGTCAGCCTAGATGGGCTAAATGGTCTGATCGTCTCATTATTTATTCTTAAAACCTTATGTTCTGCATGCTCAAGGGTGAGGCGTGCATGTTTTCATACTCCAATTTCATTCTCATCTCTTCCATTCATCCCATCCATGAATTCCTTCATTTCATTCCATCTATTTTGCTTTTAAAGAAAAATACATTTGAAAGAAGAAAAATTTTAAATGGAATTGTATTTCACAAACCCTTTTATTAACCCCTCTCCCTCTATCCTTCTCTCTTTCTCTCTCAGTGAGTCTCTACACCTCCATCTTCGGCATGCTGCAACTCCTGTGCCTGATGACGGCCCCTGTGATTGGCTACATTATGGACTGGAAGCTGAAGGACTGTGAGGATGGAGATTCTGTCGGAGAGCCAGCCAAGTGAGTGCCTCAGACACACGAGTGCCCTGCCTTCCTCTCTGATCCAGTCTTCCTCTGCTTCATCTTCTCCTGTCACCTTCTTTTTAAAATTCCACCAGGAGCCAGGCACAGCCAAAACGCCGAAGCAGACAGATCCAGAAGATCACAAACGCCACAAGGGCTTTCCTGTTCACCAACCTGCTTCTGGTTGGCTTTGGGATCACATGCCTGGTGCAAAACCTGCCCCTTCAGGTGACATTCTATACCTCGCCCTCCAGCCCCGCTCAAACTCCCTGACTGCTGTCAGATGCACACTTACACACACTTCATTGTACTATGGAGGAATATCTGAGCTACACACCCACTGCTACATCAAACCCCTGTAGCACAAAGCTCTGCACTTCACAATACTTCGGTTACACAGTGCTTGTTCATCCCCTGGTGGCAACACCATGTTACTGACTTTTATGACCAGCAATGATCGACCTAGTTGAGATTGTTCATTAGAGTCATACAGGAGACTGCCTGTGGATTCAGGTGGATTCATAAAGATGTAAGACTCTCCAGATTTATGCGCATTTGTGTTTCTCTTTCATCCCAGATTTTTTCCTTCGTACTGCACACGATCGTGAGAGGCTTCATCCACTCTGCTGCTGGAGGGCTGTATGCTGCCGTGTGAGTGTCAGAGGTCATTAGTGCCTGGAATGCGGCACTCATTCTGAAATGTGAAATATAAAGAAGAAACAGTTGTTTATACAGAAAAGGGTGCCGCTAATCTGAACCCCCTCCTCAACACACACACACACACACACACACACACACACACACACACACACACACACACACACACACACACACACACACACACACACACACACACACACACACTGAAACAGTCCCTGGGGTGGTAGTGTAGCATAATGGTCATAAAACTGGGTTTATAACTCTAGGGTTGCAGGTTTCACTCCCAGGTGAGGCACTGCCATTGTAACCTTGAGCGAGGTACCTTTTTCAGTAATTATCCGAATGCATAATTGTTAAAGAATGTAACCTGTGTAAGTTTCTCTGGTTAAGAGTGTCTGCTTATCACCCGTATTCGCCCCTCCTCTCCAGATACCCGTCCTCTCAGTTTGGTAGCCTGACTGGGATGCAGTCTCTCATCAGCGCGCTGTTTGCCCTCCTGCAGCAGCCCCTCTTCATGGCCATGATGGGACCCCTGAACGGAGACCCTCTCTGGGTAAGCTCTTTTACAGTCACAGTGGGAACATTTCTAAACATGTAGTGTACATGTCTATGGTCCTGTTTTAGCTCTGTTTTGGTATTTGCAATGGTTTCCTCTTCCCTGTGCTTTTAGAAACTCTGTGCATTGCTGTTGTATTTGTCATTTATCTTATTTTACAGTCTGTAAGCACTTCCAATAATAACAATAACAATAATACAGTTTTTCTCAATTGTTTAGACACATTTTCTGAAATTAAAACTAATTTCTCAAAATGATAAACACAAAACCCACAAGTCAACTCTTTCTGCAAAACTTTATATATCTCTTGTCAAAATCAAGGACTATTTTCTAAAACATACACTCTCATCCAAAAATGACATTTTTCCTTCAGATAATAAACACTAGTCAACAAATGAATACAAATTATAAATGCCAATTACACACTGTGTAAAAAATCAAAGACACTATTACCATTATATTACTTAGGCATCAGTATTGTTTGAGTGTACTGACCAACTGAAATGTACAAAAAAAAACAGTGAGATGGTTTTTGTTATTTTTTATTTTTCCAAATTACAAAAATGTTGGGACTAGACAAAGTAAAATAAGAAAAAACGGGAGAAAATAAAAAAACTACTGTACTGGGAGTAAACAAAAAATTTAAAAGTAAAACCAAAAATAAATGATCCTGCTCTTACAGTTTTTCCCGATTGCTAAAACACAATTTTGCTAACTAGGCTGGTTTTATCAAAATACTTAACACAATTCACAAAACCACACACCCAAACTGCAAAATACCTCATATATCCTGCAAAATGAAGCACTGCAACCAAAACTACATATAGCATTTTCAAAATCAAACTTTTGCACCAAATGGCACACACTTCATTCATAGTACCAGATTTTTGTCGAACCAACTACACACTGTTGGGCATAATGAAAAGCACTCTCATCTTTAGTATGCTTTGCCATAATACTAAAATAGTTCAAATTGTAGAGACTTCTTCAGATTGTTCACATGCACAGACATATTTGCAGATACACACACATGCTGTTGAAACATTTTTATTTTTATTTTTCACCAAACAAGTCAGTGCAACATATGCACAGCGGATATATTTACATTGGAGTGAACAAAAATATGCTTTGATGGTTGATGACATGATCAACTAACGTTGCTCTGATTTCATTTGAAAGTTGTTCTCTTCTTTGGCCATGACCTCCTCTACCAGCTCTACCCCTACCTCTCACTCTTCCTCCCCCTCTTATTCTCACCCTCCCTCTTCCTCTTCCTCTCTCTGCAACGTCTTCCATTGTTGTTGTAAAAAGAAAGGTGCTCACCTGTGGTCTTTTTATAGTGCTTACTTCCTGATTGAAGTGGTAACAATTAACCATTGAGGTGTTTGGTCAGGTGGCACATGTATTGGCCAATTAGCTCATGTAGTGTAATTTTGAATGGCAGTGTTTTGAAATGGCAAACATGTGACTTTATGTCAGATTGTTGTGTCTTAGGCAGAGAACCGTGTTCAGTGCATTTAAAAAGTGCCATTTTGAATAGCAAAATGTGTGTAAAGCAGAAAATGTGTTTAGAGTTTTGGAGACTTGAGAAGAGGTTTTGCTCAGTTTAAATAATTGTGCTATGCATGTCATTTTATTGTGTTAGCAATTGGAAAAAACTGTAATCAGGCCACATATTCTCGTGTACATCACACATTATAATTTCTCTGGCCAAGCAGTGGGAAAAGTGTCTTTTGGAATGACACAGCCAACTTTGGCATGACTGAGAAATGAAAAAGCAATGGTTTCATTACACCAATTTCGAAACAGAGCATCACGGTGGAAACTCACATATAACAACACATGTGAGCTGCTCTGGTCTATCTTGTGTGTGTGTGTGTGTGTGCATATGTGAGTGTGTATATGTGTGTTTTTCTGTGTGTATGTGCATGTGTGTGTCTGAGTGAGTGTGTGTGGAGCTCATTTCTGCAGCACTGTGAAGGGGGAAATATGCCTGTGTTTCAGGTCCTCTTTAAGGCTGGCAAGATAAGCTACTCTCAGCTGTAGAGTGGACAGTCTCTCTCATATTTACTCCATGTAGGGGTGGATTCGGTATGCACACAAGGGATACTGCCAGCTTAGCTTCTGCATACTATGCTGTCCATACTATGGTCCCCTTGTAGTATACAGTAGGTACTCTGCAGTACAGGCGTCACTGAGTATTGAATATAATTGAATAATTACAGTTTTTCTCAATTGTTTAGACACATTTTTTAAAATAAAAATTATAAACACAAAACCCACATGGTCAATTCTTTCAGCAAAATGTCATATATCTCTTATCAAAATCAAGCACTATTTTCAAAACCATATACTCTCATTCCAAATTGAAAATTTTTCTTCAAATAATAAACACTAGTCAACAAATGAATACAAATTATAAATGCAAATTACATCCTGGTGTAAAAAATTTAAGACTTTATACTATGGTATGGGTGAATACTCTATTCTGATTGGTCAATGAGTGATGGTTATGTATAATCCTCAGTCATCCGGGTCACAGGAAAGAAAAACTGTAATTATTCAATCAGCAATCGGAGCTTTAGCACAAATAAAAGGGGAAAACGTGAGCTCTCTTGTATGTGGAGAACAAGGGCTGACGAACATTTAGAAATGAGAATAGGTAGATCTGCTCTATTGTTATTTAAGGTAACTTATCAATACTTAGTGATTCTTGTACTGCAGATTACCTACTGTATACTACTACAAGGGGACTACAGTATGGACAGCATAGTATGCAGAAGCTAAGCTGGCAGTATTTCTTGTGTGCATACCGAATCCACCCCTACATGGAGTAAATACGAGAGAGCCTGTCCCTTCTGCAGCTGAGAGTAGTTTATCTTACTAGCCTTAAAGAGGACCTGAAACGCGGGGGAAATATGTCTTTCACAGTGCTGCAGAAATGAGCTCCACAGACACTCACTCAGACACACACACATGCACATACACACAGAACCACACACATATACACACTCACACGCGCGCACACACACACACACACACACACACACACAGATATACCAGAGCAGCTCATATGTGTTGTCTTATGTGAGTTTCCACCGTGATGCTCTGTTTCGAAATTGGTTCAATGAAACCATTGCTTTTTCATTTCTCAGTCATGCCAAGGGTGGCTTTGTCATTCCAAACACTTCTCCAGCTGCTTGGCCAGAGAAATTATAATGTGTGATGTACATGAGAATATGTGGCCTGATCAAGAGCAGAGAGCAGAATCATTTATTTTTGGTTTTACTTTTATATTTTTTGTTTACTCCCAGTACAGTAGTTTTTTTATTTTCTCCTGTTTTTTCTTATTTTACTTTGTCTACTCCCAACATTTTTGTAATTTGGAAAAATAAAAAACAACAAAAACCATCTCACTGTTTTTTTTTTTGGCCAGTACACTCAAACAATACTGATGCCTAAGTAATATAATGGTAATGTCTTTGATTTTTTACACCAGTGTGTAATTGGAATGTATCATTTGTATTAGTTTGTTGACTAGTGTTTATTATTTGAAATAAAAATGTAATTTTGGGATGAGTGTATTTTTTAGAAAATAGTGCTTGATTTTGACAAGAGACATATGACGTTTTGTGTTTATAATTTTGAAAAATCTGTTTTCATTTCAGAAAATGTGTCTAAAAAATTGAGAAAAACTGTAATAATAATAATAACATTATTCTCCTTCCTGTGTTTGATTGGCTGGTTTGACCGTCCCATGTCTCCTTCCTGTATTTGATTGGCTAGTTTGACCGTCCCATTTCTCCGTCCTGCACAGGTGAACGTGGGGCTCCTGGGGCTGAGCACGCTGGGGTTCTGCCTGCCGCTCTACCTGCTTTGCTACAGCCGCCGTCTCCTCCGCGAGAAACGGGAGCGTGAGGAAGACGCCAAGATTTACGTCAAGATCAATGGCAGCAGCAAGAGCGAGGCCTTTGTATAGAGAGGAGGACTAAGAGAGAAAGACGCGTCTTTAAACGTTTAATCACGTGGGTGATTATCGAACCTCCCCAGACTTGCGCTCTGCCAGACATTCCCAAAATCGCACAGACACACGCGTCACAACTCACAAACCCCTGCTCCTCTCACAGTCATGCGCCAAGCACATCTCAGATGGTGATGGAAGCACACACCGTTACACAGTCGCTAACACCACTGCACACACATATATACACACTGTGAAAGATGCACACTTCTCATAAGGAAAAATTCACATTTCCTCGACGCACATGTATACAGACACTTCCTTTGCACTGGGGAAATGACCCTGTTACTGAGAAGGACAGCATTTGAGCTGTGTGCAAGGACTGAAGAAAGGAGGGAGAAAAAGAGAAAATTAGAGAAGGAGTGAGAGTTTTGAAGGGAGTGTACCTCAGAGCCGGCCCTAGGGTTTTGGTGGCCCTAAACAAGAATTTTGTTGTGGCTGCAAAGTGTTCCAAAAAAAAACTTGAATTGTGCGGCCCAGGGACGGTTTTTGCCCTAAGCAACTGCATAGAGTGTTTATGCCAGCGGCCAGCTCTGGTGTACCCCCTCAGTCATGTGACGTGTAATACTTCTCTCTATCTCTTTTTCCTTCGTTGACCATTTCATGCCCAAATTCTGCGTCTCAGCGAAGAACTAAGGAGGACAAGAGTGTTTTCATGTACTGAAAATGACAATAAGAACAAAATGAATGCAAAGGCAAATACTTTCACCTTGGGAAAGGAGAAGACACAAATAATATGATTCCTCTCACATAATATTACTTTTCCAGAATTTTATGTTTTAACACCAGTATTCGTGACTATTTCAAAAGAAAAGGCCTGTGTCCCCTGAGTGTAGTGGTAGTAGAGGTACCCAAAGGTATAGTTTACATTTGGTTGAGAGTAAAGAGTTTGTGAGTTTGGTGGAATCTATATGAGTCCTCTTTCATAATGTTTTAATTTCATGTTGATCTCAGTGTATTTTTTTTACTTGCATTTATTCACACCTTATATAGCCAGATTGCTGGAAGAACTATAGAAGCTGTATTGATTTATGCTTCATAGTTTCAAGTTTTTCTCCCTAAAATGGTGCTAAATGATAAAAGAGTAGCAGTAATATTTTTTTTAAATGGGAGGAAAGGAATCACTTGCACTTTCCGTTATAATGTTTTCATTAAGGACAGCAACAGGATGTGGACCTCTGTGTTTTAAAGTCTTGGTGACACATTCAGGACAGAGTTCATTCAAATGGTCAGTTCTATCTGGACTGAACAGCCTTGCTACCAGAGCAGGGATCTGCATTCACTTGGTGGAGGACTGCACCAGCTGTTTGTCTATAGGACCCCTCTTGCACAGCCTATAGTCTGGTCTGGTAGTGGTCATGTCCCCCTAAATAATTAAATTGTCTCATCAGACATACCAGCAGGATTTTTGATGCACTGCATCAACATGTTCAAGGCATGGAGTTCATTCATCTTTAGTCATTAATCTTGCATTATTTGCCCTCTTTAACTTTGAGGAATAAATTAAAGTTAAGAGTTACTTTTTCAGTTTCACTTTTACGCAATGTGAATTCTCTGTTTGACGAAGCTGATACATACATACATACAGCCGGAAAGTCTGAACACTCCTTTCACCTTCTCCACGTTTTATTACATTACAGACATATTCTACAATAGATTGAGTTCATTTTTTGTCTCAAAATTCTACACAAAATAGCCCATAATGACAAAGTGAAAACATGTTTTTAGAAATTTCCATAAGTATTCATACTCTTTGCTTTAACATATTTTTAAAGTATCATATTTAATATTTGGTCGCAAAGTAACCTTTGCATGCTGTTACTTCCTGAAGTCCGAGACCCATCAACATCAAAAGACTCGATATCTTATTTCCAGGTACTGTTACAAGCGATACTATAAGCTCTCTGCATTTGAATGGATCTCTATAGGAATTGGGGGGTGAGACTAGATTCAGCTGTAAATTACACTGGTACAGTATGGAACACATGGCTGGCTAAATGGTTGTAAGTCATCAAGGGTCTGAGCTATCGAATGAGCCCCAAACCATCACTCTGTTGCCAGATATGAAATAGATGTGGATGGATCACTGCAAGGGTTATTTCTCCTGACTCATTTTCCTATAGAACTCTATGGGGGGGAAAAAGTCAGGAGAAACAACTCTTAAAGGGATCCATCCACATCTACTCCATATCTGGCCGCAGAGTGATGGTTTGGGGCTCGTTTGATACCTTAGACCCTTGATGACGTACAGCCATTTCGCCGGTCATGTGTTCCATACTGTACCAGTGTAATTTACAGCTGAATCTAGTCTCACCCCCCAATTCTCATAGAGAATTTATGTTAATTGGTCACAGACTTCAGGAAGTAACAGCATGCAAAGGATATACAACCAAATATTAAATATGATACTTTAGAAATATGTTAAAGCAAAGGGTATGAATACTTATGTAAATGAGAGATTTCAGTTTTCGATTTTGAATACATTTGCAAAAATTTCTAAAAACATGTTTTCACTTTGTTGTTATGGGCTATTTTGTGTAGAATTTTGAGACAAAAAATTTACTCAATCTATTGTAGAACATGTCTGTAATGTAATAAAATGTGGAGAAGGTGAAAGGGGTGGGCAGACTTTCCGGCTTGACTGTATATGTAAGTAAGTTTGGAAATGTGCAGTTTAAAATACGTATCTTAAAAGGAAGGGCAAATGGCCTTGTGATGAAATTTGTTTCAGAGCTCAGTGGCCCTAATCCTGCCGTGAGGATCTTTGTACCAGAGCCCTCACCTGTGCCCCCCCTTGTCTACCTGCCTGCTCCAAACGGGCTACTCCTGCCTGCCATGTAATGTGTTATCCTATATGATATCCAATATGTAATCCTATACTTTTTGCCTGCTCTTCCTCTCATTTAACCAAAGCCATGACTGCTGCTGAAGGGGGCAGAGCTGGCAGCTGCTTGTGAACAGCATGTAAATCAGTGAGCGGGTGATGTTTCGATTGACGGATTTGTTTATTTAGCCCAGTTGTTTGTAGAACAGATTGAGTTGTTTGTAGAACTGATTGAGTTGCCATATTTTCGCTGATGAAGTGCGGAAAGGCTGCTGGGACATGCCAGTGAGTGAGGGCATGGTTTCACAGAGCCTGAGAGACGAGTCTGTGAGGATACTCTGTGTGTGGGGTAGGGTGGGGTGGTTAGACTGAGTGTATCAGTGTAGCAGTTCCTGGGTAGATGGGGGCCATGACGGACGTAATCTTGAAACCTCCACCAGGAAACACCGTCCAGACCATGGAGCACCAGAGCATGCCCTTAAAAGTGATGCATGCAGTGCCATTGGCTAGACATTCATTATTTTAAATACCACTGTCCTTATTTTACTATGACATTTGAGTGTATATGCATATGTTTTTTTGCAATATGATTTATTTCAAGGTTTTTTGTACCTAATGTCAGAGTTATAGAAGAAAGAGCCCTTGAGGGTTATTCTGAAACTGACCTAAAGTTTTGAGCAATAACTGGGTGTGTGAGCCCTTTGCTCTGGTGTGTCCAGATTAGATTGTTCCTCATCCTCCAACCACAGATGTGTTCATGGATCTGCTGTCCCTGCCATTTCAAACGGGGCACTTGGCCCTGTGTCCACGTGCATGTGTTGTGTGGGCACATATGTGTGTAAATACCAGATCAGGGATTCACCCACCACAAAATAATATAATCTAAGCAAATGGAGACATTGTTGTTTTCATGACCTTCTGGGATCCTCTGTAATATGTCAATCACGTTGTGTGAAAATGTGGTTTTATGTAGTGATACAGTAATGACAACAAAATGACATTTCTGTGGCTGGTATATGCTATACCAGACTGGTGAGTGTGTAGCCTGCATCTTATACTGAACCAGGCTGTGGTGATGATAAGGCTGGTATACAATGTACCAGGGTGTGGGGATGATAAGGCTGGTGTATGCTGTACTAGGCCGTGGTGAGGGTGCTGTTCTCTGGCTGAAGTCCCACAGAGATTGCTGGTAGTCTACACCAGGGACAACGGGCACCTCACTGTATACAACGCATTACACATAGTTTGCAAACTGTTTTGCTTTGGTGATATAAGTCTGGATTCACCCTGTTAAAGTGAAATATTGACTTCAAATATAAAGGGATTTTGTGTATTACTGAGGAAGTAAGACTTATCTGAAGGCTTCAAATCTTCTGAAAGTCATTCAACGGATAAGTCTTCAGTTCCCAACACCAACCTTTGAATGTTACATAATGTAACTCATATTTAATTAATCAAATGCTATCAACTAGCGTATGCTCGTATGCTTTTAAAATTTATACTTGAATCACCAGGTTCACAGATTTGTCTGTTTCATATATCTGACAATATGACTATGAAATCGGTATCAAACACCCTCGCCTACCTTATTGCTTTAGTTGAAGTATGACATTTATATTATATATAGCCAATGTGGTGTGAACCTATTAATATTTTATTATATGTGCACAGCTCAATTCTGGTGGGGGAAGCTTTAGAATAGCAATGGAGTCAACACTATTCAGAATAACTTTTTATTTCTTTTTTGAATTTTGAGATTTTACTAGAAATTGATAATCAATTAATTTAATTTGGGCTCATTTGAGTGGCATCTGTCTGTGCTTGTGGTGTGATGTTTTCGTCCTCTTTTAACCTGATATATTGTGGTGAGGTTTTCCTCCAATACAGTCTCTGATCTGAGTTTTTACCCATTTTCAGAATGCCACCACTCCATTTCAATGCAGGCTAGCCAATTAGCCAAGATAGCAGGCAGTAATCTCTAATGGAACCACTGGGAGTTGTTGAACAGCGCCAGGACGCACACAGTAGTGCTGCAAACAAACTGCCCTGTAAAAACCGTCCCTTTGTGTGTTGGCGTACTGCTAATGGTGCATCAGCAGTTTGTTTATTATTCCACATGTTTGGGGCACAGCTATGCCATGATCAGTGTTGTTCAACAATACCCCTTGCTTATAAACCATATAAAGGTTGCTGACCTACTTTTAATATGACAAACTCTGATAATGTGTTGATCACAGGATCTGAGCAGGCATTGAACACTCACCATAAGAGCAGTAAAGGGGGCAGAAGGCCATTGCACATCTGTTTACTCTTTGTGTACTCCCTCAAATGCCTCAGGGAGAAGGTATAGCCAATCATGTTACAGTAAACTTGAAAATGTTCTGTTTTTAATGTTTTCCATCCAACGATACTGTAACAATGATGGCGGTAATGTTGAGGTAGAGATTTTTTGTATTATTGTTTATGAATATACAGTATGTCTAGCTTTATTGTAAACATATACTCCCACGCTTTTATTTTTACTTTTTTTATATATATTTTTTAATATAATATATTTCATGTGGCAATAGAGAGGATATGAAAAGGTTAGCTGTCACTTGAATTGTGATATCACCAACTGGCCACAAGTGGGCATAAAAGACCGTTGTGTTTTTAAGCCAAATGCAGTTAATCATGTCATACAGTATCAATAAATTTATTTAGATATGTCTTTGCATTCTTTCTCATGAATGTTTCTGATCATTTAAAGGGCTCATAAATTATACCATCTGAACGATGGCACATCACACTGTTCTAAGCTCTTTCAAAACAGTTTGCCTTCAGGATGGCCTTATAATATCCAATGACCCAGTATGAAAGAGGCAAAATTATTCAATTCACGTGACTCAACCCCACGTTCAAATAAAAATGGACACCTTTCAACTTGGTCACGAGATGTGTGTTTTTGCGAAACATAGGCCCTCATATCTTTTACATTTTAATACATATTTTTACATTCAGATGTGAGTCGGTATAATGTAGGTTGTCTTATCTGGAAAAGGAGATGACAAGAAAGAGAGTTTGATATTATGTTGGGCTGGATTTAATACAGTTGATCTAGTTTATTCAAACATTATTTTCTTTATTAAACATTTAATTGGAAATGGGAAGACTGGAAACGCCAGGGAATAAGTAGAACATATTCTACCTGGTTTACATCATATAAAGAAGACATGTCCATGTCAGTGCCAGGCTCTGTAAAGTAATTTTAATAGTTTAATTTATTAAATTTAATTTCCCACTGCTGACAAACATACATCGTGACAGCAGAGCATCGCAAAACCTATTATTATTTATTTTTACCTCCCCCAATTGTAAAAAGCATGTGCAAAGAGACCATGAGTGACAAGTGAGACACTACTGTACGAGGTGATAATCAATCAACCTTTATTTAATTCTCGGAAGACACATTGAGGGAATGAGCCCCCATTTTTATGGTGCCGAGATTACAGAAACATTAAAATAACAATACAACAACTGTACTAAAATAATTTTTTTAAATAATAAAATAAAAAAACAAAAAACAATCTAAAATAAAATATGTTAAAAATATAAATTATTAACAGTAAATTAGTAGTAATCATTTAAATAATTATAATAAATCAATAGTAAAAATACTAATAATGAATACACATCAAAAATGATAACTAAAATAATAAGGGACAATTATTAAAAACAATTACACTCAAATGTAACTACGGTTGAGGTCAAAAACTTAAAATGACCAAGAGTTAAAACAAGTAATAACCTACATTCAGGGTTTAAGGGGCATACTATTTAAAAACACTTTTCCCCAGGTCAGAACAGATTTGAGGAACCTGAAAAACTAAACGACCCAAGTGTGTGCAATAATAAACCATCGCTTTGAAGACTAAAGGTGAATTGAGGTAAAAGGGTAATTTGTGAAGGAGGGCTTCATAAATAAACAGATAGGCTACAAATGGTGATCTCTCCTTATACACCCAACTTTGCATAGAATACAGTGATGAGTACCATAATTGTCACCTGTAATACATCATACGGAATGGTATACAGCATCTAAGAAGACATTTTATGACAACGTGCCGACCCGTTGACTTGCGAGTAGAAAAAACAGCCTGGCAGTGGTGCTGCTCACACGTCGCATCACGCTCTGTATGTAGCCGGAGAATATGCAGGCTAGCCTTAACATTAAATTAATTGCTGCTCCAAACTTAATTTAGTCTATCTAACGCTGGCTAGCATTAAGACACGGGCACAAAAAAGGCCTTATAGATCCAGGTGGCGGCGCGACAGGCTACCATCCAGATATGACGTTAAGTTACCTCGGAGTGAAACTAGCGTTATACAGGCAGGTTTGCGCACGTTAAAGCCAGCAAAGAAAGAAAGAAAAATCCATGTAACTCACGATAATAACATAATGAATTGATGGTGCTTGACAGTTTGCTTAGTCGGCTGTTCATTTTAGGTGAGCCCGGTAAGTTATTGCTTTTGCGGTTTTCATTGATTTGCAGACAGCTTGGCGCTATGCTGTTTTGTTTGCTGTAGCTAACGTTAGCTAGCCAACTCATCAAAGGAAGGGAGCACAGTCCGGGGTTTGATCGCCAGTGCTCCGTAGCGGTGGTGTTGTTTTTGTGTAACGGATTAGCCAGAGTGATGTACCTAACGTTACTGATGTACATTAGAGTAGCTAGCTAGTGTGCTATCACTGCTATGTGCCAACAGTCTCGAAAACGAAATACCGGGCTGGTTATACTGAAGCTGGCTGACTAGCTAGATTGCTAGCAAACGTTACACTAACGGTACGAAGTGTGGAAAGGCTGCTCATAACAATTGAAAAGCAACTTTGCTTTGAAAAACTACCGTAAGCCTTTAGGGTGACCATATTTTGGATTTCAGAAAAGAACATAATACTAGGCTATTTTTTGTTTTTATATGGTCTATGGAACAAGGAAATCCTAAACAGACATTTTAGGAATTTAGAAATCCCGCCTGGACGGATATTTTCGGTCCCAAAAAGAAGAAATAGGAAAAAAGAGGACGTCTAGTCACCCTACTTAAGCTTTTTAAGTGTAGCTAGCTAGTTAATGAGAAAATGATCACGTTAGCTCAATGGGTAAAGTTGGCTGTGCTGACGTAGCTAATGTTAACGTTATGCACAGTAGCAAAGTGGCTCACTGTTATTACGAATAGCTATAACTAAGTCAGCAGCCTCTGTATGGATATTGGTCCATTAAATGTATTGTTGGATAAACGGATCACATACCAACTCACTGAATATGTTGTGGTAAAGATAAGCAACTGGACACAGAACACTGTAACTTCGGATAACTTCGCCCACTTGGGCTAACGCTAAAAACCGGGAACATTCAGAAGTGTCAACGCTGCTTTCATGCTTGTACATTCCATACATTTTAAGTAGTCTAGTTGGCGCAGGCAATAATAGCGCATATTTGGCTAACGTTAGAAGCTAAGTTCGCTAAAATGTTAAGCTTTATGTTAGCAAACGAAGAGCTTCAAAGTCCACAGACTCCACACCATAGACTGTAGAAGCACACACACACAGTAGGCTATTTATTATTAACTTTTTTCCCCATAGAGTTCTATAGGAAAATGAGTCAGGAGAAATAACCCTTGCAGTGATCCATCCATATCTGACAACAGAGTGATGGTTTGGGGCTCGTTCGATAGCTCAGACCCTTGATGACACAGCCATTTAGCCATCCATGTGTTCCATACTGTACCAGTGTAATTTACAGCTGAATCTAGTCTCCAAATTCCCATAGAGATCCATTCAAATGCAGAGAGCTTATAGTATCGCTTGTAACAGTACCTGGAAATAAGATATCGAGAGTCTTTTGATGTTGATGGGTCACAGCATGCAAAGGATATGTGACCAAATATTAAATATGATACTTTTAAAATATGTTAAAGCAAAGGGTATGAATACTTATGTAGTAATAGTTTTCTATTTTTAATACATTTGCAAAAACTTCTAAAAACATGTTTTCACTTTGTCATTATGGGCTATTTTGTGAAGAATTTTGAGACAAAAAATGAACTCAATCTATTGTAGAATATGTCTGTAATGTAATAAAACGTGGAGAAGGTGAAAGGGGTATTCAGACTTTCCGGCTTGACTGTATATGAATATATGGCATAGCCTAAATACTACAGCAGTCATTTAGGCCTACAAATTCTAGCTTAATTAACAATTAAGACCTAACTAGTGTAACGTTATTTGAAAAGAAAGGGAAAAAAACCTACCAGCTGTTTCTTTAAGTAGGCTAAGTTAACTGCTCTTGAAGGCAGATATTTGAAAAGCTCTGTCTTCATTTTTTAAAGCTCTGTCTCAATTTCGTTGGTTATCCAAAAATCAGTGGCGTACCATCAGATGTAAAATAATTTCCTTGGTCTTGGTTATGAAGCAAATCAATTGTTGAATTGACAATCAGGCAAAGTAGACAGAAACAAATTGAGAGTGATCATCCGTTAATGTAAGATTAGCTAACGTTACTAAAGAAGGCCTATTTTACAGCCGACAGTGCGTCACTGCCAAAAATATGATATGATGAGATGCTATGCTTACCTGCAATCTTTAAAATGTAGGTATAGCCTACTTTCCGTTGTAGGCTAGCTCGAAAAACATTGTGCCTCGGTGAGCTTTTCCGGAGCCTAGGCTATGTCCTTCTTTCTGTCGAAGTACACTGCTCAAAGAAATTAAGGGAACACTTAAATCACACATTGCGGACCTCGATGAGCAAAATATTCAAGTTGAAAATCTTTATTGATTTCATTGTGTAATTCGTCGAGATCAAAATGACTGTAAGAACGGTCAATGGAAACCAAAATCATTAACCCATTGAGGGCTGGATTCAAAATCACACTGAAAATCAAAGTGAAAAATTTAGATCATAGGCTGATCCAACTTGTGTGAATTTCATCACGACAACTCATAATGTGGCTCAGTAGTGTGTATGGCCCCCACGTGCCTGTATGCACTCCCGACACCGTCTGGGCATGCTCCTGATGAGACGGCGGATGGTGTCCTAGGGGATCTCCTCCAAGACCTGGATCAGGGCATCAGTGAACTCCTGGACAGTCTGTAGCACTACGGCGGTGGATGCACCGATACATAATGTCCCAGACGTGCTCAATTGGATTCAGGTGTGGGGAACGTGATGGCCAGTCAATGGCATCAATGCATTCGTCATCCAGGAACTGCCTACACACTCTGGCCACATGAGGCCGGGCATTGTCCTGCACCAGGAGAAACCCAGGGCCCACTGCACCAGCGTAAGGTCTGACAATGGGTCTGAGGATTTCATCCCGGTACCTAACAGCAGTCAGGGTACCGTTGGCTAGCACGTGGAGGTTTGTGCGGCCCTCCAAGGATATGCCTCCCCAGACCATCACTGACCCACCGCCAAACCGGTCATGCTGGATGATGTTGCAGGCAGCATAACGTTCGCCACGGCGTCTCCAGACTATTTCACGTCTGTCACATGTGCTCAGTGTGAACCTGCTCTCATCTGTGAAGAGAACGGGGTGCCAATGGCACCTGGTGTTCTCTTGCAAATGCTAATCGAGCTACACGGTGCTGGGCTGTGAGCACAGGTCCCGCTACAGGACATCGGGCCCTCATGCCACCCTCATGGAGTCTGTTTCTGACAGTTTGGTCAGAAACATGCACACAAGTAGCTCGCTGGAGGTCATTTTATAGGGCTCTGGCAGTGCTCCTCCTGTTCCTCCTCGCACAAAGGAGTAGATACCGGTCCTGTCGTTGGGTTGTTGCCCTTCTACGGCCCTGCCCAGCTCTCCTCGTGTAATGGCCTGTCTCCCGGTATCTCCTCCACGCTCTTGAGACTGTGCTGGGAGACACAGCAAACCTTGCGACGGCACGTATGGATGTGCCATCCAGGAGGAGCTGGACTACCTGTTCAATCTGAATGGGCTGCAGGTACCGCCTCATGCTACCAGTAGTGACAAGGGCACTAGCAAAATGCAAAACTAGAGAAAAATCAGTCAGGAAGGATAAGGAGAGAGAAATGGTCTGTGGCCACCACCTGCAAAACTGCTGTTGCCTCTCCTGTCCATCTGTTGTCATTTTCATTTGCACCAAAGCAGGTGAAATTGATTCACAATCGTTTACGCTTCCAGATCGATACTGGATCTTACTGGACAGATCGATATCCCAGAAGTTTAATTGACTTGGTGTTATACTGTGTTGATTAAATGTTCCCTTAATTTCTTTGAGCAGTGTATTTTCTTCGGGTTTAAAATTCTTGATTTATGACATGGGGACAATTTGCCGTCCACAAATCTAACCAACGTAATGTCGTTAGCTAGAATGGAGTTTTTAAATATAGATATTTAGCTCGGGTTCTCGTAAAACAAAAATATCTAGCTGCTAATATTAAGCAAGATAACTTTATAATGAAGTTTAACTACAGTGTTTAGATACAGAAAGAAACATGCACCGTTAACATCACTCACCAAAACATGGGGAGTTTATTCTACATGGCATGCATAGCTATTTCTGACATAATGTGGCTTAAGAGGGTGAATAATTCCTGTAAACATGAAAAGCACCCAATTAAGAAAAATTAACAGCTTGTTAAAATTCTGGGATTGCAACTGTGGTTGCAATGAAAACCAGCATACACAGGGGGGCCCCAGGACCGGTTTGAAATGACAAATTAGGGACGTTTAGCCGTAGGTTACAAGTTGGTAATAAAAGCGAAGGTATCTAATATACTTGTAACTTGCTCTAAGAATTCCAGCTCATTTTGTAATTATAGCTGGGCTATATTTCTGCAGAATCAGATGTCCTGGAATAACAAAACTATGGGTTTGCGTTCATTATTAGGCTACCCCTTGTCCCTAGAGTCCCTTGATAGAGAGAGTAGCGACAACTCACGATTTGACGCCATTTTGAGTCCATTCAGTGCAGAGCCGCCGTATGGCGCTAGTGCATTGAACCGTGTATTCCATTATGTTCTCTATGTATGAGAGATGGGAATGGTCTTTTCCATGTTGATAATGAACAAATTATATGAAGATGACAAAATAGAAGATTTATGACAACTAAGAGCCATATGATAAAGAAGAAAATCACAGAACTGGTTGTGATTTAACAGTCACAGACATTTAGAACCATGACAAAGAAGGAATTAACTAGACAGGTACTCGAAATGAACCTGCGAATTACAAATAGGAACACGTTGGATAGTGGTGCAATGTGATATTTTTTTTCATGCTAAACTAGATGCCGTGCATGCCAAAGGGGGAAAATAAATCTTTGATATAACTAGGGATGTTCCTAACGACTAATTTCCCTGACGGTTAAACGGAAATTTAAACTTAGACTAGTCGACGAAAAAATATTGCGTATATTATAAGAGCCATTTGAAACCGTTAATCACATACTTCAATAACCAAATCGTAAACAAAGTGCCACACATAATGCGGCTGAAATGTGTGGCACTTTGCGCCTTGCATTATGAACATTGCACATTATCCTACAAAACATGACAACAACTCACTAAATATAAGTTAACAAATAACATTTATTGAAAACAATATTCAACGTAACAAAACATTTTTAGGAAACGTGCCTGATTATTACAACGGCATTTTCATTGGGTGAACGCGATCGCATAGCAAATACAGTAAAAAATAATAATCGGTCATCAGAAAAACTACCAATAATAGGCCCACAAAAAAATAACAATTAGGCCTACTGATCGACTTGACATTAGATTAGTTTTATTGGCCTATTCAACAACGCGATAGGCCTACTTACTCTTTCCATCTCGCTTGTTTAACTTGCAGGGCGAACAGGCTAATGCGTTTTGTTTTTTTCCTTCGTTTAAAATGTTTTAAAATTTCGTTTAATCGGGCGTTGTTAACATTAGTAACAGATGCTCGTTTTGTTTTATAAAGCAACATTTGACCAGGGAAACATGACATTTCAGTGCAAATTATGTCAATATGTAATTTAAATGTGTACATTAATAAAAATAATGTTTAACCGACTAGTATTTCTGGTGCCGACTAGCGAGGGTAGCAACGTTTAATCGACTAGTTGACTAAACGCGCACATCCCGAGGTATAACCTACTCTTAAAAGCTAGGGTTTATTTATTTATTTATTTATTGCATTTCTTTACCCAGGGTATGCACAAACAGTTAAAAACTGTTTCCATTGGGGCCCTGCATTCATTTAAATACTACATACGTACTGTACTACATGCAATTAAAAATAAAAACCAAATTTAAATTTAACAAACACTCAAGCCGTCAAGGCATTACAAATATGTCCATAATTTTCTTAATTACGCATGGAAAGGTAGAGGGTGTTTTTTCTTGTCTTAAACCATACTCCATAATAATGACATCACAAAAGTACAAATATGTGCATGTTAATTCAATAGGCATATGGGACCATTACCACTGACCTGGCAGAGAACTGAGGAAGAAGTTGCTTTCCATCCAACACGACTGACTCTGTTCTCCCAGATTTCCCGTCTTTTTGCATCTGATGGAAATCTATATACCTTGAATCCCTTCTCCGTTCTATTTGTGCACCCACAAGCGCTACAACCTGTCATTTTGTCGTAAAATCGATATGCGTCCGATCACGATCCTGTCCGCGATGGACTCAAAATGGCTCCACGCAATCACGTGACTAGATTTTTCCGGACCCTCTATGTCGCTACTCTCTCTATCAAGGGACTCTCCTTGTCCCTATCCACGGTTGCCCCCTAGTGGTAGCTTAGTCATTGACATCGCAATTATAGTAGCTTATTCTTTCACTGAAATTAATTTACAACTTTAAAAAAAAACAACATTTTGCCTCGTTAGTAATAAGTTGCTCAAAATTCTTCAACACGTTGCTTGACATGATTTCGCTCCTCACGTTTGGAGCAGGATTATTGAATTATTGAATTTTCTGTGCGTGCGCTAGCAACGTTCACGTGCTCTAAAGTGCAATCAGTTACCGAGTTTTCATTTGTCTATAAGCAGTCATGAGTAGGCGTCGGTTTTTTCAAATGGTGGATACTGCATTTTGGAAATAAACTTTATATTGATTGTTTTATTGTACTTAATTAGGCCAAATATAATGCAATAATTATTTATCTGCATTGCCCATGTTAACTCCCGGTTGGGAACGGGAAGGAATTGTGATGGGAAATACCGGGATCCCGGGAACTGGGATTAATTAGTAGCTTAGCCTACTGTTTGGTTTATTTTGCCAAACTATCTTTATGAAACTATATGTTTAGGAAACAACGTGTCAATGTAATTTTCTGATATAATAAAATAACAACTATCGTTAGCTTGATCCCAATGTGTCTCTACTCAGAACAGTGACAGACACGTCATTGTTTTCCCCCTCACTGGCCCCGCCCCTCAACTATGACAGAACACTGACTGAATCTATAGCCCCGCCCACCACTGTCAAATAGAAAAAATAGTTGCGCGTGCAAAAAAGAGAACCACGAGCAGTAGCTGTGCTCGGATAACAGTTTTGTGCGCTCGTTCAGGTTATGTGCGCGCTCAAAGCCTTTCCTCAAAGGCCACAATTGTACTCAAATACGGACTTTACTCGCGCACGAGTAAAAACCGTAAAAACACACGGCAAAACTATTTGTATGCACGGAGTTTCGGGCTGTGATCCACGCGCATAGATATTATTTTCTCGCGCGATTTTTGGCATTGATATGCCGCCATAGATCCTGCTTCATATATTGAAATAAACTTCATATATTGATTCTTTTATTGTACTTAATTAGGCCAAATATAATGCAAGAGTTGTTTATCTGCATTGCCCATGTAAAATTTCCCAGTTTCCCGACGTCACTCCCGGAACGGGAAGGAATTGTGATGGGAAATACCTGGGCCGTATCCGAATCAGCACTCTTCCACACTGTTGAGTAGACTTGTTGAGTAGATAGGGCGAGAAAGTCGTAGAGTACGCAAAAATCTTTCAAAATGCAGTATACTTCAAACACCCGGATGACACACTTCCGGGGTTTCGCTGAGTACATTCGGAGGCACACTTTTCAAGAAGTACACGAACATTTTGGTCACATAAATATGACAAACTTCTTTTTAAAAAAATGAGGCGCAGCTTCGCTGATGTTTTTCTTCAAATACAACAAAAACAACACGTGACATGGCAGCGCAAGAGTGGGGCGCAGGGTTGCCAGATCTTGTAAGACTTTCCAGCCAAATGGTGACTCAAAACTAGCTCAAATTATAGGCTATTTTTAACCGAAACATGTATTTTATCATGTTTTTACTTTTTAAAATAAGTGTGTGCTTTGCGACTTAATTTTTACCTGTGACTGCACTTTGAAAGTATCCCAATTTTGCTGCAAACCGGGGACATGGCAACACTGCTGGCAACACTGCTTTTATGAAGGTTTACGTTGACATCAGTCTTTCCCTCCCGGAGTGGCAGAAGATCTGTCATTTGACACAGTGAGACGCTGAGCTGGGGGGCTGTCGGCACGGTGGCGTGACGAGGCTGATATGAATTTTGTATTTCTCTACTGCCAGTGATCAAAGAAAATGATGCGATGGGGCACCTCTGCACAGATACTTTGTTTAGGTTTGGATGCACATATTGCTGGTTTGAAGGAAGGTTGGCTCTGGAATTATACCAACAGTAAAGTTGGCATGTTCTGGCACATTAAAGCGATCTACCACCCAATATTTTCAATGTTTTCTAGGCTATGGTTATCTCTGTATCGTTGATTTTTAAAATATTTTACCTCCTGCAGTATACTGCCTGTTTTGTTGTCTTTCAGATTATTTCTTTTTGATAGCTAACTGTCTTGTTCTACTCTTCTGTGTCTTTGTGTCTCCAGGTGTGAGGAGCAAACAGGTGGCAGGGGAGGGGCATGGATGGCTGATAGACAGTACTGACAGATAGTGATGCACACTCCCAGGATGAAGTTGGCCCAAAGCAGGTTCATACTCCTGCTTGCGCTGGCAGCAGTGTTAGCCATTGTGAGCTTCAGCCTTCAGTTCTGTGAGTAGAGCCTTCCATCTGAATGACTATAAGCACATAATCAAACTGTCAGGACTCGAAATGGCACACTATTGTCCTGGCGATGGTAACTGGCACATCTATACAGATCTACTTCTGAGACAAGTGGACTTTCTTAAGCCTGCATTTGAAACATTTGGAATGCGGCAAGTTATCCATAATGTAAATTTTATTTTCAACTGTAATATTAAATGTCGATAGTTAAATGCAGACGATAAAATCCGCGGTCAAGGAAACGCGCTGTGTGGAGCGCATTCTAGGTTTTGAAAACCACAGAACAGAATGCATTCGACGAGGTAATGTGTAGCCTAAGAACAAGTCAAGGTAACATTAGCGAAAACCACCAAAGACATTTCCGAAACGTTTCGAAACTAAAACCCTAGTGTGTACGAGGCCATTAGCTAACGTTAGCTTGATGTCTGGTAACATAGATTCCATACCAGTAAGGTTTTTCCTCTCCTCTCACCCTGAGCAGGGGCTGTTTCACGAAGCAGAATTACTGAGTTCTCTTTCTTCAGTCCATGTTCCAGATTTGGGATGGTTCCGGGTTTTACTCAGTGCAGTTATTCAGCAGTTAACTCCGTAAACTTTGTGAAACAGGCCCCAGGAGCTGTCGTTAGCTAGCTATTCAAAATGTCATCACCTTAAGTCGGTCACATTAATCCCATGAGTTTATTCTATATGAAAATAAATGCCTCAGTTACTTAAAATACGGGGGTGAATCTAAATGCACACTGTCCTATATATAACACAGCTATAGGCTATGTTATACCTCAGTTGGTAGCCTACTCATGAATGATAACGTTAGCTAAGTAAAAGAGGACAACGAGATCTGTGGATGCATCTCACGTGACTGGTAGCTGATTAGCTTGCCGATAGCTAGCTAGCAATGCTATTGTAGTTTACATTCATGGGCAGTTTGCAAACATTTTTTATGACCACAATTAAAGAATGACTAACATTATTGTTGTGTTAATACACTATTATTATTAACAATGTTCAATTAGCTAGCAAGAGAAACTTGTGTTCCGTCCTTTCATTCAGTGAGTCTTCCTCCAGTGGCAGCGCTGCTCTGAGACTGACTGAGTGAAGATTCCCTGTCACATGATATGTTAAGGGTAGCGAGAACCACGATATGGAATGCTTGCCCATGTGTCAATGTAAAAAAAAAAAATATATATATATATATACAGGTGCAGCTCAAAAAATTTGAATATCGTGAAAAAGTTCAATATTTTTTGTCACTCATTTCAGAAAGTGAAACTCATATATTATATAGATTCATAGAGTGAAATATTTCAAGCCTTTATTTCTTGTAATTTTGATGATTATGGCTTACAGCTAATGAAACCCCAAATTCAGTGTCTCAGAAAATTAGAATATTGTGAAAAAGTTCAATATTGGAAACTCATGGTGTCATACTCTAATCAGCTAATTAACTCAAAACACCTGCAAAGGTTTCCTGAGCCTTTAAATGGTCTCTCAGTCTGGTTCAGTAGGCTACACAATCATGGGGAAGACTGCTGACTTGACAAATGTCCAGAAGACAGTCATTGACACCCTCCACAAGGAGGGTAAGCCACAAAAGGTCATTGCTAAAGAAGCTGGTTGTTCACAGAGTGCTGTATCCAAGCATATTCATAGAAAGTTGAGTCTAAGGAAAAAGTGTGGTAGGAAAAGGTGCACAAGCAACAGGGATAACCGCAGCCTTGACAGGATTGTCAAGCAAAATCCATTCAAGAATTTGGGGGAGCTTCACAAGGAGTGGACTGAGGCTGGAGTCAGTGCATCAAGAGCCACCACGCACAGACGAATCCAGGACATGGGCTACAAATGTCGCATTCCTCGTGTCAAGCCACTCCTGAACCAGAGACAACGTCAGAAGTGTCTTACCTGGGCTAAGGAGAAAAAGAACTGGACTGTTGCTCAGTGGTCCAAAGTCCTCTTTTCAGATTAAAGTAAATTTTGCATTTCATTTGGAAATCAAGGTCCCAGAGTCTGGAGGAAGAGTGGAGAGGCACAGAATCCATGTTGCTTGAAGTCCAGTGTGAAGTTTCCACAGTCAGTGATGATTTGGGGTGCCATGTCATCTGCTGGTGTTGGTCCACTGTGTTTTCTGAAGTCCACAGTCAACGCAGCCATCTACCAAGAAATTGTAGAGCACTTCATGCTTCCTTCTGCTGACGAGCTTTATGGAGATGCTGATTTCATTTTCCAGCAGGACTTGGCACCTGCCCACACTACCAAAAGCTGGTTCAATGACCATGGTATTACTGTGCTTGATTGGCCAGCAAACTCGCCTGACCTGAACCCCATAGAGAATCTATGGGGTATTGTCAAGAGGAAGATGAGAGACACCAGACCCAACAATGCAGATGACCTGAAGGCCGCTATCAAAGCAACCAGGGCTTCCATTACACCTCAGCAGTGCCACAGGCTGATCGCCTCCATGCCACGCCGCATTGATGCAGTAATTCATGCAAAAGGAGCCCCAACCAAGTATTGAGTGCATAGAAATGAACATACTTTTCAGAAGGCTGACATTTCTGTTTAAAATATCCTTTTTTATTGATCTTATGTAATATTCTAATTTTCTGAGACACTGAATTTGGGTTTTCATTAGCTGTAAGCCATAATCATCAAAATTACAAAAAATAAAGGCTTGAAATATTTCACTCTATGTGTAATGAATCTATATAATATATGAGTTTCACTTTCTGACATGACAAAAAATATTGAACTTTTTCACGATATTCTAATTTTTTGAGCTACACCCACGTGTTGTTTACAACCTGGTTGTTGTGCGCTACATATCTCTTGTTATAGTGATTTTGAGCTACACCTGTATATATATATAAACAGCCTATATTGGTCGTTCATATCGGCCATATGTCATCCTTGACCACCGATACAGTATTGTCCAGAAACGCAAATATTGTCCGATATATCGTTCAGGCTCTAATCTAAAATAACCAAAAGTGTCACTGCAGACAGAATGAGTTCAGAACACACTTTGAGTTCAAGTATTGCAAGTTATTTACCACTTATTGCAAAGAGTATGGGGTTAAATCAATTAAATCCAGGACAGTTTGAAACGGTTGATACAAAGTAACTCACGTGGACAGCTCATTTGTACATATCTATACAAATGACCAGTGATTGTGTTTATTGTTCATTTTTACATATCTATAGTTATGCAAGAGCTGTCTGTAATTCCGAATTTGATGCCTGTTCCAACCTTTTTGGAACGTGTTGCAGGCATCAAATTCAGAATTGGCGTATATTTACAAAAATAAGTTCATAGGTAAAACATTAAATAACTTTTATTTGTACTGTTTTCAATTAAATATATGTAAAAGATAATTTACAAATCACTGCTTTCTGCTTTTATGTGCATTTTACATACTGTCCTAACTTTTTTGGAATTGGGGTTTGTAATATTTTCTGCAAAAGCATGTGTGATGCTGGTTTGGATACACACATGGTTTTTGTCAAACCCGTGTTTATTTTTTGTTTGCTTTATGGAAAAATTGTAAATAAGGTGACATAGTGCAGGTCTTTTTTGCTGTGGTTCAGAGGTCAAACATTTGTGAGCAGGTGTGGAAAGTTAATTTCTCAGAAGAAGTCGCAGACATTCCTGGGGGGAAGAGATAGCAGGTGTTTACTAATCAAACCAAGCCAGCACACAGCCCAAGGAGGGGAAAAATAAGGGAGAAAAGGTTACAGCAAGGCAACAGGAATTGTGAACCTTGCAAAAGCTACACGTGTTTTGTTTTATCCCAGCAGGGGCTCACACTAAATGCAAGCGATGTCATTTGGCCTTATTCCTGGTGTTAGAAGGTTGGCTGCCTGGCGGTATTGTGATTTATTTTTTGCCACAAAGAACAATTGCAAATTAATTGCATACATCTTTGTGTTCTGTTTTATTATTATAAAGGTCTCCAAACCACTTAGGCTTTCATGCGGAGCTTCCAAAAAGCTTATTCCATGTTGTCTGCAGTGCTTATTGAATGAAAAGCAATCCCAAAATTCCAGTCCATTTTTTTAAATCACCCCTGAACTGCAATTGCATGCATGAGAAAAGAGATCAAAATCAGTGAGAAATGGTTTGGACCCCATGGGCGGATAGAATGAACAGTCATACTAAACATACTACATAACATTACTGGCATTTAGCAGATGCTGTTATAGTAAGCAACTTTCACTACTTTTTTTATAGTTTACATTGATACTGTAGGGCAGGGGTGGCCAATTCCAGGCCTCGCGGGCCGGTGTGTATGCAGGTTTTTACTGCCACCAGTTACCACGGTTCAATCAGCTAATTAGTCATACACACAATCACCGATTCACTTGTAAATTACAGAACGATAAAATGCTACAATACACGCATTGACGCATACCGGCACAAGAACATTCATCAGCTGCTTTTCATATTGCGGATATGTAGATTAAAATATCAGATCGTGTAAACGATTGGGCTAATTCAATAATTGTTAACTGGCGGCAGCAAAAACCTGCATACACACCGGCCCGCGAGGCCTGGAATTGGCCACCCCTGCTGTAGGGGATCTACAGGGGATCAGCTAGAATGTTACGTGAAATAACATAGAAGCGATGAGAAAAGGAGGAAGCAGGGTATAAGTAGTGAGAGGAAATGCAGAATAGGTGAACTCACTAATCACCGAGGCGAAAGCAAAACCCGTAGCGGAACACAGAAAAATCTAATGGATTTACAGGTAGATGAAAAAACGGAATACTAAGTGTGGAGATAAGGGAAGGAAGGCGCGATCCATGAGAGATACAGCTGGTTATATACTGAAGCAATTCAGGACAAGTACCTTTTTCCCGTTTTCACTCGAGAGAGACTTTAAACAAATAAACAAATGATAACCATCACCGTTCAACATAACAAAGACAAAATTAACCCAACAACACGCTTGCTGTCACGTCTCTCTCGCTCTCTCTGCGTGCGGATTCAGGTTTCGGATGCATGCCTACTATGAAAAGAAGCATACTTTTAAACCTTTCGACCGATTAGTCACACAAGCACCGGTGCGTGTGCCCACTTAACCTGTAGGCATGGCCCCCGTTGCCGAAATTTTCTCTCCCAGAGTGAGCCCTGCCACAAGGTTAAGGGGAGCTACCACCCATGTATAGGGAAAAACAATTATCTTTAGCCTATCATAATGAAATTATACCAGTTGAATATACACATAAATATAAGACATTTTTGTATTATGACTTTTGATTCTTCAGTTTTTAAGATGCCCAAATGATGTACTATATAGTAAAAAATACCCTAATTTACGCATTACGCCAATCACGTTTCGGAGTCGGTTGATTATTTCAGAGTAAGTTTCTATTTTAATGTGATAAGTAACTCAGTAGTTGGTAATTTACAGAGCCTTTTTTCAGAAAATTGTTTTTCACTTAATTATTCCAAAAGCAAACTATACAGCTATATAGCAAGGTTAAAAAAAAAGTGAATAAAGTGCAAATATTTTTTAATAGCTTTTAGTTCCATATTTCAAATGTAGTGGAAACATTACACATTCAATTCAAAATCAAAGCATTAACAAATTTTTATCAAGTCTGCGTTATTCTTTTCCAGGAAGCAAAGAAAAGGAATATTAATCTGTTAAAAAAAAAAAGCAGTGTCGAAATTTTTCTTTTCAAATTCAACCACTTACTGTATACACTGAAGAAATTTTTCAAGATTTAACTTCACTTTAGATTACTGAACTAATATTTAGCATAACCATTGTTTTTGATAACTGCCGTGCATCTGCGTTGCATCGAGTCAACCAACTTCTGGCACCTAGAAACAGGTATTTCAGCCCAGGATGAACTAACTACATTCCACAGTTCCTGTGAATTTTTGGGTTTTGCTTCAGAAACTGCATTTTTTATGTCACCCCACAAGTTTTCAATTGGGTTGAGGTCAGGGGATTGAGCTGGCCACTCCATTGCCTCAATCCTTTTTGTCTGGAACCAAGATGTTGCTCGCTTACTCGTGTATTTGGGGTCGTTGTCTTGTTGAAACACCCATTTCAGGGGCATTTCCTCTTCGGCATACGGCAACATAATCTCTTCAAGTATTTTGATGTATTCAAACTGATCCATGATCTCTGGTATACGATAAATAGGCCCAACACCGTAGTATGAAAAACATCCCCATACCATGATTTTTGCGCCACCATGCTTCACTGTCTTTACTGTGGCTTGAATTCAGTACCTGGGAGTTGTCTGATGTACTGTCAACGACCACTAGACCCGAAAAGAACAATTTTACTCATTAGTTCACAGAATGTTACGCCATTTCTCTTTGGGCCAATCGATGTGTTCCTTGGCAAATTTGAACCGATTCTGCACATGCCGTTTTTTCAACAATGGTGCTTTACTGGGTCTTCTTGCTGATAGCTTAGCTTTGATCAAACATCTTCTGACTTTAACAGCACTTACAGGTAATTTTATATCACCTTTGATCTTTCTGGAGGTGATGATTGGCTGAATCTTTGCCATTCTGACTATTCTTCGATCCGTTTTAACAGTAGTTGCTCGTTTTCTTCCGCGTGTTTCGGGTTTTTGTTGCCATTTTAAAGCATTTGAGATCTTTTTAGCTGAGCATCCTATAATTTTCTGCACTTCTTTATACGTTTTCCCCTCTCCAATCATCTTTTTAATCAAATTACGTTGTTCCTCCGAACAATGTTTGGAACGGCCCATTTTACTTAGCAATTCAGAAGGAAATATATTTTATAACAATGTGTGAAACATTTGCTTCCCTTCTTCCTTAATAAAGGACAATTAATGACACCTGTTTTTTCACAGAATTAAAGAATTTACTAATTAAACTCCACACTGCTATTATTTTGAACACGCCCCTTTCAATGAATGAGTCAATTACTCAGAACAAGCAGCGTGCATGTCATGACAGTTGGGTCTGTTGTTTTTCTATTACACTACTACATCTACAAGTAAATGATTTGCCATGCAGAAATATCACTATACTACTAATAACAGTGGTTCATCAGGTACATGTTAATAAATTAAATAAATGAGATTTTCGCCTGTTTTAACAGCTAAAATACAACATAAAATGAAAAAGAAAACAAGATATCAAGAAAAGCCTCTGTAAATTACTGGCTATTTCATCGAGGAAGCTGTATGTGAAATGTCATGCCTCTCTCTTCTACCAAACTTCAGAAAACGTGTTTGGCGTATGGGTAATATGTCATTTTGAGAAAATGTCCGTTAAAGATTTGCAACTGATAAAATGTGTTTACCCACAAATGTAACCAGCTATTTGTATTTAGCTGTCTGTCATCATGATGGTATAGGAAATAGTCAAATATGGTCTAGCTACTGTTGTGGAATAAAGCCACTCTGAGGTTTGGACTGGTGAAATTCAAGATGTTTTATTCAAGCATGCGTGGAGAATAAGCACATCATTCACAGTCAGTGTCCATTCTGAAGTTTCACAAAACAAGCCTTCATACTTAGTCTGTCCTCCCTTCCCTCCCTTAATTGTTTTGAGAACATAAACCTCGTTATCATCCTCAGCCCCCTCTGTCCCAAGGTCTCACGGCATTGGTTCCAGATATGCATATAGGCACAATAATTTTATTATTGTTTCGGTTTCCCAGCAGTTCTCTCAGCTCACAAAACAAAGCATTCCTTCAGTCAATTATTCTGCTCACTGTTCTCAGCTCTTCACAGCATGCAAACTAAGCCAAGAGCAGGGCCACAAAGCCCTTAAGTTATACTATTTAAATTTTTAGAATTACTGAAACTGCCACACTAGCTATATGCTCCGGAAAATAAACTTTCCAACAATATTCCACTCAATCAGTTCAGTCCTAAAATCACACAGGTATAATACCATGAAATATGCTAACAGAAGCTAACTTTATACCTTGTGAACTTAGCGAAAGTGGTATATAATCATCTAAATAAACTCTTTATGGTCATTATTGACCATTATTTTGTACATTTTATGAAACTAGAGTAATCATAGAAGCAAAATATCAAAATATCTCAAAATTGATATATGCCATGAAAATCATGAAATTCCAGGTGGAGTCTCCCCTTAAATAAAGAACATAAAGAAAATGATAATAATGAAAGGATCTTTTTTTTCATTTTGAGTCCAGTCTCTCTTAGCCTTGCTAATATAATTCTGTAACAGCACAGAGTCTTGCTGTTGGTAAATTTGAAATATCAGCGCTGTTGCTCTCCTATGCATGTGGAAGCTGAGAGCAGGTGGAAGGAAGGTAGCACATTTTTATACTTACTTAATCTAGCCAGTGACTTAGAGAGGCCCTGTCACCCTCCTGTGCCATTTCACCTTCCTCTAAGGCCTGTCATAATCACAAACAGGGCATCAGTAAAATAACCAGCATAACTCTAATCTCTATTTTTCTGATTGACTCTAGTCGATTACTGTAACATTCATGTGATTTGTTATTGGGACAGGTTGATTACCTTTAAAACTGTTAAATAAATTGAGAGATGAGTCTGCCTCTGTCAAAGTGGATGCAGTGAATATTAGGGATGCCATTGCTGATCTTGGATCCACAGTACATAGAGCGTACAAGCGCAGCACTGCATGTACCACTAGTTTCACCCCCCTAATGATATAGCCCCTTCCGCTCGGACTTCTGAGACAATCTGTCAAGACCTGCTATGATGGGCGAAGACCGACAATCACTGCTGCTGTAATGAGCGCAAGGGCAGCTAATGAGCGTGTGAGTTAGCAAGGAGCATTTCAATCGTACTGACGGGCTACAACCTTAGGCTGGCTGTTCTGTTTGAGTAACAAGCTGTTTGAAGTCTCTATTTAAAGGCTTTATTTTGATTGTGTGTGTGTGTGTGTGTGTGTGTGTGTGTGTGTTTGTGTGTACATGCGGAATGGATAGAGTGGGTGTGCTCAAAATGTGTTTGTACCAAACAAAGGGACAAACCCTCCACCTCCAAACCAACTACGCACAGAGTTAAAGTGCAGCTCTGTAACACATCTTTAAAAAACCCTCTAATTATATAGGACATGTGTAAGATGAACATGCTTGGTTTTGTTTTTTTGCTCTGGGAAAGGAAACAGACAGCTTAAAAGAGCTTGTGTTGGTGTCATTACGGCAGCTTGTGCACATTCATTGTCTGTCATTTGAAATGAGGTAAATGTGAAATTATGACTACAGGACCATACACAATTACTTGCTGAAAGCAGGGCAGTCAGAAAAATGGGTGGGTTATGCCAAAACCCAGGTGCGTGGCTCAGGTGAGTCAGGGGTAAAATATATTTTACAGGATTGCGGTTTGGCTTTCAAAAGCACTCAACCTTTGGGGGAAGTACAGTAAACATTTTTACTGGCCCAGAGGTTATGGTCACTTTTCTGAATTTCTTTTCTTTTCTTTTTTTTAAATGTATATATAAATTTGGTGCCCAACATGGGACTGGGCATATCCTATTCCCACCCCAATTTGGAATGGCAAATCTGCAACTGCAGCCACACTGCGCGAAAACCATGGATAAACGTATTTGTATTTTAAATCAGTCAAGCAAAATCTGTCCCATAGTATTTATTTTTTTCAGAGCCTGTGGTTCTTTGCTGTTATTTGTTTGCACATGTTGCACTTTGAGTCTGTATTGAGGCAAAAATTCCCTCTTCTGGGGAATTACTGCACTTGAATCCTTCATTTTTGCATTTGTGTTGAGCATTTTAAGAGGCTCTGGGAAAGTGCTAGTAAAGTAAGGATTTGTGTATCTGAGCAGTATTTTGTCAATTAGGTATAATGCTGTCTTTCCTCCATTCAATTGTAACATGTAACAGTGGCACTGTACAGTCTCCATACTATTTTCCAACTGTCGTAAGACATCCCGTCCTTGCGCAGCCATGCCACGTGTTGTTGTAGGAAAACATCAGCAAAGCTGCACCTCATTTTTAAGGCGAAGCTGTGCATCATATTGATGGGATTAAAATGTTTGTTTACTTCTTGAAAAGTACACTCCCAAATATACTCAGCAAAACCCCAGAAGTATGTATGTCAACCAGGGGTTTTAAGTACACTACATTTAGAGAAAATTTTGCATACTTAACTTTATTATCCAGTGTACTCAACAAGCATACACAATAGTATGGAAGAGCGCTGATTCAGACACAGCCAGTTTGTCAGTGGAACAGTCCACAGGAGAAAGGTCTCTTTATAGTCTGCAGGGGCTCAGCACAGACTCTGATTGGTCCAGGCCAGCAGGCTAGTTTGAGCAGAGCCCAGGGTGGGAGACTAGAGGTAAAAGCTCTTAGTGTGCAGCGGTCATCTGTCTTCAGCACACGGTGAAGAATGCTCTCCTTCTCTCCCCCACTTCTGCTGCTGCTCAGCGGTGAGTCTCTCACCTGCAGCTGCTCTCAATTCTCACCTTTGCCTACATTTATCTACAATCCATTCAGTCATCATTCATTTGGGATTTTAACTGAAAAATGGATGGATTACATGTATATTAATTTATATGAACTGCAATATGGATGGAGGACAGTTACATTTATATATTTTGAATGAAATATGGATGGATTTATATTAACTGAGATATGGATGGACTACACATACATTTGTGTGCATGTAGCAGATGGTCCTGTCTTATGCGCCTATCAAACTTCTTACATATTCTTGTTTTTTTGTGTGTGTGTGTTTGTGTGTTATGGACACACATTTTGGCTGTAAAGTCATTGGGATCTTGGGTCATTTTGATGGATGGTTGTACTGTTCACTCCGCTTTCTTGTTTATTGTCTTATTAAATTGTCTCTGACAACGTGTGTTGTTGCTGAGGACAGGTTACAGCAGTTATGGGATCTGACTTTAATGTCTGTGTCGAGTACGGGTTTACGTTCCAGTCTGAATTCTGTTCTTTTTGTGTCCCCTTCCCTCTTAAACACACACACACACACACACGCACACTCTCTCTTTCTCACACACACTCTCTCACACACACACACACACACACACACACACACACACACACACACACACACACTCCAATGCCCAGTGAAAGGCATCTTGCAGCCACCCCGAGGTCCCCCCCCTCCGAGTGTTTCCCTCTGATGGAACAGCTTGTGGTATTGTGCATTCCCCAACACTGTTAACATTGTGAGCACCAGTCCTTCAAGGAGGGGGAGTTGCCAAGGAACGTTTGAGAAGTTTCCTGCTCTGCCTATTTAAGCGAAAAAACATCTCGCTCTCAGATAGCTATAATGTTTGCTTTCTCCTGTAAGAGCAGAGCAGTACGTCTGTGGGATGGGGGGAAGGGGGGTGCAGTACTTTGCCAGGAGGCCCTGTGGTGCATAAAATTCCCAGGCTTCTCTTAATGGGCACAGGAGGCATTCCCACAGCTCTGTGTACCCAAAAGGTTGCTGCATCTTCGCTGGCAATCAGAGATTTTATAGAAAGGTTTAGAAGTGGCTTCAGATGCAGGTCAGGTCTCGGTGTTCCCAAGGGAAAGTGTGTGTGTGTGTGTGTGTGGTGGGTGTCTGTATGTATGAGTGTGTGAGTGCGTGCATTTGTGACTCTTGCAAGAACTGTTTCTCACAGCCTAGCTTTTATCAGTTTTCCATGGAACCTTTAAAACCTTTAAAACAATAGAGGGTGATTCCTAATCTTTAAACAATCCTATAGACCCTAATCACAGTTCTCTTAACATTCATAATGTTTTTACTCACAACATTCCATGAAAAATCACGTCCTGAGTTCCAACACCTCAGGTGAGCAATTTGGTTCCCTGTAACAGCAACGGAGCCTCGATGCCTTGACCATGCTTTCATCGCATGCACACTGAGAAAACAAACGCTTCCAGCCCTCTACCTCTGATATTGACTGAACGAGTTGTCTCAAGGACAAGGTGAATTATTGAGGGCGGTGGTGATAACTGGTGAAAATGTTCAAAATATGATATTGTGAAGACAGTTAAGCTGTTCTATGTAGTACATTATTTAATATGACAGGAACATGGGCACATTGCAGAGAAGGGCTAGTCAGTGGACAGTTTGATGGTCATAATTGCCAATCAGTGCAAGTTCACTTGAGCATACGAGACATATTGAAGCTAAACATATTGCTATATTTGTATGTATGCATTGCTTGGCTATTTCAGCAAGTGCTGATAAAAGCACTCTGATGTTTTCTAGATAATGTTGTTTGTTCATTAGTGTTATATGTCCATGCTATAACAGTATACCTGTTTTAAGTAAAAATCTTACTTTGTAACATTTAAAATATTATTTACTTGTTTATATAATTTTACCTCTTTGTCTTTTGTTATTAGGTAAAGTTGTACACCAAATTGAATGATCAATTCATAGCAATAACTAAAAAATGGTTTAAACCTGTTTTTATTTGTCTTGAAAAGTATTTAAAATTATTGAAAATTTGAATAAATTGTCAGATAAAAAAAGCAATACATGTGCAAAAACTTTTTTTTTTGTTTCCAGAAATGACCAAACAATTCTGTTAATTCAGTCCCTTTCATTTACATAGAAATATTTGAAAATTTGAAATTCTGAAATAATATTTGTACCTGATACTGTTCTACACTATATCTAAGTGATGTGTTCAGTACAGTGTACCTGATACTGTTCTGTATCTAAGTGATGTGTTCAGTACAGTGTACCTGATACTGTTGTGTATTGTATATGAGTGATGTGTTCAGTACAGTGTACCTGATACTGTTCTGTACTGTGTCTAAGTGATGTGTTCAGTACAGTGTATCTGATACTGTTCTGCACTGTATCCAAGTGATGTGTTCAGTACAGTGAGTGTACCTGATGCTGTTCTGTATCTAAGCAATGTGTTCAGTACAGTGCACATTATACTATTCTGTACTATATCTAAGTGATGTGTTCAGTACAGTGTATGTGATACTGTTATGCACCGTATCCGAGTGATGTGTTCAGTACAGTGAGTGTACCTGATACTGTTCTGTATCTAAGCAATGTGTTCAGTACAGTGCACATTATACTGTTCTGTACTGTATCTAAGTGATGTGTTCAGTACAGTGTATCTGATACTGTTCTGTACTGTATCTAAGTGATTTGTTCAGTACAGTGTACCTGATACTGTTCTGTACTGTATCTAAGTGATGTTGTAGCGAAGTGAGCTATACCGCTCGTGAAATAACCAGGCAGAGTCCGATACTTCAGGAAACCGTGTGTTTTATTTTGTCCAAAAACACACGCACTCGCAATCCTCGCTCCCTTCCTCCTCTGTTCCAGCCCTTTTCAAGACCTCAGGCTCACTGTTGAACAATCAAGGCAATTGGTTAATTGACCACAACAATCCTATAATCAATCGTCACCAATTGCCCGATTGCCGACAGCTGTGCCGGCTCCCTAAACCACCCGCGTTCACTCTCTCTCTTGCTAGCTGCGCCTAAAACCACGCCCCCCTACCACAGATGTGTTCAGTACAGTGTACCTGATACTGTTCTGTACTGTATCTGAGTGATGTGTTCAGTACAGTGTACCTGATACTGTTATGCACCGTATCCGAGTGATGTGTTCAGTACAGTGAGTGTATCTGATACTGTTCTGCATCTAAGCAATGTGTCCAGTACAGTGCACATTATACTGTTCTGTACTTTATCTGAGCGATGTGTTCAGTACAGTGTACATGATACTGTTGTGTACTGTATCTGAGTGATGTGTTCAGTACAGCGTACCTAATGCTGTTCTGTAACAAAGCAATGTGTTCAGTACAGTGTACATGTACACAGATACTGTTGCGTACTGTACTGAGTGATGTGTTCAGTACAGTGAGTGTACCTGATACTTTTATGTATCTAAGTGATGTGTTCAGTACAGTGTACATGATACTGTTGTGTACTGTATCTAAGCGATGTGTTCAGTATAGTGTACATGATACTGTTCTGTACTGTATCTATGTGTTCAGTACAGTGTAGCTGATACTGTTCTGTACTGTATCTGAGTGTTGTGTTCAGTACAGTGTACCTAATACTGTACTATATCTAAGTGATGTGTTCAGTACAGTGTACATGATACTGTTGTGTACTGTATCTAAGTGATGTGTTCAGTACAGTGTACATGATACTGTTGTGTACTGTATCTAAGCGATGTGTTCAGTACAGTGTAGCTGATACTGTTCTGTACTGTATCTGAGTGTTGTGTTCAGTACAGTGTACCTAATACTGTACTATATCTAAGTGATGTATTTAGTACAGTGTACCTGATACTGTTCTGTACTTTATCTGATTGATGTGTTCAGTATAGTGTACCTGATACTGTTCTGTAATGTATCTGACTGATGTGTTCAGTAGTGTTCATGTCCTTACCTGCTCTGTGTTGTCCCTCAGTGCACCTCATTCCCACTGCTCCAGTGAGTGAGGAGAGGCTACATGGGAAGAGCCGAAAGCGGGTGATTCCTGTCCCACATACGGAGCCTCCCAAGCCAGACCCCATTTACGAGGCCTACGCCTACTGCAACATCCCCAACCGCTCGGAGCTAGGCTGGGAAGGTAAGGACTGCATCTATCTCTTCCCTTAATGCACCCCAAACACCCATTTATTACACCCCAAACACCCACTTATTGCACCCCAAGTATCCATTGAATGCACCCCAAAGACCCACTTAATGCACCCCAAACGCCCGCTTAAAGCACAACCGAAGTTTGGTAGAATTTTGGGTTGTGTAGTTACCTGGTCATGATATGAGTCCAAATGGTGGCGAAATATGTTAGTTAGTTGCTCCCCTAGGGTGATAATCCAGAATAGGGTATTTGTCGCTCTCCATTCACTTCTATGGGGAAGCTAAAAAGTCTCAAAATGACACTTCTAGCACACATACGATTACAAACTAAGAGGATTCTGTAAATACATGCAATAAACATTTCTCTTATGTATTTTTTTTTTTTAAATTAATTAAATGGTCCGACCTGCCGACATTTTGGTAGTCTTTTCTGGTAGCTTGCTAACAACATTGAAGAAAATAGTACTTTCTAAATAATTTTAATTAGCCTACACGAAAAAAAATACGTAAGATAAATGCTTATTGCTTGTATTGACAGAATCCTCTTAGTTCACGATCGTGTATGTGCTAGAAGTGTTATTTTGAGACTGTTTTAGCTTCCCCATAGAAGTGAATGGAGAGCGACAAATACCATATTCTGGATGATCTTTCTCCAATCTAATGCCTCTCCATAATGCGGATTTTTTAAATTATTGTGTCGTTTGGACAGGGTATTAACATTTGTTCAGGACCAATCAGAGGGACAGGTTGAGTCCTGGGGTCACTGCCCTCACTCGGAGGGGCGGGACCAGAAGGGGGAGACAACAAACATTGGTCTAAAACGTGCCCTGGCGTCTTGGGACCTTTATACAGTCTATGCTAATAAGCTACAGGCAGACACGCTGTATTTTTGAGTGGAAGTCGATGGAGAACATCCCTTAGTAGCCTACCGTGAACAAACTGTTGTTTTGTGGACGTAGTTCATAACATAATAAATTGACTGCCTTGACGCTCATCTTCAACATGTTTGTCATCACATATTAATTTTGGAGCGAGCTATGATGTGTCTACTACGAAAAAAAATACTGTTTTGTGAGATGAGAGACAGCAGGGGATGCTTTAGCTACATTACAGGCCCAGCGTCTCGGAGCAAGCAGCCAAACTGTGGGTTAAGTTTCTGAAATCCATTGATCCATACCTGTATAACCTTATCAATTTAGATATTCATTTAGCTATTCTACCCCCTCCCGTACGCAATCGCCGTACTCCCCCTGCCATGAACGTTACCATTGCTTAGCAATGCTGGGTTAGCTAGCTAGCAAGCTAACGATAGCTCACGGCAAGTCGTTTTAACATTTAACTAGCAAGCTAACGATAGCTTATTACAAGCCCTTTTAATGTAACAGTTATTCAACTTTTTTAAAGTCATCCTTGCTGGCTGGCCATATAAGTTGGCATATACCGTGACTAACGTTAGCCAGCTGCTCCAACTAGAACCCTAACCGGTCATTTCTACACCTGGATAATTTTTTTCGGTCCAAAAAAATTATAAAATGTGTGGGAAATAGAGCCAAAGTGTTAGCAGTATGTTTGTACCGACTCAATACAGGGATGTTTAAAATAAAACCAATAATTTATCAGAAAATAATACGGAGTCTGCGTTTGTAGGCTAAATGTTTGTGATTAGGTTACTGGATGCAGATGAAAGTTAATGCCAGCTACGATGTAATGTAGGTTACTATGCTTTAGCTAGTGTGTGAACCCACTAACCTACAATGCCGACTTTATCTGATTTGCTCATTTAAGACTATGGGGACAGCTTGCTACCTTTCTAGCGGCACTTGGGACATTTATAATGAAAGTAGTCTTGTCAAAATAACATATGTGATTGATTGACCGTCAATATAGTTGATGGTAATAGCGTTACCCTATGTTCGTCCATGTGGTGATGCAGTGCATCAAGCTTGGCTACCGAGCTTAGCTGGTATGCTATCTAGCTAATCAAATTAGCTGATGTTAGCTGAATATAAATTGAAGATAACTGAATGAATGTTAATTATGTGACGAATACCACACATTCAATGCAAATATATGACACAGTAAAATCGTGGATGAAAATTAAATGTTATACACTGCTCAAAAAAAATGAAGGGAACACTTAATCATCACAGTATAACACTAAGTCAATTAAACCAAACCGATCATGCAGGGACGTCACTAGGATTTAGAGACTGGGGGGGGCTTAGCCCCTAGCAGTTTATCCAATGCGCGCGCGCCGAAATTTTTTCATCACATCTTTAAAGTGCTTCTTTAATTCATCATTTATTACAGTAGAGAGTATAGCAGAGCATCTATCAGTGCCTGTTTTCTGTCTCACCCTCTTTTCTTTACCTGCCTCCTAAGACCTCCTGCTTCCCTCTCCTGAGTCTTCAGGATGTCCTCCTTTTTAAAAATATAAATAAGCTAAACAAATTTGGTATGATTTAAGTCTACATATTGGGGTGAGTTCAAGGAAAATAGGTTAGAAAATGTATCCATCAATGCAAATGAAAATATATATAGGCTAGTTACATAAACTCACTCTTTCCAAATAAAGTTTAGGCCTATTTCTGCCTGCCACTGATATTTCTCTATTGTGTCTGAAGACAGTCTATACATTGAACAGAGGATAATGGTGTGGCGCATCCCTTAATTAGTTTAGTCACTGGTACTTAGTTCAAGCCCTAATGAAATTTGACAACACAGAACAAATGTAGTCTGAATGTTTCTCAAATATTTATTCTGCCAAATAAGACAGTATGTGAAAAAAGTGGCAACAAAAAAGACACGAAGGCAGCAATAAACAAAACTATCCATTCAACTGGATCAACTATCCATTCTTATCCCTATGTTTCCACTCAATGTCACTATGTAACTATGTATGTATTTCAATGGCTCACAGCTTAATGTCTACTTTGTGGGTGGAAGCGTCAAAGTATACCTTCTGTTTTTAAGGGTGGCAAAACGATCAATTACTCTGTCACGGCTAAGCTTCACTGCTATGTCATTTTCAATTGACATGACTGCAAGGTTGTGAAGCCTACTCTGATTCATTGTTTGACGCAGCCAGGAGTGCAGCCGACGCAGTACACTAAAGGACCTTTCACAAGAGCAGCTGCTTACAGGCACTGTTAGGGCAACTTGGATTATTTCCCTCAGAGATGGAAACATGTCTGGGTGTAGGAGGTTGTGCACAGCTAGCATATCTTGGGCCGCACATCCAGCTTCTGTTTTGCGAGCAAGATAATTTTTGGCTACAAGGACCTCCTCTGTTTTCAGATCTATGCTGTAGTGCCTGGCAAGTTCATCCAAGTGGGATACATTCAAGAAGTTCTCAGACTTAGGGCTGCATGCCTGGATGCCTTTTAGGAGATCTGCATCTACACTAGAAAAGCGTAGTGTAAGCTCACTAACCATCCTGTCCACACAAGGGAAAAGCAACTCCGTTTTTAAGGTCTGTGAGCTGCCCAACTCAGTGCGTGAACCCAAGGTTGTCTCAAACACAAAATCCTCCATTCTTTTCTGCTTATGCCTTTTGTTCACTTGTGGTTCTGGGACACTATGTGTTAGGCAGAGAGCCTTAGTTCTTTCATATACTTCTATGGCAAATGCATCTGTGCGTTTACCCTTCAGAGTGTCGCAGACAGCATCTTTGCCAATTAAAGCTTCTGCCAGGTCTAAAGTCTCCTTCTGAAGGGCCTTGTGGAATGATTCAGTTATAGACAGAAGTGACTGAAACATCAGTAGGGCATAGATCGTTGAGAACTTCGATAGCTTTGCTTTAATGCCAATAGCTAAGGGAGATTTAATGGCAGACAGACACTCAAGAATGGCAGGTAATGTTGCAACAACTGCATTGATCGAACGCAGCCGGCATGCCCAACGAGTCTGTGATAGCTGTACAAGCTCAACTGCTGTCAACCCAAGCTTGGACTGAGTGTCTTTAAACATGTGGTGGTTCACCAGGGAGGTGGGAAAAAAAGAATACACACTCTCCAGAAAGTCAAAAAACTCTACAGCCTCTGAAACAGCCCTACAAGTGTGGCACAGCACTAAATTTAGTTCATGAGCGTAGCAGTGGACATAGATGGCTTCAGGGTGGAGTCTCCTAAAATGTGCTTGTACACCTCCCGTGGGCCCACTCATGACTGCAGCACCGTCATATGTTTGTGCTACACACTTGAGGTCAGCAAGACCATTTTTCTCGAGCTGCTCCTGCAGCTTGTTTGTAATGGACTTGGCATCAAACTTCATAATCTCTGAAAGTGATAAAAAACGTTCCTTCACTGCCCCCTCACACACATACCTAACACAAACAGACAGTTGCTCTGTCCGCACATCCCTTGCTTCATCTGCCATTATGGCATAGATTTTGGAATTCTTCATCTCAGCTATTATCACACTGGTCACTTCCTGAGAACAGCACTCTATAATCTCATTTTGAGATGTTGGTGAAGTATAAGTGGCATTGGAAGGAGGGTTATGTTTCTGGAGAAATGGATCAAACTCCTTCAAAAGGTCCATACAAGCAAGAAAGTTGCCCTTGTTAATGCTCTCCTCACTTTCATCATTGCCACGAAAAGGGAGTCCCTGACTACCTAACATAGAGGTGACTGCCACAATTCGCTTTAGATAGTCTCTCCTATCTGATATCTCCCGGGCATTACCAGTCAGCATCATCTAAGCGACATCTCCTACTTGGCTGGTTAACTTGTAGTTTTGCCATGCAATAATACTTTCTTTATGTGACTGTGCCATTTCATGCTTACTGAAGATGGACAGTGCGTTCTTCCAGTTATGGCAACCACTACTGCCCAAAGCATCATGTTTGATGTTTTTACCAAACAATCTACGTGGAAAGCAGAAAGCTGCATTCAGGTTGACGGAGTACTCCAAACATGTATGCTTCACAAACCAGCTGCTGTGAAATGCCCTCTTCTGTGTACCAAAGCTGTCATGTGGGTAGCTTTTCAGCTTTACTTGTTTGGGCCCTGTGTCTTTATGACCTAAATCATGCACACTACACAGAGGAGTTGCTTCTGCTGCTTGGTCATTTTCCTGCTCTCTGCTTGTTTGCTCTCCTTCTGGCTCTCCTTCTTGGTCTCCCTCTCCCTCCAGATCTATTTGCTCCACCTCCTCTGACTCTGGATTCGCTTGCTCTCTCTGACTCAAACTGCTTGCCTGATGACCCTTTTCCTCCTCAGTCCTTTCCTCCTCTCCTTCTGCCTCATCCTTTGAGAAGTTCAAAAACATACATTTACTTATTGAAACCCTGAAGTGAATAACTTTAATAACTTCCAAGATGGGTCACATCAGGTTGGGGGAGGGGGTTAATACTATCACTCAAATAAATGCACTAATCTAGGGGCAATGTGCAGATGCCTACAACATGTAGCCTGTGACAACATGTAGCCTATGACTCCATTATATGTTTGTGTGTAGGCCTATGCTGTATTAAATGTAGCCTATATTTAAAGGCAACATCCATAATATTCATCCAAATTATGTCTATTTGATTTATAAGGCTGCAGCCAGCTAGTTAGAGGGGAATTCCTGTGTAAAATGGAATGCTTAGCATGGACTCTTTACAGGACTAGGAACTGGGCAGCAGGTGGTGTCCACTATACAAATAACAAACCCACTACTATTAATAATAAATCTCTCACTATGCATTCACTTTCACAAAACTACAACACATCTCACTCACATGTATTTATCATCATCTCTTACTAAACGTATAAAACGTCCTTATTAATCCCCTATTGTAATTTCACCCCTTATCAATCCTTGACCTTTCTTAAAAAAAACCATCATTATTCCCTCCCGGACACATTTCATGACACAGGAGGAAGGGGGAGACTCAAACACGCGCGCACACACACACAAACACCTTGGCGAAAGAGGAGACACAGAGGAACACTAGTGACAAGTCTCGGCGCGCAACACAAGAAACAGTCCTTTTTAATAAACTATCTTTACACTTACGAAGTTATCAATGCCTCTATTTATATGTAAGGGCCCTCATTGTACTACCAAAGAAGCGTCGGGCTACTAGGAGACTTGTTAAATGGATTTCTATTTAAGCCGACAGCAGCACTACTGACAGCTTTTTGGAAACATCGGCCAGAACTTTCGAACTCGTTACCATGCTAAGCATAAGCAAAACACATTTTACACCGGATTTCCCCATTAAGTTAGCCATAATTAATGAAATAATAAAGTAGTTTTGGCTGGTCGTTAGTTCATGGACACAAGAAGACCACTTGTTGGAAGAACGTAAAAAAACTCGACCTGTATGCCTAGTAGATCTTGACTGACTTCGCAGGCTCCGTCAGCATCAGCTGCTCTGCCACTCACCGTGCTCTGCTTCTCCCTCACACTCGTCAGGTACCTTCGTATATCCATCTGTAAATCCTCTTCTTCTTTGGGGTTTAACGTCTTCTTCTTCTTTGGGGTTTAACGCTGTAAATCCTCTTTTGTCAATTTCTCTCTTATTTCTTACGCTGAGTGCTAAGTTGCCAACCCGACCCTTCAGAAAATGTAACGTTAACGTGACCCCTCACCCCTAGCCCCTCCCGCCAGCGCTCTCGGAAACAATATCCAAATTAAAGTATTAGTATTAGTATTTATTTCAACTCATAGTCTGGTTTATTATGTTAAGTGCAGGCATGTTACGATTTCCTTAACCAAAAAAAAAGAAAATACAATATTTTTGTAGGGGGGGCTTTTGAACCTCTTGGGGGGGCTTAGCCCCCCCAAAATAGGCCTAACGACGTCCCTGCGATCATGCTGGATGATGTTGCAGGCAGCATAACATTCACCACAGCGTCTCCAGACTCTTTCACGTCTGTCACATGTGCTCTGTGTGAACCTGCTCTCATCTGTGAAGAGAACTGGGCGCCAATGGCGAACCTGCCAATTCTGGTGTTCTATGGCAAATGCCAATCGAGCTGCACGGTGCTGGGCTGTGAGCACAGGTCCCACTACAGGATGTCGGGCCCTCATGTCACCCTCATGGAGTCTGTTTCTGACAGTTTGGTCAGAAACATGCACAAGAGTAGCTCGCTGGAAGTCATTTTGTAGGGCTCTGGCAGTGCTCCTCCTGTTCCTCCTCGCACAAAGGAGCAGATACCGGTCCTGCCACTGGGTTGTTGCCCTTCTACGGCCCTGTCCAGCTCTTCTTGTGTAATGGCCCGTCTCCCAATATCTCCTCCACGCTCTTGAGATTGTGCTGGGAGACACAGCAAACCTTCTTGCGACGGCATGTATGGATGTGCCATCCTGGAGGAGCTGGACTACCTGTGCAACCACCTGAGCAAACACTTTCATTTGCACCAAAGCAGGTGAAATTGATTCACAATCGTTTACGCTTACTAACTGGATGGATCAATATCCCAGTTTAACTGACTTGGTGTTATACTGTGTTGATAACTGTGTTATAAGTGTATACTGTGTTATAAGTTCGTTTTGCAAAATTGTGGGTTTGGTCTAGTGTGGATACCCGATCCGGACACGATGGGACCCGACGTTAACACGACGTTAACAGTTAACACGCGGGTTCGGACAAATATTTAGCCTCCAGTTAACACTCGTAAATATCACACACTCAGGTTTGGTTATGGTTATTCATTTTATAATTTCGATTTTTACTATTGTTTTAATTGATTACAATGGAGGCCTGTCACATAGAACTAGAACTGTCGTTACCAATGGTTACAGGGACGCGCCGCCATGTTGGAGGTCCAACCCTAACAGAGACGCTTAACGTTACCACTGAACTCGTAGTGTTCGCTACTCCATGAAACGAGTTTCATGCTAACGCTACTATGATTGCTGTCCTACAATGACGAACTTCTGCACTGCGTACTGATGTGCGAATAAAACTGGAAAAAGGCGAAAATGTCCTTTTACATGATAATTTGAGGACTCACCATAGTAGCTAAACCACCAGGCAGGGTGAACGAACTCAATTTTACGACCGAAAGAAGAGACTGGTGGTTGAAAGCAGTGAGGAGTGAGCAGGGTTTAGACAGCATAGGCTCGGATCATTAATGGTAAATTACGCTTTATGAACAAATTATAAAGTTAGCCAGTTAATATATACATAACTAGCTGGCCTAATGTACATCTATGTGCATTATCTTAATGTTAGAAAGTTAAAAGTGAATTAATCGCTTGGTTTAGCTAACGTTAGTAGCTATATCATTTGTGTGAACGACTGCTACGCCTGCGAAACATTAATGTTAACCTAATGCGATACGTCAAGCATATTGTGAACATCAAAACAGTGTTCATTTGAACTATTATTACATTGCTAGGGGTGCTACGTTGTACGATGTCTCACAAATAGATTGGATAAACTGTAAACATTAGCTACCTGTGCTGGCCAGGCAGGGTTCGAGCAATATGAGAGAATCCAGAAGAGGGCGAAAATAAAATGTAACGTTACGATAGTAAGCACCAAATAACAATGTATTTTAAAGTAATAATTAAAGTAACGGTAAATGTACTTTATGTGTAGAACTGATTTGCCTTTTATGGTGTCTACAACTGAAGTTCCCTATCGGGAAAAAAAGTTATTATATTCTATCCATCGAGCTAAAATGTTTTATTGCTGAAGTAGGCTACTGTAGCCTACCTAACATGTAACGTATCGCTTTGCTCCCATATTAACTGCACAAGCACTTTACTTACCAAGGTGGTATACTACAAAGCAGGATTACTGAGTTAGTACTAGCTGGATAACTCAATAAAACACAGAACAGCTCTTTCTACTTCAGCCCATGCATGTTCCAGATTTGGGAGGGTTCCGGGGTTTACTCTGTAATTAATCTTACTTCGTACGTATACCCCCGCGATACTCCTTATAATATTTGTTTATGTTGGTATTATTAGAATAGAATATAATAACTTTTATTTCCCGCCAGGGAACTTCAGTTGTAGCCCCAGCAACAACAAAAAAGACATAGACAGTGGGACCCACAACACACAAACAAACATATCAAACAAATATATCCAACAGAATCATTACATCAATCAAGTGAATGAAAGTGCAATACAGCCATGATTAAAAATGGCCCCCGCTGTCCCGAGATGTCCAGTGTCACCAAGCAGTCCAACGCACAAACTCCACATCCACGAATTTCCTCCATACATGCAGTGCCGCGGTCTCTGTACACCGCCAAACTGAGAAATTGTTTCGTTATGTTGTGCACTGTATATTTTGTATATTGCTGAGCTACCTGTAAGCATTGCGTAAAGCAAATTCCGATGATGGCAATAAAGGGAAATTAAGCAACCTCCCGATTAAATGTGATAGCCTATTAGTTTGGTTTGCATAACGTTATGGAACACCAGCATTTGGTCTTCCAGTAAGGCGGTTTGCGTAAAAAGTGGGCGTGTCTGGCCAAATTGTGACGTAGGTGACAGGCCTCCATTATGTGGCCTATTTAGGCTAATTAAATAAAATGACTCAATATCTTACCCGTGCTGCGCATGTGTGTTTTTTGGAATCTGCGACGCATGTTTTTGGCGGAAAAGACAAAAAAAAAAAAAAACAGAAACAGTGGATGCCATCCTCTTCCAATTCCAAATAAGCCAAAATGGCTGCATTGCTTAAAATGTACGTAGTTCTTCATTCCAGTTGACATTGTTAACTGAAAAGATTCATGGGCACGGATTGGATGATCATTCACGGTAGGATTGAAACACTGTTTGAATCTAAATGCTGGGTTTTATTTTATGTAAGGTTAGTTAACTATCGATAGTCAGCTAAATAGTTTATGTATTTTTTAAATAAATAGCTAGCTAGGTAATTGTGGTTGCATTCTGGCGTGCATGTCTTGTCTTTTCTTTTTTGGTTTCATGGCATGTTAGCTAACGTTACCAACAGTGTTTGGCTAATGTTTTAGCTTGTCTGGCGAAGCATGGTTTGCTATTGTGCTTACTTAGCAACCGAATCCGTGAGTCAGCAGCAGCGCGGTGGAAAGTGACATACGTCTTTCCCCCTCACAATGTTCTCTAACATTACGTCATTCTCTCGCCTTTGTTTAGAGCGTAGCTAGCTAGAATTGCATACTTATGCAGGGGCGTTTCTAGACTGCTTTGAGTGGGGGGGCATGAAGAGATGTTGGGTGGGGCACAAAAGGGGGACAAAGTAGCGGGAGTCTGGGGGTCTTCCCCCAGAAAAATTTGAGCCTTTTAAAACAAATTTCTTGCATTTCTACACAGCCTCACACAGGCTTTTTCTTTTTCAAAGCCCTAGATGAGATTTGAGATGCTTTTATATAAAGCTAAAGCATAAGCTAATCAGTATATTAGTGGATACGATCATTTTATTACATTTTAAACCCATCTCCATCCCCCCTAATTTTATAGGACAACTTTATTTATGCCCAATAATACCAAATCATTATCTAATCTTGGAAACAAGTCTATTAAAGATGAGCTATATTCCTTCATCATTTCAGTCTCTTTGTGCTATTTTCTATTTACATGTGAAACTACGTTACTGTAACTGGCTCATCATTTTCATTTATATTTTAGCCACTCCACTGACTAGCCAACACACAACAGTAGGCTAGCTAACACACATACACATGGGCGCTGCACACTCAAGTGCAGCCAGCTAGTGCAATGCTTCAGATGTTTCACAGAATCGCAGCTATAACAACTAGGCTAGATGCAACATGTAATCAATCTATTTAAAATCAAATCTCCCAGACGGAGATTCTCGCCACTATCCTCAACTCACTGAGTAAGCTAGGCTAGCGAATATTATATCCTAAGCAATGCGTAACAGTTACAGTCAAGAACAGACAGCATAGATTGATCAAAGAAACAGACCTCTTTCTCTCGTTGCATCTCCATGTTTTATATGGCCAAACCAACCAATCAGATATTAGAGAAATGTATTATTTCGATGTGGCATTTTTATGATTGGCCGAATCGTCTGTAGGTCTAATAGCCTACTGACGGCGCTGGGTGCTGACTTCATATTGTCGGATAAAAAAATTTCTGGATTTGGCTTCAAAATGGGCAGTTGGAAAGCAATTTTGATGACCAATGTCAAAATTACAGAAAACAATGAACGCTCCAAAAAATAGCTATAACGGTGATTTTTTCAGAGTTTTCATTGGATGGGCAGACAATTCCTCTGGGTGGTTTATTTCTGGGTGGGCAATGCCCACCCCAGCCCACCTGTAGACACGCCCCTGTACTTCTGTAGGATATTAAGCAGTGAGTTGTGTATTTTTTTTTTTATTGAGTCGGGCTTGAGTCGGGTCGGAATACAAAATACAGAATACATGTCGGGCTCGGCTCGGGTCGGGTCGGAATACGAAATACAGAATACATGTCGGGCTCGGGTACTATTCTCTCGGGCTCGGTTTGGTTTCGGACAGAAATATCCGGCCCAAACCACACTCTAGTTTGGTCAGGTTATGGGCTTTATAGTTTTGTGGCTTCTCCACCCCAGTATTGTCAGCACATATTACATATTGCACACTGTAGCATCAAAGTATCTCAGTACAAGGTCTAGTTATCCCACACACACCGCATTGCTGACAGTCGGCATCCCTCCCTTCTCATCTGGACTATCTAGGTATGAAATTTATTTTACACACAAACAATAGTTTTTTCTGTTAACTAATTTTGGGGGCCTCCTAAATATTGGGGGCCCCTGGCTTCAGCCTAGTCAGCCCACCCCTTAATCCGCTACTGCTACCTCCAAACTACCTACATTGCTTGATGCTAACTGTAGCTAGGCATGATGGCTGATCGATCGGTCGGTTTAGCTAACTAGCTACCTAGCCTTATTCATTAATTGATGGCTAGTAGCAATCACTTACCATACGATTTCACGTTTCACTCTCTAGGATGAATCTGAAGGAGCCGGGTGAACGGATAGTACAGCATCAGTCTCACACGGTCCTGTTTTCGAAATCTATGTTCAATGTTTTGTAGATTGTAAATTTGTTTTTCAAGCCTTAATTAGGCTATGCAGTTCGAGACACTTAAGAGGCTGTCCTCTTTAAATAGGCCTAATTAGGATAAAGTTACATTCTTTAACACATTCAGATTATTGCCTGATCCTTGTTAAACAATCGTACGTTAGTCATCTTTGTCGTTGTAATTTCTTAAGCAAATTAATTGTTTGATTAACTAGGCTACTCAAATCAAATAAACGGAAACAAGTCTAATGCTGTAGCCTATACCCCGCTTTTTTCAGCGCACCAGCTATCAATAGGCTACATATAGGCTAATAAGTCAGTGCTACACATTTTATGACACAAAGAAAATGCTAGCACAGAAAAACATTAATTGATATTTGTTATTCAGTTAATTTGCTTGATAATTAAGAACTATAAATGGAAACAGGCCAGGTTGCCACTAATATCCGTATTAAGGTAAGGTTATAGGCTACAGAAAGTAAATTTTACAGGTAGGCCTACGCCACTGGATCAATGTAGGCTAGTTGACATGAACATGGTTTCTTACCGGGGGATTCGAGGATGTCAGGGAATGACCGGAGGCCACTGAGTTGTGTCCACTCGGTAACCGCATAAGGACAGCATTTGAGTAGCCTACTGTTTGGTTTATTTTGCCAAAATATCTTTAGGAAACAACGTGTCAATGTAATTTTGTAAAGTAGCCTAACGTTAGCTACTTATTGTGCTAGGCATCTCCGGGGCAAGACCTCCAGCACCCGGCATGCACTAGGTTGACCTAGTCTTGTTTACTTCAGTAAGTTACATGTTCACTAACTACGGTTAACGATACGAAAACAACTCAAGTAAATAGCTTTGAGTCTACAAGACAACCATCACAGTAGCAAGCCATCGCTAGTAAGGTGACGCCGACGCCGTACACTCCACTTTCCGCATTTGGAGGGACAGAAATATCAGTAGGGGTTGGTAGTTACGGCATTTTCTTTCAGTTGAAGGTGACGTTGGCCTGCATACCCAATTTCTAACTTAGGCATAGTTCTCGTAACAGTACCACAAAAAGTGCATGTTGCATAAAAACATTCCAGACCCTAAACGCGCAGCCAGAGTAGGCCTACAGCTATCTTGGGATCGCTCGGAAAAGCATGCAATTTGATACTCTGTCTTGCACCCAGAGAAAGCACACTGCGAGTTGCGACCCATCGCTTATTGCTTGGAAATGGAAAACACTAGAATTGAAAAAACTAACTTACAGTTGCTAATATAACTAACAAAATTGGGGGAAAAAGTAATAAATTGAAAGAGGCTAAATTATTAATAGTAAAACGTAAATTGAAAGAGACTACTTATAGGGTAACAGGCAACAACTAACGATAGTGATTGTCAAATGGATATGGCCACGCCTTCTCAGGAATGTACTACTTTTGGTATGACCCTACGTCATTTTCAATGACGTAACCCATTTTTTATTTTCAACATCGGAAGAAAATAATAGGTGATGTAACGGCTAAAATACTGGAAATTTTATATTTTGCCCAAAATTATAGACAAAATGCATACTTCTTCCATCTGAGGCAACGCCTTGATATTAGTTAAGATCTAAAAAATGTGTTTTAGTGTTTCCTACCTCTTTAATGCACCACAAACACACACTTAATACACCCATTTATTTTTGTTTTAGCCCAGCACTAAGACACTCGATTCTACTTATCAAGGTCTTGATTGAATACCATGATTAGTTCATTAGTTGAATCACGTATCTTAGTGCTGGGCTCAATCAAAAACCTGCACCCACACCGGCCCTTTTCGGTTTCCCACCCCTGCTCTACACTGTGCTGTCCAATAAAGCAGAAAAAGCCAGAAAAATATAACATAAAAAAAATATATCCTAATTTAAAGGCATGCTTTATTAACATAATAATGAACAAAATGATGCTTGTTTTCATCACAGCTTAACTAAATACAGTACAGTAGTAGACAATACAGTGAAACAAGGATCTTGTTCTGAATAAGAACATCCATTGGCTGAATGTAAACCTGCCCAGGGTCATGAAGGTCTTCATAATTTTGAAGTAGGGTGGCTTTGAATGCTTGTATGTACAGTATATGTGGTAAAAAATGAATGATGAAATTACGGTATGCTATTTTATGGTGCCGAATTAAGCTATTACATTGTGATGGTAATGACATAATGAGAGAGTGAGTTTTCTGTGTTGTAGAATGATGTCATCATCCTTACTGTCCTTCCACCTCCAACAGGCCATGGCCCCGCCGGTTACAAGCTGCTTTCCGTCCAGGTGATGATTCGCCATGGTGACAGGTACCCACTTTATGCCATTCCAAAGACCAAAAGACCCGCTATTGACTGCACACTGGCACCCCACAGGTGAGTCACCCACTACACTTGCAAAGCCAGTGCAAACTGGCTGACCTGTGAGCCCAGTCCTGATGGTCTGTATAGAGACCAGCACCAGTGAAATATCGGCCTGCATTACGGCCTTTTCTTTTCGCATGTTGGCACTGGTTCGGTCATCAGTGTTCTGTTTACGGGAGTTTGGTCAGTACACACGTCAGATCCAGTCGGCCATCAGGCCCAAATATGCATTGTAAATTTTGACAACAAATATTGAGTAAGATTTCGTCATAGTTTTCTGATTTAGTTTTTGCCATCAGGACCTAGTAAGATTTCCGGAAATCTTCCGGAATGGCTCTAGTGTGAATAAAAGTAGAAACATTCCCGGATAAAACACGCAAAAGGTAGAACGTTCAAAAAAGGTGGTGCTAGAGAATGGGTTAATAAATACTTTCCTGAATCTGCCCTCAACAATTATTGCGCATATTTGAGGCTTTGCACACAGAAGATATTGGAGCTGCATTGTGTGATTTTATGAGGGAAATCTGAAAATGTATTTTAGGAATGGAATAAACTTGCTGTATTTGCATGTAAGAACACCATTACAAAATGGCTAGTGCCACATATCAATGGGAGATATACAGTGCAGTCGGCAAGTATTTTGACAGTGACACAACTTTGTTTTTTTTGGCTCTGTACTCATTGAATTTTAAATGTAGCTATGAGGTTAAAGTGCAGACTTTCAGCTTTAATTTGAGGGTTTTTACATCCATATCGGGTGAGCCATGTAGCAATTGCAGCCCTTTTTATACATAGTCCCCTTCATTTTAGGGGACGAAAAGTAATTGGACAAATTAACGTAAACTTAAATAAAGTCATCATATTTAACCCCTTCGTGCAGACGCCCTAGTGGCTATGGCGCCAGTGCCATGAGATTGCTCAACTGAGACATTCATTGCTTCTGCAACCAAACTATGAGTGGAAACAACAAACTCCCATGATTAGTACTTGATTTTAGATTTTTGACTGGAGTTTCTCAGTGCCACTATTGTCGCATAGCTAGTCCATTTAACGAGCAACCCACCACCTGGTCTGACCTGCAACTATACTTACCCTTGCGTGACACAGTGGACAATAGCGTTTTGTTTTTTTTTTTAACCAAAAATACATTCGTATTCTGTCATAGTAACAAGATAAAGCCAACATATAGCCCGAACGTATGCCAATACAGCCGTGAAGAGCCGTGTTCACTCAACAGCAAAATAAACAAGTGAAATTATGAATTTGTGTAATCATACCACGTCATTCTACTGTCAATATATACTAAATGCATGTACAATCCTACCATTGGTTTTACGCATAGAGATGTCTCTTTCAAAATTCAGTGGTGTTACGACCCCAGCTTGAAGGGGCCGCAACACAAACGATTTAAAACACAAACAGGCAACTTACAAAATGTTTTTATTAAAATAACTTCTCCGTTGTAGCGAGTCTCCATCTTTACACATAATTACTTCAGAGAAGCTATCAGACGAGCATAATCAAAAGAACTCCACCAGACACAAAATAACTTACACAAGGGACAGAACACAACAGAAAGTAGCCAAAAACCTAACAAGCAGCTAACAACCGAAATGTTCCTTCTGGAAAAACAATGCAGCATTCAAAAGACTTGAATATGCTTGCACAAAGCAAAAACCGGCTTCAAAAAACGGGGAATCGCGCGGAAATACAAACGGCAAAATGCACGGCAACCACGACAAACTACAAAATAGTAAGCGCTGCATACTACCTGAACCATACACCACAATGCTACTTTAAAAAAAAAAAAAACTGGTAACGCACATGAAGCATGCCAGAGGAAATGCCAATGAACTAACAAACTAACCTCGAGCTAGAGAACGCGGAAAATAATTATGCTCTCTGGAAACAGGTGTCTGCAATTTTCAATCAAAACTCAGGTGAGTCGAAGGAAACTTGTTAGCACACAGATTTAAAGGGCCGCACCCACAAGGCAGCATAGGGACATAACAGTGGTCATTTATTGTCTTGGAGAAATACTCCCCCCTTTATAACGCTAGTACACCCCCACACATAAAACCCTGCATGCTTTTCAAACCTGTCTCATGCATTCCAGTTCATTCTGGTTTTATTGACAACTCTTTTATCCAATATAGGACATTTTAACCTTCACAAGTGTTTGCAATGCCTTATTGATTGCTTTGAACAATAAGGGCTCTATTTTCCTGCTGGCACATGGCGGGTGGCAAGCCAGCGAGTTGGCGAAGTGACATTTTCAGTGACACTTTTGATCCCATTTGACTCGCCTTGTGCCGAAGTGGGAGGAGAGTTGCTGGTTGCTGGTGGAGGTGTGGTAGTCCAGATCGAGCAGCGAAAGTGAAAATTTGGGGCTCTATTTTCCGGTGGTGAGCCATCACTGACGATGTTGCAATTTCATCATGGATTTGCATGCATCTGAGCCCGTTTGGTAATTTGGTGACTCGCTGTGCGTTGAAGTGGGATGGAAGCTGCTGTTGCAAGGTGTGTCCGTCAAGAGTGAGCAGCCCAGTTAAATTTTAGTGCAGCGGAATGCAATTTTGGGGTAAGATTAGACTGCGATTTGCGCTTGCACTGCCCACCAGGTGAGACCACTGTAGGGTCAAAGGTATAATTTAAATTTAGAAATCAGTCTAGGACCCTAGAACAAAAATCAGAGCATTCCACTAAAGGAATGGCGTTGTGGATTTTTTCATTGAATTACAGGAGGTTTTAGGTTTACTCTGTGAGTGCGCCTTCCTATCTATGCTTGAAATATATTACGCCCAACACCAAATGCCTATAATAATGTTTATTAACACGGTAAGAGTGCTGACTTTCAGTCAGTGGAGTTGTACTCCGAGGATCGGGGTTCGCGCCCCGGACCTGCCAGTTCCGAGCATGGCCGGTGCCCTGTGGGAGCAGCAATTGGCGGCTGCTTCCGGGTGGGGGGAGGGGCTCGGGGGGAGAATCGCTGCGCACAGAAGGCCCTGGGCGAGTTGGAATCACAGTCAGGAGCTCGAGGAGTCGCGCCCTGTAGAGGACGTGGCACCCTCCTTCCTACTACCGGCTGACAGGGTTGTATAGCGGTGGTTCTCTAGCGGTTGCTACATGGGGGGAATTGAATTAGAATAGGGATTCAATTGGCTACTAAATTGGGAGAAAATGGGAAAAAAATCAGAAACAAATTTTAAAAAAATAAAAATAATGTTTATTAACAAAAGGGGAAACAATGTAATAAACACAGCAGGGTGACTTGTATATGGAGAGAGAGAGAACACACAAAGGAGGGAAAGGTGCGCATGAATGCGGGTGCACGTGGCAGAGCCAAAGAGATAGAGAAAGTAAGATGAAGGAAAAAAGCATGGGCACGCGGGTACACACGGAGGAAGGAGGGAAGTAAGAATTTGGCTTGAGCCAGCTCAGGCCGAGCGGACTCAAGCCGTGAATGAGATATCTGGCACTTTATCAATCGGCGGAATTATGTCACTACCAATAGCCGAGCCGTGATTGATTATAGGATGTTTATATATTAGCACTCGGGGAAAGCGCGTTGTAAATATCTACTTATCAAGCTAACAGTTGGTCTCTAATTATGGTACTACCATGCCCAGATCAGAAAAGGAAATCAAATACTTGGAATAGCAACACTTCATTACATTACAGTCATTTAGCAGACGCTTTTATCCAAAGCGACATACAGTAAGTGCATACAGAAACGTCATCGAAGTAACTACAGAACAGATAAGAAAGCACATCCTTCCCATAAAGTAGCAGCTATCCCTAGTAATGAACATTGAATGCAGTTCACAGTAAACTGGGTAAATCAGCTCTACTACAATTCTATTCTAAATATTATAAACTTCAATATACAGTTAACATTACATTACATTATAGGCATTTAGCAGACGCTCTTTTCCAGAGCATTTCTTTTGCATTTATACATAGTATCCATTAATACAGCTGGATATATACTGAAGCAATGCAGGTGAAGTACCTTGCTCAAGGGTACAACGGCAGTGTCCGACCCGGGAATCGAACCTGCAACCTTTCGGTTACAAACCCAGTTCCTTAACCATTATACCACACTGCAAGAACAAATATCATGAGAGGTCCTAGATAAGTATTAGTCCAGGTGTAGTCTGAAAAGGTGTGTTTTCAGGCCACGGCGGAACGCAGGCAGGGTTGGCATAGAACGTAGGGGAATGGGAAGTTCGTTCCACCACTGGGGAGCTAGGGTGGAAAAGCTCTGCAGTCGGGACGAGCGAGTGCCATTGACACGGAGGGGGGGAAGTGCGAGTCGCCCTGCTGTAGACGAGCAAAGTGGTCGAGCAGGAACATAGCTCTGGATCAAGTCCTGCAGGTAGACGGGGCCTGTTCTATTGGCTGCAGTGTAGGCCAGGGTCAGAACTTTGAATCTGATCCTGGCTGCAACTGGCAGCCAGTGGAGTGACCTCAACAGAGGGGTGACCTGTGAAAATTTCGGGAGGTTGAACACAAGCCGGGCAGCTGCGTTCTGGATCAGTTGAAGAGGCAGGATGGCGCAGGCTGGTAGGCTTGCGAGCAGGGAGTTGCAGTACTACAGGCGTGAGGTGACCATAGTCTGGACCAGAAGCTGGGTGGATGGAGTAGGTGGTCAGGTACGGTCGAATACTCTTGATGTTGTACAGGAGGAACCTGCAGGACCGTGCCGTCGCCCTGATGTGGTCGTTGAAGTCCAGATGGTCGTCCAGGACCACCCCCAGGTTCTTTGCAGAGTGGGAGGCAGCCACCATGGTCCCGTCTACGGTGATGGAGAGGTCATGTAGTGGGGAGGTCTTGTATGGCACTTCATTTGTGTTACAGTGAGCGCTATTGGGTTACAGATCTGAGCATGGTCGGTGCCTTGTGGGAGCAGGCCCTGGGTGAGTTGGAATCACGGTCAGGAGCACAAGGAGTCACGCCCTGAAGAGGATGTGGCGCCCTCCTTCCTACTACCGGCTTAGAAGAGGGGTTGAATTGGTTAACAAATTGAGAGAAAAATGGGAAAAAATCTGAAACAAAAACATTTTTTTATAAAAAAATAATAAAATAGATAGCCTATCGTCTTCCACTGCAGAATCCTATAAAGGTGACAAAAGTCACTAATAGATGTGGTGAGGAAAATGGGATATGTTGCATGGGTAAAATTGGAAATAGGTACAGTTGTGTTAAAAAAAATAGCAGTAAGGGCCGCTGCGGTAGTACAACGGTAAAAGCGCTGACTTTCAGTCAGCGCAGTTGTACTCCGAGGATCGGGGTTTGCGCCCCGGACCTGCCATTTTCCGAGCATGGCCGGCGCCCTGTGGGAGCAGCAATTGGCGGCTGCTTCCGGGTGGGGGGAGGGGCTCGGAGAGAATCGCTGAGCATATAGCAGCCACGGACGGGTTGGAATCACGGTCAGGCTCGGAAGGAGTCGCGCTCTGGTAGCGTGGCTACCTTCGCTCTACCGCCGGCTGACGGAGGTTGTGCAGCAGTGATTCTCTAGCGGTTGCTACACGGGGGGAATTGAATTAGAATAGGGGTTCAATTGGCTACTAAATTGGGAGAAAAACGGGAAAAAATCTGAAACAAATTTAAAAAAAAAAAAAAAATAGCAGTACAACATCAGTAACCTGATGAACCACTGTTATTAGTAGTAGTGATATTTCTGCATGGCAAATAATTTACTTAGATCTAGTTGTGTAATAGAAAAACAACAGACCCAACTGTCATGACATGCACGCTGCTTGTTCTGAGTAATTGACTCATTCATTGAAAGGGGCGTGTTGAAAATAATAGTTTTATTTAGAGTTTAATTAGAGAATTCATTCATTCTGTGAAAAAACTGATTTCATTAATTGTCCTTTATTAAGGAAGAAGGGAAGCAAATGTTTCACACATTGTTATAAAATACACTGCTCAAAAAAATGAAGGGAACATTAATCATCACAGTATAACACCAAGTCAATTAAACCAAACCGGTCATGCTGGATGATGTTGCAGGCAGCATAACATTCGCCACGGCATCTCCAGACTCTTTCACGTCTGTCAAATGTGCTCAGTGTGAATCTGCTCTCATCTGTGAAGAGAACGGGGCGCCAATGGCGAACCTGCCAATTCTGGTGTTCTCTGGCAAATTCTGCACAGTGCTGGGCTGTGAGCACAGGTCCCACTACAGGACGTCGGGCCCTCATGCCACCCTCATGGAGTCTGTTTCTGACAGTTTGGTCAGAAACATGCACACGAGTAGCCCGCTGGAGGTCATTTTGTAGGGCTCTGGCAGTGCTCCTCCTGTTCCTCCTCGTACAAAGGAGCAGATACCGGTCTTGCCACTGGGTTGTTGTCCTTCTACGGCCCTGTCTAGCTCTTCTCGTGTAATGACCCGTCTCTCTGTATCTCCTCCACGCTCTTGAGTGCTGGGAGACACAGCAAACCTTCTTGCGACGGCATGTATGGATGTGCCATCCTGGAGGAGCTGGACTACCTGTGCAACCTGAATGGGCTGCAGGTACCGCCTCATGCTACCAGTAGTGACAAGGGCACTATCAAAATGCAAAACTAGAGAAAAATCAGTCAGGAAGGATAAGGAGAGAGAAATGGTCTGTGGCCACCACCTGCAAAACCATTAACTTTTTGGGGGTTGTCTTGCTGTTGCCTCTCCTGTCCATCTGTTGTCACTTTCATTTGCACCAAAGCAGGTGAAATTGATTCACAATCATTTACGCTTCCTAACTGGACAGATCGATATCCCAGAAGTTTAATTGACTTGGTGTTATACTGTGTTGATTAAGTGTTCCCTTAATTTCTTTGAGCAGTGTATATTTCCTTCTGAATTGCTAAGTAAAATGGGCCGTTCCAAACATTGTTCGGAGGAACAACGTAATTTGATTAAAAAGTTGATTGGAGAGGGGAAAACATATAAAGAAGTGCAGCAAATTATAGCAAGAAGCCCCCGTAAAGCACCATTGTTGAAAAAACGGCATGTGCAGAATCGGTTAAAATTTGCCAAGGAACACATCGATTGGCCCAAAGAGAAATGGCATAACGTTCTGTGGACTGATGAGAGTAAAATAGTTTTTTTGGGGTCTAGTGGTCGTCGGCAGTACGTCTTGAAAAATCTTTTCAGTTTATAAAGTAACTGTTTGAGTTTGAAGAGAAAAATGTCGACACTGCTATTTTTTTTAACAGATTAATATTCCTTTTCCTTGCTTCCTTTAAAAGAATAACGCAGACTTGATAAAATTTGTTAATGCTTTGATTTGGAATTGAATGTGTAATGTTTCCACTACATTTGAAATATGGAACTAAAAGCTATTAAAAAATATTTGCACTTTATTAACTTTTGAATAAACTGTAAATGATTAAACGCATGCTGGGACCAAGAAAATAGGAAAAGTGAGGAGTTCAAAAATAAAAAGAGCAAGTAAATGATGAACGGGAGAGTAAAATAAATTATTTTGATTGGAGGCTAAGGAAATGATTAAAAGCTTTTTTATTTTTCACAATCCAGATAACTTATTAGTGACTTTTGTCGACTTTAGGAGTCCATAGTGTCAGCTGGTGGGCTCGTTCTACAAACGGGAGGCCTCCCGACCACGACCGAATGGCCGTGTTCTGCTGTTGTTTTTCATTAAACCACGTGATGCGGGATAGCCCGACATGGTCAAAAAAAGTCCACCCAATACGCCGGGTCGCAATGCACACGGCTCTTAAAAGGACTGAAAAGATGTCATTTGATTAGCTATGTTTGAATCCAGCTGAAGCACACCCACTGATAAATATTCAGCATAACCCAGCCCATTTCAACCTGCGCAGCGCGCTGTGAGCTGTGCGCTCCTCGCCACTGGTCCAAAAATAGCGAAATTCAGTAGCCACGCCCAGTGCGCCTTACGCTACGCCATTGACTATGACAGCTCGCCGCACGACATGCGCTTCCTGTAAAATATATATATTTTTTAGCCTTTACTACCCCTAGTTTTTCTTTATTTCTTTTAAATTTGTTTAGTTTTACACAAATTACTTAGAATGTACGTTCACTTACCAAGGCATAGTTGTTTTCCTGCTATTTTCGAAGGTTTTTACTAATGTGGCCAACTCGTCAGCATGGCTAGAGAAAATCCTCGCCTTGAGAATTTTGGGAGTGGGTCAGAAGAAGATGCAATAGTATTGATTCTATAGGAGAATATGCCTACGAACATGGTGGAGAATTTCCTTCTCGATATGCATTACTGCTTGTAATATTTCAAATATGTACCTAAGTTTTTCCACTCCATCACAGTCATGTGCCATATGTTTGATATTGTTATTTTCGCATTTTGAGTGCATTTCACATACTGTCTTGTAAGCATTTATAGGTGGCTCAGTCATGTTTTATGTTTGATTTGCCACAAAGCTAGAAGTGCCAGAGAGAGCAGAAGCAACGAGAAAGGGGTGCGAGAGGGTGCGGAGATTTCTCCTGAACTTTACAGTGGGTGGGTTGTTAGCAGGGTTGAGGGAGAGTGGGTAGGAGAGAGAGAATGAAAGAAAAGTGGTCTGATACATGGAGCGGAGTCACTGTGAGTGTAGATGTGGCGCAGCTCCTGGTGAGTACAAGGTCTAGTTGGTTACCAGCCTTGTGGGTGGCAGGCGATGGGGACTGAGTGAGGGGAAGGACTGGCGGAGTGACTTTAACCATAACCCTAACTTTAACCATAATTGTAACCCTAGCCCTAAACCCAACCCCTAACCCTAAAATGAACTTTTCCCTCATGGGGACCATTCCTGAGTCCCCATGAGGGAGCATTTGACAAGCTTTTATATCCTCATGGGAACATTTAGTCCCCATGAAGTATGCTAAACATGCTCACACACACACGCATGGGCACGCACACACACGTGCAGCCAGCTAATGCAATGCTGCAGATGTTTCACAGAATCCCAGCTAGCTAACAACTAGGTTAGATGCAACATGTAATCAATCTATTTAAAATCTAATCTCCCAGACGGAGACTCTCGCCACTAACCTCAACTCACTGAGTAAGCTAGACTAGCGAATATTATATCCTAAGCAATGCGTAACAATTACAGTTATCAAGAAGGGACAGCATAGATTGATCAAAGAAACTGACCTCTCTCTCGCTGCATCTTCTGAGTTTTATATAGCCAAACCAACCAATCAGATATTAGAGAAATATATTATTTCTTATGATTGCTTGAATCGTCTGTAGCTCTAATAGCCTACTGTAGCGCCAATTTTATATTGTTGGGTTGAATTTTTTCTGGATTTGGCTTTGGGAGGGCAGGCGGAGCCCTGCTGCGTAGTAAATAGTGCTGAGCGATTAGCATTTTTTGAGTTCAGTTTGATTTCGGTTCGGTTTTGGAAAATCTCGGTTTTTCGATATCGATTAAAATATATATAATTAATTAACGTGGTGTCAACATGAAATCTTCTAAAGATTCTCAGGAAAAGTGTGCTCTCCTTTCAGTCTTACAGGTTCCAATGACTGCATATTACAGCAAATCTGCTTAAATTATTATACATTAATTTAGGTTATGAGTGTTGTTTAAATGACTGTGTAGTGAGTGCTGTGTTAATGACTGTTAATGAAAGTCTCGTAGTGAGTGCTGTGTTAATTAATGTGTTTTGAGTATTGTATTAATGACAGTGTAATGAGTGCTGTGTTAATGACAGTATTAAAAACCAGGTGGTGAGCGCTGTGTTGATCACTGTGTTAATGATGGTGTTGCGATCTTCTTAACCCCTTAGTGCAGATGGCATATTTGGTAAATCATGGGGGTACTCTGTTTAAGGCTTTATAACTCCAGGTGTGAGCATCACATAAACTTGGTAAATGGCTTAAATGAAACAAAACCGGTGTACCATTTTTTGTACAAACTTAGATTTGTTTATTTTCATAATTTAAGGTCAAAATAAAGTGCCGGAAATGCAAGCAAAACTTTGCTAAAAATGCTACAAAATATATATTTCTTCAAAATACTGAGAGGTACATAAGTGAAACAGGTAAAACTACACATTTCCTGGATCATAAACTCCTTGTCCACAAGCATTCAATAATCGCAGGGTGATATACAGAACTACTAAAGATCTATGACACGAAATGTAAGCAGTGTAGCCTGATGTACCCAGGGTCTCCAAACCTATCCAAATTGGCTAAAATGTGAATAGCTGTAAATCTTAAACTAATCATACATTTCAGTGCAAATCAACCGTTTTGACTCATTTAACTCACCTTTTTATCATTTTCATGTGGGAATTATTTTGGATCAGTACAGGGGGGTGGATATCTAGGTGTCCAATAACCTACCCAAAACCTCTCCGAGAAATTATTAAAAAGCCTTTTGTCCTTTATAAAGCATATACATTTTACCTTACGATCACTTAATGGATGAAAACATTGATATTGCACAGTTTCAGTTCAGTGTTTGATGCCAAGTGTGCCATTTTTTCACCATTATCCTTCATATACTGCTTCATCCTGTGCGGTGCCTTCGTGGGCAACATGCACTCATCAATGGCACGGTCTTCAGTATGCTGGAAGGATCTGGTCCTGCAGTGGCTTCACTCTGAACAGTAGAGGGCACTGCTGGAGTGGCAGAGGTGGAGGGTCAAGCATGTTATAGGAACAAATTACATAATGCAGAAGCATTATAACACTGTGGTACACACAGCTAAATATGAAATCATTCACTCTTGTACTTCAGTAAACACTTTCTTCTGTATGCTACATTATGTTATATTTTGTTGCGTGCTCTAGGATGGCATTACTCTGTAGTGTGTTTCACAACTGTTGCTTATTTATTTTATTTATTTATTTTACATTCATCTTGCACACATCTGGACACAGTACATTTGAATACATATTTTCCATTCCCTAAGTGAAAAGCATCACCCATGGATATACTAATACCCCATAGAGTACATTATGCACAAAGAAATTACAATACAATACAATAATATCGGAAAACACTACCAATGTTCTAGCTTCACGGCAAATCGAGGCATAAAATAAACTCCTCAAAAAAAGTTTGGAAACGTTATTTCGGTCGATTATTCCTCCCCTTTAATAATACCAATTGGTATTGTATTGTATATCGTTGGAAAGCCTGATTAGTCACCTTTACAACGAGGTACAACTTGTAAGGATCATGCATTCGTGGAATGAGCAACACAGCTAACCGTGTGGGTAGCGGCCCAAAAAAATGTGCCTAAATGCCCTGCAATATTCTTCTGTTGGTATTCACTCTCGTTTTGAGCTTCAAGTGCTGGCAGGTGTATGCCAGTGGGATGGAATGGGATGCCATCCCACAGCAGTGTGTGACCAGGCTGGTGACCAGCATGAGGAGGAGGTGCCAAGCTGTTGTGGCTGCGTATGGATCTTCCACACGCTACTGAGGTCCCTGACAGTGTAAAATGAATAAAGTGTAAAAATGGCCAATATGTGTTGTTTTTTCCTTATTACTGTGGGAGAGTGCAATCATCCAGTCCACCAAGCAACTCAAAACGAGAGTGAATACCAACAGAAGAATATTGCAGGGGATTTTGGCACATTTTGTTGGGCCGCTACCCACACGGTTAGCTGTGTTGCTCATTCCACGAATGCACGATCCTTACAAGTTGTACCTCGTTGTAAAGGTGACTAATCAGGCTTTCCAACGATATAAAATACAATACCAATTGGTATTATTAAAGGGGAGGAATAATCGACCGAAATAACGTTTCCGAACTTTTTTTGAGGAGTTTATAACTTACGACTGAGCAACCAAACAGAACAGCGCTAAAATACGCAATTTCATTGTGAATGCTATGAATTCTAACAAAGCAGGCCACCACGAGCCACTACGGGAACGTCACGAACACAATAGTATCAATACATTACAGTTATTTGGCAGACGCGTTTATCCAAAGCGACGTACAATAAGTGCATATTGAAGGTCATAGACACAAGAGTCTGAAAAAGTGTTCAGCATTATTAGCAGGCTAACAGTGGTCTATTACGACCGATGCAAATACAAAAATATAGCACGCAGTGGAAAAACGAATGTATATACTCAAAATATTACAAGCAGTAATACTTACATGTCGAGGAGGATATCTTCCCCATATTGATAGGCACCTCTTCCACAGAATCTATGCTACAGGGATTAGAAGAATCTCTGTTGTTGTCCTCTTCTGACCGACTTCGGGGGAAAAGTACTAAAAAGTCTCTTCAAAGTTGCGCGCCGTTTTATTGCGTAAGACCAACTGCGTCATACCAAACGCGTCAAACCAAATGCGTCATCTGCGCATGCCCGCGTAAAGTTGTCGTGATATAACAAGTATTGCAGTTACGCTCGCCCTTAAATAGTTAATCCAAGCTTTCAATTACACATGTAAATAACTTTTGGGAAGCTTGTCGTGCCTTCTATTGGATAAAACAATTGTCGATCAAACCAGAATAAAATTGAAAGCGTCACAGCAGTGCTATCAGGGAGGGGGGGTTACGCAGAGATAGTTTCGTTTGTCTAATAGTGTTCCAATGCGCTGTGTATTTTTCAAACGGATTGTCCAAGACAATAAATGACCACGGAATCTTGAAAGGGACATATCTACGCTTAAATCCACGGGAGGATTGCACACGAATTCCATATTTAATAGCCGATATTGATAGTAGAATGGCATTGTATGATTTCACTTGTTTATGTCGGTATTGATTGAGCAGCGATTTGCACCGCTGTATTTGCATACGGTCGGGCTATTGGTGGGTTTATCTGGTTGCTGGACGGAATTCTGATATTATATGATGAATACATATATTTATGAACTCCCAACATAGACGCTATTGCCCACTATGTCACGCATGGGTAGGTATAGGCTGGGTGGGGAGTGCTTGTTAAATGGACTTGCTACGGAAAGATAGTGACACTTAGAAACTACGCATTGGCCAGAAATCGTCGCGAATCGTCTACCAATAAAGTTAAAATACCGCGTTTGGGTTTTCCACTAATAGTTTGGCTGCAGGAGCAACGCGTGTCTCAGTTGCGTAAAACTGTCTCGCAGGCGAGAAAAAATAGACTATCTGCACTAAGTAGTTAATGACTGTTTTAATGACAGTGTAGTGAGTGTTGTGTTAGTGACTGTATGGTGAGCGCTGTTTTAATGACTGTGTTTACTGTGTTGATGAGAGCGTGGTGAGAATTGTGTTAATGACTATGTTCATGACTGTGTGATGAGCACTGTGTTCATGACAGGAGTGATGACAGTGTTAATGACTGTGTGATGAGCACTGTGTTCATGACAGGAGTGATGACAGTGTTAATGACTGTGTGATGAGCACTGTGTTTAATTACAGTATTAATGACTGTGATGAGCACTGTGTTTAATGACAGGAGTGATGATTGTGTTAATGTCTGTGATGAGCACTGTGTTCATGACAGGAGTGATGACTGTGTTAATGACTGTATGATGAGCACTGTGTTCATGACAGGAGTGATGACTGTGTTAATGACTGTGTGATGAGCACTGTGTTTAATTACAGTATTAATGACTGTGTGATGAGCACTGTGTTCATGACAGGAGTGATGACAGTGTTAATGACTGTGTGATGAGCACTGTGTTCATGACAGGAGTGATGACAGTGTTAATGACTGTGTGATGAGCACTGTGTTCATGACAGGAGTGATGACTGTGTTAATGACTGTGTGATGAGCACTGTGTTCATGACAGGAGTGATGACAGTGTTAATGACTGTGATGAGCACTGTGTTCATGACAGGAGTGATGACTGTGTTAATGACTGTGTGATGAGCACTGTGTTCATGACAGGAGTGATGACTGTGTTAATGACTGTGTGATGAGCACTGTGTTCATGACAGGAGTGATGACGGTGTTAATGACTGTGTGATGAGCACTGTGTTCATGACAGGAGTGATGACAGTGTTAATGACTGTGTGAGGAGCACTGTGTTAATGACTGTGTGAGGAGCACTGTGTTTAATGACAGTATTAATGACTGTGTGATGAGCACTGTGTTCATGACAGGAGTGATGACAGTGTTAATGACTGTGTGATGAGCACTGTGTTCATGACAGGAGTGATGACAGTGTTAATGACTGTGTGATGAGCACTGTGTTCATGACAGGAGTGATGACAGTGTTAATGACTGTGTGATGAGCACTGTGTTCATGACAGGAGTTATGACTGTGTTAATGACTGTGTAATGAGCACTGTGTTCACGACAGAAGTGATGACTGTGTTAATGACTGTGTGATGAGCACTGTGTTTAATGACAGGAGTGATGACATTGTTAATGACTGTGTGATGAGCACTGTGTTCATGACAGGAGTGATGACAGTGTTAAGGACTGTGATGCGCACTGTGTTCATGACAGGAGTGATGACTGTGTTAATGACTGTATGATGAACACTGTGTTCATGACAGGAGTGATGACTGTGTTAATGACTGTATGATGAGCACTGTGTTCATGACAGGAGTGATGACTGTGTTAATAACTGTGTGATGAGTACTGTGTTTAATGACAGTATTAATGACTGTGTTTGAGCTCTTGGCGCCTTCTCTGATAAAAAAAATGTTTTTATACAGGAAGCCATCACATCCACAACTGGGAGCATTCATCAGGCACATGTCTCGCGGGGGGAGGAGCCGCTGGGACGCAGTGCTGGGCGCTCTGCCCCGCCTCCCCAGCCATAGCATCTGTGAGATGGGAGAGCTCACCCAGACTGGTAAGAACCACAGCAGTCACAACCAACCATACTCACAGTAATACCTGTCAGACAGTCATTTACACTAACATCACTGCCTCTGTCAGTCATTTACAGTGGTGTTCAAATAAATAGCAGTGCGTTAAAAAAAATGAATAAAGTGCAAATATTCTTTAATAGCTTTTCGTTCTATATTTCAAATGTAGTGGAAACATTACACATTTAATTCCAAATCAAAGCATTAACAAATTTTATCAAGTCGGCGTTATTCTTTTACAGGAAGCAAAGAAAAGGAATATTAATCTGTTCAAAAAAATAGCAGTGTTGACATTTTTCTCTTCAAACTCAAACACTTACTGTATTAACTTCACTTTAAATTACTGAACTAATATTTAGTTGCATAACCATTGTTTTTGATAACTGCTGCACATCTGCATTGCATCGAGTCAACCAACTTCTGGCACCTAGAAACAGGTATTTCAGCACAGGATGAACGAACTACATTCCACAGTTCTTGTGAATTTTTTGGTTTTGCTTCAGAAACTGCATTTTTCATGTCACCCCACAAGTTTTCAATGGGGTTGAGGTCGGGGGATTGAGCTGGCCACTCCATTACCTCAATCCTTTTTGTCTGGAACCAAGATGTTGCTCGCTTACTCGTGTGCTTGGGGTCGTTGTCTTGTTGAAACACCCATTTCAGGGGCATTTCCTCATCGGCATTCGGCAACATAATCTCTTCAAGTATTGTGATGTATTCAAACTGATCCATGATTCCTGGTATACGATAAATAGGCCCAACACCGTAGTATGAAAAACATCCCCATACCATGATTTTTGCGCCACCACTGTCTTCACAGTGTACTGTGGCTTGAATTCAGTACCCAGGGGTCGTCTAACATACTGTCGACGACCACTAGACCCGAAAAGAACAATTTCACTCTCATCAGTCCACAGAATGTTACGCAATTTCTTTTTGGGCCAATGGATGTGTTCCTTGGGAAATTTTAACCGATTCTGCACATGCCGTTTTTTCAACAATGGTGCTTTACGGGGGCTTCTTGCTGATAGCTTAGCTTCGATCAAACGTCTTCTGACTGTAACAGCACTTACAGGTAATTTGAGATCATCTTTGATCTTTCTGGAGGTGATGATTGGCTGAATCTTTGCCATTCTGACTATTCTTCGATCCGTTTTAAAAATAGTTGCTCATTTTCTTCCGCGTGTTTCGGGTTTTTGGTGCCATTTTAAAGCATTTGAGATCTTTTTAGCTGAGCATCCGATAATTTGCTGCACTTCTTCACACGGTTTCCCCTCTCCAATCAACTTTTTAATCAAATTACGTTGTTCCTCCAAACAATGTTTGGAATGGCTCATTTTACTTAGCAATTCAGAAGGAAATATATTTTATAACAATGTGTGAAACATTTGCTTCCCTTCTTTCTTAATAAAGGACAATTAATGACACCTGTTTTTCACAGAATGAATTAATTCTCTAATTAAACTCCACACTGCTATTATTTTGAACACGCCCCTTTCAACGAATGAGTCAATTACTCAGAACAAGCAGCGTGCATGTCATGACAGTTGGGTCTGTTGTTTTTCTATTACACTACTACATCTACAAATACATTATTTGCCATGCAGAAATATCACTACTACTAATAACAGTTGGACAGCGTTTCAGCAGAGCGCAACGGAGTGGGGAGTTCTTTCCACCACTGGGGAGCTAGAGTGGAGAAGCTCCGCAGTCGGGACGAGCGAGTGCCGTTGACACGGAGGGAGGGAAGTGCAAGTCGCCCTGCACCAGCAGAGCGAAGTGGTCGAGCAGGAGCGTAGTGCTGGATCAAGTCCTGTAGGTAGGGGGGGCCTGACCTTTTGGCTGCAGTGTAGGCCAGGGTCAGAACTTTGAACCTGATCCTGGCCACGACTGGAAGCCAGTGGAGTGACCTCAGCAGGGGGGTGACGTGTGTGAACTTCGGGAGGTTGAACACAAGCCGAGCAGCCGCGTTCTGGACCAGTTGAAGGGGCAGAATGGCGCAGAATGGCGCAGGCTGGCAGGCTTGCGAAAAGGGAGTTGCAGTAGTCCAGGCGTGAGGTGACCATGGTCTGGACAAGGAGCTGGGCAGAGTAGGTGGTCAAGTACGGCCGAATCCTCCTAATGTTGTACAGGAGGAACCTGCAGGACCGTGCCGCTGCTCTGATGTGCTCTCTGAAGTCCAGCTGGTCGTCCAGGACCACCCCCAGGTTTCTTGCAGAGCGGGAGGCGGTCACCATAGTTCCGTCGACGGTGATGGACAGGTCTAGAAGCGGGGATGTCTTGTGTGGCATGAAGAGCAGCTCAGTCTTGTCGAGGTTGAGCTTCAGGTGATGGCTAGACATCCACTCAGAGATGTCAGCCAGGCAAGCAGATATCCTCTATTTAATCTGTGGGGTAGAGGGAGGGAAAGAGAGGAAGAGTTGAGTGTCATCAGCATAACAATGGTAGGAGAAGCCATGTGAATTAATGACCAAACCAAGAGACTTAGTGTAAATGGAGAACAGCAGAGGACCCAGTACAGATCCCTGCGGGACTCCTGTAGAAAGAGGATGAGGTGCAGAGATAGAGCCCTTCCAGGAGACTTGGTAGGATCTATCTGTGAGATAAGAAGTAAACCAAGAGAGAGCAGTTCCAGAGATGCCCATCTCAGCCAGTGTGGAGATCAGGAGTTTGTGGTTGACCGTATCAAATGCTGCAGACAGGTCAAGGAGAATCAGGACAGAGGAGAGGGAGGAGGTGTTGGGAATTCCATTAAATCCATTGGTCACCTGTGACAATATGTATTGATAATATTTGAATATGTATCTGTGAATGTATTAAGAGCAATATACAGAATGTATAAATGTATTAAGAACAGAGAAATGCATTCATAAGCACAGTAAAATATTATAAGAGCAGAGAGACATGTTCTCTGTCTCTCTGACTAGAGGGAGCTGAAGGCCAGTCAGAAGCTGCTGTTTTTCAGAGAGTCTGATAAGAAGATAAGATGTTCCTAAACAATGGGGATTTTAAAGCTGGGGTTTTCAGAGAGTCCAGAGAGTCTGATAAGATAAGAGAAGTTGGCGCTCCTGGCACCTGGACACCTGGTGTCTGACCGACCAAGGCTCAGTACAAAATAAGCAGAACAACACATAGCAATATACTAATTAGCCATTGTTATTTTTGCACACAGTCAGCAGTCCAGGAATTTGAAGAAGAACTTGGATAGCATCCAAGAAACCAGAGTCTGATAAGAGATAGTTTCCCAGGCCTGAAGGGCGATGCCAGGGGGGGGGGGGGGCACACAGCTGGAGATGGGTGGCTGGGGATCTCAGGGGGGGGGGGGGGAATTTGAAAGCTATCTTTGTGGGGCGGAGCCGGGTGTTTGAGAACCCAGGTGTCACTTGGATACAATCCAATAGGAGTAGGCCCTACAAAGGAAAGTTTGGAAAGTTCTCGAAGAAAGGCGGGGATAGAGATTGCCTGTGTTTGTATGGTCAAATAGGTCAGATGGACAAAAAATGAGATGTACAATCTGATAAGAAACTGTATAAAGATGGACTGTAAACCAAGAAGAGTGGTAGTGTCTCTGGGGAGAGGCACTGCCCTGGGAGTGTCTCTGGGGAGATGGCAAGACCTTGATCGTGCGGTGTATGGGATAAGGTCTGGCATTTTTGATAGTCTCTGCGGGGGCACTCCGCTGGACTTTTGTTGTATGTTTAATGAAATAAAGTCTAGCATTCTCTGAGAATTATTGCCTCGTCCTCTTTGTTTAAACACTTAGAGAAATTTGAGAGGTAAAGTTGAAAAACTCTGAATTTCTGAAAACAACTCTGAGATATTTTCACTCGGAGATCCACAACAAATTGGCATAATCAGACAGGTTTGGATCCAGTATCCACAACAGAGGCTCTAGCAGTGGCGAGTGCCTCGGTCACAGCCAGGAGTGCAGTTTCAGTTGAGTGGCCGGTTCTGAAGCCGGACTGATGAGGGTCGAGCAGGTTGTTCTGGTGGAGAAAAACAGACAGTTGGTTAAGGGCAGCGCGTTCAACAGCTTTTGACAAGAAGGGCAGGAGAGACACAGGACGATCATTTCTGACATCAGAGGGGTCCAAGCTAGGCTTCTTAAGGAGAGGGGTAACACGGGCAGTTTTGAAAACAGCAGGAACATAGCCACAGGTTAAGGAGGTGTTAATAATGGAGGACAGATATGGAAGGACCTCACCGGATATAGATTGGAGGACTGCTGAAGGGATGGGGTCCAGTGGGCAGGTGGTTGCACGCTGGTGTGATATAAGTTTGAGTACATCTGCATCCTCCAGAGTCTTAAAGGACAGAAATGTAGCAGTGGATTCATTTAGGAGAATTTGGGGCATTACCGGATGTGTGAAAGAGTTTCTGGTCTTGGCTACCTTCTCCTCAAAGTGGATCAGGAAGTCATCTGCAGAGAGGGAAGAGGGTGAGAGGGGTGGAGGAGGGATCAGCAGGGAAGAGAAGGTGGAAAAGAGTTTACGTGGGTTAGACACACATGCATTAATTTTTGACTGAAAAAATTAAATCTTAGCAGATGTGGTTGCTGATGTAAAGGCGGCCAGCAGAGTGTGATACGAAGCCAGATCATCTGGAGATCTGGATTTCCTCCACTTTCTCTCGGCAGCTCGCAGCGTGGTTCTGCTGGATCGGAGAGAATCCGTCAGCCACGGGCAGGGGGGTGATTGTCGAGCTGGTTTGGAGACAAGAGGACATAGTGAGTCGAGAGATTGAGAGAGGCAGGAGTTAAAGGTGGAGGTGGCAACATCAATAGGCAAATTAACAAAATCTGCAGGTGGAGGAAGGGCAGAGAGAGCAGAGGTAGAGAGAGAGGAGTGTGAGAGAGTGCGGAGATTTCTCCGGAAAGTTACAGAGGGCAGGTTGTTAGAGGAGTTGGGGGAGAGTGGGTAGGAGAGAGAGAACGAAATAAAGAAATGGTCCGATACAGGGAGGGGAGTCACTGTGAGTTCAGAGTTTATGATGGTAGCAGATGGCCCAGGGATGGTCTCTGCTGGTAAAACCTGCTTCCCCAGCTCCCTGGCCAGAACAGCTTTGTTCGTCTTTCTCAGTGTCCCGTCTCCATTGGCTAGTGCCCATGGCAAAGGCCCTCGTGGGTGAGAAAGGACATCACTCATCTGGAGATGGCGGCTCTCTGCCACCAGGACCCGACGCATTATTGGGTTTTTAAATCAATACAGCCACAACAATTTATGTAAAGATACTTACCAGAGAATCTTTTCATCATCTTGATCAGCTACACACAGGCAAAGCTATTTATAGGCGAACCCCCATCCCCCACCCCCCAAGCAGGTGCGAGGTCTCCGTGCTTGAAATGTTACAATGTTGCAACTTTGTGCGTGAATAACTAACATTCACACACAGAGACACACACACACGCACACACACATACACACACTAACAGCAGAAATTATGTAAATGAGTGCATATTTACCTCATTTGCATATTTAAACATGACATTTCAGAAAACTTGTAATAAAATAAATAATTGTCTTAATGTAAGTAATCAACTGGGGAAGTTTAATTGTGATAGCTATTAGTTAATTTTTTTACCCCATACCCCCTATAGTGGCTTGCGCCCATGAGGTGAAAATAACAAAATGTAAAAAAAAATATGAAAAGCTGCTCATGTGGAAAGGTTATCATATATTAATTTACTTATATTGACCCTATAAACAATTTAGCATAGGTAAAGTTCTGCCGACTCAGTTGAGCCTGACAACTTGTCTGGCTCATGGACTAAGTGGTTCATCAGGTTACTGATGTTGTACTGCTATTTTTTTTAACACAGCTGTACATTAATATCACTGCCTCTGTCTGTCATTTACACTCACATCACTGCCCCTGTCAGTCATTTACACTCACATCACTGCCCCTGTCAGTCATTTACACTCACATCACTGCCCCTGTCAGTCATTTACACAAACATCACTGCCCCTGTCAGTCATTTACACTACCATCACTGCCTCTGTCTGTCATTTACACTAACATCACTGCCCCTGTCAGTCATTTACACAAACATCACTGCCTCTGTCTGTCATTTACACTAACATCACTGCTCCTGTCAGTCATTTGCACTACCATCACTGCCCCTGTCAGTCATTTACACAAACATCACTGCCCCTGTCAATCATTTACACTAACATCACTGCCTCTGTCAGTCATTTACACTAACATCACTGCCCCTGTCAGTCATTTACACTAACATCACTGCCTCTGCCAGTCATTTACACTAACATCACTGCCTCTGTCTGTCATTTACACTAACATCACTGCCCCTGTCAGTCATTTACACAAACATCACTGCCCCTGTCAGTCATTTACACGAACATCACTGCTCCTGTCAGTCATTTACACTAACATCAGTGCCTCTGTCAATCATTTACACTAACATCACTGCCCCTGTCAGTCATTTACACAAACATCACTGCCCCTGTCAATCATTTACACTAACATCACTGCTCCTGTCAGTCATTTACACTAACATCACTGCCTCTATCAGTCATTTACACTAACATCACTGCTCCTGTCAGTCATTTACACAAACATCACTGCCTCTGTCAGTCATTTACACTAACATCACTGCCTCTGTCAGTCATTTACACTAACATCACTGCCCCTGTCAGTCATTTACACTAACATCACTGCCTCTGCCAGTCATTTACACTAACATCACTGCCTCTGTCTGTCATTTACACTAACATCACTGCCCCTGTCAGTCATTTACACAAACATCACTGCCCCTGTCAGTCATTTACACGAACATCACTGCTCCTGTCAGTCATTTACACTAACATCAGTGCCTCTGTCAATCATTTACACTAACATCACTGCCCCTGTCAGTCATTTACACTAACATCACTGCCCCTGTCAGTCATTTACACTAACATCACTGCCCCTGCCAGTCATTTGCACAAACATCACTGCATCTGTCAGTCATTTACACTAACATCATTGCCCCTGTCAGTCATTTACACTAACATCACATTCCAAATTAGAGAAGGAATATGTGATTGCCAAATTTATTCATCATTTACACTATTTATCGCTTATTTTATCTGTCCTCATCTCACCTGACCCAGAAATCGATCAAGGTCCACCATCTTTAAGGACATTCCAAACTGCTAAATGCTCCTCGGAGGAGCGAGGAATGAAGAGGCTCCCAAAGGTGGCATCAGTGACGATACACAACTGTAGCCTTTGCGGAAGTTTTTTCTGGGAACACGTGACGTGTGTAAATTATCCACCTCTCCACATCTGCCACATGGCGGGTACACCCCTACTTAAATCCAATTTGACCACTCCTTTCCATTTATTATAAAGCGCTTTAATCCATAATGACACTCATTCTTTATGATGAACAAAAGCCATGAGAAAAGAGGCTAAAAGATGAGCAAGGACATTCCATTTGCCTAATGCATGTTGCCTCTATTTCTCAGTTCTCGTGTCGCATACTTGCATCCTTTCCTCGAATCCTCCACGGGGTGAAGCTAAGGAGTGAGGAAAAGAACGTGAGGAAAGGTTGCAAGGACTGAAAACGAGCGATTGGAATGACCCAATGCTCTCTGTCTCCCTCTTCAGGTGTGGTGCAGCACTTGCGAAACGGTCAGATCCTCCGCAACACCTACATCAAGCGTCACAAGCTTCTGCCTTCCGACCTGTCGGGTTGGAGGCTCTACATGGAGTCGACCGGGAAGAGCCGCACCCTGCAGAGTGGACTGGCGCTGCTGTTTGGGCTGGCGCCGGACTTCGACTGGGCCAGGCTCAGCGTGCGCCACCAGTGGAACACGCTGTTCTGTGGCAGCACCTGCGACTGCCCAATGAGAAGCCAGTACCTGGAGGAGGAGCAGCGGCGGCAGTACAGGCTGCGGGTGGCCGACGCCCTGCTGGACCGCACGTACGTGGACATGGCCAAGACGGTGGGCGTGGCCCCGCGCCAGCTCCGTGCCGCCAACCCCATCGACTCGCTGCTCTGCCACTTTTGCCACAACCTGAGCTTCCCTTGCACGGCACGGGGCTGCATCTCGCTGCAGCAGTTCACCGTCATCAAGCGGCAGCAGATGGAGGATGAGCGGGACCGCCAGCAGAGGGGGCTCTACCTGCGCTATGCGCTGCTGGCCGCGCACCCCTTCCTCAACAGCACGGTGGCCCGCATGCTACGCACGGCCAAGGGCCGCGGGGAGGAGCCCTTCGCCCTGTACTCCGCTCACGACGTCACCGTGGCGCCGGTGCTGAGCGCGCTCGGTCTGACGGAGGCGCGCTTCCCCCGCTTTGCCGCGCGCCTCGCGTTTGAGTTCTGGCATCGGGGAGACAGGGGCAGGAACGCAGGAGGGCCGCACGGCGGGCTCTACGTGCGCGTCCTGTACAATGGCGAGGACGTCACCTTCCGCACCAGCTTCTGCCGCACCCACGACCGTGGCTCCGCCCAGCCGCTCTGCCCCTTCGCCAACTTCCTGTCGTTCGTGCACAGGGACATGTTCAGCCCCCTCAACACCACCAGCTACCATGACGGCTGCCATCGGCGCACCATTTGAGAAGGTGTGTGTTTGTTTTAGAGCGGCAGCACTCTCTCTCATACAAAATTGATACAGCTGAAGGTTTTTTATTTCTTCGTGGTTTTAGTTGATATTGGGGACCAGTGCACTAATCTGCTACATTGTAACGTTTAAAGGAACACAAACACAGTTTTACCCATACAGCCACATGCTCTTCAGATGAGACCTTTCCCAACTCCGTACAACTATCTACATGCTGCATATACTGTGGTGGTAACAACTACAGTATTGTTAATTGTTTATTTTTTTTCTCAAAAAAGATTGTGGTGTAATCATTGCAAAATAGATGCCTGTTCAAGGCAAGTAAGGGCAAATAGCCCCTTTACACCATATGGTTTAAGATATAGATGTTGAAGATAGTTTTTGAAGATAGCTTTTGTCTTTGATCTAAATCTGCCAAAAACAGTTTTCTGCACAAAAATTGTCTTTGGTAGATTTGGGTTTATTAATGATTACATTTTTTTTTACAAATGGTGAGAATATTACGTCATTCCCACCACTGAAAGATGGCAGGTCCTAAAAATGTTTTTGTCTTGTTTTAAAAAAATGTCACCTCAGCCAGTTCTCTCTCCCACCTTTTCTGTGTCCTTGCCAATAAGATTGGCCAGGAAGCCAAACAACAGCCAATGGGATAAAGGAGCACAATAATGACCACCTTAAAATCGATGACTGAACCATTGAAATAATTCCACATGAAAAATGCACGTTCTGGGAGCTGTGCACAGTGATATCCCCTAGCTATATAACAAATTACCTGCTACTCAGAAGATGCTAATATTATTGCATCTCACTAATTTATGAAGGATGTAATGTTAGTAAAAATCTAATAAAGTCTACCTCTGAACAAACCCCCTCCCCCTGCCACAAGAGCTAATTGTAAAGCTGTTTCCCTGAAGATAAAAAACACCTAATGTGTTAAAAAAAAGGAAATACATCCATGAGTCAAGATCTAAGGAGCTTTGCTTTGTCAACCCATGACATAATGTGCAGACCTGTGCGGGTTTGGAGAACTGTACTGTACAGTGTATTGCTGCGTAAAAAAATTGTGACTTTTTCACATCCTTGTCTAGAGGTGAGAGGTCAGCAGACAGCGTTTTACCTGTCTCTCGCCTACATTATTACTATAACCATTTTTCATCATTATAATCAAGTAAACAATTCCAGGAAGGTGCCCCACACTCTAGCAGACAGTGTAAATAAATGGTAAATAAAATGGCGCCGACAGTGGACCCATGTGTTCTGGTTTCAAATGCAAGTTCAGGTACCTTTCTCTTCACAGGTCAAACCTCACTGGAGCAATAAGCACAGGATGTTTTGAGGAGACGGGCTCCAGAATATTCACTTTCACTAACTGGGGTGCTGGATTCATTACAAGTGCTGTTTCTATTCTAGAAACGTTTTTCATAGCAACAGAATATATATATTGTATAGGTTTTTCAACTAAAAATGGTGCTTGAGACCAATAAAAATATGCATTTTGCAGACCAAGTGAAATATTGTTTGTACCAAGTGTCTGGTAGAAGAATATACAGAATAGCACATCTTATGTTTTGACACTAGAATAAAAAATATATATATTGTGTAATTTTACTGTGCCTGTACTTGGTGTAGTGTTTTTTTTTGTTGTGTTCAATATGCTTCCAATGTGGAGGATATTGTTATATCATTTGGTCAGTTGGCTCATGCTTTCTGAACTGTAGGCAGTCTGATTCAATCATGTTGTTAATGACTAACTGGTGCTCCCCCAAATTCCTCAGCAACCCCTCCCTGTTCAATCATGGTTTTGCCGTTTAGATTGGTCCTGCATTTTCTGTTCACTCCACTGCACTTGCTCATGGGAGAACCTGTTTTCAGAGTAATAAAAGGGTCTGGTTTCCTGTATAGATCATGGTCATGAAATCAGATATACTTTTGTAAACTATATCTAATGAATTGGACATTCAATTTGAGGTGTTCGTTGAAATTGTGCAGATCCATCCCAAAGGAGCAGACAATCTGATGAATTTTATCAAAAAGGGGTGTTGGTGGCCCCAAATGATCCAGTTGCTAAAGCATAGGTTTGTAGCCTGGGCCGGTGAGAGTGAGCCATTGAGGTATGTGGTTGGCTTTATTCTGTTGGCTTTATTCATGCCCAAAAGTAGAATAATCTGAGCCAGGTTCCCCTGGGAACTGCTGCATTCGTTCCCCCCTGCAGTACACCAGCAGTCGCTAGGCCATTACAATGCTCCAGTAGTATCATGGGGCCTGTAGTGCGGAAAGCCCTCACTGGTTGGCATGGAGGTATCTCTGATAAATCCGTCAGCCAAGTGTTCAAAACCTCTCAGCGCAAAACAGATTTTAGCATCAGAAAAATTGTATTTTCCTGTAGACGAAGTGGCTTCTCTGCTGTTTGTTTTCCTTACTAAATGCAAAGCCATCTCATAACAGAAACCCCCATGCCCCAAGAAGGGAATGTTTCAGAATTTCAGTGCCCTGTACAAACATTCACTACTGTCACCAAGAGGCCTAGGTCAATAATGAGGAAAATAAGCAATTTTAAAAACACGATTTCAACTTGCATGTCTGTCCAAGTGGGTGTGGTCCCCAAGGTTGCATCACTAATGCACAGAAAGCAGCTTCTTGCTGATATAATTCCAGTGCATTAAAACATGTAATCACATTCAAAAGCCCCTCCCCCTCCAGCTCCATTCGTTTCTGTTCTTGCGCATATCTACACATTGTCTGGTATGGCTTCACCCGTATTCACACGCCAATCCATCTTCTTTTACCTAATAATGTTGCGTCTCACCTGCACTTGGAAGGTCCAACATGGTTCAAAATGTCTATCAATTGGATTTCGGTGTGCATAATTTATACCTGCAACTTTGTGTGTATGTGTGTGTATATGTGATGTACTCACTTGTGATGCAACAGTTGATCAGCTGTAGCAGAATTGAAAATGAAGGTTATTGCTGTTTTATAAATGGGATCTGTGTTTTTTTCAGGACAAAGTCTTTGGATGTGAGCTGTAATTTCCAGAGCAAAGTTAGTGGCCGGTATACCTCTGAAGAATAAATACTAATTTAGGTAGCTATGTGGACAGATTGGGTTGTACAGTGTGTAAAGATGAAAGTAGTATTTCAACTGGAGATATTTAATTATGACTTAATATTTATTATAATTAGGATTTAATTACGCAAGTGCAAATTATTTTATTGCACTGTAATGCCTATACTCTTTTTCTTAAACAACCTGTTTGTAACAGTGGCTGATGTCCAGCTAAGAAAAATATGTGTATAGCAGTTTATACGCTGGAAAATTTACCATTAAATAAGTCTGTTGTAAACAACCGTTTCACAAATGTCTTTTCTGTGTTTTTACATGGTCCCATCTGTAATTACATACATTGCTCTGGTCAAATACTGTGCAGTCATCATCGCAAATATGTAGTGCTTTTAATTTTCCACTCAGCATAAAGATTTGGTACACCTGCATAACATTTTATGTGAAATGCACACAAACCGTGTCATATTTTGTCAAGAAAAGCTGGATTCAATTTTTTTTTAGATCAGCTCATTGCCTGGTGTGACATTGGAGCAAGTATGCCATTTTTTTCTTCCCAAGAACTAGATTTTTTACAAATAAATTCCAAAGTAATGTGCAATGGAACAAATGTCAGTTTGCTACTCTACATGATATGCTCTATATAGTAAAAGTATTGACATGTGATATTGTAACTACACTGCTCAAATACATTAAGGGAACACAATCATAAAAAAATCACAGTATAACACCAAGTCAATTAAACATCTGAGATATCGATCTGTCCAGTTAGGAAGGGTAAACGATTGTGAATCAATTTCACCTGCTTTGGTGCAAATGAAACTGACAACAGGTGGACAGGAGAGGCAACTGCAAGACAACCCCCAAAAAGTAAATGGTTTTGCAGGTGGTGGCCACAGACCATTTCTCTCCTTATCCTTCCTGACTAATTTTTCTCTAGTTTAGCATTATTCTAGTGCCCTTGTCACTACTGGTAGCATGAGGCGGTACCTGCAGCCCATTCAGGTTGCACAGGTAGTCCAGCTCCTCCAGGATGGCACATCCATACATGCCGTCGCAAGAAGGTTTACCGTGTCTCCCAGCACAGTCTCAAGAGCGTGGAGGAGATACCGGGAGACAGGCCATTACACGAGGAGAGCTGGACAGGGCTGTAGAAGGACAACAACCCAGCGGCAGGACCAGTATCTGCTTCTTTGTACAAGGAGGAACAGGAGGAGCACTGCCAGAGCCCTACAAAATGACCTCCAGCGAGCTACTCGTGTGCATGTTTCTGACCAAACTGTCAGAAACAGACTCCGTGAGGGTGGCATGAGGGCCCGACATCCTGTAGTGGAACCTGTGCTCACAGCCCAGCACCGTGCAGCTCGATTGGCATTTGCCAGAGAACATCAGAATTGGCAGGTTCGCCATTGGCGCCCCGTTCTCTTCACAGATGAGAGCAGGTTCACACTGAGCACATGTGACAGACGTGAAAGAATCTGGAGACGCCGTGGCGAATGTTATGCTGCCTGCAACATCATCCAGCATGACCGGTTTGGCGGTGGGTCAGTGATGGTCTGGGGAGGCATATTCTTGGAGGGCCGCACAAACCTCCACGTGCTAGCCAACGGTACCCTGACAGCTGTTAGTACCGGGATGAAATCCTCAGACCCATTGTCAGACCTTACGCTGGTGCAGTGGGCCCTGGGTTCCTCCTGGTGCAGGACAATACCCGGCCTCATGTGGCCAGAGTGTGTTCCTGGATGACGAAGGCATTGATGCCATTGACTGGCACTCACGTTCCCCAGACCTGAATTCAATTGAGCACATCGGTGCATCCGCCGCGCCACAGACTGTCGGAGTTCACTGATGCCCTGATCCAGGTCTGGGAGGAGATCCCCCAGGACGCCATCCGTCGTCTTATCAGGAGCATGCCCAGATGTTGTCGGAAGTGCATACAGGCACGTGGGGGCCATACACACTACTGAACCACATTATGAGTTGTCGTGATGAAATTCACACAAGTTGGATTAGCCTGTGATCTCAATTTTTCACTTTGATTTTCGGTGCGATTTTGAATCCAGCCCTCAATGGGTTAATGATTTTGGTTTCCATTGACTGTTCTTACATCATTTTGTTCTTGACGAATTACACAATGTAATCAATAGAGGTTTTCAACTTGAATATTTCGTTCATCGAGATCCGCGGTGTGATTTAAGTGTTCCCTTAATTTTTTTGTGCAGTGTATATTGTGCCAAGAACCCTATCACTTTGTGATGCTGTGATGCTCTTGCCTAATCGCAAGCTATGCAGGGCAGTTGGGCTTGGTTAATGCTTGCGGCCAGATATACAAGGCATAAAACCATCCACGCCTCTGTTCATGTGCATTTGAATCAGTTCTCATGATAGGCTGCCAGATATTTGGAGGAAATTGTGCTCATATTAGCGAATGATCGAAAACATAAAAGCTGGGGGGTATTTCATGAAGCACAATTAAGCTGTAAACCTGGTTTATTTCAGTACATTTGGATAGGTTCTCGGATAACTCTGTTTCACGAAGCAAGCTTGACTAGATGCCAGTTATGTCGCTAAGGCAACATATTCATTGGGGCTCGCCTGGTCGGGAGCAGGCTAACGTGGTTCGAGCTCGACTTATTTGCAGCCGGTGTTACAGTGACACCGACTTAGGACCACTGGCTTAGAAGCAAAATGTTTCAGACCCTTTTTTGTCAAGCAGCCAAATTCCATTTTATGTTGTCACATTAAAACATTTACAATTCAAGTTTTTGACTTTGTTTTTATTTGCAGGTTATGCTATAAAATATTTTTTTGGTAGGATATCTCAAAAAAAGCCATTCTGTAATATTTTAGAGGCGAAAACTAGGCATAGAGGTCCGTGTACCAACGCAACATAGACGGTCGTTAATGGAAATATTGGTCCCGATTATGTAGTTTATAAAAACAAATGTTTTGACTGGTTCCCTTTCAATCCTGGCATGTCTGTTCATTGACAACCCTGTAGATGAGGGCACAGACAGTAAGGAGAGCGTTTCGAGCGGGGAGGGTGTTCCGAGATTGGATCTGCAGGCAGTTATGAAAGCTACAGATTTTCCAGGGACGGAATGAATAATCTTGATTTGCAATTTGCTAAAGGCAGACGTGGCAAATGAAATGCAAATTGTGTGCAAAAGTGGCACTCCTAAATGTCTTCATAACATTTATAACAAACTGCACACCAAGGAAGGTTTTACAGAATTGTAGGTACCCCATTTAATAGGTTATTTTATAGTTCCACAGCATCAATGTACAGGTAGCCAAATGGTTTTCATACACGCACTGTCAGCGTAACCAAATAGTCTACGCACTAACCTTTAGCCAATACGTGCAGAAGGCTTATACATTTTTGCACTGTTAGTTTTACCATAGCTATCTGGTTATATGGTCATTTCACAATTTCTATATATGATCTGCAACTCTTGATTGCCTCTTTTTGATTTGTATAACGGTCCTTTCTGTCCCACTGTGATTGCTCCTAAATAGCTACACAACAAAAAGTAGTATTAAAATACTTTTTTTAAATTGAGGGGATGCAAAGCACTTGTACTGATTGCGCAATAGGACTAACGTACGTATGTATGCGCTCGGCAATCGATTCCCAGGCTGCGTCTCTCGCTTTATTAATGTGGCGTTGCCTTTTTTGTAATTATAGACTTATAGAATTGTATACATTTTAAGGCCATGTTTTGGAACCGAATAACCACATATGGATTATTCCAATCTTTTTATTGTCATATCAAACCAATTTAAATGCAACAACACAGCAACTTTACTAATGAAACCGGCACCCCAAACACACACAAATATAAATGCACATTTTCACGTCCATCTGTAAAATCAATAGCAACATTCAAGGGACAGATAGGGATAAATTATGTTTGCACAAACCTGGACTTTACATAGAAAAAATGAACAACCAAACTTCTGTAATTTGGATAGCACAGCATAATTCAAAGCATTCATTTTAGAATTTCTGCATGTCTTGCCAGTTTAAATATATTTCTGGTTTGTCGCTCTTGGTGTGCTTTCAAAAACTGAGTGAAGAGTTAGGAGGAATCATTGAAATGAATAGTTCAAAGTAGGCAATACAAATACCCCGGTCATTTTTCAAACTACTACTATACATCAATGGTACCTAGATGTCCTGCGTTGTGTAACAAACGTTGTTTTACTTGTCGGAATATGAAAAGAAACTTGTTGCCGAACCATATTATGCTTATGTATTGCCATAGTTGGAAATCCGTTTGCATGACTATCAGATGAAAATGTTAAATGTTTCCAAACAATCTCAGCATATTAGTTTGTTGTTAGAGGAGCAAACAACTAGCACAATATTCATGTGCAAACTGAGTGGCAGTAGCCTGGGAGAGGAAGAGAGGGAGAAAAAGAGGGGATTTGAATACCTAACCAAGGATTAAATTATTCACATAAGCCCTCAATTACAGTTTACAGCTTTAAAAAAGTAAAAGGTAGCTAACATTAGGCTAATGTTATACTAACATTAGCCTAATGTTATGCTAACATTAGCACGTTGGTGGCAAAAATGTTAAATCGTAAGCGGAACAATAAAAAAAGGTCATGTGATCTTGACAAGTTCTTTCATTCAGAGATCTTCAAACTTTGAATCTGAATGCACAAAACAGACAGAAATGAAATGGTTTTTGTGCTCCTCTTGATCAGATGGTTTTCAATCTGAAGATCAAAGTAAAAGTAAAATCCAGTGGAATCATGAAAATCTACTGCTTTCAACACCCCGAAATATCTTTGGTCTTGCTTTTCCTTTGGAAGCGGGTATCTGCAGGGTCAAACCCCCTCCCCCTGGCCCCAAAAACAGCCCAGTCTGGAGTCTTGGCCATGTAGTCACTGGCGGAGAAGGTCCTGGTGCCTCCACTGTCCTTAAAGTGCTGGATCAGCTCATGGAATCTTTCATAGTCAATCCATGTCCACCATTCCCCTTCTACTTTAAACTGCAGAAACAGACCACAGGAAAACTGAAGAAACAGCACACACACACGCACGCACACAGTGTGTTATGTGTGTATGTGGAGTGTGTGTGTATGTATGTGGAGTGTACGTGTATATATACACACTAGCATTAAAAAAGTTTTTTAAAAATGTATACTTTTATTTACCAAGGTTGCATTTGAGTAACAAAGCACTAAAACAACTTATTTTAGATGAGAACTGATACATTTAGTTTTTTCTAAGTATTACTGATTGGTCCTGGTCCAAATCTTGACAAATTACTGCAGTCAGCACAAAAAAGCGTAAATTTTAAGAATCTGGCTCAAAAGTGTCTCTAGTGGTAAAACGTGACTTATTTCTCCCGGTGACGAAATAGACCTGTACACCTACGCCCACCAATAGTTTGGAGTTTTGGAGCGAGGGCGGGCTACACCCCAGCTATAAACGCGAATCTCAGCGCAGCAGTTGATCTGCGTGGAGAGGAGACAGAGAGCGAGCGAGCGTTATAGCTAGCTCAGTTTAGTTATAGTAGCCTATTTATTTTTGGTAAATATTTTTTATAGTTAGCTTGATAGTCCCTTGTTTTTTGATTTGTTTGTTTTTCAGTATAGCTTACCAAGTAGATAGCTAGTTTATTTAAAATATATATTTAGAATAAAGCATATGAAAACTGCGTATCTGACAGGGACGTGGAGCTACTCTCAGCGTTGCATGCACGGTGTGGATATTTCCTGTATTTTTATGTTACAACAAAACTAAATTTTACGTTCTGACGAGGTAAGTAAAGTATCAATTGTTTGCTTTGTTCACACTGTGCCCTTGCTGGCCTATTTATGTTGAATATTTTTTGTAAACAAACTAGGCTATTACTCACGCTGCACGACACCGCTCAGTGTGAGCTGCAGTGCTCACTGAGGATGAGAGCAGTTATTTACATTTTGTTGGTTAATGAAGTCACTTTTTAAAAAATGTTGCTGAATTTATGTTTTAGGGTATATTATTGCTATATGTGTATTTCTTGCTGAAAGAGAGGATTTGGGTCAAACATTCTCTCTCAGAGAATTCAGTGCAGTGACCACATGTGCACCCGTTGAAATGGAAACCAATATTCTTGATATCTTGCAGGTAGTGTGATTGCCTACAGCCTTTGTAAAGTCACCGACACGGCGTGGGTAACTATTTGGACAGCGTGTGATTTTGTGTTTGCTGGCCGCATCATTATAAGCTCAAACGGGGGCTCGGCAGCAGCTTGAGCTAGCGTGTTTTGTGTGAGTGTGAGTGTGAGTGAGAGGAACAAAGCAGCCGCTGTGAGTGCTGTCCAGAGTAGAAATTTGGCTAGTGAAAACATTTCTGGGGCGTGGTTTCATACCTGGAGCTCAGCCCCTATATTATTACCTCATCACACATAGATTTCGGCATTTTTTTTTTTTTTTCAAAAGAGGGCGGGGTCTATCGAAACCAGTGTGTTTTGTTACCCTTTAAATTGATCAAAAAATACAGTCAAGACATGGATAATGCTACAAACTACTATTTGTTTTTCAATTCTACTTTAGCATTTGTAGCCATTTTTACACAGTCTCCCACATTTTAGGGCACCAAAAGCAATGAATATAAATTTAAAAAGTCATATTTATTATTTGGTTGCATATCCTTTGCATGCAATGACTAACCCAACAACATCAAAAGACTCTTGATATCTTATTTTCAGGTACTCTTACAAAGGATACTATAACCTCTCTGCATTTGAATCATCACTTTGCTGCCAGATATGCAGTAGATATGGATGGATCACTTTACGGCTTGTTTCTCCTGACTCATTTTCCTATTGAACTCTATGAAAAAATAAGTCAGGAGAAACAACCCTTGAAGTGATCCATCTATATCTACTGCATATCTGGCAGCAGAGTGATGGTTTAAGGCTTGTTTGATATCTCAGACCTTTGATGACTTCCAGCCATTTAGCCAACCATGTGTTCCATACTATTCCCGTGTAATCTAGAGCTTAATCTAGTCCCACCCCCCAATTACCATAGAGATCCATTCAAATGCAGAGGGGTTATAGTATCACTTGTAAGAGTATCTGAAAATTTGATGTTGTTGGGTCACGGACATCAGAAAGTCATGGTATGCAAAGGATATACAACCAAATACACTGCTCAAAAAAATTAGGGAACACTTAATCATCACAGTATAACACCAAGTCAATTAAACCAAACCGGTCATGCTGGATGATGTTGCAGGCAGCATAACATTTGCCACGGCGTCTCCAGACTCTTTCACGTCTGTCACATGTGCTCAGTGTGAACCTGCTCTCATCTGTGAAGAGAACGGGGCGCCAATGGCGAACCTGCCAATTCTGGTGTTCTCTGGCAAATGCCAATGTGAGCACAGGTCCCACTACAGGACGTCGGGCCTTCATGCCACCCTCATGGAGTCTGTTTCTGACAGTTTGGTCAGAAACATGCACATGAGTAGCACGCTGGAGGTCATTTTGTAGAAATGGAGCAGATACCGGTCCTGCCGATGGGTTGTTGCCCTTCTACAGCCCTGTCCAGCTCTTCTCGTGTAATGGCCCGTCTCCCGGTATCTCCTCCACGCTCTTGAGACTGTGCTGGGAGACACAGCAAACCTTCTTCCGACAGCACGTATGGATCTGCCATCCTGGAGGAGCTGGACTACCTGTGCAACCTGAATGGGCTGCAGGTACCGCCTCATGCTACCAGTAGTGACAAGGGCACTAGCAAAATGCAAAACTAGAGAAAAATCAGTCAGGAAGGATAAAGAGAGAAATGGTCTGTGGCCACCACCTGCAAAACCATTTACTTTTTGGGGGTTGTCTTGCCGTTGCCTCTCCTGTCCATCTGTTGTCACTTTCATTTGCACCAAAGCAGGTGAAATTGATTCACAATCGTTTACGCTTCCTAACTGGACAGATCGATATCCCGGAAGTTTAATTGACTTGGTGTTATACTGTGTTGATTAAGTGTTCCCTTAATTTCTTTGAGCAGTGTATTAAATATGACTTTTTCAATTTAAGTTATATTAATGTATTACTTTTGGTGTGTATAAACCTATGTGGCTGTGTAAAAATGGCTGCAATTGCTAGAGTACAAAATTAGAAATAGATTGGGGAAAAAAATACCAGTTTGTAACATTATGCATTTCTTGACTATTTTTTGATCAATTTAATAATAATAATATACATTTTATTTAGAATGCACCTTTCAAAAAACCCAAGGACACAGTACAACACAGATTAAAAAGCAAGAAACGGAAACAAAAAACATTTTTAAAAAGTACGCGTTGGGGCAGAGAATAGTATGGTTAAAAAAGACATATACAGTGCCCTCCACTATTATTGGCACCCCTGCATATACAGTCAAGCCGGAAAGTCTGCACACCCCTTTCACCTTCTCCACGTTTTATTACGTTACAGACTTATACTACAATAGATTTCGTTCATTTTTTGCCTCAAACATCTACACACAATAGCCAATAATGACGAAGTGAAAACAGGTTTTTAGAAAATATGCAATTTTATCTTACTGACAAAAATAGGTTATTTAGGGGTTACATATCTGTACACACCCTTAGCCTAATACTTGGTTGCTGCACCTTTGGCAGCGATTACAGCTTCAAGGCATCTTGGGAAAGAAGCTACGAGCTTGGCACACTTGTTTCTGGACATTTTTGCCCATTCCTCTTGGCATATCCTTGCAAGCTCCGTCAGGTTGGATGGGGAGCGTCGGTATTTTACAGCCATTTTCAGCTCTTTCCACAGATGTTCAATTGGATTCAGGTCTGGGCTCTGGCTGGGCAACTCAAGGACATGCAGACTTTCTCCGAAGTCACTCCTTTGTTCTCTTGGCTGTGTGCTTCGGGTTGTTGTCATGTTGGAAGGTAAACCTTCGCCCCAGTCTGAGGTCCAGAGCGCTCTGGAGCAGGTTTTCTTCAAGGATCTCGGTGTACTTAGCTGCATTCAGCTTTCCCTCTATCAGGACTAGTCGCCCCGTTCCCGCTGCTGAAGAACATCCCCACATCATGATGCTGCCACCGCCATGCTTCACTGTAGGGATGGTATTAGCCAGGTGATGAGCGGTGCCTGGTTTCCTCCAGACGTGACGCTTGGTATTCAGGCCAAAAAGTTCAATTTTGGTTTCATCAGACCAGAAAATCTTGATTCTCATGGTTTGAGAGTCAACTAGGTGCCTTTTTGGCAAACTCCAAGCGGGCTGTGATGTGCCTTTTACTAAGGAGTGGCTTCAATCTGGCCACTCTACCATAAAGGCCTGATTGGTAGAGTGCTACCTGGATGGTTGATCTTCTGAAAGGTTCTCCCATCTCCACAAGAATACGCTAGAGCTCTGTCAGAGTGACCCTCGGGTTCCTGCTGACCTCCCGGGCCAAGGCCCGTCTTCCCCGATTGCGCAGTTTGGCGGGGCGGCCAGGTCTAGGAAGATTCTTGGTGGTTCCAAACTTCTTACATTTACGAATGATGGTGGCCACTGTGCTCTTTGGGACCTGTAAAGCTGCAGAGATATTTCCGTACCCTTCTCCAGATCTATGCCTTGACACAATCCTGTTTCTGAGGTCTGCAGATAATTCCTTTGACCCCATGGCTTGGAGTTTGCTCTGACATGCACTGTCAACTGTGGGACCTTATATAGGCAGGTGTTGGCAATCCCCAATCATGTCCAATCAATTGAATTTATCACAGGTGGACTCCAATTAAGTTGTACAAACATCTCAAGCAGTATCAGTGGAAACAAAATGCACCTCAGCTCACTTTTGGGTGTCATATCAAAGGGTGTGCACACTTGTGTACATATATTTTACATTTAGATTTGTAATAAATTAGCACAAATGTCTAAAAACCTGTTTTCATTTTGTCATTATGGGCTATTTTGTGTAGAATTTTGAGACAAAAAATTAAGTCAATCTATTGTAGAATATGTCTGTAACGTAAGAAAACGTGGAGAAGGTGAAAGGGGTGTTGACACTTTCCGGCTTGACTGTATATAGAGAATAAAGTAATCATTTTTAATATTTGGTTACATATCCTTTGCATGCAATGACTTCCTGATGTCTGTGACTGAACAACATCAAAAGACTTTAGATATCTTATTTTCTGGTACTCTTACAAGCGATACTATAACATCTCTGCATTTGAATGGATCTCTATGGGAATTATTGGGTGGGACTAGATTTAGCTGTAAATTACACTGGATCAGTATGGAACACATGGTTGGCTAAATGGCTCCAAGTAATCAAGGGTCTGACGTATCAAACAAGCCTTAAACCATCACGGGGGTTGCAGTGAAACTGGGGTTAGGCGTAGGCAAGTCTAAACATATGTGTTTTTAGTTCTTGTTTGAAAGACTGGAGGGAGTCCAGGAGTCTGAGATGAGGGGGAAAAGTGTTCCAGAGCCTGGGTGCAACGTAACTGAAAGCCCGTGTTCCCAGGGTAGAGAGGCGAGCGTGGGGGGTAATGAGGAGACCAGCAGAGGATGAACGAAGAGAGCGGGATGGGACGTAGGCCTGGAGAAGTTCAGTCAGGTAGATGGGGGCTAAACTGTGAAGGGCTTTGAAGGCGAGGAGAAGGATCTTATAGTCAAAGCGGAATTTGATAGGCAGCCAATGGAATTTCCTGAGGACAGGGGTGATGTGGTCATGGGCGTGAGTGGCAATACGGGCAGTAGAGTTTTGGACTAGTTAGAGTTTGTCGAGGAGTTTGTAAGGGATACCAGAACGGACAGCATTGCAGTAGTGCAACCTCGAGGTGACAAGGGCATGGATGAGGATTTCAGTGTTTCAATGGGACAATGAGGGACTGAGTCGGGAAATGCGATGGAGGTGAAAGTAGGCAGTGCGAGTGATTGATTTAATGTGAGGTTCAAAAGAGAGTGCTGTCAAGAATGACTCCAAGGCTCTTGACATGGGTTGAAAGGGGAACGAACTATGGTGTTACCTATGGTAATGGGGAGGTCCTTTGATGTAGTCAATGCGGATTTAGGGCTAATCAGAAGAATATCAGTTTTGTTTCCATTGAGTTTGAGGAGGTTTTGAGTTATCCAGTTTCTTATGTCTTGTAAGCAGGTGATGAGTGAGGATGGTGGGGATGTGACAGAGGGTTTAGTGGAAATATACGGTTGGGTGTAATCAGCATAGCAGTGAAACTGAATTCCATGGTGTCTCAGGACGCGGCCAAAGAGGAGTAAGTAAATGGTGAACAGGACTGGACCCAGAACTGACCCCTGGGGGACACCGTGAGTGACAGTACCCTGGCTGGATTTGTGGTTTTTAAGTGAAATAAATTGCTGTATATTTGAGAGGTATAAAGTGAACCAGAGGTGAGCAGTGCCAGTTAGGCCTAATCTATGAAGCAGGAGTGAGTGAGAGATGGTATCGAAAGCTGTACTGAGGTCAAGGAGGATAAAGATGGTGAGTAGGCCAGAGTCGGCGGAGGTGGTCATTGGTGATTCGCACTAAGGCCGTTTCTGTACTGTGGTTACTACGGAAACCCGATTGAAAGGCATGATGGAGGTTGTTTGAGTCAAGGTGGGATTGAAGCTGAGGTGGGACTGAAGCTGGGATGCGACAACATGCTCTCATACTTTGGAGAGGAATGGGAGATTTGAAATGGGGTGGAAATTATTGAGATCATGTGGGTCAGCACCAGGTTTTTTAAGAAAAGGGGTGAGAGCAGCAGTCTTGAAGGCAGGTGGTACACCAGTGCCCGTGGTGAGGGATGCATTTATAGTACAGGTGATGAGTGGAGAGAGGGAGGGTAGGCAGGCTTTAACTAGATTAGAGGGGAGGGGGTCAAGTAGGCAGGTGGAGATTTAGATTAATGCTACCTTGGTGAATAAAAGTATCAATTTCTTTCAAAAACATAAAACCGTCTCAGTGATTCAAAACTTTTGAACGCTAGTGTATGTGTGCGAGTGAGTGTGTGTGCATGCTGCAGTATAACAAAGACACACTAGTGTAAGACAGTAGAGGGACAGAATTACCTTATGATGAGCAATGAGGAGGCAGTTGGAATGCTTGTGCTCAGAGGCGATGTCATAGTCCGGGAGCAGGTCAGCGAGCTCTTGTACGAAGTGCACCACTTCCTCATGCCAGGGCACATTGGCCATTGTCAAAGTACTGGCAGGACTATCTCCACAGTACGTAACCCCCTGTTGGATTTGTTGGAAATAACACCTGATTTACCACACCCCAAATAATATAATCTCACACCCAAGAATGGAAAAACTGGTATCAACTACATTCCAAGCCAACTAAATAATTGCACGACGATGAGGAACGGCATGACCACAAGTGACTCATTTTGTTCTGGCCTGATGCTAAAGAGAGCTGTGTCCAACATACCTTCACCTCAATGAAATCAGGTTTGCCCAGCGCGACAAGCTGAGCGTAGGCCTTCAGCTCATCCACATTCCAGGCCTTAACCAGAGTCAATCTGTACACTGTGCGCTGTTGCTGCAAAAGTGATTACCACCTCAGCACTCGAACACACGGCATTGTGGGAGTTGTAGTACACAACCTTCTAGAGAAAATATGTTGCTTACAGATTAAAATAGGTTGCAGTAAAAATAATTTACAAAATGTGTTGCTTTATAGTTTACCCATTTAGGAAAAACTATCCCTTAAGTCACATTTAAATGTTAAATGATTAACACTGTATTAAAACAAACACTTTTTTTTTGTGCCAAACTGCTAAAAATATTTGACAGTGAAACGTTAAAATACTGCACAGCTGATGTGCGAGCAAGTGTGTATGCATGTGTGTTCAGTGCTCTCAGGGTTTGAGCTTTCTCCTGTCCATGCGTGTACGTCAGGACAATACCTTTTCCCCCAAAGCTCTGAGACAATCCAGGAAGCGGTGCCAGAAGTCTTTGAAGAGCGGCCGATCGATCTTGCGCAGACTCTCACTGGTGCTGGCGTCCACGCTAACGTACAGCTGTGTCACCGGCTCCAGGCTCCTTCAGGGAGGACCATAGGAGACGGGACTTTATTTCACACCTGGGGCTCTTATTTTGGATTACGGTTGTTCATACTGCTGCAGACTGGCACAATGGCCTGTAGGGTGCGCTCAATTTCATCTGTACTCATTTTAGAGAAGTGCTCTCCATACAAAGATGTATGGGAAAAGCAACCGATTCAACGCACAGCTTCCCAGTACTGCCCCTGTACTCCTAAACCTGTGCTAAGAATGATTCATTAATTTGATTAATGATTACAATTTTGGTTTCTGCGTTGGCGCTACCCATTGTTATTTTCATCTACTTTGTCTCATTCCACATTAATGTTAACAGGAATAAACTAAATGAAAATGAAATTAAAACAAAGAAAGCTGTATGGCTCATTCTATGGGTCCTTATTTTATAGGGTGCTGAATTAAATAAAATATTTATGTCCACCTTCCATTAAAAATACATAAATGTTAACATTAATGAAGAAACATGACTACATACTTTTACAACAGGGTGCCAGTGTGAGTGGACACCTCACAGTGTTGTACTAACAGCAGAGGAAGTATTGTGCTTTAAGAGGTGATTTTGCTCAGTGGAAAGTCTTTGGTATAAGGGCAAGTGTAAACAGGTGAAACAAACACCAAAGAAGGAGATCCTCAATCAGTATGCATTCACCATATGGAAATTTGATATTCGTTTGTCCATATTGGCCGATGCCGATACAGTTACTGCACAAATGCAAGCCGCAACCACATTCATGGAAGAAGCAGATGAGCAGATTGCCTTATGAAGGCAAAATGCAAAAAATTGTATTTGTATAACAAAATATTTTAACTTGCTTACTTTTATTAGCCTGATTATTAATCAGCGAGCTTGAGTCGAGAGCTCCTGAGCCTTATCGCTTTGCCTGTTTGGTAAAAAAGCTGGTTTAGGTGGTACATTTTTTAAATTAAAATAAAAAAATGTTTAGATGAACGATACCAATAAGTTAAAGATTTAAAGGTCTTATTGGCTGATACAGATACAACCCTGATATTATTGTGCCTCCCTGTAAACTACAGAACTAGAGCAGGCCCCAATGGCATATATTCAAGAGTACTTAAAGAACTAGGGAATTTATATATTCACCACTTTTAAAAAAAATGTTATGCTTGTTCTAAAAACTGGATGACATGTCAAATCCAAGAATCTATCACAGGGGTAAATTAGCTCAGGGGTGTACCACATATTGCCAATGCGCCATACCCCTAATGAAGTAATTGTGCCAGACCCCTAAAAATGTATTCTCTCACCTACACGTAAAGACAGGTAGCATCTTATTAAATTAACTAAACCACCTACTTGTAGGTAAAAATACACTTATTTTTTCTAACTGAAAGATCCAAATTAATTCAGACAGGTGACAATACTGGTTAAAATACTGGGGTAGGTAAGTTTGAAAAGCCACTAGGGCTTTTACATCATTGGACAGGTGCACTTATTGTTGTCTGTTTTAGTCTATATTGATCATCAAAAATGATCTCTCTTCCGCACGCATCTTTCGCCCTTCTTGACAGGAATTGTAGCCGACACGTAAAACTTATGACAGGCCAGTGCTGGTAGGACACAGGGGAAGTAGTGACCAAGTCCTGATCTCCTCAGGTATAAAATAAGGCTCAGAGTGTAATTCTGCGCAGCACAGCCCTACCTGATCTCCTCTGGAAACTGTGCGTTGGTCACCAGAAAGCTGGAGATGTGGTGGCGGTGGAGCAGCTTTAGGAAAGTGTTGATCTCAGGGTACATGATGGGCTCTCCCACCAGAGACAGCGCGCAGTGCTTCACGGCCATCCCCTCTTCGAAACGCTCCGGACGTACCCCTGGGACACCTGCCAAATACACACCTCCTGTTTGTAAGCTGCTCTCTGAGGACATTACAGGGGTAGGACTTCTACATTCCTCTGGCTTTCATTAGGATTTCATCTGTCTGTAATCCTAACATGTCAGCAGTGAAATAACATGCTCTCCTGGTGTTGAGGAGCCTCTAGAGAGCGCTATTTACGGACATCAGGCAGTCTGAGTCTCTACAGCAAGATCCGGCCTGCATTTGGATCCAAATTGTATGCCTTCTTCCTGTTGTTCCCTTCCCTTGCTTCAAAGGGGGAAGCCCCAAAATGCCAGGATGAAATATGGCAGCCACACCAAGTGGTATTGGGGGTACGTCCCAATACTCGAAAAATGCACCCTCCTTTCCTCCACTACCACCTGCTCTCCTCCAAGCCCCGGAAACCGATCTTTGTGTCCTCCCTCCCTCCACTGTCTCAATATAGGAGACGAGCAAAGCGGCTTCAAACTTTGCATCTCCTCTCCTCCGGAGAAGCATACATCCGTGTATCGTACTTCAGAAGTTTTTTCACATTTTTGGGTGACATCATCGCGCTCACGCCTCACGCCCACCGAGATTGAAAGATGGCAACAGCGATGATGCATAGCTATGCCTTATATGAATTTCCCCAAGATAATGATGCCCCAATGCAAGATATTTAGCCTAAATCATGTGTGCTTCAGTAGGTTATCATCACACAGAGGCAGGGCTCGAGACTAACAAGGTCGCAACGTCCTGGGAACGATAAAAAACGTGTCGGGGACGAACAGAAATCATCCCCGGGACGCATTCCGGAAGAAAGGAGAAAAATTGTTTCTTAATCCTCATTTGTCACATTTGAGCACCCACCCACCCTCTCCTCTCTCACGTGTTCGAGCCCTGCCAGAACCTAGTTCGCTTGTCACTGTTACCACTTTGACACTGGTGTTACTTCCCTCTAATGCACCGTAGATACGGGTATTACCTACATGTGCCGTTTCAGTGTGTATAGTGGACAGCACTCGAAAAGCAAGACAAACGTTAGAAACGTTGCAAAACTTAAGCACTTGTTACTCCTGTTACAGCTGCGCATGATATCTGTTTGATATCATGTTATCAGTTTCTGTAATTTTCAACAACACATAGCCCTATTCGAGCTGGATTAGTTTAACCGAGGGACGATGATTTAAGTTGTTACTGACAGGATCCATGATTTTAATCCAGGACGAATCTGCAATGTCTGTAGTTTTTACAGTCGGGAAAGTAAAAAGTCGGGAAAGTGAATGGACCCTGCAGTAATGCAATCGCATATGGGAAGTGTTTGCCTTTGTTTTTTGGCATCTGGGAAGCAGAGTTGAACTAGCCGTTTGAATGGCTCGTTTTTTATGTTTTACTTATTTTTTTCTTAACTGTCTCCGTTATGTATGGTGGAAGCATGCAAATGAGATCATGTGTAACGCTTTAACGACATGTTGAACAGTGATGCTCAGACAGTCGGCTATTGCTAAACTGTCTGATGGTGAAGATTCATCAGTATTAGCCTAGCCTACTAACAAAAAATTGGACAGTAGCTCAAAAGTATTCAGCAAATTAGCATACTACAGTAACACCAAGCAACAAAACAGCCTCATTGCTAGGAATATTGATCGCGTTTTCCATGGTACTTTTCACTAAATATTTTATATAGCCTACATCTGTCATATCTCAGTTTTAGCGGTTCATATCCTACGTACAAATTTGGCTAGTTAAGACAGGGAAGCAGCTTTATTTATTTGCATGCACATTAATGTTGCTTAAACGAGCATGACTAAACATAAATAACACGACAGCTACCATTTTAGTTTGTGAATATGCATTAATTAATTTATTCAACCAATAATTTCTAAAGGATGTATTTAAATTTGATTTCAGATGTTAAAGTGGGAAAAAATTGTTTGTCGGTGTGAATACTGAAATATGATGAACAATATCTCTTATAATATGACACGACAATTCATTTCACTAATCTCCGGAAATGTTTCTGATGCAATGAGATGCAATTAACTGGCAAAATAATGTCTGTCATAGTATAGCTACAGTAGCCTATATAACGTGACTTAGTGCTCTATGTTCAGACATTGGTCAGGGATTGAATTGCAGTAATTCCCCAGTAGGGGAGAGTAGAGTTCCAAGAGACAGCGCAGAAAATGCAGGGCATACTTGAACTGAAATGAGTCAAAGTTAAACACAAATGTGGATTGAATCCAGGCCTATGACCAGGATTCAATCTATACAAGTCCCCAACTGTGACCAGCATTTAAACACTGTTCTTTTCTTCATTCCCCCTCACCCGCTTACAGTGGGGGAAACTAATCAACTATTCTGTGCTGTCCATTTGCCTAGATCTTTAACCTATCCTTCTGTAATGGGTGCAAGTTGTGCTGTGGAAACTCACACGAGAACATATCTTGTGAATCCGCAGAATTGGAATTTTCTTCTTTTTTCATCCAGATTTCATTCACTAAATTTCACTGAAAGAATTCTTTAGCCTAATGAATTCAGTCAATATAGAAATATTTTTTGAAAACTGTTCAGCTTGGAGTTGCTACGAAAGAACATTTCCAATTGAATCACAAATTATAAACCACATGCAGTGCCCTCTACATGAGAGTATTACCTCTGAACTGCCAGATCATGTTTCTATGATTCTCCAGGGCCTCCTTCAGGATCAGCTCAGGAGGATCCATCTTCCAGCGCCACTCTGTGCCCACAGGATTAGTGTGATGTCTGACGAGAGGAATAGATCCTTTATCATTCATAACTGACTTCTCTTGACTGAGGCAACATAATTAACTGTATCAGAACCAGGGAATGGTATGGACCCCAGACCACACCAGTGCCCACTGTGGCCTACAGCCCTGCAGGGAGATCTGGAGGGTCACCCAGGGAAAGGAGGATATCGGAACCTTCACCTAGGGAGGGAGGGTTTAGGGTGTTCACCCTGCTAGCTCATCTGACCAGATTTTGTGAGAATTCTGTTTGAAAAGGAACTACAAAACACTTTAAAGAGTTAGCCTTCTTCAGATCATTACTTCAGGTAATCATGACATTCCTGACAAGATTTAGGCAAATTCTGTAAACTGATGATACCATTTGGCTTGCCTCTGAAACTGATGACAGCACCAACAATGCCAAGCAGTACCAACGTCCACTTCCTATTGAGCGAAAAGACCAGCGTCAAATTACTCAACTCCTTAGAATATTCAATAGAATAGTCCCAAACCAGTGGAGTTTATATAAAGCTTCACAAAAGGACTACAACAGGAAAGTGTACAACTCAACAAATGCATACTAACAAAATCTAAACACACTTGGCTCTGACAACACAGAAAAAAACTTTTACCTCCAGCAGAACACACATTTGTTGGCGCAGGCGAGGCTGGGCGTGGTCTCCATGCATCGGTGAGACTCGATTCCATAGAAGGTGTGTTTGTAGCACCCTCCTCTTCCTCTCAGCATGGACTGGAGCAAGCAAACAGGGACATTCTGCAGTAACTGCAGCTCTAATCATTTGTGTGAAATGCTTTCAGACGACCACTTTCCTGTGAGGCATCTAAACCATTTCTAACACAATAACACTTTACTCTGGGGCGCCAGGTCTAAGCAGCCATTTACCTTGGTCCAGCGACAGAGCTTGACTCCTGAGTGACTTCCGATCAGCTTGTAACCTGAGAAAAATAAAAAAATGTATTTAGCCACACACAGAATATTTTTTAAATTTTATTAAAAGATGTGTCACAGCACATATGATCCATCCTAATGTAGACTAATGGGCTATTAGCTTAGTTATACTCAATAAAACATATATATCCATGCAGAAATATAATTTAAGCAGACAGCTGGGGTGTATTTATACTGTAACATTTAAACAACATTCACTGATGTCAGAACATGTAAATAATAAACCAAGGGTGCCAACTGTGTTGGACCCTGTTTAGTCAGTGCTGCCCGGAGGACAGGAGTGAGTGTAGCTGTGCTTTACTAAAGGACTGTGTTGTACCGTTTAGTCAGTGCAGCCCTGAGGACAGGAGTGAGTGTAGCTGTGCTTTACTAAAGGACTGTGTTGTACCCTGTTTAGTCAGTGCTGCCCTGAGGACAGGAGTGAGTGTAGCTGTGCTTTACTAAAGGACTGTGTTGTACCCTGTTTAGTCAGTGCTGCCCTGAGGACAGGAGTGAGTGTAGCTGTGCTTTACTAAAGGACTGTGTTGTACCTTGTTTAGTCAGTGCTGCCCTGAGGACAGGAGTGAGTGTAGCTGTGCTTTACTAAAGGACTGTGTTGTACCCTGTTTAGTCAGTGCTGCCCTGAGGACAGGAGTGAGTGTAGCTGTGCTTTGCTAAAGGACTGTGTTGTACCCTGTTTAGTCAGTGCTGCCCTGAGGGAAGGGGTGATCATTTCTCTAGGTTCCTCCTTCTTCTTCTTGGACAACTTCACCATGTGGTGATCCTTTTGCTATAGCAAACACAGGCAATGATGTACTTGGATGCAAGAAAAACACTACCCCACACCTTCCTTCTTACCAAAAAGCTATGTTTTACTGTACAAAACAAGTTCAAGCAGAAAAGACAGTAATGCAGTAATGACAGGGTCCCAGGCACAAAATAGCTGTTATGTTTATAATAATAGCCTTACGCTCATGGTTGTCATGGTTTTGTAGTGTACCTTGGCTTTTTTGATGCGGTTCATTATATTTCCAAGATCTTCCACATCAATGACATCATGGCTGGAATCTTCATCCTCTGATTCCGCATCACTGCTGGACTCAAACAGCTCCACCTATAAACACAGAGTTCTCAGACCTACTCTGGACTTCCAACTGCCAACTTCTCAAGGCTACTGCTGGGAAATAAACATTTAAAGGGAGCCTTCACTAGGAATAAAAACATGACCTCAATGCATACACATACATACACCCTCATCTGCCTTTGTATTAAGTAATTAAGGGCGTATGAAGGTAGATTCCTGCACTAAGTAAATCGGACTGAAGACAGGAACAGCTCTTGAAACGACTTGGAACTGAATCAAATGTTCTGTTGGGGTTTTCTTCAGTAACTGTTTTTAGCAGGGCCGTCACAAGACTTCAGTGACATCCGGGGCTTAGCCCACCATGCTATAAAAATTATATATATATTTTTTATTATTATTATTTATTTATTAAAAAAAAGAAAAGAAAATCCCAATTAGCTTAAATGACTACTGTGTCAAACGCGGTAAGAAAACACTCCGCTTAATAGAAATTATACTCAGCATAACACTGACACCGGTTCCAAACATTCTGTGCGCTAGGTAACTGGACGCAACGGCGAACGATAAACTAATCAAATGCATTTTAGATCGTGGAGCCAGACAAGAATCACAACTTTTCAGCTCTGTTCATTATGCAAGAAGCTTACGTTAATTATAAAATCAGTCATGTTATATGCTCACGCTAAATAAACGGATGTCAAATTGTTCTATTTGTCATTCAATTTTTATTTCATTGTCAATTACGCACTTTTATTGGCAGTAACAGAGGTCGAAAGTGTGTCATGCAAAACAATATAACAATTAGCCTAACGTTATCTTACTGGGCAGAGAAGGGGGGAAATCAGTGTACGTCTTCTATTCTGCATCCTGGCGTAGCGGTTAATAAACAAATCCATTTCAACAGTGTACAGGACATTCTTTACGATAGACATCAGGCTACTGCCAAATGCTTAAGGCGGCTTTGGCCCATTGTTGCCCTTAGCCAGGTGTGCAGGCGTCTAAGGGCACTGAAGGAACACTCGCAGCTACAGCTGCTCACTGGAATTGTCAAAGCGACATGATTACTTTTATCAAAGTGGGAAACGTACGCGGGTCCAACTGTCTGTGAACGGTTTGTGTGTCAGGTAAGCCACCAGACTCTTATGCAATCCAGGTAATGTTTTGCAACTTCCTCTGTCTGAAGGGGCAATTTGTAGTGGTTTGCTAATTCAAAAAGTCACTGTATGGAAAGGAAATTATTATATGGATATACACTGCCTGGCCAAAAAAAAAGTTGCACACGCTATAATATTTAGTCGGATCGCCTTTAGCTTTGATTATGGCGCGCATTCGTCGTGGCATTGTTTCGACAACCTTATGCAACGTCACAACATTTATTTACGTCCAGAGTTGCATTCATTTTTGGCCGAGATCTTGTATTGATGACAGGAGAGTCAAACCACTCCGTAAAGTCTTCTCCAGCACATCCCAAAGACTTTCAATGGGGTAAAGGTCAGGATTGGTGGCCAATTCATGTGTGAAATTGATTCTTCATGCTCCGTGAATGACTCTTTCACAATTTGAGCCCGATGAATCTTTACATTGTCGTCTTGGAATATGCCCATTGATGGGATAACCTGGTGATTCAGTACATTCAGGTACTCAGCTGACTTCATTTTATTTCTGCATAACGTTGCTGAGCCTAGACCTGACCAATTGAAGCAACCCCAGATCATAACACTGGCTCCAGAGGCTTGTACAGTGGGCACTATGCATGACGGGTGCAACAGCGACTTTTATTTTTGGCCAGGCAGTGTAGTTAGCTCATGTGCAACTCTAATTTAGCTGGCCAGCAAGCTGGTTAGCTTCTCTCCTGTCAGCCACCCATGTATAATTAAACTATTCCACACTTCAATGGTAAATTATATGAATTAGCCTAGTAGGAGTTTTCAAAATTATTGTCACTAACATACCTTCATTCTGACTAATAGCTAACATTCAAGTAGGTTCACCTTGATTAACACAAGGTCACTGCTGAATTTTTTCGGGATTATGCGGGAACTAGAACTACCGAGCTGAATTTAGGCTAAATCCAGGAATAGTTCATCATAGGGAAACAGTAGGGGTTCCATGGACAACAAGTTGACTAATGCATAAAAAAACTACAACTTGATGTGAGGATTAGGCAAGTAAAACGTAATGTAGATAAATTAGGCAACTTGATGATATATTTAGAAATAAGAGCTTATATAAGGAAACATCATTGTTTCAAGTACAGAAAGGGTGTACCCCTTACACGGAGTGACAAACTTGACCATTGCAGCAGAATGTTTACTGTTTTTAAGACGTTGACACCGTAGCCTAGCCTATGCCTACTCGCCTGTGACCGCAATAAATTAACATCTGACACTAGTAGTGTAGATAACCATGTTGTTTTGTGCTGTAATGACCGATGAGCATAAAGCCTTTTTTTCCCACCCAAAAAACATTCAGGGCTATTGACAAGAGATCCGGGGCTTGAGCCCAGTCAGCCAGGGTCTAGCTATGCCACTGGTTTTTAGTGTTCTCAGTGTCACCTCCGAGAGCTCAGAGACTCAGTGTCACCTCTGAGTGATGCAGGCTCACCTCAGAGCTCTGAGTGTGATGCATGATAATCCCACCTCCAGCACCTGACGTAAGCAGTTCTTGGTTCTAGACCAGCTAAGTGTTGGTGCCGCTCTGGAACCAGTTTTCCTGGCCAAGAGCCGGTTCTTTGGCTGTCGAGATTAGGCACCGGCTCCGAACTGGCCCTCAAACTTGCTTGGTGGAAAAGGGGTTTGAGTGTGATGCAGGCTCACCTCCGAGGTGATTCAGTCTCGCCTCAGGGCCCTGAGTGGTTCAGTCTCGCCTCAGAGCCCTGAGTGGTTCAGTCTCGCCTCAGAGCCCTGAGTGGTTCAGTCTCGCCTCAGAGCCCTGAGTGGTTCAGTCTCGCCTCAGAGCCCTGAGTGGTTCAGTCTCGCCTCAGAGCCCTGAGTGGTTCAGTCTCATCTCAGAGCCCTGAGTGGTTCAGTCTCGCCTCAGAGCCCTGAATGGTTCAGTCTCGCCTCAGAACCCTGAGTGGTTCAGTCTCACCTCAGAGCTCTGAGTGATTCAGTCTCACCACTGAGGTGATGCAGTCTCACCTCTGCGAGCTCTGAATGATTCAATCTCACCTCTGACACCTCTGGCTGCTCTTGTTGACCCTCGTGGTTCTTGCAGTTGCAGTTTGTACACTTGCTGCTGCAGGACGACTTCTCTCCATCGGCCAAGGCGGCAAGGCAACTGAGGAACCTGACTTTCCATGCCAGGAAGTCTGCTTGTACGCTCCCATTTCGGCTCTTCACCACATTGCAGTCACCTTCTCCTCGCGTAAGGACACGGGTTCCGCTCAGCATCCACAGCCATTTATCTACATTTCTACCCACCTGCGAAACATATTTAACACTCCTGTTACTAAGGAGGACCACTCATTCAAGGACGATACCAATACACACATTTAACATTGCTGTTACTAAGGACTGCTCATTCAAGGACAATACCAATACACACATTTAACATTGCTGTTACTAAGGACTGCTCATTCAAGGACAATACCAATACACACATTTAACATTGCTGTTACTAAGGACTGCTCATTCAAGGACGATACCAATACACACATTTAACATTGCTGTTACTAAGGACTGCTCATTCAAGGACAATACCAATACATACATTTAACATTGCTGTTACTAAGGACTGCTCATTCAAGGACGATACCAATACACACATTTAACATTGCTGTTACTAAGGACTGCTCATTCAAGGACAATACCAATACATACATTTAACATTGCTGTTACTAAGGACTGCTCATTCAAGGACAATACCTCAACACACATGGTAACATTGCAGTTACCTTTTTTTGTTTCGGTGACATAACATACCAAAAATACATATACAGGCTCCTACCGTATTGTAGTGGTCGATGTACACAGAGTTCCCCAGGCCAAACACTGCGTATCTCAGGCCTTTCAGGTACGTTTGGCCATATCGGAAGTCAGTGGAGGCCTCCTCCAGCCACTTGCAAAACCACTCTGCACTCTTAGTGGGCTGCCCATCAGTGTAAGTGGCAAGCAGAAACACACAAACCACTCTGTTTGCACCCTAGAGGAAAATCACCAAGGATGAACATAACTCAGAATTTGATTATATTTTACTCCACGCAAAGTACTGATATTTGGCTGAAGAGACATGTAAAACATGACAGACAACATTATGCATTATGCTTTTATTAACTTTATTTTCTTTTGTCTTATTGCCATTATACTTTGAGAAATCAGAAAAAAGAGCCTAACATATTCCCTTTATAGAATAACTTTGACCACATTGTTTTTTTATTTATTTTAAATTACTCTTCCTTTGCTACTCCAATTCAACTTTATTTACCACTTCTCTCCGTCCACTTCTTGACTGTATTTGCCAATGCTTCTTTGCACCTATCAACTGTTCGTTTTCGTGGGATTGTGCAGTTGATAATGCTTCTAACATGGAACCGTTCGAGCTTCCTGCTTCACGCTTTTGTTTCAAAGAAGCATATGACTAGCAGCATTTCACTGTCTGATTTGCATAGACGTTTTGAAGCATCGAGACTTAGCCATTTCAATTGAAACTAGTCTTTCTTGCTAGTCGCGTTTTTCTCATTAGTTTCATTGTTTCTCACCCACGTTTGCCTGTGCTAGCTCCCTGTCCGTGTCAACCACATATTTAGAAGCTGGAGCTTTCCTTACAAGCCTGCGATCCATCTCATAGGTGATTCATTTTACTTACTATTTATTGTATAGGCGATTAGCCCAGTCTATTGCTGCACATGCATTCAACTTGCCTTCGCTCTCCTGGAGTAAGAAGCCTAGCTGGCCAGCAGGTGATTGGCTTCAGTGTTTCTTTAAATACCGCTTCATCTTTCTCACATTTTACTATAGCAGCTGGGACACGCACAGCTATATCACTAAAGCAGCCGGGACACGCACAGCTATATTACTAAAGCAGCCGGGACACGCACAGCTATATCACTAAAGCAGCCGGGACACACACAGCTATATTACTAAAGCAGCCGGGACACGCACAGCTATATCACTAAAGCAGCCGGGACACGCACAGCTATATTACTAAAGCAGCTGGGACACGCACAACTATATTACTAAAGCAGCCGGGACACGCACAGCTATATCACTAAAGCAGCTGGGACACGCACAGCTACATCACTAAAGCAGCCGGGACACGCACAGCTATATCACTAAAGCAGCCGGGACACACACAACTATATCACTAAAGCAGCCGGGACACGCACAGCTATATTACTAAAGCAGCCGGGACACACACAACTATATTACTAAAGCAGCCGGGACACGCACAGCTATATTACTAAAGCAGCCGGGACACGCACAGCTATATTACTAAAGCAGCCGGGACACGCACAGCTATATTACTAAAGCAGCCGGGACACGCACAGCTATATTACTAAAGCAGCTGGGACACGCACAACTATATTACTAAAGCAGCCGGGACACACACAGCTATATCACTAAAGCAGCCGGGACACACACAGCTATATCACTAAAGCAGCCGGGACACGCACAGCTATATTACTAAAGCAGCCGGGACACACACAGCTATATTACTAAAGCAGCCGGGACACGCACAGCTATATCACTAAAGCAGCCGGGACACGCACAGCTATATCACTAAAGCAGCCGGGACACGCACAACTATATTACTAAAGCAGCCGGGACACGCACAGCTATATTACTAAAGCAGCTGGGACACGCACAACTATATTACTAAAGCAGCCGGGACACACACAGCTATATCACTAAAGCAGCCGGGACACACACAGCTATATCACTAAAGCAGCCGGGACACGCACAGCTATATTACTAAAGCAGCCGGGACACACACAGCTATATTACTAAAGCAGCCGGGACACGCACAGCTATATCACTAAAGCAGCCGGGACACGCACAGCTATATTACTAAAGCAGCTGGGACACGCACAACTATATCACTAAAGCAGCCGGGACACACACAGCTATATCACTAAAGCAGCCGGGACACGCACAGCTATATTACTAAAGCAGCCGGGACACGCACAGCTATATCACTAAAGCAGCCGGGACACGCACAGCTATATCACTAAAGCAGCCGGGACACGCACAGCTATATTACTAAAGCAGCCGGGACACACACAGCTATATCACTAAAGCAGCCGGGACACACACAGCTATATTACTAAAGCAGCCGGGACACACACAGCTATATCACTAAAGCAGCCGGGACACGCACAGCTATATCACTAAAGCAGCCGGGACACGCACAACTATATCACTAAAGCAGCCGGGACACGCACAGCTATATTACTAAAGCAGCCGGGACACGCACAGCTATATTACTAAAGCAGCCGGGACACGCACAGCTATATTACTAAAGCAGCCGGGACACGCACAGCTATATTACTAAAGCAGCCGGGACACGCACAGCTATATTACTAAAGCAGCCGGGACACGCACAGCTATATTACTAAAGCAGCCGGGACACACACAGCTATATTACTAAAGCAGCCGGGACACGCACAACTATATCACTAAAGCAGCCGGGACACGCACAGCTATATTACTAAAGCAGCCGGGACACGCACAGCTATATTACTAAAGCAGCCGGGACACGCACAACTATATTACTAAAGCAGCCGGGACACGCACAACTATATCACTAAAGCAGCCGGGACACGCACAGCTATATTACTAAAGCAGCCGGGACATGCACAGCTATATTACTTGTAAATGGCCTAAAGCAAAGCCTAAAAAACAGCACTGACAATTATATTTTCAATTGTACTATTAGGCTATTAATTAAAACCAATTCTCATTCTAAATGTATCAGCGGGATTTTCCCGCATTATTGCAAGCATATATACGGGATTCCTAAAATATATGCGCAATTCACGCAATCCCGCGCTGAATTTTCAACCCTGAGTCAAGACTAGTTAAGTCCATCGATTTTCAGATGGTGAAATTATCTTGACCCTCCAATAACGTTACTACACTTTACAGACAGAAAGGCACCGAATTGGTAGTACGTTACAGGTTGGTGCCAAATGTTTAAAGACTTTTTAAATGTTTACATTTTATAACTAGATGGCAGTTAGAATCATACGTCTGAAGTGCTTAAGAGATGGTGCATTTCTGTCTGTTTTTTTGGGGGGAATTTTATAGCCACTTTGGAGGAAGAAGAGAAAAACTGTTTAATGTAAAAGATTTTATATCATGAAATCAATGTGCTCACCTCGTTTGAAATGTTTTCATCAGGATCATAATCTGTCAAGTCGATTACTTCAGCTCTCAGGCCCTTGACCTCAACGTCTCTAGCCAGATCTTCAGCAAAACCCTGAAAGAACATTCACAAATTCTGTCAGCAAGTATACTTCCCCACACCCACTAAGAAGTAATTTTAAAAATGTATTAAATGTTATGACACACCTTCTTTACTTGCAATCCAAGTCATGACAATGCAAAAACTCACCAACAGTTTAAAAAGTTTATTGTATGTCACGTCGGCCAGTGGGAAGATCACTGAAACCCGGCACAAGTTTGCGGTACAGCAACCCTCAACACACTGGTCGCCTAATCAGCCTTAAATACCCTCGGAGGCCGTGACTTGACGCACAAGTCCATATTATCTGAGGACATATCTCTTTGTTCCATAATTTAAAAAACAAATTTTGATCAACAACACACGCCATTCGTCATGCCCGATAATTTATGGCATCTAGATGACCGGTCGGGGAGGGGCAAAGGCCAAGATTGGACAGGCGAACCAGGCCATCTGCCCTCTGGCCATACAATTTACAAAGATCAGCCCTCAACTGCTACACAAATTCATTGATCAATACACACACATGCTTAATTACCCATATAGGGCAAAACTCAGAACCCATCAATGTGTAACAATTGCAAATGTGGAGGCCAGAGAGTAACAATAGTGCTTGTTTTTTGGGGGATTCAGGCCAATTTTCCTTCTGTACCTTTGTAAAGCATCTTTGTTAAAGATCCTTGCAAAAAGCTCTATACAAATAAAATTAATTTAATTAAATGTGTAGTAAGATACCAATACCATGAGATGCTCTACAGCTGTCATTGTTTGAAGGCCAATAAATGTACACACATATAGATCTACTGTAGTGCCAAATCACCATGTAATTTCTTGGTCACATGTAAGAATTTAATGTGGCAGAGACTGTACAGAATGTAGCTAGTCAGCTGGGTATGAAATAGATTCTGACTTAGCTGGAGTTTAGCAACTATAAACCAAAGGGCTCATTCCACTCGAACTCTGTGCCATGACTAGGGTTCATGTCAAATCCAGGGTTCCTTTTATTTTTCTTCTGACATTTCTATTCATTTGAGCACAATAAACCGCCCTACACGATTCCTGGGCAAGATCCATTTCCCACATTTGGTTGACCTTTTCGGTTGAGTGGGCAGAGAGTGACCTCTAATTATTTTATCTACAATCATACCGTACCTTTGCTGTTCCAGTCTGTGATCCATAGAAAATCTTCAATCCCAAAACGTGAAAGTTCTCCTTCTCAGCCAAATCTCCATTATGTTTTATTTCAGTGGAGTGCAGTCCGGACTTCACAGGAACATCAGCCTTTTCCTTCCAGGACAGGAACAGAATATATTCATCATTTTATCAAACATGGTCAGATTTTATAGAATACTGTGCACAAACTATTTACGCTGTGTCCTGTAAATAGTCACATAACTAATATAAGAAAATGTTACATTATATACAGAATAATGTAACATAAAAGCACTTTGATATCAGACACTGCCAATTCAGTTTAAGAAATTGAGCAATTTTAAGAATGAAGAAACAAAATGCATCTTTCACATAATATCGAATCACAACTAAAATGAAAACCAGCTCATCAATTATGCTGAACTTCTTCAACAAGTATTGTTCAGACATCAGACATCTTGTTCAGCAGGGCCCCAAAGCTCAGTATTACAAAAATGCTAAATGAAAGTGTTGAATTTGGTTTTGGTTGGAGCCATTGATACTGAAGACCTAACACCGTTTCCTGCTTAACAGTCCACTGTTTTTGCAACCCAAATATCTTTTTTCCCATTTTCTAGAAACTCAGTTTTTATATTTTCATACATTGAATGATGCAATGAAATCATAAATCCGCATGGTAGTCCTCCAGGTAGCCATTATATTTAAACTATGTTTATAAGAACCCTTCTGGACAAGGATCTGTTTAATGAATGCAATGTTATAATCATATTTTGTGCTATACAAAAGGGCCCTGGTTCAAAACCTGCAGCACACCTTGGCGACCAATCGCACCTCAATGGGTGACGTTCAAGTGACGTCTGTGAAGTGTGGTCTGCCACATTATACATATCAATGTCGTGTGCTACTTTATTGCCAATGTCACACCACCACTATCGACATGTGCAAACGCAGGCTGTTACTGTGGGAAATCTTAAATGTGGCCTGACCCGAGATAGCCAACATAAAGTTGTTTAAATCTGTGTCTTTGATACAATACCTTTTTCAAAGTCAACTTCAGGGTAAACCAGATCCCAAAGAACAGTGCTGCAGCGGTGTACACATACAATCTGTTCTGCCACAGTGGCATGAAGTATCCCTCGGTGCGACTGGGGGCATTCTTTAACGGACCTGGAAACACAAAGATACAATATATCAGATATGGGCAGAAAAAGAGCAGCTCAACGCAGCCATTGGCAACAATGCAGGTAACCTAATCCAACTTGCTAACACTCACTGCTAGCCAGTTATTGCTAACGTCGTAGGAGCTGACTAGCTAGTAGTCGTAGCTGCGGTCAGGTACGGGTGGATACACGTGGCATGGGTTTTGCTAACAAAAGTTGCACATAATTCAAGAATGACTGCAAAAAAGACTGATATCGTAAGCGCAAGAGAGCTGATATTTCTGAATGTATGCCAAGTTAGCGAACTCGCTTCCCTTAATATCGTACTCATTATATCGTTATAAACACGCTATTTCACATAGATCTACTATAACTTAGTCTAAACGTTGCATGGTGGCTGAAGTAATGCTACTAAGTAACATAACCAGTGTAACTAGCTAGTTCAATCTTCAAGACTATAGCTCACGAATGCATAACATTGGCCAACTTAGCTCTATGACAATACCTACTGGATACACTTACCCTGTACATCGGCGCCAAAAGTGTAATTCAATACATTTAAAGAAACTAAGAGCAAAGCTATCCTAGCTATTTTATGCATTCTTTACCGTAACTATAGTTCGTGCATAAAACAACAGGGAAAGCCGACATTGAGGCCCAGTTTCAGCCCTTTGAACGTTGTGAATCTAGCCACTACAACCGCAACGTGAAGCTTGTATGCAAACTGCAAAGCTGAAGACCCAGGCTCAGAGCTGCGAGCTGCAGTAAACACAAAAATTCTGCCCCTAGCGGCTGGACCACCACCCCCATCTTCTTATTCTTCTTCTTCTTCTTTGGGTTCTTCTTCTTCTTTGGGTTCTTCTCCTTCTTTGGGTTCTTCTTCTTCTTTTATTTTATGGCGGTTGGTAAACAACTTTAGTGATGCATTTACCGCCACCCACTGGTCTGGAGTGTGGACTGGGAATCAGTAATACCCTTGCTTAATAAATAAAATTCTAAAATACCAATAATAAAATTTAAGTTCATATTAATAATTAAAACTCATATTCTATTTATTAAGCCTGTTGAATGTAAATACTCCAACAGAAATGTAATACATGTATCCCCTGTTGATTGTTTCAAAATTATGTATATATTAAGTTGTGTCCCCACTTCATGTAGCTTGGTTTTTAGTCTCTCTCTCTGTCTGATATATTTTATGCAGCTGTATACTACATGATTTATTGTTTCTTGTTCCCCACAAAATTCACATCTGCCATCTCCATGTTTGTTTATCAGGAAAAGTGTACTATTTAGACCTGTGTGTCCTAACCTTAACCTTGTGATAACCCTGTCTTCCTTCCTATTTCCCCGTTCAGATTGTGTATTTCCAACCAATGGTTTTATTCTAAATAAATGCCGACCTTTACTTTCCCTGGTCCATTCCTCTTGCCATCTCTTTTGAATTTCATTTTTAATGACCCCTTTTACCTCTGCTTTACTTATTTTAACATCTATCAGTATATGGTCTGCCTTTAATGCATTTTTTGCAATTATATCTGCTTCCTCATTCCCTTTAACTCCCACATGAGCAGGTACCCATACAAATCTAACACTTATTCTTAATCTTTGTATTCTGAATAGTGTCTGAAGAATTTCAAATAAAATGTCCTGTCTGCTACTGGAATTAAAAGACTCCAAACTCATTAAAACTGCATACGAGTCTGAGCAGATGACCACCCTCTCTGGTTGAGCTTCTTCTACTCATTGTAATGCTATTATCATAGCCATCATTTCACTTGTAAATACAGATAAGTCATTAGGTAATCTTTTTCCCTCCGTAATGCCTAATTCTGGGATGACAAAAGCAGCTGAAACTCTTCCTGAATTTGGATATTTTGATCCATCTGTATATATTCTTAAAAATCCATAAAACCAATTGCTAATATGTTCATTCACTATTCCTTCATACTTATTCCCCTTCCGTTCATCTCTTTTTTTGTTATGTAGCTCAAAATTTACCATTGGTTGTGGCAATAACCAAGGAGGTATAACTGGAAGAACTACTGTTGGGCTGTATTTCTTATTTAAAATCTCCATCTCGCTTGCCTTCTCCTTCGCATTCCACCCAAAACTTTTGGTGTTCCCTTACCAACCAAACATCTCATTACATTCACTACTTTTTTACACTTTGTTATGACCTTATCAATATGAGTACTCCATGTGAGCCTCGTATCGAACCACATACCTAAAAATCGAACCACATTCACCCTCTCCAATTCTCTTCCGTACAATTTCACTTTAATTTCTTCCTGAATATTTTTGCGTGTGAAAAAGGCAATGTTTGTTTTTTCCACAGAGAACTTAAATCCCCACTCCAAGGACCATTGCTCCACTATTTTAATAGCCTCTTGTAGTTTTTTCACTATATGATTTACATTCCTTCCTCTCTTCCATAAAGCCCCATCATCTGCAAATAATGATCTCCCTGTCCCTTGTTCCACCTTCGAGTACACATCATCAATCATTATTGAAAATAAAAGGGGACTAATAACACTTCCCTGTGGGGTTCCATTATCCACCAGAAAGCAAGACGAATACTTTCTTCCCACTCTCACTTGAATTGACCGACCTACAAGAAAGTCCTTAATCCAGTTAAACATCCTTCCTACAATTCCTAATCTATTAATTTTAATTAGCAACCCATCCTTCCACATTAAATCATAAGGTTTCTCTACGTCGAAAAACACCGCTACTACCACCTCCTTATTTATTTGTGCTTTTCTAATTTCTGATTCTAGACATAAAACTGGATCCATGGTACCTCTCCCTTTCCTAAACCCACTTTGACAATTTGACCTGAGATTTCTTATTTCTAGATAGTATGTTAGTCTCTCGGTAATCATACGTTCCATTATTTTACATAAATGAGATGTAAGAGCTATTGGTCTGTAATTTGTAGGTTTTGTGGGATCCTTTCCTGGTTTCCTGATTGGGACTACCACTGCCTGTTTCCAACTTCCCAGCAATCTACCCTCCTGCCATACTTTATTAAAAAGTTCTAATACAACTTCCAAAGCTGTATCTATTAGATGCTCTAACATTATATAACACACTTGATCTTTTCCACAGATTTGCCAATTGCCCTTTTCATCTCTTCTAATGAGAAAATTACATTTATGCTTGTGTCATTGTTTCCATTTCTCCAATCCAACATTTCTAAATTATCTTCCTTTGTTTTTTCCCTTCTTTGCCTTGCCTCTTCTGACATGTTATCAGAACTATGTACTTTAACTAAAGCTTTAACTAACATGTCTGCCTTTTCTTCATTTTCTACTGCTAATATTCCATCACTTTCTAACACAGGATACCCCCATTCTTTCCTCACTCCACTCATCTTTTTTATCGTTCCCCACACCTCTTCTATTGGTGTATTGCAATAATTTCTCCAATATTTCCTTTTTTCTTCTTTAATGGTTTTCCGGACCATTGCTTGGCACCTTTTATAATTTATTAGTTTCTGGAAGCTGTGAGTCCTTTTTAATTCCCTAAAAGCCCTATTTCGATTTTTCACAGCCACAGAACACTCCTGTGTCCACCTTCTTTGGGTTTTCTAATGGCGGGATGTTAGAACTGTCGGGTGCATACCGCCACCTACGGTTACGGAGTGTGGAAAAGCGATAGCAGGGATTCAGACCATATGCTGTGTCTGAATAAAGAGTGTAGGCGGAGCAAGAGGTCCAACTTCGGCACTGGAATGTCTGCAGTTGGAATCTATTAGACAGACAACAGGTGCTGATTGAATGAATGGAAGTCAATGGAGTTTTTACAAAACAGTTCGCGAAACGGGTCATTATCAGACAGACAGATTATATATGCCAAGGCTGTCAGGACCCAGTACTACTACTTACAACCCTTTATGATTTTGACTATCCAACGAAAACCAACTTTAAATCCGGCTAGAGCCGGGCAGATGCGCGTCACTCCAAACATACGGGGCGTGTTTGAGTAGACAAGGGTGAGCAGTTGGCTTACCTGTCTCAGGCGGAGATGAAAATCGCCTGAGAAGATCCAACTGGGACAGTTTCGGAAGTTTCTGAAACCGACTGGGAGAAAGACAACATGGAGGAATTAGCCGTGTTGTTTGTGGTTGCGGAGGACTTGGAGGCGACAGAGATGTCCTTTTTACTTCAAAATCTTGAAGAAATGGAGGAGAACGAATTAAGTTTGTTTTAATACTGACTTACATTATTTCATAACTTGTATTGTTCGGGTAGTCAATATTTATCTTTTGCTACGCGACTTTGGCTATCACCCTGAAGCCACAGTGAAACTCCAGTTAAAGTTCTTGAATAAATACGTATCATTTCCATTGGAATTAAAGCGCTGGTGCCGTTTCATTGTCGAATAACGAAATTATTTAGCTAAGCTGTCATCTGTTATGGTAACATACTTGTAAACATTAGGCTGCTTATGTTCTATTGCTCATATTCAGCTGTTTCTTGTCTGTCAATTCATGAGATGGCCTAAACTACACCTGTCATCTCTGTTTAGACTAGCAAACATGGTAGACATGTAATTTTAGTTCATCAAAACCCAGAAGCCATCGGTAGTCATACATTGTAATGTGAGAATCTATGTAGCTATGTTAAGTATCAAAACTTACATGCATGTTTTCATAGACCTTTGAGTGATGGTTCTAAAGCATATTTTATTGCAGAATATCTGTGCCAATATAAATGAGAAATGTCTCTTTCATTAGAGTTGTACAAAATACTCTTTTTTATTTGTGTTTTCTTCATTCATAATCTACACTTTGTAACAATCATCATATGTGAACTGATTGATATTCTCAATAAAAAAATTAAAAAAATTACTATAACTACTTCGTCACTAGTTTGGAAAGAGTTTTGCGGGATTTCTTTCGCACACTGCTTGCAAAGTGAGGGGACAGGGCACATAGTAGACAGGGGTCTGAGTGGACAGGGGACAGTGGGCAGGGAACAGGGGTCGTGTTCGGACACAGCCATAGACTGTATAAATATATGGACAAAGTCACTGTGACGTCACCCATTGCCTTCCCACGGCCTCGTAAAAACCGATTTTAGTCTCCTGAAGACTTTTTCGCCGTCGGTTTGAACAAACTGCAGCTGTGTCTAAATCCCTAATTTGGCTAAGGTTTTACCCGGATATAGCCTGGTTACATCCTAGCCGGTAATAAGATGTAATAAGAAGTTGTGTAAGTCGCTTTGGATAAGAGCGTCTGCTAAATGCCTGTAATGTAATGTAATAACATAATGAAATGAAACATTTCAAGAGTCAAATGTTTATTCTGCAGTTGGCAAAAAAAAAATTGTATTTGACTACAATAAATTCCACTCACTAGTACTTTAATTGTACTGATTCACAGATTTTTCACAAATTCTTTGTTATCTTAGTTGTCTTAACTCTTCACATTTTTTTAATGATGATTTCACTTTAGTTTATTTATTAATACGTGTTACATTTATTATATATGTGGACAGCTTTTTTTGTGCAATCTGAATCGTTGCAAACATGATCATCCCACTGAAATACAGCATATACTTTTGCTAAAACTGAAAGGCCATTATTAATGTGTCGTCTGTGGTTTACTATAGTTAATTGGGCGACAGTGTTCCCCTTCTGGGTGCAGAACTGACACACAGAAGCTAATATGCAGACAGAGGTCCCAGTGCCCAGAAGAATGACATCAGAGTCAGCAGCAGTCTTGGAGTGCGATGGCAGAATACACTGAAGCCCGAGCAGTATTCGACGAGTACTGTAAAGAGACGGAAAACATCAGATTGTGACCTGTGCACAGATAGTCAAGTCCAATATGGTTGATAAAATAAAAGACACAGGTAATCAGCTAGATTATATGGTGAAAATATGGGAAACCTACGTGTACATTCTTTAATTCAAAATATTTCTTTAAAAAAGTTATAATCTTACTTCCCAAACTGTTTTCAGTACTTTGCAGTACCCTCCCTTTGCAAGGACAACACTATTAATTATTCTTCTAATTTATGATCAGGTTCATGTCTGGAGACTGAGTTACATTACAAAACAGTAAGATTCTGATATCGAAAAAAGTAACTCTCCGAAAGAGGAGAGGGAAGCATTAAGCACACTAATCGCTAGAGGACTAATTATTGAATACCATTTTTTTATTTCATGGTATAACATTGTTGCATTGGTAACTAGTAATGATACTCAAAAATACTCAATTAGGCCTGGATTCAGAGATGGCCAACTTAAGTCATGCGCTTAAGTGGCTCTCCTGCGCGGATTTAATGCGGGATGAGATACGCCGTATTCTAACCTGCCCTACGGGGGTGCGTTTCTCAAAATGTGGGTGGCACAGGGCATGATATTCTAATGACCTGTTTCCTGTACATGCCCCCTAGACTGGGAGCTTACTACTAAAAAAATGTGTGTGGGGGTATACATTTTCAACGTTTTAGTGACATTGACTTTAATAACCGCATTTGCCTATGTAAAATCGTACCTTTGTGCATCGTAGTTGCTCTTGCGTGATGGGGAAGGCAGTGAACGTATTAATCCGTCGCATTGATAAAATAATAATAGCGCATATTGACGACTTGGATATACCCATCACACAATCAAAATAATGAATCGCAGTGGTTGCACGCAATATTATTAAGTAAACAAATAAATCGTTGGATTTACTGGGGAAAAAATATTTAAAAATCTAATCTTTTTTTAAATAATTTTACGTAATAAAGTCATGTAGCCTACAGTGGTTGAACACAATAGCCTATATGCGATGTCTTCAACTTAATCATTTTGGAGAAGCTGTGCTGACACAAATCGTCTCTCTGTCAAAGCGAATATGATCATCTATCAATTAATCTATTTAATATTGGTCTGGTATGATATACCAGACGGTCAATCATAGCCCACTTTTACATATTTTGATAATTCTAAGTAGGCTAGGCAAAGAAAAATAAGACCAATATTATTTTCAAAGAACATGCACTCATTCTAATATCCATTTTTGCGAAAAATTCTGTATTTTTCATAATCATCTATTGGGGGCGCCAGACATAAACTACCTTTTTTTCCGAACAAAGTTGCGCGGAAAAAAATGATTAAGTGAAAAACTCTGAATACGCGTATTTTGCACGACTTGCAGACACGCCTCATTTTCATCAAATCTCCACCCCGTGCGCGTAATGCCGCGTATATACTGGAGAGACGCTTAAAAAAGCGGATAAATCAAATGTCTGAATCACAAATAGCTTAAGCTACATGGAATTTTGGAAGTAAGTCCCATTTGCGCGTGCTTATCTCAACTCTGAATCTGGCCCCTAAGCTTTGCGTAGATGTGGTTTGCGTAGGTGTAGTGCCACACTGTACGGACTGACTCACAGGGGTGCAGTGCCACACTGTACGGACTGACTCACAGGGGTGCAGTGCCACACTGTACAGACTGACTCACAGGGGTGCAGTGCCACACTGTACAGACTGACTCATGTAGGTGCAGTGCCACACTGTACAGACTGACTCACAGGGGTGCAGTGCCACACTGTACAGACTGACTCACAGGGGTGCAGTGCCACACTGTACGGACTGACTCACAGGGGTGCAGTGCCACACTGTACGGACTGACTCACAGGGGTGCAGTGCCACACTGTACAGACTGACTCACAGGGGTGCAGTGCCACACTGTACAGACTGACTCATGTAGGTGCAGTGCCACACTGTACAGACTGACTCACAGGGGTGCAGTGCCACACTGTACAGACTGACTCACAGGGGTGCAGTGCCACACTGTACGGACTGACTCACAGGGGTGCAGTGCCACACTATACGGACTGACTCACAGGGGTGCAGTGCCACACTGTACGGACTGACTCACAGGGGTGCAGTGCCACACTGTACAGACTGACTCATGTATGTGTAGTGCCACACTGTACAGACTGACTCATGAAGGTGCAGTGCCACACTGTACAGACTGACTCACAGGGGTGCAGTGCCACACTGTACGGACTGACTCACAGGGGTGCAGTGCCACACTGTACAGACTGACTCACAGGGGTGCAGTGCCACACTGTACAGACTGACTCATGTATGTGTAGTGCCACACTGTACAGACTGACTCATGTATGTGTAGTGCCACACTGTACAGACTGACTCATGAAGGTGCAGTGCCACACTGTACAGACTGACTCACAGGGGTGCAGTGCCACACTGTACGGACTGACTCACAGGGGTGCAGTGCCACACTGTACGGACTGACTCACAGGGGTGCAGTGCCATACTGTATGGACTGACTCATATAGGTGTAGTGCCACACTGTACAGACTGACTCACAGGGGTGCAGTGCCATGCTGTTCTCCAGCGCTTCCCCTCCTTGTATGACACGGCAGGTGTAGGTTCTGGCCTTTTCATTGGACGGGTTGCTGAGGATAAGGATACACATGCTGGGGGGCTCTAGGGTGACATTGGCCCTCCTCCTGAAATCCATGCTGGGCTGAGCATTGGGTCGAGTGCTTCCCATCAGCTTGCTGTCCTCTTTAAACTCACAGTACGGGCCAGGCAACGTGTCGGTGGGGCTGAACTCACAGTCTATCCTCAGGTTCCTCTCTATTGTGAGACAGGGGTATAACTCCTGCCCCTGTCCTCCTGAGATCCCTGAAACAGAAATAAATTTACTGCATGACATCACAGAATCTTTAATCAGACTGACACGAGGACGAAAGAAAAAGTGTTTAAATAGAAATCTAGCAGTGTAGTGGCAGTGTAGCATAATTATTAGGGAACTGGGCTTGCAACCGTGAAGTCTGAAAAAGGTTCAGTTCCCAGATGTGGCATTGCTGTTGTACCCTTGAGCAAGTTACTTAACCTGAATTGTTTCAGTAAATATCCAGCTGCATAAATGGATGATATGTAAAGTAGACAAGCTATGGCATGCTGGATAACAGCATCTGCTAAATGCTTAAAATGTGCATGTACTGGCATGAGAGACTTAAGCAATATCACACGAGAGGGAGTGCAGGTATACTGTATATCAGCAAACGAGAGGGAGTGCTGTTATACTGTCGCATGGCTGTGATTTGATCGTAGGCGCGTGCCTACAACCTTGCCATAGGCAGGACCTTGAGCGTGATATTGCTTTTATACAACAGTCATACGAGCCTATAAACTATTGATCAAGTAATGATTGAGACAACAGATTGTGATTTTGTAATTTATTTTGCTCCACCAAAAGTTTTTGTTCTTCAGGATTCCATTAAAAAAAATATATCTTTCCCAACAACGTATCAACAAATTACTTTAGCACGCGTAACGTGATTTACTAAGCCCGAAAGCAAGTTTTGGAAAGGTATTTGCGGGTGCATTTTACTACAAATGGAAAGCAGGTATTAAAAGACACACAATCGATAATATGACGGCGGTTATTGTAGCAAGACGAGTACATGCATGTTTAGCTAAGGCTCAAAACACATAAAAAGAGAATTTGTGGATACATACATCATGAACAGTAAGAATAAATTCTGTTTTAATCATGAAGCAAATCGTGTTACAGAATACAAGTGTAACTAGTAGAACCAAACAAGCAATACAACGTCTATTATAACAAACAGTGAATAACAAAGCGAAGAAAAACGTTATCAAATTAAAACCCATCATCAGATGGAAATGTGATTTTATGTGAAACCAACGGCGGGGGTAGTGCTAGTAAGTATAGTTGCGATCGTTTCAGTCCTAACAAACATCTGTAACTAACTGTGTTTTGCGCATGTAAAAATGTGCATTACACAAAGAGGATGTGTTGCGCATGTAAAAATGTGCATTACACAAAGAGGATGTGTTGCGCATGTAAAAACGTACATTACACAAAGAGGATGTGTTGCGCATGTAAAAACGTGCATTACACAAAGAGGATGTGTTGCGCATGTAAAAACGTGCATTACACAAAGAGGATGTGTTGCGCATGTAAAAATGTGCATTACACAAAGAGGATGTGTTGCGCATGTTAAAAAGTGCATTACACAAAGAGGATGTGTTGCGCATGTAAAAACGTGCATTACACAAAGAGGATGTGTTGCGCATGTAAAAACGTGCATTACACAAAGAGGATGTGTTGCGCATGTAAAAACGTGCATTACACAAAGAGGATGTGTTGCGCATGTAAAAACGTGCATTACACAAAGAGGATGTGTTGCGCATGTAAAAAAGTGCATTACACAAAGAGGATGTGTTGCGCATGTAAAAACTTGCATTACACAAAGAGGATGTGTTGCGCATGTAAAAACGTGCATTACACATGTGTTGCGAATGTAAAAAACAAGTGCACCACACTAAGAGAGGGAAAATGTCTCTTACCCAGCATAAGGACCAATGCCATGGAGTAAAAACACTTCATGATGCCTTGTTTAACCTCTGGGTCAAAGACAACACAGATTCCAAATTAATTAACAGTGATTATAAATGAGTGGTGACCCATGACCAGCAAATAGGGGGGGCAGATGTCTTACCTGTAAGAGCTGAGTCTCTTTATTTATTTATTTATTTATTAAATTTTGTAAAATGTATAAAATTGTCAATTCACATGGGCATCAACCCCCATACAGTGATTCCTTAATTGTTTCTAATGTTTTACCTGTAACTGTTTGTCATTATAACAAGAGTATCAAAGTAAACCCATTCTTTATAACTAAAATAAACTTTTGCGAAGTGCCCAAAAGTCAGATGATTCTGTGTCTCATTAAATGTGATGAGATAAAACGAATGAGAGATTTGTGAGTCATTTATTTTAACTGGAAAGTGTTTTATAGTGCTCTGCCTTCCATATTTGCAGCTCATCAGTCGCTGAACTGGAACTTACAAAACAGTATTAAAAATTCATGAATTTCCTTCCTTTCTGACTTGAAGTATGCAGTGTAGTCCGTAAGTATTTGGACACTGACAATTTTTGTTGTTTTGGCTCCGTACTCCAACACACTGGCTTTGAAATGGAACTATGAGGTTAAAGTGCAGACTTTCAGCTTTAATTTGAGGGATGAAGCGTGTAGCAATTGTAGCCAATTTTATACATAATCCCCCCATTTTAGGGGACCAAAAGTAATTGGACAAATTCATATACATTTAAATAAAGTCATCATACACTGCCTGGCCAAAAATAAAGTTGCACACTCTAATATTTAATTGGACCGTTTTTAGGTTTGATTACGGCGCGCATTCGTTGTGGCATTGTTTCGACAACCTTATGCGACGTCACAACATTTATTTCTGTCCAGAGTTGCATAAATCTTTGGCTGAGATCTTGTATTGATGACGTGAGAGTTGAACCACTCCGTAAAGTCTTCTCCAGCACATCCCAAAGACTTTCAATGGGGTTAAGATCAGGTGGCCAATTCATGTGTGAAAATGATTCCTCATGCTCCCTGAACCACTCTTTCACAATTTGAGCCCGATGAATCTTTCATTGTCGTCCTGGAATATGCCCATTGATGGGATAAGTACATTCAGGGATAAGTATTCAGTACATTCAGGTACTCAGCTGACTTCGGTTTATTGCTGCATAATCTTGCTGAGCCTAGACCTGACCAATTGAAGCAACCCCAGATCATAACACAATTCATAACATAATTCGTCTTCTTGTTTTTTTTATTTTTTTTGGTAACCTTTCAAAATATTGTGTATAATCTACAGTTGAAGTCAGAAGTTTAAATGCACTTAGGTTGAAGTCATTAAAACTCATTTTAACCACTCCACCGATTTTATGTTAGCAAACTATAGTGTTGGCAAGTCAGTTAGGACATCTACTTTGTGCATGACACAAGTCATTTTTCCAACAATTGTTTACAGACAGATTATTTCACTTTTAATTCACTATATCACAATTAAAAAAAAAAAATTTGGGTCGGATAACCTTTGTATGCCATGACTTCCTGATGTCTGTGACCCAACAACATTAAAAGACTTTCTGGTACTCTTACAAGTGATACTATAACCTCTCTGCATTTTAATGGATCTCTATGGGAATTGGGGGGTGGGACTAGATTTAGCTGTAAATTACACTGGAACAGTATGGAACACATAGTTGGCTAAATGGCTTTAAGTCATCAAGGGTCTGACGTATCAAACAGGCCTTAAATCATCACTCTGCTGCCAGAAATGCAGTGGATATGGATGGATAACTTGAAGGGTTTCTTCTACTGGCTTATTTTTCCATAGTTTAATAGGAAAATTTGTCAGGAGAAACAACCCTTAAAGTGATCCACCCATATCTACTATATATCTGGCAGCAGAGTGATGGTTTGAGGCTCGTTTGATACCTCAGACCCTTGATGACTTACAGCCATTTAGCCAACCATGTGTTCCATACTATTCCTGTAGTATAAAACAAGTACATGAAAATATGATATTAAGAGTATTTTGATGTTATTGGGTCACAAGCATCTGGAAGTCATGGCATGCAAAGGATATGCAACCAAATATTAAATATGATGACTTTATTTAAGTTTATGTTAATTTGTCCAATGAATTTTGGTCCCCTAAAAGTGTGGGGGGGGGGGGCTTGTGTAAAAATGGCTACAATTGCTACACGCACGGTTCCCCTGATACGGATGTAAAAACCCACAAATTAAAGCTGAAAGTCTGCACTTTAACCACATAGTCACTGTTCCATTTCAAATCTAATGCGCTGGAGTACAGAGCCAAAACAACAAAAATTGTGTCACTGTCCAAATACTTTGGGACTGCACTGTATATGTTGGTAAAATCCACCCCAATCTAGACAAATGTTATCAGAAAACTACCTAATACGTACACTGTTACGTACACTGTAACCAACTGGACACTCTTAGAAATATCTATAGGTGATTCAGGAAATTGCAGTATTTTGCCCTCTGTACGTTTTCTTTTTTCACTATTTTCACAGTCTGTTAATGTTTTTTGGAAACCTTTCAAAATATTGTGTATAATCTATACTCGTGGCAAAACTATTTAAAAATTTTTTTTAGCTGTTCAACATCAGAAAATGTTGAGTCACAACTTGTGCTAAGAACTTTGGGTACTTAGTGAAAAGAAGAGTAACTTCTGAACTTGTGCATTTTGATTACCAGTATTGAATAAATATTTGCATGTCTTGGGTCACGTGAGGGTCATCCATTTCTATGGGTATACAGATACTTAAAATTTTTACTGTACGTTTATGTTTGCCCTTCTAAATTTAAAAACTACTTGGCAACTGCTACCTAATTCAAACGGAAATTGAAAACAAAACAATGACGAGATTAGAGAACAATTATAAGCAATGTTACCAAACATTCACCGAATATAGAAAAACCATAAAAAATTGGAAGTAAACTAGTAACAAAGTAATATCAGCAATATAGATAGACAATAGATGCTAACACAATGTTATGTGAACTGGTACCTCAGCATATATTATATGATGTAACAGCATCTGACCCATAAATCGTTGCATTATGCTTAAAGGCAATACCGTTCTAGAATAATCTAAAATTAGACGGAGGATGACCGTGCGCACTGGCTTTCGCCTCCACGAGCAGCCAGGGATCCATAACTATTTGGCCTAATGTCCAACCAAATGACGTTAATGAAACAAATTATTCTGCCTTACCTGTGAATATATCCGCTTCAATGAGCTTATCATCAGACCAGGTTCCTCGAGAGGGTAGATGTGACCCTCTGCTGGCTGGTGAAACGAATGCCTCCGTGCGCACGGCGAGGTGAGCCAAGGGTAAATCTAGAAATAGCTGCGCCTCATCAGCATTGTCTGCTGTCTTTCACGCGCTACAGATATACCACAAAGATAATGGCAACACTTTCCAATAAGGGGACACACCTCATGCCTTAACTAATGCACTCATCATGGTTTAATGCATGAATTAATGCATGATGTATCATGAACTCTGTGCGGCTCAATATTAATAAACGATCAAGCCATTATTAATTCATGTGATTACTGTACACTTAATGCATCATCAATTAATGAACATTAACTCATAGTTAAGTCATACATTAAGTAACATGTCATCAAAGCAGCTGCAAACCAGTTAGGTAGACAAAAGCTTCTCAGACCATCAATGGTGGATTTATCCATTTTGGGGCCGCCAAAACTCCTCCTGACAGCGTGCTGACAAAGCTGTTCGCTTAAAGGAAAATTCTGCCAGTGTGGCTTCTAAGCCCCCTCCCCCCTCCTATCATTTACCTGTGGAAAGGCTTTTTCCCTTGTGCAAATGGTGACAGTAATATCATGTTTTATGTTATGTTAATTTATCTTAGAAAGTGCTTAATTAGTAGTTATGTTCAATGATAGCCTATATTTGCCAATATTCAGTCATTCAGACTATGCTTCTGGGCGAACCCAACAGTAGGCCTATCTCTAATGTGTCATAAAAAAATCACACTTAATAGATTTGATGGTGGTCTTTGTAAATAATATGGAGTCAATGTGTGTGGATTATGACAGCCATTCATCTGTTTTAGAGAATGAGTACTTTGTACTTATTTTTCAATGATATAGTTACCAATACTCAAGGTTAATATATACGCTATTTGTTGGAAAAATTGGGTCAGGGTTGAGTGCGATACCCCAAAAACATCCAGTAAGTGGCAGTTCCGAGATCAGAAACAACCTTGTTAATGATAGGTCAGAGGAGAATGGCTAGACACATTCAAGCTAACAGAAAGGCCAAAAAATAAAAATGAACAACAGTGGTGAGCAGAGTATCATCAGAGTATTATCACTGAATGCATGTGTTGAACCCTGAAAGCAACAGAAGATTAGATAATACTAGGTAGGTATTCCTAATACAGTAGATACTGAGTGTACATTGTAAGGAGTTCACCATTTATAATTAAATTTCATCATTAATTCACACATGCGATCACCATTACTTCCTAAGTACTTGGCTGACTTGTGTCCCTCTAAGTAAAGTCATGGCATGATACAAATTTGTAAATGATTACTTAATGTAGATTGATAGGAGGCAAGCATTTGTTAACCATGAGTTCATCATTACTTAATTATGAGTTCAATGAATTGTGACCCTTCAAGTAAAGTCACACACGATTCTTCATATAGTAATGATTACCCCATCATCACATCACTATTACTTAATAAATAGCTCAATGATTTCTGCACCCTTGAAAACCTAATATTAAAATAAACCAGTCAAAAGTCGTCCAAATAGAACATCAATGTTTTATTAATTATACATGTGGAACACAATTTATTAAGACATTCAAAAGGACCTCACTCCCATTTCCTCTCAGTCGCCATATCAGATTTTTATAAATCCCCTTAGCCCTCTCTATATTTTGTGTATGTCCCCCACTGTTAGGATCAATAAAGCTCCTGCTGTGGTTAACAATGAAATGTGTGTATCCGGCAGTGGCAACGCCACTGATCACTTATTATTGTGGTCCCCCGACGAACGTGTCTTCAAAATTTGGGAGCAGTCTTCACCAGTCTCAGAACCTCTGATACCTCAAAATCCCAAAAACGCATTTCCGCCTCCTCCATGTCTTGCCATATCTCCCACGACCCTACTGTTAAAAGAAGATAATTTACAAATCAAAACTAGAATGGCACTCAGAAAGATAGACACCAAAAAAAAGGCAATACACTGAACTCTATGATATTTAACGGACTTAACCGCTTGCTTCTATTGCCAAAGTTACAGCAACTAGGGATGTTAACAATTAATCGACTATCGATTAATTGCTAATAAGAATTTAATCGATAAGATTTCAAATGAAACAATTAACTGAACAATCTGCGGTCTTGTTTCAACGGGAGTTTTTTGCGAAATGTAATCATGGTTTAAGGTCTCCACGCGAGGGCGCCAAATTCAGCCTAGTGTAACGATGCGTTCTCACAGCGAGCAACTGGTCGCTGAGTCGGTCACTTCTACTAGGCTGGGGGCGGGGCAAGAGCTTCCCGTTGTGTCATCCAAGTCAGTTCGTGCAGCTACAATTTTTTGATAAAGAGAAACAACGGAAATAGCCTACGTATAACAAAGACATATTTGCGATTCATCCTATTCTTTATAGTTATGTCATGACACTGATAATGATGTGTTCTCGCTAGCTAGCGATAGGCTAGCCTATATCTATCTTCGTCGCAAGCTACCGATCTTTATCTATCTACGCTAGATACATAGATAGATGTATGTATAAAACTCAACATTTATTTTTTGGCTCAATGTGATATTGGTAGAACAGCTACACATATCCTTTAAGGTTATGTTATACATTGAACAGGATGTGGTAGGCTTGGACCATTATTATTAGCTTCTACTCCATTGCTGCAATTTGAGTGAAATCGGGCGGAACAATTATTCACGAAATGGTTTCGTGTCGGTTGGGGAAATATGAAGTGTGGAACTCTGATTGGCTGTTACGGCCGATGGTCGCTCAAAAGTTAAGTTGCGGGCAACATTTATCGGCCGATTTTGGTCGCTCAGTTTCCTAGTCGCTCAGGTCGCTGACCGTCGCTCAACTTCATAGAGAATTAATGGACTTCCGGCGACTGGGCGACCGAAGTTGCTGGATGTGAGAACGCAGGGTAAGCCATAAAGTTGAGCCTACACAAGAAGACACAAAAATGAAGCGGGCAAAACTATGATGCCCATTGCAATACCTGTGGTGCTGTTTTGAAGTATAACTACTTCGTTAATGTAGCCTACCACCTGAAAAGCGTACATCCAACCGTGCTGTCAGGGCAAAGTGGATCGCAACCTACCATCACCTCGGTGTTGGCAAAGAGGGTATGTGACGATAGACGAGCGGAGGGTATTACTCAGAGGTTGATGGTTGAAAAGGACATGATGCCAATAAGCACCATTGACGGTGAAGGATTTCGAGAGCTAATAAACGGGCTGCGCACACGACTCGCTCCCGACCACGTAGCTTAAATGTTCTTGAATAAAAATACGTAGGTCTATCTAGTATGCATATGAGGAGCCTATTCAAAACATAATAGCCTATGATTTAAGTTGACTGTTCTAGGCTACCGTTTAACTGTCGCCTTTCCATTTCAAGAGAGATTATGTTAATGCTGCTAGCGGCTAGCGGAGCAACGGTTTCGCTTGCAACAGATGAGACGGAGCGCAATTTATTTTCTGTTGAAGTAGCCTATACACGCCTTCATATTCTATTTTTGTTACGCTACAATAATGCCTGTTTCTCAAATGTTACAATAAATCTTTGATTGAGGAATATAACATGCATTTTGTATTCTGTATATCATAAGCTATATTTAGCTTTTATGTTATCAATTAATCGACTATTGTTTGTTAAGGTTAACAACTATCGATTAAGGAAATTCCTTTAAATTTGCATCCCTAACAGCAACCAATATGGCTTCCAGTGCAATGCACCTCTCAATTTCCGCTTGGGCTATAATTTAGAAACCCCTGCCTTTTTCTACCAAAACTAAAGTGTTAACAGTCATATATTAAAACCAGGTATATCCACAATACATATAAGAATAATAATCAATGCGAGATTATACTTGACACAATACAAAACTAGTTGTTGTTTTACTCATCGGAGATTACTCTAGTTGGTCTTCTTGAACACGTGATGATAACTAGCTGACAGATAGCCTACAGAAATCAGTATGAAAAGGTTTAACTACATGTAGGTTTATTACGACATCATGTAAAATAGTTGAATCTAATTCAGTTCAATATTTTTTTTTTGTCCGAGATCACCGAAATAAAGTTAATGAGTTTTCTTGCACACTGAATATGCACGCACAGATAGGAGGCAAAAGATCACATCTATCACCAGAGACCGTTTTAACACACACACATATATTTCTGGTGGCAACTGAAGAATAACTAAGTTATCCTTCCTGAGCTCACATGACAGGGTAACGTTAGATACATACAGATTTTACTCCGAAAAACATTTCTAAGGGAATTATGCAATTTAACATTTGCCTAACTAGCTACTGTTACAGTTAGCAGCAATATGCAAATCCTTTCTGTGTTCTAATACTAATGCCACTGAACTAGCCTAAATAAATTGGGCATTCGCAAGCCAGCAAGCAAAATTACAAGTGATAGTAGGCCTCATAGTTTGTGTCTGAGATTGATTCGCTGCTACGTCAATTTTTTGGGCAAACATAGCCAACATTGAACGCATTTACAATGAGCTAACTAGCTACATAAACTACTTACCGGAATTTAAGTAACATTCATGTAGTTTCAGAGGGTTAAAAGCATTTGTTTTGTCTAGGATCTTCTGCAGCTTATTCACATTTGCTAGCTGGATTCATACCATAGACAGTCTGTAGAAAGTAGATCCATACCACAGAGTTCTGTCAAACATTTTAGATATATGACAAGATACAGAAATGACGCTTTTCCCCTTTGGATGTTTTGTCCGTACAAGAGACGCGCATCTGCCCGGTGCTAGCCGGTTTTAAAGTTGGTTTTCGTTGGATAGTCACAATCATAACGGGTTGTAAGTAGCGGTACTGGGTCCTGACAACATAGGCATATATAATCTAAAAAGAAAAGGGAAACTTTTAATTTCGTCTGTCTGATAATGACCCGTTTAGCGAACTGTTTTGTAAAAACTTCCATTGACTTCCATTCATTCAACTTCTTCTTCTTCTTCATGTCCGGCCATCTTCTATATCTCGTCTTTCCAGTGGTTGGCGCAGGCGAGCGCGGCAGCAGTTGGTTCGGCCAGGTCATCTCCGGTACATTGTGGGGCCTGGGTACAGTTCATGAGGTGTTCCATTGTTTGGGGTTCCCCACACGCACATGCAGCGGAAGATGTTATATTCCATTTCTTCATGGATGCCCTGCAGCGTCCTTCACCAACCCGTAGTCGATTAAGAGTCTTCCAGACAGCCTAAGGTTGGTCATGGCCGGTGGCGATGCATTCATCTGGGATGATGCCTCTCTCCCGCCACTGGGTTGTCTGGCTGCCAAGGCTGTTCCATTTCTTCTGCCATTCGGTAATCCTGGCATCAGTTGGAGTGGTCTCCAGAGCTTCAGTGGTGTCCAGGAAGCTGCTCCTGGAGCTGAGTCGCTTCCAGACAGCAGTGTGTTCATGGAGTAGATGCCAGTTGTCGATAGCCTGCTTTGTGCGCTCAGCTTTTGTGATGATTGTCCTGCGGATGTCAGGGGGGGCGACGCCAGAGAGGGCATAGAGGCAGTGTACGGGGGTGGTTTTGATGCACCCAGTCACTATCCTGCAGGTCTCATTGAGGATAGGATCTAGTTTGTGTGCATGGCACGATCTGCTCCATGCTGGGCAGGCATATTCGGCAGTGTAAAAGCACAAGGCCAGTGCTGACATGCGCAGTGTGCTTGGGTGAGCCCCCCATTTCGAGTTAGTTAGTTGACGTAGGAGGCTGTTCCTGGTGGAAACCTTGGCTCTCGTCTTCTGGATGTGTGCCTTGTAGCTGAGGGTACGGTCTAAAGTTACTCCCAAATAGACTGGGTGCTGGTGGTTTTCAAGCTTTATCCCGTCCCAGGTTACATCGAGCTCCCGTTTAGCTTCTCTGTTCTTTACATGGAAGCTGCAGATTTGAGTTTTCCCAGGGTTAGGGCGCAGATGGTTTTACATTACATTACATTACATTATAGGCATTTAGCAGACGCTCTTATCCAGAGCGACTTACACAGCATTTTTTTTGCATTTATACATAGTATCCATTTACAGCTGGATATATACTGAAGCAATTCAGGTGAAGTACCTTGCTCAGGGGTACAACGGCAGTGTCCTACGTGGGACTTGAACCTGCGACCTTTCAGTTACAAACCAAGTTCCTTAACCACTGTACTACACTGCCGCCCGCCCGTTTTCCAGATAGTACGCAGACATATCTGTCAGGCCTCGTTCCAGGGTTAACTCCACTTCTGGGAAGGTGCGCTGCTGCGTTGTCAAGGCCAGGTCATCCGCGTAGATACACCTGCCGCAGCCTTCTGGGAGGGGCTGGTCGTTGGTGTAGACATTGAAGAGGAGAGGGGCCAAGACACTGCCCTGGGGCAGCCCGTTGGTCTGATGGAACCATCTACTTTTCCTGTTGTTGAGAGTGACGTAGAACATCCGGTTGCTCAGAAGACTTCTTATGATGTTACAGAGTTTAGCATCCGCTGTCATGTCGTAGAGCTTTTTCATCAGTAGCCTGTGTTGGACGGTGTCATAAGCTGCTGACAGATCTACAAAGGCAGCGCCCGTGATCAGCTTCTTCTGATATCCGTCTTCGATGTACTGGGTGAGGTTCAGTAGTTAGCCTGTGCATGATTTTCCGGATCTGAATCCAGCTTGATCTTTGATTAGCTCAGAATCTATCTGGGGGATAGTCAACTGAGGAGCAGCCTCTCGAACAGCTTGTAGGTGATGCATAGTAGGGAGATGGGCCGGTAGCTTTTGGGGAGATTGGGATCTTTTCCAGGTTTTTGCAGAGCAATAATGATAGCTTTCCTCCAGATTGGTGGAATGTGCTGGGTAAGGAGGCATGTGTTGTACATGTTAAGAAGCCATTGTTTGGCACCTGGGCCTAGGTGGGTGATCATTTCCGTTCGCATATCATCGGGGCCCGCAGCTTTTCCCAGCTTCATGGTGTTAAGTCCTGCTTCAAACTCCTCCAAAGTGAAGGGCTTGGTTAGTATGGACATGTTCTGCTGATTGCCCGGGATGACTGTGGAATGATGTTCTCCTTTGGCCTTGCGCCTCCCTGCTCGTCTTCCGTTGGCCACCAGTTGGCTTCCGACCTGGTTTGGTGTTATGTCGGATACAGTGGGTGGTGTGATCTTATCACCATTTAGTTTCCGAATGGTCGACTAGGCTTTTTTGCTGTTCTGAGTCATGTTGATGTTCTCTATAACTCCATAATCAGACATTTGTTGTTTTAAAAGCAAACAGCTTTGTCAGCACACTGTCAGGAAGAGTTTTGGGGGCCCCAAAATGGATAAATCCACCACTGATGGTATGAGAAGCTTTTGTCTACCTAACGGGTTTGCAGCTACTTTGATGACATGTTACTTCATGTATGACTTAACTGTGAGTTAATGTTCATTAATTGATGATAAATTAAGTGTAAAGTAATCACATGAACTAATAATGCCTTGATCCTTTATTAATATTGAGCCACACAGAGTTCATGATAGATCATGCATTAATTCATGCATTAAATCATGATGAAATCATGATGAGTCATGCATTAGTTAAGGCATGAGTTGTGTTCCCTTATTGTAAAGTGTTACCAAGATAATAGTATGATTCGCCTAAAACAATTATCACAAGCCCAGATTAGAGAATTACCAATGACAATTAATAATAATAATAATAATAAATATAGCCGCAAGCGGCAATTGGGGGGTTGAGCCGTTAAAAGCCTAAAGAAAGTCTAGTATATACGACATTTAAGAATATAAAAGCAATAAGACATGCAGCTGTGCAATGATACACATTCTACACAAATCAGAAGAATATTTCCTGTTTAACATTGAAAAACAATGTATGTCTATAGGTAGTCCATTGACTCGAGTGGCTAACTTTTGTGTTGGTAGACCAGGTAGCCTACATCAGAATGCTATAGGTTGCGATGGGAGGCAGTAATTATACCGGACAACAGCAGAATGACCAAACCAGAGACAATGGCGTGAGACTAAAACCTCTCCCCTCCGTTTATTTAAAGCAAGAATACATTTTTCTATTAAAAATAAAGTGTATTATTACACTGTAATATCTCAGTAAATTTTTTTATTTCCCATTTGTTTTCTAATGAAATCTCTAATAAATTTTATGTATCATCCATCAGTCTCTAGTGTAAAGGTACACTATCCAAAGCAAACCGTTAAAAAATTGTGTTGCAGCGAAGCTACTAAGATGCCATCTTGCATTACCCATGTGCCCCACTGGCAATTGTTTATCCAAAAAAAATTAGCAGAAAATTAAGTCACCAGCAAATTAAAAATGCCATCATATTCTAAATAACTCAATGCATTCAGTATACATTTGCCTTTTCATTTTACCTTTAACTGAAATATGGCTCCTACAAATATGTTTTCAGCTAGCAGCCGTAATAACCATGTCATGAATCAGCACCCTTCCATAACCTATTATTAAGTAGGCAGGATGAGAAAGTTGTTAAGTAGGCAAAAATATTTCTAAATGTGGTATACGTAAAAACCCCCGTACAATATAGAGTGAGAATGAATTCATTGGACAGTGACACATTTCTCCGTAGAGCCGTTTTGCAGCGCCACAAACTTATTTGATCTGACCCTGCAACAAATGCGCTCAACACTGACGCCGCTGGCCGGGGTTGTATTTTAGGAATCACTAGTTTGTATTGAAATTATTGGATATAGCTCGATAAAAGTATGGATTACGGACAAACCGTTCATAGCGTTTAAACGTCCGTGCTGCAACGCCGTTGTGGCTATAGCTTAAGATACTGTGTCTATGGGGGGCAATGCCCCCCCCCCAAATGCTCCCCGTACTCCACCCAAAGCCAAATCCCAAAAAAATTATAATCAGACAATATGAAGTCGGCGCCTATTAGAGCTACAGACGATTAGGCCAATCATAAAAATGCCACATCGAAATATAATATATTTCTCTAATATCTGATTGGTTGGTTTGGCCATATATAACACATGGAGACAGGGAGAAAGAGAGGTCAGTTTCTTTGATCAATCTATGCTGTCTCTTCTTGATAACTGTAACTGTTACACATTGCTTCGGATATAATATTCGCCAGCCTATAGTTTACTCAGTGAGTTGAGGATAGTGGCGAGAGTGTCCGTCTCGGCGATTCGATCTAGCCTACTTATTATAGCTGCGATTCTGCGAAACATCTGCAGCATTGCATTAGCTGGCTGCACGTGTGTGTTTTAGCTAGCCTACTGCTGCCTGTTGGCTAGTCAGCCCTACTTTCCTCAAACTTTGGAATACTTCACATATATTAAAATACACTATCATCTCTCTCTCTCTCTCTCTCTTTCTCTCTCTCTCTCTCTCTCTTACGTTCTCTATCACTGTCACGGCGAAATGGCAGCCGTCAACAGAGGCAAGCCCCCCGGCGTTTTATGCATAAAATGTATATATACTGTATATTAATGAAATTATGAGCCAATTACATTACCTTAGTTTCACACGTAAATCAAAAATAGCATAGAGACTGAAATGATTAGTAAGTAATAAGGAATAAGTAAGATTCTATAATAATGATATTTAATTGGGCATTGATAAAGGGAGGGGGGGGGGGGTGTATGGCTAAAATATAAATTAAAATGATGGGCCAGTTACAGTAACATAGTTCCACATGTAAATAGAAAATAACACAAAGAGACTGGAATGATGAAGGAATATAGCTCATCTTTAATATCCTTATTACAATATAAGATTAGATAGCGTAATGATTTGGTATTATTGGGCATAAATAAAGTTGTCCTCCTATAATATGAGGGGGGTGGAGGTGGGTTTAAAATATTTTCCACTAATATACTGATTAGCCTTTAATTAGTGTTTTAATTAGCAACTCCAATTGCATAATTTCTTTATTTTATCCTCTCAGTTGGATAATTATTCATTCATCTTGATTGTGCCGTTTGAGTGTCTACAGAGTCCCACTGGAGAATAACAGGTGAATTAGGAGTTTAAATCTCTGCGAGTCACGTGGTTAAGATAAACTGTTGGCCCTGTGATAGGTCATGGCCAATTTCATAAATTTTATCCCCGGACCATGTATATAGAATTTCAGGGTTGGATTGAGCCATTAAATAGAATAACATTTTTAAGGTTTATAGCAGCCCCCGTGGACAGATTTGGACATACTTTTGCCATGCATTCTCAGTGGTATCAAATGTTATATGACATTAAAACTGAATGAATAAATAGAAATTTTTATTATAGCTCCACCATGAGGCTGATTGAGGTGAGATTTTAAACACTCTTCATTTCATACATTTATGAGTGTGCCAAGTTAAGTCTCTAAGATGTACCATCTCACAGGAAACTTAGCAAACACGTGGAGAAAAATAAATAAATTAAAAATGAAAAAACTTGTAAAAACCAGTGGAAAACAATAGGGTTTTAGCCATTCGGGCTCAACCCCTAACTAGATTAACAATTCCTAAAGAAATTGTAGGTGTGGTTGCTTCACAGTGGTATCATTTGCTGGAAATGGTATAGAAAGATGGTAATAGGCTATGCATGGTATAGTGTGAGGCGGTAAATAAAAGGTGGAAATGGTATGAAGTGGTAATGTGGTATAAAGGGATCTAAAGAAGGTGAAAGTGTTGACATATGGTGATGTATTTTGTGGTAAGTAGTCTAAAGAACCTGGAAGTGATATAAAGAAATAATGAATTGTGATGAATGCACAAAAAAGTAATGTCAAATAATCTGGGATAGTATTGTTAGGTCATAACAGTGTTGTAGAGAAAGACATTGTGATGTCATAAGCAGTGTAATATGTTACAGCATCCACATTCTATTGCATCGGTTTTCAAAACGTGCCCATTGACTCCCATTAATTTTTTTGGCGATAAAAGGTAAATTATCTAAATAAGTGTATATGGTATAAAGGTAAAAAGCAATAGCAACCTGGAGGGTGTATAAAGGTATTGTCATGGTTCGTGGGTTATTGTTTTTTTTTCCCGTTCTGGTTCTCGTCTTTTATCCATCGGATTTTTTCATCGTTCCGTCCCGGGGTTTTGTTTCGCCTCGCTCATTATTCAGATCACCTGTGCTACTGCCTGCGGGGGTATTTAAGTTCCTCACTTCCGCTTCTCCAGTGCTTCTTTATCATCTATTTGTACATTGAGCCAGGTATAGCCAGGTTTAAGCGACCTCGTGATATTAACTTGTTTATGTTCACGAGGGACTTGCTTTTAGCTTCTTCAGGTATAGGATTGCATTTCCTCCTGTTAACGTTCTGCGCTATTTATTTCCATGCTGTTCTCTATGAGACAGTGTTTTCTTTTGGTGGTTTTGTTTTGTTTCACCTTCTATCGGACATTGTAGTTTTACGTTCCGAAGGTGTTTTCTTTGCTTTTCTAGTCTTCTGTTTGGGCTCTAGTATTGAGTTCGGGAGATTTGGATTTGTGTTTCACTCGTTCTATTCGAGTTCGCCCTATTTTCCTGGGTAGATTTAATTTAGCTGTTTAGCTATCAGGAATTAGTTTGTTTTTCTTTTCTTCTTTTCTTGTTATATCTCCCTCACCTCTGCGTTTGATTCTCCGCTACTAAATCCATGGATAGGTTGGCAGTCTGAAGAGCAATAGATAGTTTGACAATCTATCAGAAAGATAGCTAGCTAGGAGAGCCAGTGCAAATATGGATGTCAAATTAATCCAGATAAAATCGATAGTGCCTAGAACTAGTTTTCACTAAAACTAAAACACTACTAACAACACAATACACCACCAAGTTTTGTTTATTGACTTTCAGTCTAACTTCAAAAATATATGCATTTGAACTTCAGCAAATCTGAGAATAAAATGCCCTTGGCATGTAGACTGGACATACTAAATTTCAGCTCATACAACAGCTGAGAAATCCCATTGCATGCCTGAAAATAACATCACTAAGTAAGGTGTCCTTATGTTTCCATCGTAACATTATATTTAACTACTTCTAGAATTAAAAGCTTTTAAAATATTTTTAACCTCGTTGAACAGGTGGTCTAATTCTAAAAAGTGCCTGTTCACCACCATAAGGCTCATTAATTATTCTGGAGTTTGCCAGTATTGCTTTATACAGATATGATAGACGAGTCAACAATGAAGACACAGCGTTGATAAATCTGCTACATACATGATTTTTTCATGTGAAATGCATCCAACCTGTCATTCAGGTATATTTTATTTTGTGATAAATTAAAGATTTTTGTATGATTTGATGTTGATTGAGGCCCTGGATTTCGTTTTTTTTCTATTCTCAGTGTCTATGACTGCAGTTTGTACAAGCAAGCTTCCTCTTGTTAATCATTATTTATATAATGAATTATGATACTTTTGTAGGTGCACAATAAGTTTCTTGCCAACATCTTCAGTACTTTTTAAAACAGCCTAATGCTACTAATTTTACTGTACTTTTTCAAATACATTACAAATACATTTCAAATAAATTGTTCTTATTTGAATCAAAACAAAACAAACGCTCAAAATATGATGAATGCTGCAATACATGCTTTTATGTGCAATAAAATGTTTAATGGAGGTGACAGGATGGAGGATGTAGTGATACATGCTTTATTGTGTAATAAAATGGAGGTGACAGAATGGAGGATGTAGCGACACATGCCTTAACCCCTTCACGCAGAACCCCTAGTGGCCATAGCGCCTAGGCCATGAGATTGATCTACGGATGGTGCATCCCAATACTCAAAAAATTAATGCTCCTTTCCCCCTTACCTCGGAAACAGATGTTTGTGTTTTAATCTAATGTTGCTGATTTGGCTACATATTACTTACAAATTGATTAATGTCTCGACACAAACCGCAACGTTAAGGACATTGTATACTGTACATGCAACAACTTGTACTTGAAATGTTCAGGCAGTTTTGCATACTTCCGGGTAGGAAAGGAGTGGTAGTAGGGGAGTAGAGGAAAGGAGGTGGGAAGTGAAAAATATTGGAATGCACCCTGAGACATTCATTGCTCCTGCAATGAAACTATGAGTGGAAACAACAAACTCAGTGTTCTAGCTTTATTAGGACATGATTCATGACAACTATACACAATATGAAGTTTCTAAGTGCCACTATTTTTGAATAGCTAGACCATTTAACAAGCAACCCCCCAATTCAGTCTCACCTGCAGCTATACTGACCCATGCGTGACATAGTGGACAATAGTGTTAATCTCGGAGTAATATTTTTTCACCACTAAAGATTTGTATTCTATCATAGCAATAAGGTAAAGCCAAACAATAGCTGGAACATATGCGAGTACAGCCATGAAAAGTCCTGCTCACTAGAAAAATAAACAAGTGAAATTCTTGTGTAATTATAACATGTCATTCTACTATCATTATCTGCTACTAAATATGAAATAAAGGTACAATCCTACCATTGGTTTTACACCATTGTTTTTTTAGTGATGTCCCTTTCAAGATTCAGTGATCATTTATTGTCTTAGACAATCCATTTGAGAAATACATGCCCCTTTATAATGCTAATACACCTTCTGAAAACCCCATGCGTAAAACCACATGAGCTGTTTGTGCAGCTGTGATGTATTCCAGTTCGCTCTGTTATCCAATAGAGGACATTATAACCTTCACAACGGTGTTTGCAATGTCTTATTGGATTCTTTATTGTATAAATTACAGCCAGGCATAACAGCATTTAGTTTTATTAGTTTAGTTTTACGCAAACAACTACAGAAAGTGCAAGAATGTACATTCGCTTGCAGAGGCGTTTTTTCACTCCACCACCGTCTTGTGCCATATGTTTGATATTATTTTCACATTTTGAGTGCATTTCACATACTGTAGTGTAAGCGTTCATAGGTGGCTCAGTCATGTTTAAAGGTCCCATGTCATACTATCTTTTGTCAATTTTATATTATTCTACAAGGGCTACCAAGCATGCAAGGTTTTTTTTTAAGGGAAAACGTATTGCAATATATATATATATGGATTTAAATATAAATCCAGTGAGTTTTTTTTACTTTTATAGATGAACAGCCTGTTTGGGGTGGGAATCTTTTTTTTTTTTTCACATGCTCTGCATTGATTGGTTAACTCACCCAGAATCACACAAGCACCCCTCCCATCTCCTGCCTACACGCTCACTCCGAAAAGCGAAGAAACAAACATTGCATTTCTAACCAGCCGGAATCGGATCTAAAATCAATGTCCCCATAAGAACTGCCCCAACGGAAAGTGTTTTATATATAATGCATTGCAAACTATAGGTTCGGCTACCTATAACTAGGGATGGGCATCATTTCATTTAAACAGACATCAGGAAGTCATGGCATGCAAAGTATATGCGACCAAATATTAAAAGTGATTACTTTATTCTACATTATGTTAAACTGTCCAATATTTTTTGATTGTATCCTTTCAAACTCAAAGTGCTAGAGTACAGAACCAAAATAACAAAAAATGTGTCACTGTCCAATGAATTATGGTGCTCACTGTATACTCTGTGGTGATGAAAGGAAAAGGCTGGTGTAATGTGGTGTTATTCTACCCTCTTCTTTTCAGGTTGACAGAAGGGAGGATTTATTTGAATAACATCGTTCAAAACGATTGGCTGTTTTCACAGGAGCCCAGTAATGGCATTGGAATTGAAGCCAATTCTGAACGGACTGTAAAGCCTGGTGATTGTTTTTCTTATACAACAACAAAAAAATTGGAGGTAGTATCGACTTCATATTTTACCAACACATACGTATCATGCAACTCTTCACATCAATGCTAAAAGTAGGTAAACTCCAATTTCTATGTCATGGGACCTTTAATGAAATCAATCCACTTTTGGCACAGAATTGGATCTTTTGGATGGGAGTGCAGCCCGACAGCTGGGAATAGAACATGTTTTATGGGCCATTGCTAGTTATGCATGTTAAACTCATGAATTTAACAGCCTTAAGTTAATGTGCAATTTTCTAATGCAGTGCTAATAACGCACGCACTCGCTCTGAATGCCAACCAGGGCAGTTGCAAGTACCAGAGCAGGCAGGGATATGCAAATAGTTACCATTGATTGGTATATTTAAATTAACCGCCCTTTCGACGTACAAAAGGCAAACGATTCTAAATGATTTGTAAAAGTGTGAGTGGTATTTGTCCTTACTGGTTCATAAAAATTACTAAAGGCACCCAATTAATATTTTCACAGTTCTGTCTCAGTAAGTCTGAGCACAAACATGAAAACATGCAGAGAAACAATCTGGGATCTTTAATGCACCGATTTTCATGAAGCATTTTCCTGATGGTGGAATATTATTTTATTGTAATCTTATTGTACATAATATAGACAACGGTGTATTAGCATGTTCCTGGGCTATACTAGAGCATAGAAAATACTCCAATATTCCAATTTACTTTGCTATGTGCGCTAGATGAATGTAAAATGTTCCTTGGAGTGATTATGAATGGCAACATTTTTGAAAAAAAAAAAAAAACTAGAGAAATGTCATCCCAGAGCATCCAACAAAAGATTACATACTGTAGAGTACAGGAAAAAAGTGATGTTTGATTGAAGTACAGGAGTGAATGATTAGGCTACATATTTAGGTGTGTGTACCAGCGTGATATCAATGTTTTCATCATAAACCATCATAAGGGACGAATGTATATGCTTTATAACGGACAAAAGCCATTTTCTTCACTTTATGACTTTTTTATGGTTTTGGATAGGTTTTTGGACCCATACAGTATCTATCCCCCTTTACCGATAAAAGGATAGTAATTTACACTTGAAAATGTTGCAAAAGTGAGTTTCATGAGTTGATTTGTAGTTAAATATATGATTATTTTATGATTTACAGCAGTGCACAATTTGTCCATTTAGGATAGATTTGGAGACACTAAGGGACAACAGGATACACTACTTGCATTTTGTGTTATAGATCTTTAGTACATCTCTACATATAGTTCTGCATGTTCTGTTTTACATTTGTAGCTCTCAGTATTTCATTGCAAACTCAAGAAAAACAACTTTGTTTTGCATTTTGCATTCTTGCCTAGATTTTTTAAAATTTGTGGCACTTTATTTTGACCTAAATTAAACTAATCTAAGTATAAAGTAATCTTAATATTGTAATGATACAACTGTATTGCTTCATGTAAGCCATAATCCAAGTTTCTGTGATGCTCACACCTGGAGTTATAAAGCTTTAAATAAAACGCCGCTAAATATGTGAGAATTGACCAAATTTGGTGTCTGCGCAAAGGGGTTAACGTGTAATAAAATGTTGAATGGAGTCGACAGGACAGAAAATGTAGCGATACATGCTTTAATGTATAATGAAATGATGAATGGACAGTGACAGTTGATTTGCCTTCATGGCTATTTAATGTTGTTTTTGATGCTCCATTTCTGTCCAGTGCAGGATTGTAAAACAAGCAAGTAGCCATAGTAAACGTTGGCTGGCACCACCTCCAGGCAGCGTCCAGTAGCCCGGTTGACGATCGAGTCATTCTGCAAAGGGAAAAACACACATTTTCAGTGGTGTTATGCTAGTGATGCCATACATATGCTAAGCAAGGCATGTCTGAAGATGGCCTTTCCTCTCCATTTTGTGTAAGAGGTACCTAGGTTAAAAGCTGTGTTTGTGTGTGTGTGGTACCTGGAAGAAAAGCTGTGTGTTTGTATAGTACCTGGAAGAAAATGTGTGTGTATGGTACCTGAAAGTAAAGCTAGGTGTGTGTGTGTGTGTGTGTGTGTGTGTGTGTGTGTGTGTGTGTGTACAGCATGTGGTACCTGAAAGAAAAGCTGTGTGTTTGTATAGTACCTGGAAGAAAATGTGTGTGTATGGTACCTGAAAGAAAAGCTAGGTGTGTGTGTGTGTGTGTGTGTGTGTGTGTGTGTGTGTGTGTGTGTGTGTGTGTGTTGCGCATGTGTGTACTGCATGTGGTACCTGGAAGAAAAGCTGTGTGTGTGTGTGTGTGTGTGAATGTGCGCACGTGTGCGAGAGAGAGAAAAATACCTGGGCGAAATGCCATGTTTTTGTCTGCTCACTGGAGATCTCCTCACAGTTGAGTAGCTGTGGCAGGCTGCTGACGCTGTCATCCACCAGACAGCTGGTCTCTTCCCCTGTACTGCCCAGAGGGCCCAGGTACAGAAGCCCCTCCCTGGTGTACCTGCCCAGCTGCAAGAAAAGTAACTTTTAATTATTTTTTTTATTTTTTATAATTTGTTTCTGATTTTTTCCCCATTTTCTCCCAATTTAGTAGCCAATTGAACCCCTATTCTAATTCAATTCCCCCCGTGTAGCAACCGCTAGAGAACCACCGCTATACAACCCTGTCAGCCGGTAGTAGGAAAGAGGCCGCCACGTCCTCTACAGGGCGCGACTCCTCAAGCTCCTGACCGTGATTCCAACTCGCCCGGGGCCTATTTGTGCAGCGATTCTCTCCGAGCCCCTCCCCCCACCCGGAAGCAGCCGCCAATTGCTGCTCCCACAGGGCACCGGCCATGCTCGGAATTGGCAGGTCCGGGGCGCGAACCCCGATCCTCGGAGTACAACTACAACTACTGAAAGTCAGCGCTCTTACCGTTGTACCACCGCAGCGCCCCCAACTTTTACTTATTTATTGGGATGTCTATTATACAAGTGCAGCTCAAAAAATTTGAATATCGTGAAAAAGTTAAATATTTTTTGTCACTCATTTCTGAAAGTGAAACTCATATATTATATAGATTCATTACACAGAGTGAAATATTTCAAGCCTTTATTTCTTGTAATTTTGATGATTATGGCTTACAGCTAATGAAAACCCAAAATTTAGTGTCTCAGAAAATTAGAATATTGTGAAAAAGTTCAATATTGGAAACTCATGGTGTCACACTCTAATCAGCTAATTAACTCAAAACACCTGCAAAGGTTTCCTGAGCCTTTAAATGGTCTCTCAGTCTGGTTCAGTAGGCTACACAATCATGGGAAAGACTGCTGACTTGACAGATGTCCAGAAGACAGTCATTGACACCCTCCACAAGGAGGGTAAGCCACAAAAGGTCATTGCTAAAAAAGCTGGTTGTTCACAGAGTGCTGTATCCAAGCATATTCATAGAAAGTTGAGTGGAAGGGAAAAGTGTGGTAGGAAAAGGTGCACAAGTAACAGGGATAACCGCAGCCTTGAGAGGATTGTCAAGCAAAATCCATTCAAGAATTTGGGGGAGCTTCACAAGGAGTGGACTGAGGCTGGAGTCAGTGCATCAAGAGCCACCACGCACAGACGAATCCAGGACATGGGCTACAAATGTCGCATTCCTCGTGTCAAGCCACTCCTGAACCAGAGACAACGTCAGAAGCGTCTTACCTGGGCTAAGGAGAAAAAGAACTGGACTGTTGCTCAGTGGTCCAAAGTCCTCTTTTCAGATGAAAGTAAATTTTGCATTTCATTTGGAAATCAAGGTCCCAGAATCTGGAGGAAGAGTGGAGAGGCACAGAATCCATGTTGCTTGAAGTCCAGTGTGAAGTTTCCACAGTCAGTGATGATTTGGGGTGCCATGTCATCTGCTGGTGTTGGTCCACTGTGTTTTCTGAAGTCCACAGTCAACGCAGCCATCTACCAGGAAATTTTAGAGCACTTCAACAAGCTTTATGGAGATGCTGATTTCATTTTCCAGCAGGACTTGGCACCTGCCCACACTGCCAAAAGTACCAAAAGCTGGTTCATTGACCATGTTATTACTGTGCTTGATTGGCCAGCAAACTCGCCTGACCTGAACCCCATAGAGAATCTATGGGGTATTGTCAAGAGGAAGATGAGAGACACCAGACCCAACAATGCAGACGACCTGAAGGCCGCTATCAAAGCAACCTGGGCTTCCATTACACCTCAGCAGTGCCACAGGCTGATCGCCTCCATGCCACGCCGCATTTATGCAGGAATTCATGCAAAAGGAGCCCCAACCAAGTATTGAGTGCATAGAAATGAACATACTTTTCAAAAGGCTGACATTTCTGTTTAAAATATCCTTTTTTATTGAACTTTTTCACGATATTCAAATTTTGGGTTTTCATTAGCTGTAAGCCATAATCATCAAAATGACAAGAAATAAAGGCTTGAAATATTTCACTCTGTGTAATGAATCTATATAATATATGAGTTTCACTTTCTGACATGAGTGACAAAAAATATTGAACTTTTTCACGATATTCAAATTTTTTGAGCTGCACCTGTACATTTCATCAAATAAGTAAGGCCCCATATTGTTTGCAGTTCAACCTTTTTGTCTGCATTCAGATTAAATCTAACGAAGTTGTGATTAAGAATACTAATAAAAAGTATAAAATCATGGGAACTCTTGACATGTTGCCAACTGGGGAGGTTGGACATAATGTTTTAGTAGAAAATATTTACTTGCACTTATAAATCTGCCTTTTCAATTATTATTAGGCCTGCTCTACCTGTGGCCAACATGGTCTATGATATCTGCAGTATTGGAAATATACTGTAATAATGAAAGCCAGTTGTACCTGTGGACCCCAGCCATGGCACGGATGAAGAATCGCTGTGTGGTTCTCCTTTGATCCCTGGTCCATGCACAGATGGCTCACTCGGCTATTGCGAATCTGGGTAGAGTATCAGAGGGAGAGATCACAATATTATTGACTTTCATAGTGGACCCCTTCATACTTTAATTCAGGGCTTCTCAAACCCATGCATCTGCTGGTTTTTAAAACCACACTTGCAACCCCTGAAATATCAGGAGCTCTCAGCTGTTCAGTGCCTCATTGTATCAGAAATAGCTATGCATTACACTAATAAATGTCCCATATTCACAACCCAGGAATATTAGTGAGTCAGATGAAATACTGCCATAATTTGCATTATGTTACACTTTTTAGAAAGAGAAAGCAGTGTTAACGACTGGAAGTCTGGACTCCTGGTCACTGAAACAATACAGGTTTGGACTGTTACTTCGGTTCAATTTCCCACAAGTAAATGCTCAATTCAAAACCTTCCACTCAGGTTTCAAGAAAGAATTATAGAAGTACTTGAGCATGTTTCCAGCAACCCTATTAGATCAAGAGATTGGCTGTAATAAAAGCCAGTGTCCAGAGGGGTGCCCCAGGAATGAGTTTGAGAACCCTTGTGCTAATGCATAATAACCATGAGATAAAATACATCATTTAAGCCAGACTGCTTCAACTATTTGTGTTGACTTAGGGTTCTGTTCCTACAAATATGCCTAAATTTTTAAGCACATCCTGTATTACAGCATTACCTCTTGATACCTCTTTAAATGGATGTATGACAACATGTAAACTGCTGGATATTTAGAAACAAAATCCAGTCCTGGAGGGCCGCAGTATTTTCTGGTTTTCATGTGTTTTCAGCACTAGCGATTCACTTAAGGAAACCACAAAAACCTGCAGACACTGTAGCCCTCTAGGGCTTGAGTTTGACACCCCTGATTTTAAAGAATGAGGCATGCAAATTTAAACTGGTTCCTTCCCATTATTATTGGCCTTATATTCTTGTAGAGCAAAATGTTCTCCGCTTATAGCATAAGCAAGAAGCCTGATGGAAGACTCACTTCCCCATAAAAAACAGTGTTGTTGTATCTCCTCATCTCTGGATAGACGTTGTCTAGGTACCACTCAAAGTTCTTACAGTGCAGGCTTTTCCTCAGGGATATCCTCTGGGAGATGTCACCATAGTCTATTCCATGATTCTGCAAAAGTGAGAAAGAACAGATTTCCTTTGGGATAATGGTATAGGTATATCTGTGTTTTAGATTCATCAATCTAATCATACAATCTTGTTACAATGCATATTGTTGTTTGTTAGGTTAATATTACATATAGTGATTATAAATGGTGATCTTGGTGATCAACAAATTTTTTGTATTTCTGAGAGTAGTCCGCCAAACGATTGTAATGATAATATGACATGGAACCAATAAGTGCAGCAAGATATATTTCGGACCACACAGGATTTTCTATTAAAACACCACCATTTAGATGAACATCACAACAGCACGTTTCCATCCGGATAAAGCCAACGGTGCAGCACTAGACATAACTCTGGTGCCAATGTGTCAGACTCACATCCATGGGGAGGTTCCAGGCCAGATAGACATTGGACTTGTACTCATCCATCCAGACTTCTGCCACACGCAGGGCATTGCGTCGGGCGGGGAACGCAATATCGCTGTGGTACGGCTTCTTCATCCGGGCCATGTGAGCCACCCTGGAGCAGGGCAACACCTCCATACTGCCTCCGCACAGCCAGACCTAACAAACAACAAAGAGAAAGAGAAAGAAAGAGGGTCAATGAGAGAGAGAAAGGGAGAAAGATCGAGAAAGAGAGAGCAAGCGAGAGAAAAAGAAAGTGAGAGAAAGAGAGCAAGAGTGAGAGCGCGAGAGCGACACACATGAAATCCTTGAATACTGCCAAATGGTTTTTAATTAGTGAGAGAGATAAGAGACACTAACCCTGATTCCCAGTTCGATGTTCTCTCCTCCATAGACATCCATGCCATCATCCAGCAAGCCCAGTTCCCCAAAGTATTCACGGTGTGCCACAAAGGAACAGCCAATCATTGCAGGAGTCCTGAAAAAAAAAAAAAAAAAAAACTTTGTGAAGCTACTGCAGGTAGCTGCATAGGATGCTGCATTTTCATGAGCTAAAGTTTAAGCCAATGAGTGTCGAGAAGTGTGTGTGCATGATGTCATCACATTAAATGCATCGTCACAGGTTTCCTTAAATCATTTGAGCGTACAGGTTTAGCGTGCTACAGTTTTACACAGATGAGGGTCACACGGTCAGGCATTTGTTAAAATTGTTAATTTATTACTCCCACAACCCCCTGCTAGTTCCCCCTATCCCGTATAACAGGGGTGGGCAACTCCAGGCCTCGCGGGCGTATGCAGGTTTTTTCTGCCACCAGTTAATAATTATTTAATTAGCCCAATCGTTTACATGATCTGATATTTTAATCTACATTCTACGATATGAACAGCAGCTAATAAATGTTCTTGTGCCGGTATGCGTGTATTGTAGCGTTTTATCGTTCTGTAATTTACAAGTGAATCGGTGATGGTGTATACAACTAATTAGCTGATTGAGCCAGGTTAACTGGTGGCAGTAAAAACGTGCATACACACCGGCCCGCGAGGTCTGGAGCTGCCCACCCCTGCCGTATAGTGTACTCACCTAATAGGTGCAGCTATACCCTCGTCCCGTACAGTATACACCTGATAGGTGCAGGGATCTCCCTGCCCCATACAGCGTACACAGAGGGTGCAGCAATATCCCCATGTCCCATACAGGGTACACACCTGATAGGTGCTGCTACATCTCCCTCATCCCACCACTCTTTAGGAGGGTTGATGTACATGCACCAGAGCTGCCAGTTGTAGCCGTGTCCAGAGTTCTCATAGCGTTCCAGCGCAAAGGTTTCATGCTTGATGTTATCGATGGAGGGGAGGATGATCCTACTGCGGTCCCCTTTAATTCTGGCCAAAACCGGTTCTGCCCTGTCGGGGGAACAGGCCCAAACAGTGGTGCTTTTCAGTCTTTAAAACATGTTCATCCTGATTAATCATTTCCATCCAAAACCTGTTATTTTCAGGTACTGTTACAAGTTACCAGCTGCCTGGTCTTTCCTCATTTGTTTAATTCAATTCACTTCACCAGAAATCTATTCTAGAAAGCTCACAATTACACAGAGCATGGGTTCTGAAGTCTGGTCCTGGAGAGCTGTAGGTTCTGCTAGTTTTCTTTGTTACTCAGCACTTAATTTCTCAATTAAGTTATTGATTTATAGGGTGCAAAAAAAAAGAAAGCAGACACAATGGCCCTCTAGGAAAATGGCTGAAAATCCCTACAATACAGAGAAGTGAAAGTCTATACAGTTTCAGTTTGGGATTATGGTCTTTGCAGTAGACCTTCCACTCCCTGTTTTTAAAACTACACACAGATGTATGTGTATGAGGGCGTGATGCATTACCATGAGGGCGTGAATTCCACATGGGCGTCAAAGAATCCTGTAACTTCCCCAGTGGCCACTTTCCAGCCCTCAATGCGAGCGCGAATGAGCCCTTCCCGTTTCCGATTGCGCACGATTTTCACCAGGCTTGGGTATCGCCTGCTCATGTACTCCTCCAGCGGTGCCTTCAATTGCCCTGGTTCATAGCGGAAAGCAGGAGGAACCATGTGAGCAACCAACCAATCGCATGCAAGACAAAATAAGGTAGCAAAGTTTTAAGCGACAGAGCTGCCAATGCTGAAAAAACAGGGACATTAAGGGCCTGATTTACTAAGACACTAAACATGTTTTTAGAAATTTTTGGAAATGTATTAAAAAACAAAAACTGAAATCGCTCATTTACATAAGTATTCATACCCTTTGCTTTAACGTATTTTTTAAGTATCATATTTTATATTTGGTCGCATATCCTGAGCATGCCGTTACTTCCTGAAGTCTGTGACCCATAAACATCAAAAGACTCTCGATCTTATTTTCAGGTACTGTTACAAGCGATACTATAACCTCTCTGCATTTTAATTGATCTCTATGGGAATTGGGGGGTGAGACTAGATTCAGCTGTAAATTACGCTTGTACAGTATAGAACACAGATAGAGTTTTTGATGTTTATGGGTCACAGACTTCTGACCACTAGGCCCCTGGGTGTTTATAGCGTGAACTAACCACTAAGGGCCCACAGACCCCTTGGTGTTTAAAATGTGAGCTGACCACTAGGGCCCCTGGGCCCCTCAGCGCTTACAGTGTGAGGGCCCCCAGGCCCCTTGGCATTTAAAGAGTGAGCTGACCACTAGGGCCCCTAGGCCCCTGGGACTTAAAGCGTAATCTGACCACTAGGGCCCCTGGGCACCTACAGTGTCAGGGTCCCTGGGCCCCTCCATGCTTAAAGTACGAGCTGACCACTAGGCCCCCCGGGCCCCGCATCGCTTACAATGTGAGGCCCCTCTATGCTTAAAGCGTGAGCAGACCACTCGGGCCCCCGGGTGCTTACAGTGTGAGTTGACCACTAGTTGACCACGGTGCCTACATCGAGCGCAACACCTGGGCCCCTTGGTACATACAGCGCATGCTTAAAATGAGAGCTTCTCGGAGAGAACAGTGATTCTGTACAACTGAGACACTGGTTGGCACGCTACAATATGCTGTGACATGATACAATATTCACCAACAAGTCAGTTCATTCTGCATAACAAGACAGTTTGAAGGGCATCATATTACGGCAAGCCGAAAGCCGTTTGTTATTTGACTTACCATAACTAGCTTTCCCTTTTTTTTTTTTAGCTAGATGCCCATTTTCCCTAGCTAGCTACCCATATGATTCAGCTTGTTAACAGAAATTAGTTAGCTAGCTGCCTAAAACCCAGCTGTCTAACTAGTTAGGTGGCACACAACTTAACTAGTTAGGTGGCATTTGTTCGTGGGTCATCTGTGTGAAAGGGGTATAAGATAAAAGGGTAGCTAGCTACAGTGGGTTGAATAAATGTTAAAACAGCATGCCATAGTCATGATGCTTAAATCAAAGCTACTAGCTAGCTAACTATTAGTGCTATTATTTCAAAACATGGGATGCTGTGGCCGTGGGAATAAAAACCTAATTGAGAGCTTATTAGCTAGCGGTTTTGTGAAACATTAAAAAAAAAAAAAAGCCAAAAGCTATATTTTTTCATACATTAACGCATATATAAGAGACCCAATCCCTACTAAAAGCTTAAAAAAAACCTCATTAATTTTTTCTATAGTCTGTTTTTAGATCCACGGAAGTAGATAATGCTAACATTGACATGCAAATTGTCGACAGCTCTTACAAGGTCTTTTTTCCCCCTCCCCATTAATCGGGTGTGGCCTATGTGCATAGTCGGCACCAAGTAATTCCACTGACTATTACTTAAGTATTGAGCATCCTAGTTCTGAAATATGGACCACAAACATTGGAATACTGGTGCTTCCAAAAGGAAAACCAAAAAAGGAAAACCAAAAAAGGAAAACCAAAAAAGGAAAGGAGGCAAGAGAGGCAGTTTTGGTTCAAAGTGTTCCACTCATTGCTAACTTCTTTCAAAAACCCTCTGATAGTAATAATGGTAACAGCAGCACTATTGTCAGCTGTGAGGAAAGAACTAGCACTAGTTCAGTTTCCAGTAATGTTGTCACTCCCCCAGAGCCATCCTTTGAAGGTGAACCCTCAACAGCTAATGGTATACAACAACTATCATTTACATCTCAAGAACAATTGGGCAGATCACAAGAATCAAATCAGCAACCAAGCCATTCCTGATGCTATGTGGTCACTGACCCTGCATTATGGCAAAGCACTTCCAGTGACATTGTTAGGTCGGTGCTTATTGAAAGAGGAGCAGTCCCCTTCCAAAACCGCAGTGAAAAATACCCAGCTTCAGTCCGAGATAGAGCGCTTGGTGGAAAGACTAGAAGTTTCACCAATGAACGTCTGAACTGGATATTGCCAATTGGCAGAAGGTTTCTAGACCGTGGCTACTGTACTCACCCTCAACAGGTTGTGTGTACTGTTTTGCATGCAAACAGTTCTCCAGCAAGCTCGGTGGCTTTAGTCAGGGGTTTAGTGACTGGAAGCACTCTGAAAAAATAGGGGAACACGAAAAGAGTGCACAACACAGATCATGCATGCTTGCCTTGCACCAGTGGACAGCGGGAATGTGGTGGAGCGATTCCTGGGCTTTGAGCCAATTGAGAGCCACACTGGTAAAAGTTTAGCAGACTGTGTGACTTTGATGGTGGAGGGCCTTGGGTTGGACCTCTCAAACTGTAGAGGTCAGTCATATGACAATGCAAGCAACATGAAAAATACAGGAAAATACAATGGGCTACAGGCCCATGGGAAACAAAAAAACCCTCTGATAGAGTATGTGCCTTGCACAGAGCATTCACTTAACTTAGTTTGTGTTAACACCTTAGACGGCAGTAGCCTAGAGGCTAACAAGTTTTTTAACATGTTGCAGTCACTGTACACATTTTGATCTTCATCCACACACAGATGGGGGAAAGTCTTTCAGAAGACAGAATGTCAGACTGACATTAAAATCGCTGTCCAGTACTCAGTGGAGTGCTCGGGCAGAGTCAACCAAGGCACTGTGGAGAAATTACACCCACATTAGAGAGACCTTCGGTGGTATGTGCAATGATAATGAGCAAAGAGATACTCAAATTGAGGCCGCTGGACTATGTGCTAAATTGGACACCTTAGAGATGGTGCTCATGGTGTTAATTTCTGGGACGTCATACTTGACCGGTTCCACGCTACAAGCATGCACCTACAGAAAAGTAACATTGACATCTCTGTAGCAGCACAACTTTAGTCTTCGTTGAGGTATTTTGTGGCGAAACAGGGAGACCAGTTTGAGGCTTTTGAAAGGGCAGCCTTAAATGTGACGTGTATGTGACGTGTGTCTCCGTCATATAAGCACGATCTTCAGCGAAAGAAGAAACGCAAAACATTTGCAGATGAGAGCTCAGAGCCAGGTGTGACACTTGAGGGGAGGGAGAAGTTCAAAATAGAAACATTTTATGTGGCCATCGATAAGCTAGTGGCATGCCTTGAACATCGCTTGGATGCTTACAAGCGTTTGACCAGTCTCTTTGGAGTTCTGTTTATGTCAGATCAGGTGTCTTAACAGTGATGTCATAGTAGAAAAAGGTAAATGCACTGCATATCCATCAGACCTGGACATGAACAACATTGCCAACAAACTCATCCAATTCAAGCTTTTCATGTCTGACTCGGAGGGTGAGAAGTGCCCAACTAAATTGCTTGAGACATTGCAGGCACTTAATCTGCAGTCAGTGTTCCCCAATGTTTTCGTGGCACTTTGGATTTTTCTAACTTTTCCAGTGACAAACTGCCAGGGTGAGCGTACATTTTCCCTTTTAGGCAGAATAAAAAATGAGCTGCGGAGCAGCATGTGCCAAACGCGTCTCAGCTCATTGTCACTTTTGTCAATAGAATCAGACAGCTAGATTTTGACGATCTAGTGGATGATTTTGAGAGGAGGAAGGCAAGAAAGACCAATATAGAAAAGGGAAGGGGGTGCCCAGGGGCCTCACAGGACCATGATCCGGGCCTGTGTTAAACCATCTCTGCAAGCCCCTCTACTGAACCACTAAACAGGAAAACTTTAACTGACAAGTGCTACATCCCCTTGTTTTAAAGTATAGTAGATACAGATGCGAGTGCAAGGTGGCAGTTTAGCATAATTTTCAGGGAACTTGAAGGTTGTGGGTTTGCTTCCCTGCTGGGGCACTACCATTATACACTTGAGCAAGGTACTTCAAACTGAATTATTTCAGTAAAACTATGCAGCTGTATAAATGGAGTTTATGTTAAAAAAAAAATGTCATCTATGAAAGTTGCTCTGGCTAAGAGCATCTACTAAATGCCTAAATGTAAATCGGTGTTCGAGCCTCCCCAGATTTCCATTTTAAGTACCATACTGGTGGTGGCAGGGGAATAATTTAAATGAAATATTTAAGAGAAGCCATTTCATCAAATAAACCTCTGCAGTCTTCAGTGCGTTACAAAAATGTTCTTTATTTGGTTGAATGTGCATCTTCGTTGCAGTTAGAAATTCCAGATTTCTTCTGTAGTTCCTCATCCCAGCATGACAGGGGTGCTATACTCTCTTCACGCTTCTTGTTAAGCAATCATCCCATTAAACATCTCAATAAATTATACAATTACCACAAGTGAAGTTTCTCAAAGGGAATGACCTGTGAGTCCAGAGCCCCGATTCCCAAAAGCATTGTAGAGTTAAGACCTTAGAGTGTTTTGTATTTGTGCTTTATTCATTTTATGGTTAAAATGAAAATTTACTTACATTACTTAAAAATATTAAAATAGTGTGAGAAAGACAAAAAACTAATTATGAAAAACAAACAATGAAAGTAATATAAAAACAAAATAGCCAAAGATTATCTTTAATCCAAGATCATTTTGGGAAACTGGGCTTTGGTATATACACCATTGCTGTACATCAGGGGTGTCCAAGGCCATATCAGTTTCTTGATTTCATGGAAACTTCTGCTCTTAATTATTTAAAGAAACCCAATCATTTAGTAATTGATATTTTAGCGGAATGACAGCAGAATACTGTGTTTCAAATTGCATACTTGCATACTTGTAAGTACACTTCCAATGGCACCAGGGCTGTGTTCGGATCCAAAATGTATCCTTTCTTCCTGTCGTTCCCTTCCCTTGCTTCAGTGGGGGAATCTCTTGAAGGAAGGGCACGACAAGAAGAAAATATACATTTCGGATCCGAATGCAGCCTAAGAAGTCTGTACTACTTATGCAAGAACGCAGAGTGCTTAAAACCCTGTAGTTATACCAGAGACTCTCTCCCAGGGGAATCTCTGGTTATGCTACAACCAGAGAGTGTAAAGGAAACACTACAACGTCATAACTCTTCTGACAAAAAACATTTATTAGTTATCATCTGTTAAATAAATCGACTGCATTGAAAGAGCCAAGACCAGTACAGTTTTATTTTATAACGTTGGAGATTACCAACCTAGATGTTAGCTTACTTGTCTGAACTAAGTTATCCTGTCAAGCGGAACTTTGGGCATGTGTAGGTCAGGAGAACTAAGTTAATTATGGAATGTTCCATTCTATGAACCTGCAGGAGGGTATATACAGGTGCAGCTCAAAAAATTAGAATATCGTGAAAAAGTTCCAATATTTTTTGTCACTCATGTCAGAAAGTGAAACTCATATATTATATAGATTCATTACACAAAGAGTGAAATATTTCAAGCCTTTATTTCTTGTCATTTTGATGATTATGGCTTACAGCTAATGAAAACCCAAATTCAGTGTCTCAGAAAATTAGAATATTACATAAGATCAATAAAAAAAGAATATTTTAAACAGAAATGTCAGCCTTCTGAAAAGTATGTTCATTTCTATGCACTCAATACTTGGTTGGGGCTCCTTTTGCATGAATTACTGCATAAATGCAGCGTGGCATGGAGGCGATCAGCCTGTGGCACTGCTGAGGTGTAATGGAAGCCCAGGTTGCTTTGATAGCGGCCTTCAGGTCGCCTGCATTGTTGGGTCTGGTGTCTCATCTTCCTCTTGACAATACCCCATAGATTATCTATGGGGTTCAGGTCAGGCGAGTTTGCTGGCCAATCAAGCACAGTAATACCATGGTCATTGAACCAGCTTTTGGTACTTTTGGCAGTGTGGGCAGGTGCCAAGTCCTGCTGGAAAATGAAATCAGCATCTCCATAAAGCTTGTCAGCAGAAGGAAGCATGAAGTGCTATAAAATTTCCTGGTAGATGGCTGCGTTGACTTCAGAAAACACAGTGGACCAACACCAGCAGATGACATGGCACCCCAAATCATCACTGACTGTGGAAACTTCACACTGGACTTCAAGCAACGTGGATTATGTGCCTCTCCACTCTTCCTCCAGACTCTGGGACCTTGATTTCCAAATGAAATGCAAAATTTACTTTCATCTGAAAAGAGGACTTTGGACCACTGAGCAACAGTCCAGTTCTTTTTCTGCTTAACCCAGGTAAGACGGTTCTGACTGTCTCTGGTTCAGGAGTGGCTTGACACGAGGAATGCGACATTTGTAGCCCATGTCCTGGATTCGTCTGTGCGTGGTGGCTCTTGATGCACTGACTCCAGCCTCAGTCCACTCTTGTGAAGCTCCCCCAAATTCTTGAATGGATTTTGCTTGACAATCCTCTCAAGGCTGCGCTTATCCCTGTTGCTTGTGCACCTTTTCCTACCACACTTTTTCCTTCCACTCAACTTTCTATGAATATGCTTGGATACAGCACTCTGTGAACAACCAGCTTCTTTAGCAATGACCTTTTGTGGCTTACCCTCCTTGTGGAGGGTGTCAATGACTGTCTTCTGGACATCTGTCAAGTCAGCAGTCTTCCCCATGATTGTGTAGCCTACTGAACCAGACTGAGAGACAATTTAAAGGCTCAGGAAACCTTTGCAGGTGTTTTGAGTTAATTAGCTGATTAGAGTGTGACACCATGAGTTTTCAATATTGAACTTTTTCACAATATTATAATTTTCTGAGACACTGAATTTGGGTTTTCATTAGCTGTAAGCCATAATCATCAAAATTACAAGAAATAAAGGCTTGAAATATTTCACTCTATGTGTAATGAATCTATATAATATACGAGTTTCACTTTCTGAAATGAGTGACAAAAAATATTGAACGTTTTCCCGATATTCTAATTTTTTTAGCTGCACCTGTACATCTGCCGACTATGCTGCTGCAGCGATTCCCATTTCGGCTATATACGGTTTACACATCTCATTTTATTCTCATGGCTCATTTTCAAGTGACCAAATTATTTTTCTGCATAAAAACTAAATGACATTTCAAAAGGATTAAGACGTGAGGGAGCGTTGGTCCCCCGCGCCCCCCTCTACTACACCCTGAATTCACCATTCAATTTAAACATTCCAGTTGCCAGTTTTTAAACTTTATATATAGTCGCACAAAAACTCGCATTCCTCATGATAAATGTATTTCAGTTCAATTCCCTGAACGTATAGGCCCCAAGAGCACTGAACATAACACTGTCACTCTTACAGTTCACCTTATGTTTAGATGTTTAGTGCAGCGGAGAAATCATGCCTAAGGCCTTTCCCCCACAAAATGCCGCCGAGGACGAGTACCACAACTAGTGGCGTAATTTCAGCAAACAGTATGGTATGGCAAGTAAACTGGGGGGTGAAATGCTTGAGCGATTTAAAAAAAAAAAAAAAAACTAAAAAAAAAACCTTGGGAGACTTCTAAAGAATGATTATTCAAAAAATGATCCATCATTAGTTGTAAACTAATCGCGATTAGCATTTAGCCATCTAATGTGGTAAAACATACTAAACAATGTATGATTAGTTAGGTTGACAAAATGAGCATTTTTGAAATGAGCAATAAACAGGAGTTAATTTCAAAGATATTAATCTCTGCTCTATGCACTTGCTACCGGATAGCATATTTAGTCATAGCTCATTTATCCAATTCCTTTCTTGCAGCAATGGTAAAATGGTAAATAAATAACAATTCCCACATTAGACTAATGTTACTTAATTATACACGTTAGTTTTTTTTAAGCCATATTTTCAGGACTCACCTGTAAAGTTTTGCTGTCTGCTAGCTAGCTAGCTGTTGGTCAACTAACAGTTAGCAGGATAGGGTAACGTGCTGGAGAAAGTGCTTCGCAGGAACCAAATGGCCAGGGGCGTGTCTAGAACATTTTGAATGGGGGGGCCAGGCTGGGGCACAGACCCAGAAGAGGGGGGCCAGCCATCAAGGCTTACCATTTTTATTTTTTTGCCGCGTACAGCAGACACACGTGTATTTATCCGACCAAACCTTAGCCCTAGCCTTAACCCTAGCCTAACCTTTTTTTTATACCTGCCCCTGATTCTAGTTAATCATATACAGTGCCTTCGGAAAGTATGAACACCCTTTCAAATTTTGCTGTTTGACAGCTCAAATTAAGATATGTTTAAATGGGCTTTTTGTTACTCATCTACACAAAGTGCTCTATGATGTCAAAGTGGAGTAAAATGTTTAGATTATTTCACTATTGGATACACCAGAGCTTATTTTTAAGCCTTTACAGCAAAGGGTGTATTTTTTTCTCTACTTTGACATTATAGAGCACTTCATGTGAATGAGTAACAAAAAAAGTCAATTGAAATGTTAATTTGAGCTTTCAACATAGCACAATTTGAAAAAAATCCAATGGGTTTGGATACTTTCCAAAGGCACTGTACATATATTAAATGTTGCATTATACATTTCCAAACTGTATGGTTGAATATCCCCTCAAGACTGTAGCACTTGTTCAGATTTCCATTTTATTCTTCTGCTTCAATATTATTCTACTGTTCTATCATAACCAATATACTGAAAGATAATGCCTTTTATTGACCCTTTATTGTGTAGTGTCCCCTTACTGTGTACAGTTTTGCAGGTAGTTAAATAGTCATGCAAATCTTCAATACCCATGTAGTATAGAGAAAAGTAAGATTATAAATAAATGTGTTTGTACCCAAACAATAAAGTCTAAATAAATCTGTACACCAGGCCTATTCAATTGGCGGCCCGCGGGCCACATCCGGCCCAGAAGCAACCTCCGAGTGGCCCAGCGAGCTTGAATTAAATAGGCAATTTTAATAGCAATTTTAATATTTTAAACGTAACATTATTTTATAAAAATTATTTGTTAATAGTAATGTTATCACATAGCCTAAATAGTTACAGCACTGCGAGCATGGTCTAAAATCCGTAAGCAGAAGATTTGTTTTCCTGCGATCACGAAGCAAAACCAGCGTGACAAACATTCCGCCAATCAGGGTATCTCTCACAAATCAACGTTTTCTCATGTGACGCAATTTCGACCACGCTTAGTAGCTTTTCAAAACATCTGGCTATTGACAGTCACAAGTAGGCAAGTGCTCTACTGAAAGTATGTCTCCGTCAACCCTGAAATGTGAAATTGACAATGAAAACCGTCGATTAAACGACCAAATGCCAAACCAACGTGTTTAATTTGCAATGAGTGCGTTGCGGTAGTTAAAAAATATAACATTCGGAGGCACCACATTGAGAAACACCAAACTTTCCGGACAAACTAGAGGGATCACAGGAGAGGGACGCTAAAGTGCACAGTTTGATTTCATCTTACGATCGGAGCCGTATTACCCTGGTTATTTAAAACGAACGTATTTGTTATGTTCCTTCAGTGTGCAGTAGGAGGCATTGTGTTATTTCTGTGTGTGTTGTGTGTGTGTGTTATTGGTTACTGTTATTGCCACTTGTTACAGTTCTGTGGATTGATAGCTCTTTTTTATTCTGTTTCTGCACTTTGTGATGTGCCTGGATCAGATATGTGACCAAAAATATATTTTTAAACATTGTTATTTTTTCCTACATTAATTTGCATTTGTTTAAAATTTGTCCTTACCAAAAGCTAGAAAAGGTTTTAAATAGGCTGCTGAAAATGTCTGGCCCGTCTACATTTCCTGGTTTTAAAATCTGGCCCAAGTGAATTTGTAATTGAATAGCCCTGCTGTACACCATTATAGCTAACTGCCTGTAGCTACACTACATAAATGGCCATTAGGTGGCGACAACCAGTAATATTAAGAGCACCCCTAAAATAAAATAGCATGAGAATAAATGGATACAGTCCAGGTCAGAATTAACGTTTTAACAGTTAAATTGTTTATTCAGAATATTAAAGATACAAACATAAATAAATAACTATTTTACATATTAACAGTATGAAAATGGATAAAAGGCCATAAAAGCAAAGTAAATAGAAAAGTGCTATGTACAATATTCCAATATTCACAGTAGTTTGTACAGTACACAGTACACAGTACAATGAGGTTTTGAACCTAAAAATATATCAAATAAAATGAATACAAAAAAACAAAACATAACCATTTAGCTCTTGACTGGTCACTTCTGTGACTGGTGGGCAACAAAGGTATTTGTGTGGGGGGGATTGGCTCCATATATATGAAGATATTTTTTGCATTTTTATAAACTTTAGCCATAAAGGCCGTGATGAATAAGCGAGGCGAAAATGCGAAATATTCGTCGGCGAATATTTTGCGTAAAAACCTGACACACCTGCAACGATGCGAAAAAACGAAAAGCTCGCGTTCTTTTTCGGTTTTGAAAATCCGTGCGAATAAAAATTTATTACTCTTCGTCGAGCGATGACGACATGGTTATCCGTTCGGTCCATCACGGAACGAAAGTGTTTTGTTTTTTTCCCTCTACCAGAACGTTAAAAACAGAGCATGCTTAAATTACATTGGCAAAATATTGAACCGGGCTTATTATGTGTCCGTTTTTACTTATGTAAAGTTTGTTTTGTCTACAACATGCTCTCCTTCTCTTCCCTCCTTTTACGGACATACGTGTTCCACCGCCTCTTGATCTCTTCCACTAATATACAGGGTTAACCACAACATAACAATACATTACGTCATTTCAGCAAACATCTTTAAAATAAATTTGTCGTAGTCTATACAGTGTAGCAACTCATGATGTCTGAAGAGTTCTCTCCAAAACGATCGCTACAGGCAGACCTCGTCTGTTTTCCTCGTTATTTATATAACTTGGTTATCAGTAATCAGGAAATCCACACAGGAGTCGGAATAAGATTTTTGGGGAACTTTATTTGCCACGCACACAGACAACAGTGTGACAGCAAAGAAATTTCATATAGGCTACTCTACCCTGCCCTTCTCCTCCTCCCCTTCTCTCCCTCCACCACAGTGGCTGCCCCTGGCCAGACCCGGTAGCTAGACTACGTGTCGTCTTTCTCCTTCGGTTAGCATATAGCCCACAATTACTACGGCAAATATCCACGAAACAATATCACATATAGCGGTTCGCTAGCTTTCATCCTTTGTTTTCACCAAGGCAAACAACCCAGCCGGTGACAGCGTAGCCTACATGAACTCGCCTAAAGTAAAAAAATAAATAGGCCTACGTATCGTGTAGCTATGTTTGTGTGTAATCGCCACCGGCTTGTTATCTTCTTTACATGAACTGCTATCAATGTTAACATTAGATCTAAAGGTTAGCTAACGTTAGCTGGCTAAAATAGCTGGACACGACTTTTAAGCCAATGCTAATAACCTGTGGGAGCTGATCAGATAGCAAGTTGTGCGTATTGCAACCATTTAGCTATAAACCCACCATCTTCATAGCCTATTTTCTCGGCTATGGTTTTCCACAAATTGTCCTTCAAATCGTTGTCTTTGTAACTATTATGTCTCTTATCAAAGAGGACGCATACTGTGACACATATAAAATCAGTTGGTCCGCCATATTGGATGTAGTTTGTTGTGGCAGTGCGGTGACGTCAGTCATGGAAAACGGAGGCTAGGGTATAGCACATACCCAAATGACGCCACTGAGCACAACAGTAGCCGAACACCACCGCTCCTCCTCCCTACCCGAGGGAAAACGTTCCAAACTATTACTAGACAGTCCTCTTACCAACCGGACCTACGGTAGGTTATCTAACAAACTTATGCTCCTGCTGCAGACAGTCTTTCACAACACCGCCATGTTTGTCTTCACTCCAACTTAGCAAAACATGAAACTTCCTTCATCATCATCATCCTTTTCGCACCGTAATTGGCTGAAACAGCAGTCTATGTGCCATTTTTTTTCCACAATAAAAGATACGGTTAACATTGAAATACAAAGGTGATGCTTTTAACCAACAGTCATATTTTTGGTAGCAAAGCCAAAACTTTCCTGCAAAGGGTTAGACAGCAAACTTTTTTTTTTACCGTAATTACGCAAAATTAGAAATTTGCGCATTAGTTTTTCCGCTCTGGGTCCGGGCAAAAAGTGGTCGGCTTAACTTGCCATAAACAGACAGTAAAAATAAAATAAAAAATAAAAAAAAATTCAATGATTGGGAGAAAGGTTTTTGCGGGTTATAAATTGCTGTACAAAATAAAAGAACAAAAAACAACATGAGATGAACTACAAGATAAACAAATGAAAATAAATATAATGAAATAAATAAATATAATACAAAGTAGTAAAATACATTTAAATGTAATAAAAGGCTCCATATATAAAAATAATCAGTTAAAAGCAAGTCCATAAAAGTGAGTTTTCAATTGGGATTTAAAAGATGAGATGGACTTTGCCATCATGTCTGGAAGGCTGTTCCAGATTCTAGGGGCCCTGACAGCAAAAGCCACATCAACTTTGGATTTCAACCTAAACTTTGGAACAGTGAGTAGAGCTCTGCCCTCGGACCTAAGGCTGCGTGACTGCTGGTAAGAGATCAAAAGCTCGGACACATGAGAAGGAGCTAAACCATGAAGGTTTTGCATGTTATCAATAAAGTCGATGCAAAATTTGACAGGGGGACAAGCAACACCAGCTTACTGAAGCTGCTGCCAGAATCGGACAGAGGGGACCTGATGCCCCACCATCACCTGTCCTCACAGAATGGAGGAAAATATGTTGGCAAAAATGGCCAATATAACACAGTAAAATGTCCAGGCTCATATGTACACTGCTAGAGTTGAATCAACACTGGAAATTTTGCTGTGAATTTACTGTGAATGCACACTGCTTATTACGTAGCCAAAGAAGAGCAGCCCTTTACCCGAATTACAACCCTACATGGTTTAATCTACAGAATCTAACTTTCCAACTGCTACGCGTCCAACAAGGCTTGTGTATGGTGCAAACACACGCACACATACGGGCATTGTGTAATTGTTGTTAATAAGCTAATAAATCACAAGAATTGTCCAGATCTGTCAGTTTTATACATTTAAAAAAAAATTTAAATAGGCCTTTATTTTCAGTTTCGGACAAGTAAATTTAGCCTCCGGACAATGAAAAATGAGATATCTAAACAAAAAAATGTGATGTCCATTTTTATCACAATATATAAGGGTGATTCTTCAATTCGGGGCACTTTTGACTTTTGGAATTTAAAAAAAATAATATTCTTTAAACTCTGTTTTTTCTATTTCAAAATGTTTATTAATTGGTCTGGAACAAAGATCTTAGCATAGCTTTGATTGTACTTCATTAATTTTGATATTATGATGCTTTTTTCAAAGTTCTCACAGCAAAATGTCATTACCATCACAAAAACAAAACACTGATTTTAATACAAAATGACACGTGATGGCAATGACAATTTTCAGTTTTTGGAGGGAAAAGTTAGCTAGGTTTTGGACTTGCTGAGCTAACTGGTTAGCTAGCATACAATGTACTCTGAATATATGTAAATAAAGTTAAATTTACTATTACTGAATTAAAATACTCAAATAGTAACTTGTTTGGTAATGACGCCTAATAAACATACTCTCAGATCAGGATGTATAAAACTTCAAATTACTTACATATGTGGGCATCAAAAAATCAGGCTTCTGCCTCATGTCTCTGAATGTTCCTCTGGTACATCTAATTTGCATGCAACAATGTAAGTAACTGTTTGTAAAAACTTTATTGCTCTCTAAAATGTTGGGCGTGATGGTAATGACAGATGTATAAGGGACAGCAATATTTAACTATAAAAAAATTGCAAATTGAACAAATATAAACTATATGAATTTGAAAAATGTATTTTAAGTTGTTATGAGGAAATGCAAAGTAAAGTTTTACTGAATTTAACACTTTTTATTACTTTATTATAGAGAGGATGTCAAAAAGTCTGGGTTGGGGACAAGCCCAAAACAGTGAAATTCTGGCACATTTGAATTTTCAACACATCGAAAAAGTATTAAAATGTCATCATTGAGACACAATTATTTTTTTCATAGCTACTACAACCTAACCCTAACAAATACAATAATTGTTTTTTATAAAAAAATATTTTTTCTTGAAAATCTACCCTGGGGACAGAAAAACTCCCTTAATTGAAGAATCACCCATAAACTGGAGCGAACTGGAGCTTGCGGAGTGGTAACGTCCTAATAGTGTTCATCACTCGAATTAAATTACGTCCGTTTCCCCTTGCTCGCACCCGCTCACATACTCTGACACACCTTTGCACATCAGATTCACTCCGTCGCCCCGGTATGCAGGCCAACCTGCATGCTCCAGAACAATATCCACCGTGCCTTGTCAAATGTTCCCCACTGGCTGCATACAGGCGTCCGGGCTGAGCTAGGCTTGCCTAGTCTTGTTTACAAAGACCACTGTCCCAAAGCAGCGTCACAGAGATCGCAGACCTGAATGGATTACTATGTAGGCTACCTTTTTTAGCTACAGTATCAAATGTCAACAATAAAGTCAACTGTGTTTTCAACATGTAGACTACTGTGTTTTGTTTCTGTGGTAAGTCGGCTTATTTGAGGAGTTACAATATTTGATAAAAAGTTCAATCATAAATTCATATGTAATCTGGCTGAAAATAGCACAGGCTATTTATTTATTTAAAATAAATAAAAATTAAGTCTGGTCCTGCTTACAGAATGATTAACCCTGCTGTAAAATCCAGCTATGACCAGCTTAGAAATTGAGCTGGTCAAGGTGGGCATAAGATGGTCTAGCTGGGTATGAGCTCGTCAACCAATATGGCCAAACTGGTCTAGCTGGGTATGAGCTGGTCAACCAACATGGCCAAGCTGGGCATGAGCTGGTCAACCGAAATGGCCCGGCTGGTTATGAGATGGTCAACTAACATAGCCAAGCTGGTCATTAGCTGGTCTAACTGGGCATGAGCTGGTCAACCATCTTGGTCAAGCAGGTCTAGCTGGTACTAATGAGTATGTCAAGAAACATGGTCAGGCTGTCCTTACGCTGGTCTAAGTTGGTGGATAAAACCCCTGATTTCACATGATTTTTAAATGATCAATATCACACAAAAAAACAAGACAATTTATAATTGAAGACATACATACAAGTACTTATGCAAGTGTTTGTTTTAGATTCATCCCCCACAGCTTTTAAAATCTAATATCAATTGCAATAAAAATGCACTACTACTATCTACTTTTATGCTCTGTCTGCCACTTATGACGATTCTCCCTCAGTAAATTAAAATCAAGAGTCGGACTTAAAATCTTTGCTTTTGGCTGCTGGAACTTTCCGTTGTGCAAGTCCCGCCCTCCTCTCCATCCCGCCAAAACTCCAACGACGGTTGCTTCTTCATGACCCTTGGTGACGCTGTAAAAGAGTACTCAAGTGACTATGTCACGCTGGTTTCGGAAGTAAATTGCCCAGTTATTCAGAGCATAGACTAACTAAAGCTTACTTTTAAACCATTTCTACTGATTATATCTTACCGTCAATTTTCCGGATTGTTCATATGTACCATGTAGTTTTTCTGGACCAGCTTTGAGTATATTTTACGTTTCGGTATTTTCTTGTGATTATATCAGCGCTGGAACGGTTTAACAACTCAATGTCCCATAATTCTCTCGGAACGTGCAGCCTTGTCTCCAGATGTTGTCATATAACGTTAGCCAGCAGTAGCACACAGCTCCATTTTTAAACACTTTTCTAACGTTAGCTAGCTAGCTTGAAGAACTAAAAGCTAGAATTTCTTTATGTGGCTAACCATAGCGCAGTTTCTGACCTTGTCAGACGGGCTTCTCTACTTAGCAAGCTAACGTTAGCTCATCTTCAGCTGCAGTACTCCCATCTGCCCAAGAATGTCCAGACAGAGGAGATGATCTTATTAGTCGAGAACCACCCGTGCGTTGCAGTACTGGATATGCAGTCTGTTAAAGTGGACTACAATGAACTACCACACAGGCTAATCCAGGAACGTTTCGGCTCATTCTATAAATCAGATTAAGAAATAGTCGATAGTCTCCGAAGCCCATTCTATTTTTCCATAGGAAATTTACTTCCGAAACCAGACTCCACCACGACTGACGTACTCACTTGAATACTCTATATGTATGCATACGTCAACTAACATTATATTGATGATGGGCTCAAGGCTATTATCAATGTCAATAACAAAGTCTTTTAACCCAAGCAGCACCGTTGACTTTTCAGCCCACATGGGAGTTTATTGGATTCGCTGGGGAAACACTGATTTTTTTAAAGGACAAATGCTCATACTGAGAGGTACGAATTGTGGATAACGTTATCATCCACGCTAATGTTAGTTTGAGCTAATGTTAACCTAACTTGATTTGTAATGCGCTAACGTAAGGTTAATTCGCTAGCTATTAACATTAGTCAGTCTGACTGAGACGGATACTATGATGTTAACGTTAATTTCGAAGAAACTACGTTATAGCGACGCATCACGTTATGGTAAAAAATAAATAAATAAAAAAGGAATCCCCAGAGGTTCCTCTGTTTTTTGGATTTCCCTTTTTTACGAGGCGCAGAAACATTCACTAACGTCAGTTTTGGCTAATTAACGTTAGATAAGTTATAGCAAACAATTCTGAAATGAGCAGTAAATTGGTCAACAGAAAAAAAATATGAGAAACAAAAGTAGCTAACCTGTTAGATATGCTAGCCATGTTGCTAACGTCAACTATAATTTAAAGTAATGTTAAGTAACGTTTTTTGTTTTTTTCAGACTCTAAATACGCAAAATAGAGTCGACCCATTCGGCGGCATCCTGGAGGCCATCGCCGCGTTCATGCCACCCGAATAATAGGATTAATGTTTATTATTTTGAGAAATAAAAATAATTTAAGAAACAAATAGTATATTTTTGTAAAAATGGCGACATAACACACATCTGTATTTGTGAAAAAGTTGGAAAATTTAATTAAAGTGGCGACAGATAACCCACAAGTACCCATTTTTGTAAGTCGCTCTGTATAAGAGTGTCTGCTAAATGCATTGGAGGGTATTAGTGTTGTTAGTTACGATCGTGTGTAACATTAACGCCATTATTTTAAATATAGTGGACCTTTATTTTAAGCCAAACTTCAGAGCAGACACATTTCCTATAGTGTTCCACAAAAGGGAGTACCTCACTGAATCCATTGACTATAATTATGCAGCACAATAAAAAAACATTATGACAAGCAAGTAGACCTATGCTGTTATCTAGAGTGGATAATAGAACAGGGGGTATACTACGAAGCAGGATTACTTACTTAGCTGGATAACTGCACTGAGCAAAACCCGAAACCATCCCAAATCTTGAACACAGGCTAAAGTAAGAAGAGCTGTTCCTGGTTTTACTCAGTGCAGTTATTCAGCTAACTAAGTAATTCTGCTTCATAGTACGCCCCCCTGATCTAGTTAAATTGGAATTGGTAATCAGTTAAAGATTTATTATATAAATTGTTATGTAGATTACTTAAAGCACTTGGCTGTATATTGACATACAGCATTGAGGTGTGTGTCCCAATTTTTAAACTGGTGTAGGGTTTTCTATAATGTTTATTGAATGACAATTGAATCAGTGACTGAATGGTCTATGCTTTGAGGTGGTAGGCTAAAGATGATTTTTTTTGCTGAATAAGATTGTTTAAAAAAATATTTCCCTCCATGCGTAGTAGAGGTTTATGATGGGATGCTTTGCCATTGGCAAACTTAGTCTTGGTTAGGAAAGAGGTAAATATAATTATGAATAAAAAAATAAAAAATATCTGAATTTAAAAAGTAAATGTTTTTGTTTTATTGTTGTTGGGTTCATCTAGGGTTTAGGGCTAAACTAGCAACAATTTATCAGCATAGGCAGTGTCATTGTCTCAATATAACAAGTACCTGATAGGCTAGGGCTTAAATTTCAGGCCCGTCTAACTCACTGCCAGATATGCAGTAGATATGGATGGATCACTTTAAGGGTAGTTTCTCTTGGCTCATTTTTCCATAGAGTTCAATAGGAAAATAGGTCACTGCATATCTGGCAGCAGAGTGACGGTTTGAGGCTAGTTTTATACCTCATAGCCTTGATGACTTAGACATTTAGCCAACCATGTGTTCCATACTTTTCCCGTGTTATTTACTAGTCCCACCATCCAATTCCCATAGAGATCCATTCAAATGCAGAGAGATTATAGTATTGCTTGTAAGAGTACCTGAAAATAAGATATGAAGAGTCTTTTGATGTTGTTGGGTCAGAGACATCAGGAAGTCATGACATGCAAAGGATATGCAACCAAATATTAAATATGATAACTTTGTTAATTTGTCCAATGTAAGAGAGTACCCTATTAAATTAAATTCAACAGCATCCAAACCCAAACAGCATCAAGTACACAACATAGGCACAGCAGAAAATTTATGCAAAATAAAATAAAATAACTTTTCATTAAGTAGATCATTTTCTTTACGGAGTTACCTTCTGACCTTAGTGTCAACCCTTGCATATTTACTCTGAATGGTCATTTTGAAGTTAGAAATACCAGTTTCTGTTTAAAAAAGAATTCCCAAAAAGTTGTGACGGTATGTAAAATGCACATAAAAGCAAAAAGCAGTGATTGGTAAATTCTCTTTTACATATATTTAATTGAAAACAGGACAAAGAAAATATATTTAATGTTATCCCTCATCAACTTTATTGATTTTTGTAAATATACACCAATTTCAAATTTGATGCCTGCTACACATTCCAAAAAAGTTGGGACGGGGCCAAAAAAATAATAAAAAAAATAAAAAAAGACTGGAAAGTTAAAAAAAAAAAAACACCTGTTTGGAACATTCCACAGGTAAACCAGTAACGCTATAATGACTGGGTATAAAAGGATATCAAAAAACTCTTGATATCTTATTTTCTGGTACTCCTACAAGCGATACTATAACTTCTCTGCAATGGATCTCTATGGGAATTGGGGGGTGGGACGAGATTAAGCTGTAAATGAAACTAGCCACTTCATTTTGCTATTGAATTCTATGGAAAAATGAGTCAGGAGAAATAACCCTTAAAGTGATGCATCCATATCTACTGCATATCTGGCAGCAGAGTGATGGTTTGAGGCTCGTTTGATACGTCAGACCCTTGATGACTTGCAGCCATTTAGCCAACCATGGGTTCCATACAATTCTCGTGGAATTTACAGCTAAATCTAGTCCCACTCCCCAATTCTCAGAGATCCAATCAAATGCAGAGAGGTTATAGTACAGTCCCGGCCAAAAGTTGTAGCATGAGTGGACAAAAGTGACAATTGCTAATTACCCAACTCTTAATTAGCTAATACAGTTCGGAAACAACACAAATTAATCATAAGTGTCTAAAGTTTATTTAGATACTAGCAAAACAAAAATTTCATAGATGCTTATAAGGTTTATTGCTTGATAATGATGAACAAGCCAGTTTCTACCTGGACAAAAGTCTTGTCGCAAATCAAATTATAATCAATAAATTTTATCTTTCTCAAAAAGTTAATAAAATACCAAATGAAAAATCAGTCTAGTATTTCATCATGGACTATAAGTTAAGAAATTAATATCTTGTATGCGTTCCTTTGGCCTGCAGAACAGTTGCCATCCGGTTTGGCAGAGAGTCGTAGAGCTTGTTGATGAAGTCGTCGGGGATGGCATGGAAGGCCACCTTGCAGGCATCCCAAAGCTCCTCCAAGTTCTTGGGCTTGGTCCTCCAAGCTTCCTCCTTCATTCTACCCCAGATATGCTCAATAATATTCATATCTGGAGACTGTGCTGGCCATCCCTGAAGGACCTTGATCTCCTTCCCCCTGAGAAACTTCATAGTGGAACCTGAGGTATGGCAAGGAGCTCCATCCTGTTGAAAAATCTGACCCCTCTTGTAGTTGGGAATGTACTGGGAGGCAAGAATCTGTTGATATTTGGCACTGTCAATGTTACCATCCACCTTACAGATCTCCCTGGCACCTCCGTATTGGATGTAACCCCAAACCATAATCTTTCCACCTCCAAATTTGACTGTCTTCTGGGTGAACTGTGGGTCCAGACGGGCCCCAGAGGGTCGTCGATAATATTGGCGGCGCTTGGGATGGAGCTCAACTGACGATTCATCTGAAAAATTGATTTTTCGCCACTTTTCTGCTGTCCAACCTTCCGTCAGGCTGTGGGCCTTGGCGTACGCAACACGGTTTCTTAACTGTCTCTTGTTTAGTGCTGGTTTCTGGGCAGCAATACGACTGTGGAGACCATTGCGAGCAAGAATCCAACGTACAGTTCTTGACAAAACAGGCGTTGCTGGCGTCCACTCCTCCTGGAGCTGTGAGGCGGTTGACATGGGGCTGGCTTTTGACCGTCGGACCAGCAAGCTGTCGTCTCGAGCAGTTGTCTTGCGCGGTCTGCCCGACCTGGGTCTGTCATGGACGTCGCCAGTCTCTTGGTAGTGCTTGCGAATCCTCTCCAACTGCCGTTTAGACACATTGATGGCTGAAACTTCAGCAGGAGACTTGGAATTGAGATTCTTGATGATCAGCACTTTGGTTTCTGGTTTGATCTTGGGCATGTTGACAGAAGCAATGTTGAGCATGAACTTGGCTTAAAGTGTCAAATTTCTGCTTTTATAGCTCAAAGTTACCTACAGCTGACTAATCAAGCCCCTTGTTTGTTTCTTCCTTATTCACTGTGGCCTAGAAATTGGAGTTTGCCATTGCGACAAGACTTTTGTCCGGCCAAAACTGGCCTGTTGATCATTATCAAGCTGTAACATTTAGTAACAATTTTGAAATGTCATTTTGCTAGCTTCTAATAAACTTTAGACACTTATGATTAATTTGTGTTGTTTCTTAACTTTAATAGCTAATTAAGAGTTGGGTAATTAGCAATTGTCACTTTTGTCCACTCATGCGACAAAACTTTTGGCCGGGACCGTATCGCTTGTAAGAGAGTACCTGAAAATAAGATAGTCTTTTGATATCCTTTTATACCCAGCCATGATAGCATCACATGTTTACCTGTGAAATGTTCCAAACAGGTGTTTTTTTTATAAATTTTTTACATTTTTTTTGCCCCTGTCCCAACTTTTTTGGAACGTGTTGCAGGCATCAAATTTTGAATTAGCATATATCTACAAAAATCAATAAAGTTGATAAGGTAAAACATTAAATATATTTTCTTTGTACTGTTTTCAATGAATGTAAAATTTACAAATCACTGCCTTCTGCTTTTATGTGCATTTTACATACTGTCCCAACTTTTTTGGAATTGGGGTTTGTACGTATGTCTGCGATGTAGTCTCATGCACTCCACATACTTTGTATTTTGACATTTGCTTCTTTTCCTCTTATTTCTTTTAAAGGCTGTTTCAAGGACTGGCTCGAATCCAAGCATCTCCAAGACGCAGGACAAAATGCAAGACTCAAAGATGGGCAGATACATATACATGACAGAAAAGATTATGGACATTAATAAAAGATGGAGTCTACTTGATTATGTAAAATGACAAATAATTCAATGCACACCAGGATAATAACTTGACTTGGGCTACTTTATTTCAGTTTACAAAAGAGTGAGCAATGCGTTTCACTGGCTGCATTTCGACTGAGCGAACCTGACGATGAAGGCAGCGAATCACGTTTGCTCTTTTGTAATCCTTGAAATAAAGTAGTTATAAATTAAGTTATAATCCTGGTGTGTGCTGGATTATATATGTCGTTCTACATAGTTTAAGATTCTTGCCCCAGCTAGCACCCAGGAAGAGCACAGCCGTGCACAGGGTTGTTTACATATTTCTATAAGTACTTGATTTTCTTTCAAGCAAGACTCCACTCAATGTTTTATTTATTTTTGGGGGGGGATTTTGTGGTAGTTAACATGACTTTTATGTTATGTGACTCACTTCATTAAAGTTTTTTATGCTGTTTTTATGGATCAGGAAAGCACAATTTTGGATGTATGATTTCAGGCCCTAACCTTAACATGAATGTAAATGAAACAGTTGTGAATAAAACCTTATTAATTTCATACATTTTGTTGGTTTTTATTGTTGTTGTCAAAGATAGTGTTGACTTCAATGGGAGTTCCCCTACAAAGGTTCCTGGTTTGACCAGTTTAAACCTTCTAGCTGGTCCTTGCTGGGAAACCAATTAATGTTGTTAGCTGGTCTGAAATGGTAGCTGGTCAGACCATCCCAAGCTGGAAGCAGATCTGAACTGGTCAACCAGCTAGTGCTGGTAGGTGGTCTGAGCTGGTAGCTGGTCAAACCATGTTGAGCTGGGAGCTGGTCTGAACCAGCCGTTTCAAAACATAGCTTGAGCTGGTCAAGCTGGTAACCAGCTCAAGCTGTTTTTTTCAGTAGGGAAATGATATTAATCAGATTTAAAAATCAGTCATTTTATGTAGGCTAGGCATATCCTGTATGTATGGTACTGCCAAAAGCAAGAGACTAATTTCAAGATAATTCATGGGTTTTACCTTGTTTCAGATGAGATTTAAATTCGAAACTGAACTGTGTAGGCTACTTTCAACATCGAAACCATTGAGCAGCCGTTTTATTTATGCCACTCGATCTGAACGGCTCTGGGTAGAAATTTGTGGATTGCTATCGTTAAAAATGATATAGGCCTACCATCTCACCAAAACACTTTGGATTTAACACATTTGTTAATTTTATCGCGTAAATATCACATTTACATTGGCAAATGGAGAGAGATCAAGCCAAATTTGAGCCTACTCGTTTTTTTAAATGACAGCCCAATTAGCCTATTTTAAATCCAAGAAAAGTATGAACAAAAAAAACAAGGAAATATTGGCTATGTCTGTTTGCCTTTTATTTTAATTGATCGTCCACATTGGATCCTCCCCCCCCCATAGAAAATGTACGCTCGGATGCATGCTTAATTTTTCGGTCCTCCCATGTCGCTACGCCAGGAAAACTTCCGGTGGATTGTAGCCCAATGTATTTGCGTGCTTGCAGGTCTGTGTTTGGGCCACACTTCATCACGTGACCGTTTATTAAATAGTACGCAAATATACAATTTCAGACACATCCATACTTTGGCAGCCATATTACTTGATATACGCACTAGATAGAACACAAGTGTGCAATTTGAATCACAGCCACTGTGTCCCAACATGAAACAGCTTGTTGTGGTCTAATCTATGGTTAAACCAGGAATACCAAGTGGTATTCAGCTAATTAGCCAATTTGGACAGTGTAATTGGTGTAATTGAAAACCTGCATGTGCACCGGCCCTGCAGGAGTGGAATTTCCCACCCCTGCTGTATATACTTTGAGTAGACGCTAAATCTCACCATCATCACTGTTGTCATCAACCAGAATGATTTCCTTGAGCAGGTGTGCTGGGGTGTGATTGACAGCTGAATGGACGGAGCGCAGAATCACAGACAGGGCTTCATTCACAAAGATAAAGATGAGGGATATTTGGGGGAGATCCCTTGGGTATGTGGTCTTTTTACATCTGCAATCAGAGAACAAAATGGCATTACAAATTTTAGGTGCCCCGTTACCTCAGGTTCAAACTACCTACGACAGTGCACTGTGGGAGAGATCTGTGACCTGTGGTGGCCTCGGTTCTAATTTGATCAGGTGATAAGAGAAGGGCGGCAAGGTGGTGTCGTGGATAGGATCATTGTGGGTTTGAATCCAGGCCAGTGGCCTCTCTGTGTAGTTTGCATTTTCTTCCCATGTCAGTGTGGGTTTCGGTCAGGCTTGGAGTCGCCGCGCCCTGAAAAAGGACGTGGCGACCTCCGCTCTACTACCGGCTGACGGGGTTGTGCAGCAGTGATTCTCTAGTGGTTGCTACATGGGGGAATTGAATTAGAATAGGGGTTCAATTGGCTACCAAATTGAGAGAAAATGGAAAAATAAATAAAATCAGAAAAGAAAAAGAAAAAAAAAGGCACGCAACAGTCCAATCTTATCTGCAAAGGGCCGGTGAGGGTGCAAGACACCTGATTCTACTTAGTCTTGATTGAAGACTATGATTAGTTAATTAGTTGAATCGGGTGTTGTAGTGCTGGGCAAAACAAAAACCTGCACCCACCCCGGCCCTTTTTGGATAACACTAGACAACCCTGACACAGAACATCCCATGTAGGTTGCAGGTTTACACCATCTCTCCACAATACGGTAGAGGCACCCATCAAGATTGAGGGCTCCACATCAAACTCTATTCCAAGCTATCCGCCATTTTCTCTCTCCCAGTACAGCACATTCTACACAGCACTACATTGTGCAACAAGTAAGTAATCATGATCTTTACACGAGACATATATAACCCTGAAAGAGGGTGACTCAAACTATAAACCAGTAATGAACTAAGTAGCTGGTAGTAGCTAGACTGGTCTTATGGTCACCAGTCTAAAAGCTTCAGTACAGGGGAAATGAATGGTTTTCTTCCAGAACAATCACCTGATAAAATTGCATTTGAACTTGATGCTCTAAACCCAAAGCTTCAATTTTATGTCTCATATAAACAGTCAAAACATTGGGTCCTCAACATTGTCATATTATCATCATTTTTGCAACTTGAGAAGGTAATTGTTGGCCTTCATGTGACCCCTAGAAAGCCATCATATTCCAACACAATTTCAGAAGCCACAGTCTACCATTAACACATAGTAAACAACATTCATGACATTTTCAGTCTTCATGTGAGCCACTACCAGTGATCAGGGTTTTTCTTAACATGCAAAATGAATACGGTGGGTACTCCAGTGAGCCTACTCACTTGCTTGGACGAAAGTCTGGGATGGATCGGTCCAGTGAAATTTTGTCGCTAAGGTAGGCATTGTACCCATACTTCTCCCTCAAGTATTTGGCATTAGCCTCCTCGGCAGGACTCAGCGTTGCAGGCAAGCCCCCTGTCCCTCTACCCCCGAAACCTTCAGTAAGTCCAAGCGACTTGGATAAACCTGTTGTACACATTCAAAATTGATCTACATTTTTGATACAACTAATAACCTTCACTGACATAGCATAACCACTCATTTGAAATGACTTAGGCTACCACATTATATCAAACTATGCAGCCAAAAAGGTTGTTAACATTTATTTGAATACACCAAACAAATTAAGTTCTTCTCTACTTAGTCATGAACCAAAAGAAGTGCACAAAGCTGAAGAATGAAATTAGATCTGATTTACCATTAAGCTGCCTGTAGACTACATCCTCCAGAGATGCAAGTCTCTTCAGCAGGGTCTCATGACTGATGCTTGATCTCTGAACGGTGAGGTTGTAGCGGCTGTGCCTTTTCACATTACCGTGAGAATTGTGGCCGACAGCAGGGATAGTTGGTCTACTGGAACTGCACTTAGCCCAGAAAGACATAAAACCTGCCACGGCAATTATGTTCAACACAAGTAATATTTTCCATCTTCGCAACACAAAAGCCATTAGAGTCGCAGTAGTCCGGAATCTGACGAGCTGGAAGTCAGAAGAAACATCACACGTGTTGTGAGCCTCAGGCCACAAACACAGTGGGATCAATTTCAGCGTGCTTAGCTATGGTCTAAACCTCAGGTTTAAACCCCTAGACCACAGAACTACTTAAGAACTGGAACAGGTAATCCTTATTTCACCAATTTGGATACCTGTTCCAGCTGTGATATAGCTCTGTGGTCTAGAGCACTGGTCCTCAATGCTGGTCCTGGAGAGCCACAGGGTCTGCTGGCTTTTGTTGTTACTCACCACTTGAGGAGCACAGCAATTGATCAGGTAAAGCGGATGATTACATGGTTAACTCAGATCACCTGGTTTCTGGGGTCTGAATCAGTTGCTGATCTTAAGGCAGAAACAAAAACCAGCAGACTGTTTTAGGGCCCATGGTGTCCAATCTTATCCACAAAGGCCGGTGCGGGTGCCGATTTTTGTTTTAGTCCAGCACCTGATTCTACTTAAGGTCTTGATGGAAGACTATGATTAGTTAATTAGCTGAATCAGGTGTGTAATGCTGGGCTTAAACAAAAACCTGCTCCCACACGGCCCAGATAATATTGGACACCTTGGCTGCATTCCAATACTCAAACAATGCACCCTACTTTCCTCCTCTACTCCGTGCCCCGGAAACGGATCTTTGTGTTTTAATCTAATGTCGCTGATTACATCTTAATTACGTATTAATGGTTACATATTAATTAATGTCTCGACGCGAACCGCAATGTCAGGTACATGCACATACTTGTACTCGAAACGTTCAGACAGTTTTGCATACTTTCGGGTAGGAGCGGTAGGCTGCGTCCCAATATTCTTCACTCCCCACCGCCACTCCGCCAGAGGTGGTAATGGAGGAAGGTAGGGTGCATTTTTCGACTATTGGGACGCACCCAAAAAGTCTGCTGGGCAAATTGAAGTGCGCGGACAGAGTTTGAGTGCAAGAAGAGCAAATCCGTAAGCGAGCAGTGTGAATTCTGCTCAAAAATTAATTTCTTGTGCGCTCGGACTTTTGGCGTGAAAGTAACGCCATGATAACCGGAGTTCTGTGTAGGCTAATCAACTGCTTCTGATCAATTTCTGTGCTAGGCTACTCAAGTAACAACGGAAGCCAGTAAACCTTGCGGCTCTTCGGCTCCAGGATTGAGGACAACTGGTCTAGAGGTTTAAAACTGAAGTTAAAACTCCAGCTAAGCACACTGCAACTGACCCAGTGGTGTCTGGTAGTAGCCTACATTGGAAGGAAGAGAGAATAGGTACTTGCATTGCCCACAACCTCTTTCCGTTTATATTTGTCAAATAATTAATTATGTAAATAAGTCCTGTCAATATGTAGAGGTAGCCTAAAGCCTGATCATTGTATTTTGTGGTAGCTTTATTTTCGTTACATTGGGCTACATTAGGCGAAATAATTGTAGCCTATACGTAGCCTACCCTTACCCGCAGATTATTTTAATTTGAGGAAAATATATAGGCTACTCTTTGATGTCCGTATCCGCATGCAGTGAATATTGATGATGCAAATACCAGTTTCTGGTCGTTGCAGTTTCTATACTTTAAATTATCTTGATTTTATGAAGTTTGTTCGCTATATGGTCTAACGTTAAGTGAAAATAGTATGCTATTATTCGCAATTATTAAAATAGATTTTACGAAATTGACTTCATCGTTTAAATTCTTTAATCTGACCTGAGGAATTGCACTTTGGAATTGGCCTACATAAATGCAATGGTTACTCATAACTGACAAGTTTACCAAGCAAAGTAGCCTAAATAAAAATAAATTAAAAAGAGGATGATAATAATAGCCTAGTCAATTTAAGTGTAAGGTTCCTGCCTCTATTTCAAGCACACGAGTCGCATAGCCTATTGCCATGATCGTCCTTACAATTTACAGAGCATTATGCTAACCCTGGCATGAAAGCAAACAAGCGTTTTCATAAGACAATGCTTTAAATTTTCTACTATACAATATATTAGAATTTGGATAGGACAATTTAGTATTTACCATCCCGTCGTGTTGCAGCCAGCATCCCGCACAGATAAGATTTCGGAGCGTGTTGATCGGGCTTCAGAGTGGTGGGCACAGCATTTCCAACCTGCGTAATGCGTGCATTATGGCTATAACTGAAGACGATCCCACGATCAAATCTTCATTCACAGAAAAGCATATACCCAATGTCTTCGTTTTATCATTACAATAGTCGTAAAATAATTAGACTGGCGATAAATATGCTTTCATTTGCACAGCCTCGGCTACAACAGAAATAAGTGTAGCCTACAAACACGCCAGAAGACGCTCTATCCAATATCCATCTTCATACGGGTTCTATAAAGAATTTTTCAAGCTGCAAATAATAAAAGCTGATAAAGACCACAGATGTCGTTACATAAATACTTCTGAAATTCGATCTGTTTGACAAAAGGAAAATATAATGCATTTACGAATTAACGTGAAGGCATGACGATTCTTAACCTCTGGTAAATATGTCAGACTGCAGCTGCTGCGTCCTCCATGTAGGCTAAAATAGAAAAGAAACATGTGCATTTAAAAATGGAGATTAAACCATGATACATTTTTAATCGTTATATATTTCCTGCGAATTACAATCCAATAAATTAATCTAAGGAAGTTTTCTTTTTATATTAAATTTGCCCCGTTGTCTTTTTATGCTCTTATTACGTACCAAAGGTCTCAGGAAAACCCGAAACGGATAGCACCTGGATGAGATCCTTTTTAAACTTAAAGCAGAGGAAGCAACTCCGGATTGTGGAAATCGTGGGGAAAATGTGTAGGGGAAGTTTTCTGACCTATTATTTGTAATTGTGACAGACAAAAACAGAATATTATATTGCCTATTGTTAGTTCAACCCTTGGCAACCGTGGGCCGACCTACTTGTATTTAAACACATGCATTTAAAATCTGCATTTGAAAAACATGGCACTTGTGTGACGGTAAATAATATAAAGGTGATAAAGATACACAAATACATACTTAGCACATACTTCGTAAATTCCTTCACTATTTTTCCCCTTTTATTTATTTAATTTAATTATAGCCACCAGCTCTGTTACAAACAAAGACACGTTGTGCCTTTGGACCCCTCTGTTTTGCTCTGTTTATATGCACTCAGTGGCCACTTTATTATAGCCTATACCTGCTTGTTAAAGTGCAGGCTCTCACTTTGACTGTCAATTTGAGGGTATATACATCTATATCGAGTGACCTTGTAGGAATTATAACCATTTTTATACAGTCCCCCCTTTTTAGGGGAGCAAAAGTCATGGGACGAATTAGCATAATTTGAAATAAAGTAATCATATTTAGTACTTGGTTGCAAATTCTCTGTATTCAATGACTGCCTGAATTCTATGACTCATAGATATCACAAGATGCTGAGGATCTTCCCTGGTGATTCTCTGCCAGGCCTATACTGTAATCATCTTCAGTTCCTGTTTCTGGGGTGTTTTGCCTTGTCTTCAGCAAATGAAATGTATGTTGAATTGGATTTAGGTTAAGATCATTCCACTTTTTGGCCCTGAAAAACTTGGTTGCTGCATAGATGAGATGTTTCTGTACACTTCAGAATTCATCCAAGAAACAGTTGAGCAGCAAATTCCTACAAAGATCACCCAATATGAATATAACCCTCAAATTAAAACTGACCGTCTCACTTTAGCCTCATATTCATTGCCTTTTTCAAATCCAATGTGCTGGAGTACAGAGCCAAGGCAACAAAAATTGTGTCACTGTCCCAATAATTTGCATTTAACTGTGTGTGTGTGTGTGTGTGTGTGTGTATACAGTGAGCACCATAATTCATTGGACAATGACACATTTTTTGTTATTTTGGTTCTGTACTCTAACACTTTGAGTTTGAAAGGAGACAATGACAAAAAAGTTGAAAGTCATACTGTCAGCTTTCATTTGAGGGTATTTTCATCCGTATCGGATGAACCGTTTAGAAATTATAGAACCTTTTGTACAGTTGTTTTCAAATAAATAGCAGTTTAAAAAAAGTGAATAAAGTGCAAATATTTTTTAATAGCTTTTAGTTCCATATTTCAAATGTAGTAAAAACATTACACATTCAATTCCAAATCAAAACATTAACAAATTTGATCAAGTCTATTATTCTTTTACAGGAAGGAAAGGAAAAAAATTGCAGTGTTGACATTTTTCTCTTCCAACTCAAACACTTACTGTATAAACTGAAGAAATTTTTCAAGATTTAACTTCACTTTAAATTACTGAACTAATATTTAGTTGCATAACCATTGTTTTTGATAACTGCTGCGCATCTGCGTTGCATCAAGTCAACCAACTTCTGGCACCAGCCCAGGATGAACAAACTACATTCCACAGTTCCTGTGAATTTTTGGGTTTTGCTTCAGAAACTGCATTTTTAATGTCACCCCACAAGTTTTCAATGGGGTTCAGGTCGGGGGATTGAGCTGACCACTCCATTACCTCAATACTTTTTGTCTGGAACCAAGATGTTGCTTGCTTACTCGTGTGTTTGGGGTCGTTGTCTTGTTGAAACACCCATTTCAGGGGCATTTCCTCTTCGGCATATAGCAACATAACTATCAAGTATTTTGATGTATTGAAACTGATCCATGATCCCTGGTATATGATAAATAGGCCCAACACCGTAGTATGAAAAACATCCCCATACCATGATTTTTGCACCACCATGCTTCACTGTCTTCACAGTGTACTGTGGCTTGAATTCAGTACCCGGGGGTCGTCTGACGTACTGTCAACGACCACTAGACCTGAAAAGAACAATTTTACTCTCATCAATCCACAGAATGTTACGCCATTTCTCTTTGGGCCAATCGATGTGTTCCTTGGCGAATTTTTCATTTGCTGATGGCTTAGCTTCGATTAAACGTCTTCTGACTGTAACAGCACTTACATGTAAGTTTAGATCATCTTTGATCTTTCTGGAGGTGATGATTGGCTGAATCTTTGCCATTCTGACTATTCTTCGATCCGTTTTTTTCCGTGTGTTTCTGGTTTTTGTTGCCATTTTAAAGCATTTGAGATCATTTTAGCTGAGCATCCTATAATTTTCTGCACTTCATTATACGTTTTCCCCTCTCGAATCAACTTTTTAATCAAATTACGTTGTTCCTCCGAACAAAGTTTGGAACGGCCCATTTTACTTAGCAATTCAGAAGGAAATATATTTTATAACAATGTGTGAAACATTTGCTTCCCTTCTTCCTTAATAAAGGACAATTAATGACACCTGTTTTTTCACATAATTAATTAATTTTCTAATTAAACTCCACACTGCTATTATTTTGAACACGCCCCTTTCAATGAATGAGTCAATTACTCAGAACAAGCAGCGTGCATGTCATGACAGTTGGGTCTGTTGTTTTTCTATTACACTACAACATCTACAAGTAAGTTATTTGCCATGCAGAAATATCACTACTGCTAATAACAGTGGTTCATCAGGTCACTGATGTTGTATTGCTATTTTTTTTTTTAACACAACTGTACATAGCCCCCCATTTTTTAAAGTATCATATTTTATATTTGGTTGCATATCCTTTGCATGCTGTTACTTTTTGAAGTCTATGACCCATCAACATCAAAAACTCTCGATATCTTATTTTCAGGTACTGTTACAAGCGATACTATAACCTCTCTGCATTTTAATTGATCTCTAAGGGAATTGGGGGGTGAGACTAGATTCAGCTGTAAATTATGCTGGCACAGTATGGAACACATGACTGGCGAAATGGCTGCAAGTCATCAAGGGTCTAAGGTATCAAACGAGCCCCAAACCATCACTATGGCCAGATATGGAGTAGATGTGGATGGATCACTTTAAGGGTTTCTTCTCCTGACTTTTTTTCTCATAGAGTTCTATAGGAAAATGAGTCGGGAGAAATAACCCTTGCAGTGATCCATCCACATCTTTATATCTGGCAACAGAGTGATTGTTTTGGGCTTGTTCGATAGCTCAGACCCTGAGTATCGCTTGTAAATACCTGAAAATAAGATATTGAGAGTCTTTTGATGTTGATGGGTCACACAGACAGGAAGTAACAGCATGCAAAAGATATGCAACCAAATATGAAATATGATACTTTAAAAATACATTAAAGCTAAGAGTATGAATACTTATGTACATGAGATTTCAGTTTTAGATTTTTAATACAATACAAATTTTACAAAAAGTTTTCACTTTCTCATTATGGGTTATTGAGTGTAGATTGATAGGCAAAAATGGCAATTCTATCCATTTAAAATTAAATCTACCACACAATAAAGTGTGCAAAAAGTGAAGGGGTATGAATACTTTCTAGCACCACTGTATAAGTGGGTTGATCATTTTCAATGTATTTGTTCAATTAGCCTATAAATAAACATTATTACCTAGTGCATACACATGCATTATGCTATGTAGGGTAGCATGAATGCTTAAAACTCATAGCCTATGTGATTCATCAGCTAACTTAGCCAAGTCTGCACAGTGCACACTCTGGGAGTAAAGTTAACGCGCAGAACAGTTCTGTTGGTTAACGTTAACGCAAGCACAATACGTTTCTAAGTGCAATGTTTCAAACAAAACCTAAGTAGAATTTTGGACAGATTAGAAAAATTTAAAAAGTTTACTACAATATATCTGTTGTTTTTTGTCATGATTCAATCTGTTTTATTTCCAATGTGTTATGAAATCTGTTATGTTATGATGTTATGATATTTAATGTTATTTGGACTTATTCTGGTCTATTGGGGTATTCTCGAGGTACATTGATTGAACTTTCTAGCGGTAGCTATACATTTTCTAATGATTGTGTATCTTCAGTTATGTTTATTCAACGTTCAAGTGGATGTGTAACAATAGTTATGATGATTACATTTTTTAAAGAAATTGACACCTTCCAGAGAAAAAACCCTTTGAACCAATCTGCCCAGTGATGAGTACATGTTGTTTGAAATGCAGTAGACCAACATAGCTACAGAACTGTATAGCAGTCAGATATAAAAATCGGAGAACTGGAAATCCCTGATAGTGTAGAGAGCTGAAGTTTGGCTTGGCGGTGCTCATTTGAAATTCCTGTCTTTTGCGGCTTTTGACCAAGCCAAACTTTACACTTAAAACATAGTTTTTTGTTATTAATATATACAGGTGCAGCTCAAAAAATTTGAATATCGTGAAAAAGTTCTATATTTTTTGTCACTCATGTCAGAAAGTGAAACTCGTATATTATATAGATTCATTACACATAGAATGAAATATTTAAAGCCTTTATTTCTTGTAATTTTGATGATTATGGCTTACAGCTAATGAAAACCCAAATTCAGTGTCTCAGAAAATTAGAATATTGTGAAAAAGTTAAATATTGGAAACTCATGGTGTCACACTCTAATCAGCTAATTAACTCAAAACACCTGCAAAGGTTTCCTGAGCCTTTAAATGGTCTCTCAGTCTGGTCCAGCTCTCCTTGTGTAATGGGCCCGTCTCCCGGTATCTCCTCCACGATCTTGAGACTGTGCTGGGAGACACAGCAAACCTTCTTGCGATGGCACGTATGGATGTGCCATCCTGGAGGAGCTGGACTACCTGTGCAACCTGAATGGGCTGCAGGTACCGCTGTTGGGTAAATTCTGAGTTCAAGTCACTGTTGGTAAGAAATAACACTGTGCAGAATGAGATACAAATTGAGACATCTGCAAAGATATAAAGTACAATTACTTTATTATCAAAGAACCAAATGCATCTGGGGTTCAGTGTCTCCCTGACAGACAATGAACAAAGTTTGCTCAGTTTTGCATAGTTTTTATTAATTTCATATCACTGGGCAGATTCTAGGAGTGGTCTTTGCGCCACTGCTCAATCACCAGTTCAGCATTCCGCCCACATTCCCCTTTCAGTATCATGTTGTTTTGCACAGTTCGCATAAGAAACTTGTATCAAATGCACAATAGTATCAGCTCATAGCACATTCTGTAGTTAGGGCGGTTCTTCTTATTTTCTAAGCAAAGCACATCAGTATTCATCATAACATTTTGCAATACAATGTTCTAAAAAACTAATTTAAACAAATTTCTCCATCACCGCCTCATGCTACCAGTAGTGACAAGGGCACTAGCAAAATGCAAAACTAGAGAAAAATCAGTCAGGAAGGATAAGGAGAGAGAAATGGTCTGTGGCCACCACCTGCAAAACCATTTACTATTTGGGGGTTGTCTTGCTGTTGCCTCTCCTGTCCACCTGTTGTCACTTTCTTTTGCACCAAAGCAGGTGAAATTGATTCACAATCGTTTTCGCTTACTAACTGGACAGATCGATATCCCAGAAGTTTAATTAACTTGGTGTTATACTGTGTTGATTAAGTGTTCCCTTAATTTATTTGAGCAGTGTACAGGTGCAGCTCACAAAATTAGAATATTGTGAAAAAGTTCAATATTTTTTGTCACTCATTTCAGAAAGTGAAACTCATATATTATATAGATTCATTACACATAGAGTGAAATATTTCAAGCCTTTATTTCTTGTAATTTTGATGATTATGGCTTACAGCTAATGACACCCAAAATTCAGTGTCTCAGAAAATTAGAATATTTTGCTTTAACATATTTTTAAAGTATCATATTTAATATTTGGTCGCATATCCTTTGCATGCTGTTACTTCCTGAAGTCTGTGACCAATCAACATCAAAAGACTCTCGATATCTTATTTTCAGGTACTGTTACAAGCGGTACTATAACCTCTCTGCATTTGAACTGATCTCTATGGGAATTGGGGGGTGAGACTAGATTCAGCTGTAAATTACACTGGCACAGTATGGAACACATGGCTGGCTAAATGGCTGTAAGTCATCAAGGGTCTGAGCTATCGAACGAGCCCCAAACCATCACTCTGTTGCCAGATATGGAGTAGATGTGGATGGATCACTGCAAGGGTTATTTCTCCTGACTCATTTTCCTATAGAACTCTATGGGGAAAAAAGTCAGGAGAAACAACCCTTAAAGGGATCCATCCACATCTACCCCATATCTGGCCGCAGAGTGATGGTTTGGGGCTCGTTTGATACCTTAGACCATTGATGACGTACAGCCATTTCGCCAGTCATGTGTTCCATACTGTACCAGCGTAATTTACAGCTGAATCTAGTCTTACCCCCCAATTCTCATAGAGATCAGTTCAAATGCAGAGAGGTTATAGTATCGCTTGTAACAGTACCTGAAAATAATATATTGAGAGTCTTTTGATGTTGATTGGTCACAGACTTCAGGAAGTAACAGCATGCAAAGGATATGCGACCAAATATTAAATATGATACTTTAAAAATATGTTAAAGCAAAAATATTCTAATTTTCTGAGACACTGAATTTTGGGTTTCATTAGCTGTAAGCCTTAATCATCAAAATTACAAGAAATAAAGGCTTGAAATATTTCACTCTATGTGTAATGAATCTATATAATATATGAGTTTCACTTTCTGAAATGAGTGACAAAAAATATTGAACTTTTTCACGATATTCTAATTTTTTTAGCTGCACCTGTATATACAGTGGTGATAGAAAGTTTTCATACCCCTTCACTTTTTGCACACTTTATTGTGTTGTAGATTTAATTTTAAATGGATAAAATTGCCATTTTTGCCCATCAATCTACACTCAAAAACCCATAATGACTGAGTGAAAACATGTTTTCAGAAATTTTTGCAAATGTATGAAAAATCTAAAACTGAAATATCTCATGTACAAAAGTATTCATGCCCGTTGCTTTAATGTATTTTTAAAGTATCATATTTCATATTTGGTCGTATATCCTTTGCATGCCATTACTTCCTGATGTCGTCCCTAACCCTATCAACATCAAAAGACTCTTGATATCTTATTTTCAGGTACTGTTACAAGCGATACTATAACGTCTCTGCATTTGAATGGATCTCTATGGGAATTGGGGGGTGAGACTAGATTCAGCTGTAAATTACACTGGCACAGTATGGAACACATGGCTGGCTAAATGGCTGTAAGTCATCAAGGGTCTGAGCTATCGAACGAGCCCCAAACCATCACTCTGTTGCCAGATATGGAGTAGATGTGGATGGATCACTGCAAGGGTTATTTCTCCTGACTCATTTTCCTATAGAACTCTATGGGGAAAAAAGTCAGGAGAAACAACCCTTAAAGGGATCCATCCACATCTACCCCATATCTGGCCGCAGAGTGATGGTTTGGGGCTCGTTTGATACCTTAGACCATTGATGACGTACAGCCATTTCGCCAGTCATGTGTTCCATACTGTACCAGCGTAATTTACAGCTGAATCTAGTCTTACCCCCCAATTCTCATAGAGATCAGTTCAAATGCAGAGAGGTTATAGTATCGCTTGTAACAGTACCTGAAAATAATATATTGAGAGTCTTTTGATGTTGATTGGTCACAGACTTCAGGAAGTAACAGCATGCAAAGGATATGCGACCAAATATTAAATATGATACTTTAAAAATATGTTAAAGCAAAAATATTCTAATTTTCTGAGACACTGAATTTTGGGTTTCATTAGCTGTAAGCCTTAATCATCAAAATTACAAGAAATAAAGGCTTGAAATATTTCACTCTATGTGTAATGAATCTATATAATATATGAGTTTCACTTTCTGAAATGAGTGACAAAAAATATTGAACTTTTTCACGATATTCTAATTTTTTGAGCTGCACCTGTATATACAGTGGTGATAGAAAGTTTTCATACCCCTTCACTTTTTGCACACTTTATTGTGTTGTAGATTTAATTTTAAATGGATAAAATTGCCATTTTTGCCCATCAATCTCCACTCAATAACCCATAATGACTGAGTGAAAACATGTTTTCAGAAATTTTTGCAAATGTATGAAAAATCTAAAACTGAAATATCTCATGTACAAAAGTATTCATGCCCGTTGCTTTAATGTATTTTTAAAGTATCATATTTCATATTTGGTCGTATATCCTTTGCATGCCATTACTTCCTGATGTCGTCCCTAACCCTATCAACATCAAAAGACTCTTGATATCTTATTTTCAGGTACTGTTACAAGCGATACTATAACGTCTCTGCATTTGAATGGATCTCTATGGGAATTGGGGGGTGGGAATAGATTTAACTGTAAATTATACTGGAGAAGTATGGAATACATGGTTGGTAAAATGGCTGTAAGTCATCAAAAGTGCTAGAGTACAGAACCATGATAATTTTGCAGTGGTCTCTTAATTTTTTCCAGAGCTGTATATACTGTAAACACAGTGCAGTCTGTAAGCATTTGGACAGTGACACAGTTTTTGTTGTTTTGGCTCTCAACTCCAACGTATTGGATTTGAAATGAAACAATGAACATGAGGTTAAAGTTCTGACTGTCAGCTTTAATTTGAGTGTATTTACATCCATATCAGGTGAACTGCATCAGAATTTCAGCCATATTTATTCATTATCCCCCATTTTAGCAGACCAAAATTAATTGGACAAATGAACATTATCTTAAATAAAGTTCTGCCTGAAGTCTGTGACACATACACATCACAATATGCTGGATATCTTTCTTGGTGATGCTCTGCCAGGCCTGCACTGCAGCCATTTTCAGTTCCTGTTTGTTTCAGGGGCTTTTTGCCTTCAGTCTTGTCTTCAGCAAGTGTGACGCACATTAATTTGGATTCAGGATGGGTGATTGACTTGGCCAGTCAAGAACATTCCACTTTTTGGCCCTGAAAAACTCATTGGGCTCCATCTTGACGATCTTAGCGCTTGGTCTAAATGCATGGCACAAAGTGCATTTAGGGTGTGTCCAAGTCCACTTTTGCTAACGTGTTTTTTTGAGCACTAAGCACGGCGCAACGTGCAAATGGGCTGAACCTGGTCTCTTCATTAATTATAGGTGTGTCTTGGGCGTAACATGCAATAAACCAATCTAAATATCATATCCCATTCCCTTTAAAAGCCTGCTTTTCCACCTTGGTGGGTTGCTTATATGATGGCGAAACAGACATGCTCGTGCGTATGTAGTGTGAGCAAGTAATAGGCTATATGGATCAATAGTATGATCAATATTATTTGGACTAACCATTATGACGCATTTTGATATACACAATAATAATATTTAACATTAGGGTTTAACACCGGCACGGGTTCCCGGTAATTCCCGACAGTGCTGTTATTTTAGAAAATATAGCCTATGCGGTTAATTTCGTTAAAATAACCTGCAACAGCTGAGAATAAGCAACCAGAATGGCTTCCATCTCACCTTAGAAAACGCTAAATTAGCCTGCTTGTTTAACAAATTTTGTTTGATTATACAATGAAGCATTTTCAAACATCAATTCCATGAGGCTGTTCTTATGGAGTTCTCAAAGTTCAAGCTTCATCCGAAGTTCATTATGTGCATTCTAACATTGATTAATACCATAAATACTGTTATTTTGCCTTAATGATGACACTAGTAAATACAGTAAAGCTGTCAGGTTAGGACCCCATAGGTTCACGCATATTTTCTCTTGTTTTATAATGTCCTGCTTATGGAAATGTGACCAACCTGTTTTACTGGCAGCGTAATGCTGTAAAGTAGTCCACTTTTCCAGGAAGGGGGACAGAATTCTGATTTACAGCAGGAGAAACAGACCTGCTCCTGCATGAAGTTAAAGCGCACATGCAGAGAATGGCATTAATATTAATTGTGTAATGTGCTGCAAATTAGTTTTTGTTTCTAATTAGACTCTTAGTTCTCTTTAAAATCGTTTTGTTCAGTTATGGAATAACTGATTAGGTGAAATCAGCAGGGTTTTAATAAGATGAGAGTATGGAAACCTGGTCACTGTAATTAAAAAAATATGAAGGATGAAGAATAAGATAAAAATTCAGTTAACATGGTGAAATTAAAATAAGATTTTTTTTTAAACCGTAGGCTATTGAAAAAACCATATGCACAGCGAATCCTGGGGACTGTAGCCTATCGGCTATTTGAAAAACAATACACTGGACAAGGTTTAGAATTTTTTTCAGTCATAACCATTCTATTTACTTACAGGCTGTAGGCCTAGATGAAGAGATCTGTATTGTTATGACATCTGAAGTGCATTTTCAGAACTGAAATGTAAGTTTATTGCAGTGTTTCAGTTTTCCATTGAATAACAATTCACGCATGAGGTGTAAATGACAATTTGCGCATTAGGCTTGATATAGGTGTTATCAGCAAAGTTTTTAATGGATAGCCATTGTCCCGTAACAGAAGATTGTCCCTCCAGAAGATTACTGGAATTATTGGCAAAAGTCATAGCTTGATCCAGGATAATTGCGAATAGTCTATAAATGTAACCTTACATGTACCATCGCACATGGCTTGGATGTTAATGGAATGGGCTGAAAGCAATTTAATGCGGCATTCCCCTTCGCTGAGGGACAGGTATGTGGTTTTTGACCTATGGATCCTTTTTTTATTATGCATTTTTTGATATAGCCTACACAATAATAATATTTCACATTGTAATCTTTATATTTTTAGTCATGCTTGTGCGCACCCCTGTGTGTAACAGACAGGAGGGTGTACGCACGTTGTGCACATGCCTATGTAGACGCGCTTATATGCGCCATTAAAATAATATGTAAACAACTGCGACATGACTTTAGACCAGGTTTGTGGTGGTTTTAGCGTAAGCACTTTCTGCTGGCTCAAGATGGCAACAGGCAAAAAATTATCCTGGCCACTCCTCATCTTAAGACCAACACACCCAGTTCACTTGCAATGGGCACAAGGATACTTGGTATTTAAAAGACGCAAGCGCTAGGCGCTATAATGAACCCTGTGCTGGGTGTAAGATAGCAACTTGCATTTGGGTTAGCGCCGCTTAGCACCGGGATAGAGCACATTGGTTGCATTAGCAGTGTGTTTGGGGCCATTGTCTTGCTACAAGGTGAGGCGCTGTCATGAGTTTTGAGGCATCTGAGCAAATAAGATGTTTCTATACACTTCAGAATTCATACTGCTGCTGCCTTCAGCAGCCATATCATAAACAAAGACAAGTGAGCTAGTTCCAGTGGCAGCCATGCATACTCAAGCCATTACACTACCTCCACCATGTTTCAAAGATGAGGTGGTATGAACCGTTAAAGGTTATGCTGGTGTGGTCTTCTCTTTATTGTAGTCTTTGACACATCTATTCCTACATCCTGGAGAGTGTTCTTAACAGTTGAAAAGGGATTTTTCTTCACAATTGAAAGTATTCAACCATGTAGACCACTACATTGGTCTTTTGTGGTCCACCAGGTTGTTTGCTTTTGCTGAGCTCACCAGTGCGTTCTTGCTTCTTAACAATGTTTTGACACACGCAATGTTTTGACTATGTCTTTGATCGATTTAAAATTTTCACCCCTCTACTTTACTGGCATTGACACATCCTTGGTTCTCATGTTGAGAGACAACAGCAACAGACTCCAAATATAAATGCCATACCTAGAATCCATTTTTATTTTTTTCTTTCTTGTGCATGAGGTAATGATGCAACAACACGCAACTGGCTAAGAAACAGCTGAGCAGCCAATTGTCTAATTACATTTGGTCCCATAAAATGGGGGGACTATGTATAAACAGGGCTGTAATTCCTACATGGATCACTGCAGTGGGTGTAAATACCCTTGAAAAAACTGATATTCTGCACTTTAACCTCATATTCATTTCAATTCCAATGTGTGCGGGAGCCAAAACAACAAAAATGATATCACTGTCCAAATACTTTTGTAAATTATGCTGGAACAGTATGGAATACAAGGTTTGCAAAATGGCTGTAAGTCATTAAGGGTCTGAGGTATCAAAGTATCAAACGAGCCTCAAACCATCACTCTGCTGGCAGATATGCATTAGATATGGATGGATCACTTTAAGGGTTTCTCCTAACAAATTTTCCTATTGAACTCTATGGAAAAACAAGTCGGGAGAAACAACCCTTCATGTTATCCATCCATATCTACTGCATAACTGGCAGCAGAGTGATGGTTTAAGGCTTGTTTGATTCGTCAGACCCTTTATGACTTAGAGCCATTTAGCCAACCATGTGTTCCATACTTTTCCAGTGTAATTTACAGCTAAATCTACCCCCCAATTCCCACAGAGATCCATTAAAATGCAGAGAGGTTATAGTATCGCTTGTAGGAGTACCAGGAAATAGGATATCAAGAGTTTTTTTTATATTGTTGAGTCACAGACATCAGGAAGTCATGGTATGCAAAGGATATGAATACAAATATTAAAACTGTACAAATAAAATTTAATTTAATTTAAAGTTTCTTGGTAAGGGGGCCATGCCCCCTACTCCAAAACCCAATGAAATAACATGTTAGAAAGCCCCACCAGTAACTCAGTGTCCAAAGTTATTTTTTCAACAAGTTTTCATTAAGATAAAAACACACAAAAAACTCCATGTTTCTAAATATAATATTAGAATTTTTTGCAATATTCCAATTCATTTGAAGCATTCAGCAAATTCAATGTTGAAGCCTGAGCAGTTGTTCAGCTACAATTACACAAATGACCACCAGAGGGCCACACTGCTTCTCACTATTCGCCTGAATTCCTGAATTTTAAATAGAAATTACTGACTTCCTATACAGCATTTGGTGTGCTTTCAGTTTGGAGGTTGGTTGTCCTACCTAGATAAGCCCAATCTATCCAAAATGGTGCAGCTGCCCTCATGGTTGTCAAGTTTTGTCTGTCCCGTGCTGGGCTGCAGTCTACTGAGAATTGTCTGCATTAAATGAATGCGACGGTGTTGTCAACATGGAACAACCCTTAAGTGAATCTACAGCCTTAATTTAGTTAAATTTGTTGTTTAGTTACGGCTTAATTTTAGTGTGTGCAATAAAAGGATAGTTCACATTCTAGGGATAGTTCATATTTCGTGTATGTGTCCAATTGGCCCAGGATATTTTAGATACTTGTGGAAGTTTTTGATAACCTGCTTTACAGTGGCTGGTATAGGGCACTTGGTGGTTTGTGGTCTAAAACAAGAAAATTCACTAAGTAACTCCAAAGCGGCTTTTACCAACTTAACAGTAACATTTTGAATATGTTCCAACATGCAAATTAACTTGGGTGGACAGGGTTTCCAAGAAGGGCTTCTCAATCTAGCTTGTTAAACAGACTCTACCCAGTGGATGATGTGATTAATTTTCTTTTTTATGCTTTTAATACACAATTTGAAATGCCCACTTGCACCTTCAATATTCGTCAGCACTCTGTGCTGCAACTACTGCTGCTATCAATTAAAGAGAATACAGACAAGCTTGTGCTCTCCTCCAAATCATGTGATGTCAGCCGCTGCTTCTTATCACACAGCAGGTCACAAGTCTGACTCGTACAGACATGAGTCGGAGGAAGACACTGTATGTGCACACTAAGGGCCGGATTCAGAGAAGGCCAACTTAAGTCATGCGCTTAAGTGCCTCTCCTGCGCGGATTTAACGTGGACTGAGATACACCGTATTCTTACCTGCGCTACGCGGGTGTGCTTCTCAAAATGCGGTGGCACAGGGCATGATATTCTAATGACCTGTTTCTTGTACCTGCCCCCTGGGTTGCCAGCTTTCTACTAAAAAATGTGTGTGGGGGGTATACATTTTCAACGTGTCAGTGACATTGCCTTTAATAAGCGCATTTGCCTTTGTAAAATCCTACCTTTGTGTATCGCGCATTGCATGAAGGGGAAGGCAGTGAACGTATTAATTCGTCGCATTGATAAAATGATTATAGCTCCTGTTGACGACTTGGATATACCCATCACACAATCAAAATAAATAATTGCTGGGCAGTGGTTACACGCAATATTATTAAGTAAACAAATAAATCGTTGGATTTTTAAAAACAATTTACCTAATAAAGTCATGTAGCCTCCGGTGGTTGAACACAATAGAGCCTATATGTGACATCTTCAACTTAATAATTTTGGAGAAGCTGTGCTGACACAAATATTCTCGTCACATCTCGTGCCTCCATGTCTGAGTCTACGTCTGGTTTTTCCGTTTTTTATGCATTTTCTATCTGGCAGTCCGTTCCGTGTTTTCCTTCTCTCCCTCCATTTTGTGTCTCCACTTCCCCACACCTGAATTGTGTTTTCTTGTTCGTTTCATCTCACCTGTTCCTTGTTTTTTCTTTGTTAGTTTGGTATTTAGTCTCCTCTGTCTCTGTGTTCTCTGCCAGATCTTCTTTTGCCCTGCATTCATGCTTGTCTCAGTCTTTCCAGCGTTTGATTCCTGCCTGCTCTTTTCCTGTTCCGAGTTCCTGTGTCCAGTCCTGTGTACCCATCCCGTTCCTGTTCTCCTGCCTGTCCAGCCTGCTCCTGTCCTGCCTGTTCCTGTCCAGCCGTGCTCCAGCCCTCCTGCCCACCTGCCTTTCCCCATCCTAGCTCTGCTCCTACCCTTCGCCCTCCTGATCTCCTGCTCTGACGGATTCCCTGGTTCTGACCCCTGCTTGTCCCTGGACTTCGCTTTTGCTCATCCTACATTGCCCTGTTCACTGGACATTGACCCCTGCCTGGATTTGACTACATTTCTGTCTGCCCTCTATTGCACTGGACATTGACCTGTGTTTGTCAACCAGGAATAAAGCCTATTCTTATTACTTCTGGTGTCTGCGATTGGTTCGGATCATTTCTCGTAACAGTCTCTCTGTCAAAGCCAATATGATCCAGACACTGTCCATCTATCTAATCTAATATTGGTCTGGTATCATATACCAGATGGTCAATCATAGCCTACTTACATATTTTTATTTTTATGACAGCTCTTTGTAAGTAGGCTAGGCAAAGGAAAATATAAAAATATTTTCAAAGATCATGCACTCATTCTAATATCAAAAGCTGCTGTATTTTTCATAATCATCTATTGGCGGCGCTAGACATAAACTACCTTCTTTCTGCGGAAAAAAATGATTAAGTGAAAACTCTGAATACGCGTATATTGCACGACTTGCATACACGCCTCATTTTCATCAAATCTCCACCCCGCCAATGTAATTCCGCGTACATACTTGAGATACACTTAAAACAGCGGATAAGTCAAATGTCTGAATCACAAATAGCTTAAGCTACGCAGAATTTCGGGAGCAAGTCCCATTTGCGCGTGCTTATCTCAACCCATAAGCGCGTGCTTATCTTATCTGGCCCTATAATATTTTGGGTTCTTCCAATTAAAACATTTTAAGTAACTGATTACAATAGCACTTTTGAGTTTGCTCAACTTTCAAAATTCTAAATTCTGTGGATGAACAATTTTAAGCTCTGGTGACACCATAAATAAGTTGCATTCACTTATATTGTGCTGTTCAGCTAACAAGACTAATCGGTCCAGTAAAATATTTGTAGTATTGTGAATTACATTTTATTACTCCTATCAAATACAAAACCAAAACTACCAAGTTCATGTAATTTAGAATTTAAAAGGCTTGTCACCGTAGCTTTGAATCTTTAATCCACAGAACCTTGAACCTCAATATAATCAGTTATTTACAATTTTGTTAATTGGCAGAACCCAAATTCTTTTTTTACAGTGCAGCTCAACAGGCGGACCACCGGCACCTGATTGGCAGTTGCTTGTGTGTGATCTTCTTCTTTCGTGTAACGTCAGAGGTCCAACTCTGTGTCTTGTAGCCATCCCAGCATCTCGGGTCCTAGGTCGAAGAGGCTGGCTTCCGAGGGTGGTCTGAATAAGGGGCAGGTGTTAATTATATGGTCGGCAGTCTGCTCAGGGTCACCGCACTTGCATGCTGCACTGTCCGTCAGGCCCCACTTCTTCATTGATGTTTTAAAACGACCGACCCCAGTTCGTAGTCGGTTCAGTATGGTCCACTGCCGGCGTGGTAGGTCGTCTCCTCTTATGGTCCCACCTCCTGGGTCCCTGATGTGGCGATGGATGCGTGAGGGCCCGGCTGACTCCCACTCCTGCTTCCAAGCTGCTGCCAACCATGCTTCTCCGGAGATGTCTTCAGGGGTGGAATTGAGCATCTCTTGCACTGCCTTGTTGTAGGGGTGGCGGGACTTGAGTCTGCTTGGGGGCGCTGCTGTTGTTGTGGTGTTGTGCAGGATGTGCCAGTCATATTTTTGTGCTTTCCTGGCCAGGGCGAGGGTGGCAGCCTCCCGTCGGAGGCCGGGCGGGGCTATTCCCGTTGTGTGTGATGAGACTGTCATTCATCCCAGCATTCGTCTTCCCCTGTCAACAAAATTCTACTGTCAAATAATATACAATAATGAGCATGCTGAAGTCAGGAGACACCCTGCCAAACAGCTGGCCTATCCAGTCAGGTGGAGCATTGAGCGTAATGTCCAGTAGAAATGTTATCTCAGTCTGAATGCATTAAATATCAAATGTCAACAGATGACCATGTGTGTTAGCTATTCTCAAGGTTGTCACCTATATTGGATATGACTGTAAACAGAGCCTAAAACATTTTTATGGTATAGCTAGACTGAATTTTCCTTCCTTGTTTTTATATGGCACATGTTGTCTATGGATCTTTTCCACCAGTTTCCTAAACCCTCCCTTCCTGGCTGCCTGATGAAATGTGCCCTATGCTTTTCTAAAGTAACCTTTCCAAGACAGTAATATGACAGAAAAATAGATGTTCAAATTAAAAAATTGCAAAAAGTATAGTGATTGTGAAATGTATCATTTTAATTGAATTCTGGCATATTTAAAATCCATGCTTTTTTAGGGCCATCACATAGACACATGTTCCAAAATAGCATTTAAAAACATGTAAAAAATGAACCACAAAATCAACGAAGCTTTTATAAACATTAAAACTTGTGAATTTGACAGTATTGGCAGTATTTTCCTGCAGAATTTGTGAACTTGTGATACTTTGCAAGTAGGATCAATGCGTTTTAGTACCAAACAGTGCTTTCTCTCAAACCCTCCATTGCACTCGATGTGAATACAACACAATCAGCCCCAGAAGTAGCCTAATTCTTTAGCTATAGGAAGGTTTTAGCCTGGATTGAAATGTGCCGTAAGAAGGCATAGATGCAATTATAATTTTGTCCATGTAGTAATTTATAATGTATGCCTCCCCCACCCCTCCCACCACCCAACTGGCTTCTTGGCTTTGCTTCTTTTTCACCTCCAAGCAACCCCCCCGCCCCCCCCCCCCTCAAAAAAACAAAGTCTACAAATATAGGATGTGAAAATCCTTAATGAAAATGTATTCACTTCTTGAAAACTAATGGACTGGAATATGGGAACATTAAGCTCCATTAACAATCCCAGAGCATTCTGGTTTCTAACACATATATGTGAAAAATCCCACAACAGAAGGACCTGCAGTTTGAGAGACCATATTGCTACTTCCTCTGCACATGGACCTTCTTGTTCTCCAAGAAGTACTTTTGTTTTGTTCCAACATTTTAATTGGGTCATTGCCCATGCTCTTTGTGGAATTTGAAAGATGCCCAATCTCGTGGGTTGTAAGGATCACCCCATCTCTTGTTACCATGGAAAGCGCTAAAGAAACCTCCTCCTTGCTACGTCATTAAACTAAATCCGGAGGGGTTTTTTTGAGGGGGGAGAAGTAGGGGGGTGCGTGTGGTTGTGTGTGGAGGAAGGCGGGTGAATTAGAGGTTACTTGCGGTTAAAACACCGAATTCCTTTGAATTTTCTTTCCTTTGAATTTTGTTAATTCGACAACGCGGAGAAAATTACCGAGTTAATTTCAATATGTGATTGCGCTTAAATAAAATGCCTTTCTTATTCATCGACGGGAAATACGACAAATAACCTACATTTCACATGCATAATGCATGCTGAGCTGATTGAATGTCTGGATTATGGCACGTTCATTTGACCAAAGATTCATAAGCAGTTCATAATGTTAATCATCTCCAAAATGTATGGAATTGCAGTAAATAGGTCTGTCCAGAAATTAAGAATCCATACGGCAAGGGAAGGGTTACTTAATGTTAAACCCCTCCCATTATTGTCAGGCAACGTATTAATAATCGCACCACCAAAAACATCCCTTTAAAAGCGAGCCACCAGCAGCAGCCGGCAAAAGAGGGTTGCTGTCTGTAGGCTCGTGGTGCTGAAAGGGTAGCCGGTAGTAATGTGGTCAGTGTTCTTCGTTTTTCTGTCTTACTTGGACAGAAACTTCGTAAAGTGCGATTTTTTGCGCCAATGTATGGACACAGAGAAAGACGATATATTTTACATGTTAAATAGTACCTTTTGTACTAAAATGTCCAGGTTTAGGGATAATTACATCCACCAGGTGTCAGACGGCATTGAGGAGGTCCGTTTGGTATACGATCCTGTGCGTAATCTGGTGGACTGTTCTGAGACAGGCAAACATATCCAAGTGAAGTCGTTCATGTATGTTTGCCGGCTGGGGTTTAAAGAACAGAGAGTTAAGCCGGGCTATTCAGTGAGGAATTTGGCCGACATGGCCGAGGCTAAATCCACCTGTCAAGCTTTCCGGGAGAGATCACAGCTTACAAGAAAGACAACAAAAGCACCGATCGCTCAAAGACCACTGACGGTGGGCGAACAGAGGAATGGAAATCCTGCTTCGGAGGGGAGCAGCCAAGTTCTGCACCGCTCAAAGCGAGGCTTCACTTACCCCGGGACGCTCTGGTGCGGCGCTGGCAATATCGCTGATCATTATGAGCATTTGGGTAAGTATAGGCCATTGATTTAGTTGGTTATCATTTATTGACGAAAGACCGATGAAATTATTTATTTGTAACGTGCAAACCATTCTCCGAGAATGTTTTTTAATTGGCTTTATAAAAGTGCAATAACACATAGGTTACATGGTTTACGTATAAGTCAAGAGTAGAAATGTGCATAACTTCAGCGTGCAACTGGTATGCAATCAAATGAATATAGGCTACATTAATTGTTTGCTCTTTCTGAGCAGAGCACTGACCTTGCGTTCTGACGCGGACTGTATCTTGATTTCCTGCAGGTGAATTCGCAGAGACGGACAGCTGTTGCCGCGTGCATGACCATTGCCCCCATGTCATCCATCCATTCTCGTCCAAGTTCGGCTACACCAACTTTAAGTGGCATAGCATCTGCCACTGCGACTGCGATAATGCGTGAGTTTCATTAGTCTATATGCCAAGCACAGATACTGCTCACTCATGAAATGCTGAATGGAAGATCTGATGAGAACAAAATTATGCCTAAATTATGTAAAAGTGGGCAAAAAAATAACTATAAAAATAACTTTTTTTTTGCATAAAATTCAGAGCTTTGTTTTTGGGTTGCATTTCCTTCTTGATTTAAAAAAATTGTAATTTTCTTAAACTTGAAATGAGAAAATGTGCTTTTGAATACATGAAACTGAAATGTGTGTGACACAGTGAAGGATCTCTTACTTTTAAGGTATCAATGAACGATCGCATTGTTCATACATTATCTTTGGTCTCATTATCTTCCTCAGATTGAAGGCTTGTCTGAGGAGAGTGAATGACACATCCTCCAGGGTGGTGGGACAGGCTTTTTTCAATGTCATTGAGGTTCCCTGCTTTGAGTTCACATACGAAGAGCAATGTGTGGAACGCCACTGGTATGGAGTGTAAGTATGAAAGAAAATCGACACATTTTAGTGCATACACTGTGTTTACGGAGTTGAAATGGACAGACAGCTGATTCTGGGTGAATATAAAAATTAATTTTCTATTTCTTTGTATTTATAAAGGTGCAAAAAGTATGACGAGGTCCCAGTTGCTGTGGCCAAAGAGTCGATTCCGTACGACTTTGGAGGCATTGACGTTATTGATCAGCTCACTATTGCCCCTAGGGCACAGAATGTACCAATCGGAGAAGAGGGGGATGTGAAGGAAAGCACGAGGCAGCATGCCTCCTCCGGCTCCCAACCCACCCCCGGCCCCGAGGAGCCGTCCCTCGGGAATGTGGTCTCAGCTGCCGAGGACTTCATCAAAGTGCTGGCGACAGTCTCCTCCTCTCACAGCTCCTCCTCCTCCTCCTCCTCTGAGACCTCCAGAGGGGACACACAGGGCACTGACAAGAAGAAGAAAAATAAGACTGGCAAAAAGCGGAAGAACCGAAGAAGGAAGGGAAAAGGTAAGGGACGGGGAAAAAAGCAAACGATTAAAATGGTAAAACAGTTCAAAATGGAGGAGGCCGCTGCAGCTTCCTGTCACAGAGCAGAAGACGTCCTGGACAAGAGCCATCTTGCGAACAACCCCGTCCAACTGAGTCATAAACAGGAGGGCAATACAAACAATTTCATGGACAGTGTTATGGATCTGGGGGGGAAAGAGGAGGTTTCCGTTGATGTAATCACATCTGAAATGGCAGTAGACAACAGCTCTGGTACCATAGATAAATTAAATACTATTATCACTGAGGTGACGCCTCAGGTGGCAGAGGCTCAAACGGAGATGACTCCCAGCACAGCGGCCAGCGCGTCCACCGCCACTCTGTTTAAAGCAAAGAGACCAAGGTCACAATCTAGGCCAGGCAATAAGAAAAGGACAAGAATGGCAGCGGGTCTCTCCGTGAATGTGATCACCCTCGGCGGTGAGGTCAAAGACAGCCCTCAGAGAACGGAAGATGAAAGCGCCATTTCCACAGCCACCATGCCTGTGGTCGCTGAGGCCCTGGAGCGCCGGCACTTAGAAGCCCTGACAGACAAGCTTTTTTTCACCACCGCCACCACCACAGCCAACACGCCTACTCTCAAAGCCAAGAGCAAGAAATCAAAAGAAAGAGGCGGAAGAAAGAAGAGGCGGAAAGTGGCCCCCTCTCTCTCCGCATTCATAGTCCCTATTCGGAGTGTTGCGTAATAGAATGACAGAGCATGATCATGTTTTAAATGGCTGAGTCAGCTCTACCATCATACACACAGGTTACACATTATATTTCATGCTTAAAGTGGTGGTTCTCCAAAAATGGAAATATCATTTTTTTGCCTTTCAATATGATGTACTGTACATACAAAGAAGAGTTTTACCAAATTTGTTGAAAATATTGAATATATAATAAAATATCATATGATATTTTAATAGTAGTTTAGTAAAGTAGCATACTGACTGCAGACTGCTTTAGGTCACACTATCACAATAATATTTTAATAAAGATTTTAAATCAATGCTTCTAACTACAACCATAATATCAGGTAAGTTGTCAATACATGTTAAACTTGTAAATGAACACCAAGGCTAAACGAATTAGTTAGACATTACTGAAGGGTAATTTTAGCACTCAATTCTGAGCATGCTACCTGCTGGTGTGTAGATTCCTTTTGTAGTAGCCTATTTATGCTAATGGTGCTAGACATTTTCAGTTGAGTTCATGTAGATAGCAAATTTGCCTAAAATTCTTCATTGAATGCATCATAGAACGTATTGAAAGGCAAAATATGATATTAAAATCAATTTTGGGTCAACTATCAAGTTATTTTGGGAAATTTACATACTGTCAACAGTCACTCAAACTTCATTGAGTAAATAGAGAAATTAAAAGTTTATACACTGAGACAGTATCATTAGTGTTTAAAAAAGATGAATGTAACTGGTAAGTGAGTTCACATACGAAGTATGTAACTGCACTCATCTAGTCACACATTGCAATATCTTTTAATAGCAGTTCCTGCTGATTAATAAAGATTAAGTAGTAGAAGTAGTTTTAACCTGCATACTAACCATGCGATCAATGTAAATCTGGTAGTTTCAAGTCATTGCGACAAGAACCGCCTTACTTACATTGCTGGAAATGATGGCTGCTATACTGTATACAGAGAAGCCAAGCATCTTTAGTATTACAAGTTAATTTCCCATTTATTTGCGTACTATGAGGAGACTTTGGCTCTCCATATACCTTCCAGGAGGGCTTAAGGCTTTGTGTGAAACAGGGTCACATTCTTAAAGGTGGATAATCTGCACCCTGCACCACTAACGCCTTGCAGTTTTAAGAGGCCAGGCAGGAACACCCTTCATGGGGATGCAAAATCCCAGGTCAGCTGACCCACACATGGTCTCACACAAAAGAACGCAATCCTGCCTGTGTGCATGAACAGGTGCTACATAGCAAATATAATCAGGGGCATGTTTTAGGACCACTTGATACTGTAGATTGATTTGCCAAGAGATTAAAATCTGTGATTTAACATCTGTACATTTCTCCTGCCAACTCTGCAAATGCTTACGAGAAGTAATAAAGGTGCCAACTGATACTTTGTCTGCGTGGTTATACTTCAGTGCTCAATAAGTTCTCATCCTTTTGGGGCACTGTTCTAGCCCATGGATCAGGAAAAAAATAAAAACAAACCCCAAACATGCTGGGAGCCTTGCATTGTGGTGCATAATTGGGAGTAGAATCACCCAGGGTTAAGGAGGGTTCATTCAGCCGGTATCCACATCTAATCCCTCTCTAGCGACCCCTGCTGGTTGATGAGGTGTCTACAAGTCGGCGTGTTAAGCTGCATGTGAAGTGTCTTCCTCCTCATCTCTGGGCAAACCCGATTTATGAACTGTGGCATGATAAGAAGCGACACTTGGTATCACGTGCTTCAGATGAGAGCATGTGCTTGCCTGCGCACTCTTGAATCGATAGCAGAGGTTTCAGCAATGAGCACTTATATATACGATTTGGAATTCCAAATTGGGGAGAAAGCATAAAAAAAAACAATGAGGACTTTCATGCTAAATATCACGCTCTCATGCTGTGGGATGTTAGCAAGGCATTTGGATGAAGCTGGCACAGCAGCACATTTGTAAAGTGGCTCAGTAGAATCATGGACAAAGAATAGCCCAATTGTTTCCGAGTTTTTTTCTGAGTTCACACACCATGGTAACTGCTGTACATTTTACTCACATGAACACTGCCACACTTTTTATAATAAGAGCTTTTTTAGTCCAGCCTATGATGCACAAATCCATACAGCTCCTGGCCTGCAGTCTCCAGGGCCTGAATTATCAGAATAATGTAGATTTTCTACTTCACAGTAACTCAATACTCTCCACTATTTATAACGACAGTGCAATAAAAAAATATTTTTGGTCACATATCTGATCCAGGCACATCACAAAGTGCAGAAACAGAATAAAAAAGTGCTATCAATTCACAGAACCGTAACAAGTGGCAATAACAGTAACCAATAACACACACACACACACAGAAATAACACAACGCCTCCTACTGCACACTGAAGGAACATAACAAATACGTTCGTTTTAAATAACCAGGGTAATGCGACTCCGATCGTAAGATGCAATCAAACGGTGGACTTTAGCGTCCCTCTCCTGTGATCCCTCGAGTTTGTCCGGAAAGTTTGGTGTTTCTCAATGTGGTGCCTCCGAATGTTATATTTTTTAACTACCGCAACGCACTCATTGCAAATTAAACACGTTGGTTTGGCATTTGGTCGTTTAATCGACGGTTTTCATTGTCAATTTCACATTTCCGGGTTGACAGAGACATACTTTCAGTCGAGCACTTGCCCACTTGTGACTGTCAATAGCCAGATGTTTTGAAAAGCTACTAAGCGTGGTCGAAATTGCGTCACATGAGAAAACGTTGATTTGTGAGAGATATCCTGATTGGCGAAATGCTGGTTTTGCTTCGTGGTCGCAGGAAAACAAATCTTCCTGCTTACGGATTTTAGACCACGCTCGCAGTGCTGTAACTATTTAGGCTATGTGATAACATTGCTATTAACAAAACATTTTTATAAAATAATGTTACAATTAAAATATTAAAATTGCCTATTTAATTCAAGCTCTCTGGGCCACTCGAAGGTTGCTTCTGGGCTGGATGTGGCCCGCGGGCCGCCAATTGAATAGGCCTGGTCTAGTATCTGTAATATAAAATTTGGACTGCGCCAAGGACCATGGCTGGCAGCCCCACAGAGCATACTGGTGTCACAGAGGGAGGGTGGGTGTCAGCCTGACAGGTTGATGAGGAACCATTTGTATGAGCCAGACTGGTCAACCGTGGTGGGAGAAAAAGTGCCAGTGACATCAGCTGCTTTGGTAGAGACCACATGCTTGTGTTTGACCAGCGAGTCAACAAAGTTAGCGATGAACGCTGTAGTGCAACTGGGAGAACATGGGGATGCTTTGGGGGTTCCTAACACACGACACTGGCATGTCTTGGTGACATTCAATAAAAACGTGTTAAAGAAGTATTCAGATCATATTTCTTGTGTTTTTGATTGTAAAAAAGTAGAGAAGCTAATCACACGCTGCAAAAATATGAGTCTTCACTCAATCAACGTCAGTTTATTTAAGCTCACATACAGTCGGTGCTGGAAGGTTGTGTTTTAAATTTAAAATGCACGCTGAGTAATATCAGAGATTGTTTACGGGCTTTGGTAATATTTAGAAGTGAATTGCTGTGAACCATAATGGGCAGTACGCCCCCTTGTGGCGTATGAACAAATGCGCCCCGTTCTGGAGTCCTGGGCTGTGTCCGAATCAGAGCCCTATCTACTGAGCCCTGTCTCCTGCGAATAGTGCACTGGCATAAGTGTGCTGTTTAATGTGCATTGTTTAGCAGTCCGCGAAAAATATTTTCCAACCGCACTGTGGAAGTGTCGTAACCAGGTCAGAAGACGTCCCACCAGTGTTGCCATGTCCGCGGTTTTATAGCTAAATTGGGATACTTTCAGAGTGCAGTCACGGGTAAAAATTAAAAGTCGCAAAGCACGCAGTTATTTTAAAAAGTAAAAACATAATATTTATAATATATATTTAATTTAATAATATATATATTTATAATACGTTGGTTTAGGTTAAAAATAGCCTATAATTTGGGATAGTTTTGAGTCGCCATTTGGCCGGAAAGTCTTAACAGATCTGGCAACCCTGTTCCCCACTCTTGCGCTGCCATGTCACGTGTTGTTTTTGTTGTATTTGAATGAAAACGTAAGCGAAGCTGGGCCTCATTTTTTAAAAACGAAGCTTCACGTCATATTTATGTGACCAAAATGTTCGTGTACTTTTTGCTGTATCCCAAATCACATACTTCCATGCTCCGCACTACCGTACTTCGCTATGGACTCACATGGATGCGCGTGCTCGCTATGCGTGCTCGGAGCATGGAAGTATGCGATTTGGGACACAGCCAAAGTCTGCTCCCGAATATACTCAGCGAAACCCCGGAAGTAAGTGTGTCATCCGGGTGTTTGAAGTATACTGCAATTTGAAAGATTTTCGCGTACTCTACGACTTTTTCGCCCTATCTACTCACCAAGGCTACTCAACAGTATGGAAGAGTGCTGATTCAGACACGGCCCTTGCAGAGGCTAATGCAGTTGATGACAATGGGGCATCCAGGTGTTCTTTTGGTGTAGGCTACGTCGTGTGTTTCACTTTCTCTGCCGGTGTCATGACTCTGGTCCCGGACCCGATTTGTAGGCGGGAATAGATTTTACACCGGTTGGACAGTGGCAGCTCTATGCAGACCTGTGCTCATTATGAAGACTTCTAGCAAAGAAATATCCCAGAACAGCTGTCAAGTCACTTTTCTTTCACACAGTTCCAAGCACAGGCAAAACATATCACCCTATTTCATATAGCACACACACGCGCACACAGTTAGAGAAATTGCGAACCCTTTAAACCGACGTTAGGCTATAGCACTTTTTCCATAAAACCCCTTTCGCGGATCTCAAAAATTGGAGCTGAAGTCCGAATACGCGTATCAAGAAAATAAGCGTTTGAGACAGGAACAAAGTCAGAATCAGCGTCGCTTGAAACTTGCAAGGCTATTCCATATCCGTGCAGTAAATGAGGGATGAGCTTGTTGTTTGAGAATGAGACAAATCAGAGAATATAATTTCCTTCGACAACAGAAGAACACACTTAAGACACAGATGTGGGTAGGCTACCACATCGGCTTTCAAAACTGCATCTTTGTCGACCGCCGTGCTTGTCAGAAGTGCCACCAAACACGTGCCGTAGCGATCCGTGCAAAGAAGGCGTCACAAGCTTGGAGCTCGCACCCTGTCTCTTTAAGTTGAGCAACCGTAGAGTGGGCGGCTCTACTCGGGTAGATCAGCTCCCGATGCACAGTCAGTGGACACTGGACACTGGTTTCTCGGATTGTAGCACACAGCACGGCACTTGAGTGTTTTCTTCGGAGCACCCAGCTATGATTTGCCTCTTACTGGTTGCAGGCCACGACACTGTTCTTGAGACCCAGATCAAGGTACGCGTAGTAGCCAAACGGTGTTCCTCTCATTGTCAGTTTTTCGGACAAATAATTAATTTAGCAAAGAGGAGGTCACGCCACGGGTTAAGGCTGAAGGGGTAGTAGCCTAAATTTAGTTGGTAGGCTACTGTTTTGTACTAGGCTATGCAATAAACTAAATAAGTTACAGGACTGATTTTAGTCTTTGCTGAATGCATGCGTCGTTTAGGCTAAACTCAGCTACTTTATCGTTGCGGTAATTCCAATCGAGTCAGACGAAACCGTGCAAGGCAGCTATCTTAACTGCTCACTTAATTGTTAGAATTAAAAATGCAGAATGATCATCACAAAATAGTTTACGTTACAGCAATAACAAACTGCAGCAGCGTTATGCATTTGAGTAATGGTTTCGGGACAATTAAGTTTGTCCCACAAGTTCTCTAAGTGTAAACGTCACGATTTCTTGTTGCTTAACTCTTTCAACCCGTTATTTCATGTAGCCTACTTAAGAAAACTCTAATTGAAAACGCACAATAAAACCGTTTTGTAGTTTATACATAGGATATAGGCTTCACCCTGCTAGGCTACGAGTGTGTAGCTTGCACAATGCACAGTGACTGCTTGTCACAATAAGATGACGACTTCCGGTTTCCAAACCGCGCAAACATAACTGTTATATTTCCATTTTAATTTTATTACATTATTATGCATAACTTTATTATACGTTTCATTATTTATAAAAGTACATTAAATATAATCCTATATATAGTCACATAATTACAATATACTGTGAGCACCATAATTCATTTGACAGTGGCACATTGTTATTTTGGTTCTGTACTTTTTGAGTTTGAAAGGATACAATGACAATGAGGTTGAAGTGCAGACTGTCAACTTTAATTTGAGGGTATTTTCATCCATATCGGATCAACCGTTTAGAAATTATAGAACCTTTTTTTTAATATAAAAAAAAGGGGGGGGGACTATGTACAAAAAGTTCTATAATTTCTAAACGGTTCATCCAATACGGATGGATGGGAGGGATTTCAGTCAGTGTGTCTCATCACACACCAGTGACCCCCCCCCCCCTCTGTTCAATCAGGCACCCACTATCTGGCTGCATGAGTTACACATTCATGTCTTCCTTTGAGTAAATGTCTGTCAGGGTTTGACTGGTGAACTGCAGAGTGAAAAATAAGCAGCAGCTGGTACTGTATTTAATTACAATGAGAATATTTTACTTAATTCTGTGTTATTTGTAATATTGCTTTTTCTATGTTATAAGAATGATTTCACAGGTCTATATAGTCACCTGACAGGGGTTCCTAAGGCATTGCTTCCTGGAGTTGGTGGAAAGAAAATCTTAGACTTTTGGTGGGAGACTGTCAACATGTAAGTTATAGGTCTTAATCTTCACTTATGCAAAAGTTTTCAACTGCTGACTGTCAGGTAGTACCAGTGATGTCTTACAGCATTTAATTTGTTGCTATGTAACTGTATTTGTAGGTTCTCCTTGAATGTTTTAGAAATTTATTTTCCTTGTTTTTTCTTAGGAATCTTTCTGCACTTTTTAAAATGAATCATCATTTTTTCCAATCTTCTTTTTTACATGGATGAGGATAAATGAGGATTGTATGGTTGTGTTCCACATTAATTAGTTGACTAATTCTCTCTCTCTTGTTGCCCAGGCGACAGTTGTTCAGTGAAGTCTACCTGGTTACAAACGCAGATAAGTTCTGTACTGCTTCAGTATTCTCTTTGACAAGTAGACTAGTCTCTTTTACACTCTCACCAGATGTTAACTGTTAATCACAGTGCATTGATAATGGCTGTGGGTGTGTTTTGTGCTTATTCTTATTGGTAGGTACAAGCACTATGAGCGCTGGGCGACGGCCAATGACTTTCCTGTAGAGAATGTCGTTAACGATGGCAGCACCACACTGGAGGGTCGATTGGGCGCCGTGGCGGACCTGGAGCTGGCCATCCGGAGCCGCAGGCTGCAAGATGATATCATGGTGGTACGTCATCAAGCATCAGTTTACACAGTGGTCCATCATTTCTGTTTAGAATCATTTTAAACAGATAACAGATTTAGTCTTAATTTCAGGCACACCATATTTGGAGGTCAAAATTTTCTGATTGAGACTCATTTTAAACAGATAACATACTTCATTCTTAATTAATTTCAGTCACATTAAACTTGCAAGTCAACTTGAACAATGTATGTAGTGGAAGATACTAGCTAATTGTAATCTGAACAGAACATCTGACACGATGCGAGATATGGAGATCAGTGATTTTTAAAGATTTTGTGTATCTGTAGATTGCAGGTGACATGCTGTGTGCTGACCAGAACTTTGACATCGCGCAGGTCCTTCGCTTTTTCAGGTCCAAGGTGAGAAAATATTTCTGCTACTTTAGCAAACAGGAAGCAGCAAGTGTTGGATGTGTTGGGGAGCATACCTGTGCCTGTCAGTAGCTGGTGTTGGCCTGAGATGAATGAAAGTTCTCTCTCTGTGATAGCCTGGAGAGCTGGTCATTTACTATGAGCTGGAGGAAGGGGAGAGAAGCTGCTCGAGGGGCATTGTGGAAGTATGTCCCGAATCCCACAGGTAAAAGATGTTCTATTAACAGATGCTAGTCCGGTTTTGATGCTCAGTATTCATATGCATCACAAGGATGTGTGTCGCCGGTCACTGGATTGCATAAAAAAGGATTACCGTGCGTTTCAGGATCACACGGTTTCTTGAGAAGCCAAGGGACGGCCTGACGACATCTCGAATGGCCAGTGTGGTTTTCTACTGCTTACGCAAAGCCACGCTTCCCTATCTGTCTGCGTTCCTCTTGCAACGGCCGGATGCCCAAGGCAGAACACTTGGAATGTTCTGGGTTAGTGTAACGCTACCGCTGGCTTTCACAGAGACACTAGTGCAGATCTGCCATCAGTGGGTCAATGTTGGCTAGATAGCAAGGCTGCCTATCAAGTTAAGCAGGGGCTAATAAAAAGGTAGCTAAATGCTGTGAGCTAACTAAGTAGTGTTGCATGCTTGTTAGCTAGATGGCTAGCTATGGCTATTGTTCCATAGATATTGATGTTTCACTTGGAATGTGGGCTTTAACATTGGCATTTTGTTTGGAGCACAAAGATCAACATTGTGCTTTGCTAAGCAAAATAAAAACGCAAACTTTGAATTAATAAATAGTTCTATTATTGTGATAATAAATCTGTAGATGTAATGTTTATTTCTGGGTGTAAGCTGTGTTACGGGCTGCAGATGTAATGTTTCTTTTTAAGCTGTGTTACAGGCTGCAGATGTAATGTTTCTGTGTAAGCTGTGTTACAGACTGCAGTTGTAATGTTTCTGTGTAAGCTGTGTCACAGACTGCAGATGTAATGTTTCTGGGTGTAAGCTGTGTTACAGGCTGCAGATGTAATGTTTCTGTGTAAGCTGTGTTACAAGCTGCAGTTGTAATGTTTCTGTGTAAGCTGTGTTACAGGCTGCAGATGTAATGTTTCTGTGTAAGCTGTGTTACAGACTGCAGTTGTAATGTTTCTGTGTAAGCTGTGTCACAGACTGCAGATGTAATGTTTCTGTGTAAGCTGTGTTACAGACTGCAGTTGTAATGTTTCTGGGTGTAAGCTGTGTTACAGACTGCAGTTGTAATGTTTCTGTGTAAGCTGTGTCACAGACTGCAGATGTAATGTTTCTGTGTAAGCTGTGTTACAGACTGCAGTTGTAATGTTTCTGGGTGTAAGCTGTGTTACAGACTGCAGTTGTAATGTTTCTGTGTAAGCTGTGTCACAGACTGCAGATGTAATGTTTCTGTGTAAGCTGTGTTACAGACTGCAGTTGTAATGTTTCTGTGTAAGCTGTGTTACAGACTGCAGATGTAATGTTTCTGGGTGTAAGCTGTGTTACAGACTGCAGTTGTAATGTTTCTGTGTAAGCTGTGTTACAGACTGTAGATGTAATGTTTCTGGGTGTAAGCTGTGTTACAGACTGCAGTTGTAATGTTTCTGTGTAAGCTGTGTCACAGACTGCAGATGTAATGTTTCTGGGTGTAAGCTGTGTTACAGACTGCAGTTGTAATGTTTCTGGGTGTAAGCTGTGTTACAGACTGCAGTTGTAATGTTTCTGTGTAAGCTGTGTCACAGACTGCAGATGTAATGTTTCTGAGTGGAAGCTGTGTTACAGGCTGCAGATGTAATGTTTCTGTGTAAGCTGTGTTACAGACTGCAGATGTAATGTTTCTGGGTGTAAGCTGTGTTACAGGCTGCAGATGTAATGTTTCTGTGTAAGCTGTGTTACAGACTGCAGATGTAATGTTTCTGAGTGTAAGCTGTGTTACAGACTGCAGTTGTAATGTTTCTGTGTAAGCTGTGTCACAGACTGCAGATGTAATGTTTCTGAGTGGAAGCTGTGTTACAGGCTGCAGATGTAATGTTTCTGTGTAAGCTGTGTTACAGACTGCAGATGTAATGTTTCTGGGTGTAAGCTGTGTTACAGGCTGCAGTTGTAATGTTTCTGTGTAAGCTGTGTCACAGACTGCAGATGTAATGTTTCTGGGTGTAAGCTGTGTTACAGGCTGCAGATGTAATGTTTCTGTGTAAGCTGTGTTACAAGCTGCAGTTGTAATGTTTCTGTGTAAGCTGTGTTACAGGCTGCAGATGTAATGTTTCTGTGTAAGCTGTGTTACAGGCTGCAGATGTAATGTTTCTGTGTAAGCTGTGTCACAAGATTAAGTTGTAATGTTTCTGTGTAAGCTGTGTTACAAGCTGCAGTTGTAATGTTTCTGTGTAAGCTGCAGTTGTAATGTTTCTGTGTAAGCTGTGTTACAGACTGCAGTTGTAATGTTTCTGTGTAAGCTGTGTTACAGACTGCAGATGTAATGTTTCTGTGTAAACTGTGTTACAGGCTGCAGTGTAATGTTTCTGTGTAAGCTGTGTTACAGACTGCAGATTTAATGTTTCTGTGTAAGCTGTGTTACAGACTGCAGATGTAATGTTTCTGTGTAAACTGTGTTACAGACTGCAGATGTAATGTTTCTGTGTAAGCTGTGTTACAGGCTGCAGATGTAATGTTTCTGTGTAAGCTGTGTTACAGACTGCAGATGTAATGTTTCTGTGTAAGCTGTGTCACAAAATGAAGTTGTAATGTTTCTGTGTAAGCTGTGTCACAGACTGCAGATGTAATGTTTCTGTGTAAGTTGTGTTACAGGCTGCAGATGTAATGTTTCTGTGTAAGCTGTGTTACAGGCTGCAGATGTAATGTTTCTGTGTAAGCTGTGTTACAAGCTGCAGTTGTAATGTTTCTGTGTAAGCTGTGTTACAAGCTGTAGTTGTAATGTTTCTGTGTAAGCTGTGTTACAAGCTGCAGTTGTAATGTTTCTGTGTAAGCTGTGTTACAGACTGCAGATGTAATGTTTCTGTGTAAGCTGTGTTACAGGCTGCAGATGTAATGTTTCTGTGTAAGCTGTGTTACAAGCTGCAGTTGTAATGTTTCTGTGTAAGCTGTGTTACAGGCTGCAGTTGTAATGTTTCTGTGTAAGCTGTGTCACAGACTACAGATGTAATGTTTCTGTGTAAGCTGTGTTACAGACTGCAGTTGTAATGTTTCTGTGTAAGCTGTGTTACAGGCTGCAGATGTAATGTTTGTGAGTGTAAGTTGTGTTTTGCACATGTGTAATAAGGCTGTCGACAGTTCACAGCAATGTTCTCTCCTCTTACATTACAGGAGTGGCTCGTTAATGAAGAAAAGTTGCCTGTATTTGGGATGAAGTTGCCCACAGGCTTCCAGCTCATTGGACAAGTGGTATGTCCTGTTACATCATATGTTCAGTTTTTTTTAACTTAAAAATATTTTTTTCAGTTATGTGATCTATCATAGGAAGCCCAGTTTTTTATTTAGAACAGATTTTCTTCAGTGGCAAAATCATAACCACTATTCCTGCACCTGCCATAGGACAGGTAGTTAGCCGTTGCACAACAACCTAACAAACCTAAAGATTATCCAAAAGGCAGAACTCCGGCTTCCAGCTTCAGCTTAGCACTGATAAAGTGGTGATCAGACTGAACCTTCGCTTAAGGTCTTCTGTGCTCTATGTAGTGCCTGGATAAGGAGGATGTCCTAAATAAAGGTTTGCGTGTGTCGTTGTCACAGACGCTCTCCGACTACAACAAATGGCTCACCCGCTACTCTGCAAAGCAGCAGGAGTCCCCTAGCGAGCCCATCATCAGCCGTTCCTACGCCAGGTGAGGAATGCCGTTTCAATATTTAGAAACATATCTTAATTACATTTTTGGATAAACTACCCCTTTAAGGCACTGTTGCAGTGTGTGGATGGGCCCCGTGGTCTGGTACGTCAGAAATATTGTTATTCAATACGCACAGTTTTTTCAAAAACTACTTTCTACCAAAGTACACCAACTGTTATGCACATGCATAGTAGTTTTCCTCATGATGGTATTTTCTTTATTCTTTAATTTGTGAGAAAGGTATTTCATTAGGATAACATCTATTCTATTGGTGCGGCTGATTGAATTAGGAGGATCGGGTAGAGGATAATTGTCTCGATTGGGAAAACACCTGTGTGTGAATGAATTTAGGGAGCCCGGATGGCAAGATGGGTTTGTTTTTTTTACTCAGACGACCGGGGTTGTGAATGGAGCTGCGCCTGTGTGTGAAGTACACCTCTTGTTGGCCTACACTGCATTTCCCTTACTATCTTGTCATATCTCGCCTATCTTTTCTTGATTCCGACTGTCTTTGTTTGTTTCGAGCGACCGTACTGTATGACGTAACTTTTAACTAACCTGAACTATACAGCCATACAGTCGAGCAGAAACTTGGATCTGCCAAAGCCAAGCGTAAGAAGCGCTGGGTGGTGAGTGTTCCCGATGCGTCATTCCAATCCTGCAGCTGCCTTTTAAAGCATTGTCATAGCCCCTAGACAGGCGAGCTTAACACCAACCGTGTATGTCCGTGCAAAGTCTAGACCAAAGCATGCCAGTATTGGCATAAGCCCCAGAATCTTGGTGTGGTTTGGTCGAGACTTTGCGCAGATATACACAGTTGGCGTACTTTGGCAAATAGTATTTTCAAAAAAAAGATTTTTTTCGAATGTAAATTTTTTGGGCTTTGAGCGCCACAAACTTTGGACCCGTTGAGGTTTGTTCTATCGGGGTGATATCACGGTGAGCTGCAGAAGATATCTATAAAACTAGTGAAATCTCAGTGAAACTATCTGGATAGCACACCGGGTATATAGGAACATATCTTAATTATATTTTTGGGTGTACTGCCCCTTTAACAGATACCAGTCTGTCGGGCCCATCCACACACTGGAACAGTGCCTTAACCGATACCAGACTGTCGGGCCCATCCACACACTGGAACAGTGCCCTAACAGATACCAGACCGTGGGGCCCATCCACACACTGGAACAGTGCCCTAACAGATACCAGACTGTGGGGCTCATCCACACACTGGAACTGGAAGTGCCTTAATAGGTTGAACCTCCCAGCAGCCCTCATATTCAGGGTTTTTATTTTAGACTAATAGCAGGCCCGTCACTGTTCTAGAGTTGGGCTGATGGGGAACCCCTCCGATGGCTTCAATGGCAAAACTATTGCCATGACGATCTCCAACTTCTGGGCCGAAGTCACTCTGATGGAGAGCCAGAGCTTGGTGAGCAAACTCTCTACCTGTGTGAGCAGATCCATTACTAACGATGCTTGTTACATTGCTGATTTTACCCAGATAATGTAACTAAAATGGTTCAGTTTTTTACATGTTTTTTTTTTTGCTTGTTTGTTTGTTTAATTCAGGTTCTCCTGCCGCATCCCCTCAATGACCCCACTGAGTTTGGTAGCCTTCAGGACCTTTTCTGCATCAGCCGCAAAGAAGGGTCAGTACAACACTGAGATGGCCATATTTGACAAAATTTCAATACAAACATTCCCCATTTTTATAGTCCATGGTCAATATTTATTTCAAATTAAATTTGTTGATTCACCAAGAATCAGATCATAACAGGAGATCCTTATAAGGGCCTAAGATGATTGTTTATTTCAGATTGCAATTGATGTTTTCTTTCTGTAAACGGCAATCTGTTGTTTTTTGTGCATGTATGGATTTGTTGGATACTGGGCAAAATACTGTTGCACCCGATCACTGAAGTACCTTTTTGTGTTTGACATTCCGTCAATGTCACATTCCTTCCTCTCACCCAGTGTAGCCTATCACGTGAACGAATTGCTTTTATGATGGTCACAATTGATCACTAATTCTGTAACTAGTCAGATGACAACCCAATGCCTACATTGACCCTACAGGGATTTAGCTGGTACTGCAAGTTGAAATCGTTTTGTCTCACATGCCCTCGATAAACTAGTGTCCCTAGTTATAACACTAACTGTAAAAGTAAATCACTTAATATACAGATAGTCAAGAATGAGGAGGAAATTTAGGATTTATAACTGTCTGTAGTATATACATATAAAAAGGCAGAAATACTCTGGGAACTTTCCACTGTTTGTAACTGCCCCTCTGTCCATCGCCAAGGTACCTGGGAGGCCTGAGACTGCTGCAGGCTACTTGTAAGAAGTTTTACCAGTTCTGCTCCAAGCAAGGGTGAGGCTCTGCTGTGGGGATCTTCCCTGCTTATCACCGGTTCCCGTTGTGTCTTATTGGCAATGTGAAACTGGAGCACATAAACTTAACATACATAATATTTTAACTACTCCAGTTACTAAATTATTGTATATGTGAATTACAGTATTACTACATTATTGTATATGTGAATTACACTATTACTAAATTACTGTATATGTGAAGTACAGAATTACTAAATTTCTGTACATGTGAATTACAGTATTGCAACATTACTAAATGACACTATATTTGAATTACAGTATTACCGCATTACTGTATATCTAAATTACAGTATTGTAATTATATGAAAATATAAGTATGTTTGACTGCTAAGAATTTAATGTACCGTGCCAAGGAATGTGACAAAGCCCCTTTCTCTTCACGATAGCTGAGACTGGACTTTTGTGTTGTTGCAGAATTGCTCTGACCAAGCAGAATTTCACTCTGAAGTATGACACCAACATCCCACGCCAAGTGGTAAGTGGCTCAAAAGACAGTTATATGACTGCATCCTTCAATTATGTTATTTAATTTATCTCCCTGTAAGAGGCATGCTGTGTATCATCTCGACCAGTGGCATTGCCTGGCACTGCTGTTGTTTTAATTGTGTTAAATCCCTAAATGTTGTGACTGAACTGTGGTCCCTGTTCCTTATGCTCCAGGGCCTTGCTGGGAGTAGGTAAGTCCTGTAATTTGTCAGCTCAAATATTTAGACAGAATGGCCATATCGGTCACTTTATCAGTGTCCCTAAATACAGTGGCTTGAGAAAGTATTCATACCCCATTGATTATTTCTCATTTTGTTGTTTTGCAAAGTCAAATTAAAACATATTTACATGGGATTTTTTCTACTCCTGTAGAAGTAATTCTCTATAATGTGCAAATTAAATAAAGTATTTAGATATTTTCAAAAGTATTCACACTCTTGTGATGTATTTTAAGTATCATATTTAATATTTGGTTGCATAATGTACCAGTGTAATTTACAGCTGAATCTAGTCTCACCTCCAAATTCCCATAGAGATCCATTCAAATGCAGAGAGGTTATAGTATCGCTTGTAACAGTACTGAAAATAAGATATCGAGAGTCTTTTGATGTTGATGGGTCACAGACTTTAGGAAGTAACAGCATGCAAAAGATATAGAATAGAATAACTTTTATTTCCCGCTAGTGAACTTCAGTTGTAGTCCCAGCAACAACAAAAAAGACATAGACAGTGGGGCAGACCCACAACACACAAACAAACATATCAAACAAAGTCATCCAACTGAATCATTACATCAATCAAGTGCAATACAGCCATGATTAAAATTAGCCCCCGCTGTCCTGAGATGCCCAGTGTCACCAAGCAGTCCAACACACAAACTCCGCCTCCACGACTCTCCTCCATACACAGTGCCGCGGTCTCTCTACATCGCCGAAACAGAGGACTGAACTGCGTCAATCTTCCCAGTCGTCTTCTCACTCCTCCCCCGCATTATATTCTCCTTCCCTGTTTGCCTTTTGGAGATTGCCTGCACTCCCGGATCAGTCCCGACATCTTCAACTTTGCTGCTGCAGTCTGCAGATCCAACAGACATTCCCGAGCATATGTTGCGAATGTGTTTCCATGGTGACGACCACAAACAAAATTATATCGACTAGACAATTCGTCAATATTATCAAAACGAGCAGCAGGAGTGCCCTGAAAAATCTCCAGCCCACTTCCCCGTCCCACGCCAGACACACAGCGCATGAAAAAACAGACAAACGCCAGACACAACAAAACACATTCAAATTAACAAACACGAACACGAGAGACAACTGGACTACATGTCGCCATTACAGCGCCACGTGACGTCTATGCGACCAAATATATGATACTTTAAAAATACATTAAAGCAAAGGGTGTGAATACTATATTTCAGTTTTTTATTTTTTATATAATCCTGAAGATCTAAATACTTTCTTTAATTTGGACATTATAGAGAATTACTTCTACAGGAGTAGAAAAAAATCTCATGTAAATATGTTTTAATTCAACTTTGCAACACAACAAAATGAGAAATAATCAATGGGGTATGAATACTTTCTCAAGCCACTGTATGTATGTAGCTTAAGATAAACTGACACTCTCTCTCTCCCTCTCTCTCTCTCTCTCTCTCTCTCTCTCTCTCTCTCGCTCACTCATGCTGTTTTATACGTGTCTTTTTTGGCAGTGCAATTGTGTCTGCTACTCTGAAGTGCCTGATGAGGTTCTACAACATAACAGACAGAGTATGTATTAAATTACACCACTTTTAATTACCACTGAATAATAGTCTTTTCACAATTAAATAAAAAACTAGGTTAATCTATAACATCTCTCATGAAGAATATTGACAATAGCAGTTTTTTAAAAAGACTATTCCTTGCACACAAACGCAAATAATAGCAATTGGAAAAATGAACGTCTTCTGAAACTATATTTGCAATATGTTTCTAGCTTTGAAATGCATTGTACTATTCTAACAATATGAGAGCTCAGAACCTGCAGGTAGCTACACATTTTCTGGGAGATGTAGTTTCTGGGTGTTTTCATGGCAGCAATGTAGCCCTGGACTGCACAGATGGCTGCAAACTGTTCCCCAATGTATAGCTTCAACAGTTACAAGCCTATTTTGTGTTGTTACACCTGTGAATGGTTGGAAAAACTGAAGCCTTTTTTCTATAATCATGGAACAGTTTTTTCGTCTGATTGACAGCCTCTGCATGTTCAGAAGCATGTGCCTCATCATCGCACCAACCGCTGGAGCTCATTCATTTATTTATTGTGTTCCTAAAAGCTCTGAGTCTGTGCATGGGGAACAGAGTAGTGTTAGAGTTGCTGTTGTGTTTCTCTTTCTGTAATGAGTGTGTTTGGAGTAGCAGAAAATGTGAGCCGTGTGCACTGTATCAATGTGCTCCTTTCAGGACCTCCCCAAACCTGTCCGAGCTAACTTCATCCTGAGTGTGGAGACTGATGAACTGTTTATCACGGCTGGCCTGCAAGACCGGGTGGTGCAGGTAAGCGGGGACCAGTCCTATCAATGGGACCATCTTACTTTACCTGGGATATGTACCTACTCTACCCCTAACACTTTAAATATCACCTAGAATATGTACTCTAACCATAACACTTTAAATATCAGCTGGGATATTTACGCGAACACATTAAATATCATCTGGGATATGTACTCTAACCCTAACACTTTAAATGTCAACTGGGATATGTACTTTAACCCTAGTGCTTAAAATATTAGTTTGGATATGTACTCTAAAACATTACATATCAGCTGGGATGTGTATTCTAACCCTAACACTTTAAATATCATCTGGGAAGGTGTCACAGTCTTATCACCCTCTTTCATAAGTAACAATCCATCATTTGAAAGGATATAGGAGTTTATGGTATTCTTGGCAGCGGCATTGGTGCATATATGTGTACGTGTGCGTATGTGAGTGTGTGCATATGTGCATGTTATCCTTGTGGTGGCCCAGATGAATGAATGAATGAATGGCATTTTTGGTGATTGTCTCATTTCCAACTGCAGGTCTATGAAGGGTTAGTCTATATGGACTTCACCAAGGAGCTCATGGATGAAAATGGCTATGGTATTCAGCTTTCATTTTAATTCAGATTATAACATGTTCACATTATACAACATGTTCCTGAATATTCAAGGTCATATTTCAAGGTCAAGAATGATAACTTTCACAATACAATGAGCACCTGCTTGTGTCAGTCCTATGACAGTGGAATACTGTCTGCATCTCCTGCTTTGAGGGGGAAAACTGTAAATATTTGGGAATGGGATTTGGATTGGGAATGGGGTTATGAGAATGGGATTTCAGAGCTGTCTCGGAGGGCTTTCTTGTTCTCACTCTTCCGGTAACATATGATGAATGAACCAGGTTAGGATTTACATTCACACTAACATTTGTGTGTGTGTGTGTGTGTGTGTTTGTGTGTGTGCATGTGTGCGCTTGCTTGAATGCGTGTGTGTGATTGTGTGTACATGCGGGCGTGCGTGTATGTGTCTGTGGATGCATGTGTGTGTGTGTGTATGTGTGCTGTGCATGTTTTTCTACAGGTAAATACACTCCCATGGATATAAGCAGTGTTCCTCCTCTCTGGCTCGCCTACCTCGGTGACCCCAGTGACTCTGGGAGGATCCACAGTAACGTCCGTCAGCGATGGCTGAACGGTGAGACCCCCATGTTCAGCTGAGGGGGCAGAGGGGAGGGTTGTGATTACCCAAGAGGGGGTGCTGGTAATGTGCTCCTCGGTACACCAGTCTCTGCTCTCAGCATAAACACATGGGTGGTGAACTTTGAGTAGCTGGGTGGGTGGAAAGTTACATATATGGGAGAATGGCTAAAGTACCATCTGCATCCATCTCTCCGTATCTGTCTCTCTCTGTTTGTGTCTCTCTTTTCATGGCTTTGTGCAGGAGACCCTGTTGTGGTCCAGGCAATGAAGTCTTTTGCTGAGCTCACAGACCAGGCCAGGTAGGCAAAGCATCAACATCAACCTGACTTTTCTCATGCGCAGGATGTCAGTTGCTCAGTTACTTCCCTGTGATGTCAGTGGCTTGTTTTATGGTGTAATTATTTATACTGTGTACATTTCAGTGCAGGTTAGCTTAAATCAGGCAGCCATGTGATATGGTGTAATTGTCACTGTGAGTGAATGTCCTTGGGTGTGAAAGTCCTCTGTTTGTCCTGGTCTGCAGGATGGCCTTGCAGTGTAAGGACTGGGCCAGACTGGCTGATCTGATGGATCAAAATTTTGAGCTGAGACGGTAAGAGATATTTGGGGATGGCAATTGGATTTGCATGGAGCTGACTGTGGGGTGTGTATCTAGTGCAAGTGGAGCTGAAGTCTTATGTGTGATTCTTCTCTCCAGCCTTATAATTATGGGTAAAATACATAAAGCAGCAGCACAAATAAACACAGTATTCATCCATGTTCTGTATCCTCTCTATTCTAGCTTTTAGAAACTGTAACTGTGTGTGTGTGTGTGTGTGTGTGTGTGCTAATCCTCTTGCTGGCTATCATGAAGTACTGTGGCCACTAAAACATGTCTGCTCTTCTCCTCTACAGATCAATATACACAGATGAGTGCTTGGGTCCTGGTAATCTCAAGATGATGCAGCTAGCAAGAGAGGTAGGATCTATCATCTCTCACAAATGCAGGAATATTCCACTGTTGCATGGATTTAAATATATTTATCCTTTATATAATAGCCATGTACAGTTCTATATAATATCCATGTACAGCACTATATAATAGCCATGTACAGTACTATATAATAACCATGTACAGTACTATATAATATCCATGTACAGTACTGTATAATAGCCATGTACAGTACGATATAATATCCATGTACAGTACGATATAATAGCCATGTACAGTTCTATATAATATCCATGTACAGTTCTATATAATATCCATGTACAGTACTATATAATAGCCATGTACAGTACTATATAATAACCATGTACAGTACGATATAATATCCATGTACAGTACTGTATAATAGCCATGTACAGTACTGTATAATAGCCATGTACAGTACGATATAATAGCCACGTACAGTTCTATATAATAGCCATGTACAGCACTATATAATAGCCATGTACAGCACTATATAATAGCCATATACAGTACTATATAATAACCATGTACAGTACTATATAATATCCATGTACAGTACTGTATAATAGCCATGTACAGTACTGTATAATAGCCATGTACAGTACGATATAATATCCATGTACAGTATGATATAATAGCCATGTACAGTACTATATAATAGCCATGTACAGTTCTATATAATATCCATGTACAGTACTATATAATAACCATGTACAGTACGATATAATAGCCATGTACAGTACTATATAATAACCATGTACAGTACAGTACGATATAATAGCCATGTACAGTTCTATATAATAGCCATGTACAGTTCTATATAATATCCATGTACAGTACTATATAATAGCCATGTACAGTTTTATATAATAGCCATGTACAGTTCTATATAATAGCCATGTACAGTTCTATATAATATCCATGTACAGTACTATATAATAGCCATGTACAGTTTTATATAATATCCATGTACAGTACAATATAATAGCCATGTGCAGTACGATATAGCCATGTGCAGTACTAGTTGGCCACAGTCCCAGACAAATCTGCTTGTTGAGTGCACAATGTTGGCATTTAAGGGGTGCAGCTGCTGGCACCTTTGCCTACTTCCGGTTTGCCTACTTTCATCCCATTTCACGAAAATAAACTGAACAAATATATGATGTGTGTATTCTCTAACAGTGTGTCTGTATTTCTGTAGTTTTCCTCTGCAGTTAAGAGATATATGTGATATCCACAAGTTCTGTGGATATATCTAACACTGCATGTGTGTGTAGTTTGGCTCTGCAGTTAAGTTGCCTGGCAGTGGTGGAGCTGTAGTCGGATTGTGTTTGGACCATGAAAAACTGGTAAGATCTGGGGGACTCAAAACTAGTGTCATTCTGTAAAATGTGATCCCATGTAATGTATTATTCTTATTTGATAAAAAACATTATATTCATTGTATGGTCTCTGGATTAAACATTATTTGGAACACTTCTCTGTTTTAACAACAGGTGGAGCTGAGGAACGCTTTCCAGGAGGCTGGCTGTGTTTTCTGTGAAATAGTGCCATATGACCCACTTTCTGCTAGTGCTCACAGTCAAAGCTGATACCTGCCATTATAGTATGTGGTTCTACTCGTGTACAGAGAGCAAGGATTGCAGGCAGTGAATGTGTCATTTGTAAATTTGTCTCTGTCAGGTGGGCGGTCACTTGTGAGAGCAATCATCATGTGAATGCAATCAGTTTAAAAAAACTATTAAAGAGGAATTTCTCCTGAGTTCAAAATATTTGCAAATTATATTAACTAAGACACAGTTGAGGAAATGTTGTTATTTTCACACCAAAATTATAGTAGCTACTTTTTTTCTTTGATACTTCTAAAGAAACTTTTTTTACCTTCATACAATTTGGTACTTATATCACACTATATATAGGTATTTATGAAATTTGGAAGTGTATTTCTACTTTAAAAATGCCATGTAACCTGTGATCCAGTTACAATAATAAAATACTGTCAATATTTCCTTGGTCTAATACAGTTCAAGGTTTTACCCTAGTTATACCTGTGTCACTCCAAAGTTTTCTGTTAGGGGGCTGGGGTGTCGAAGGGAGTTGTTGGTGATGCATCTGTACAATGTCATATTTATATCCTGTATTTGTAATAGTACATGTATTTTCAAATAAAACAATTACTAAAGAAACTATAAAATATCTGTATTATTAGATTATTAGCTGAAGAGGTATTACGCGTCTTGCCAAAAGTCTGGCTTGCCAACACAATAATGCTGTGAACAGTTCTGCACTGTTGAGTGAAATCGAGAAGTGGTCTGACCTGAAGATTTTAATAAGGTCACTGCAAGCGAAAGGAACGCCTGTCACTGGAGGAGGGTGTGGCCTGCAGCCTCTTGGCCCTGTATGAGAGAATATGCAGTCTAGTAAATGGTAGAGATATCAGTGTCTAATATTGCTCTTGAAAGTTACAGTGATCACCTCCTCCTATTGCATGTGTTCTACACGTGTTTTCTTAATATTTTTTTTCTGCCTAAAAAACATGTTTCCCTAAATGTTCTCAATCTTCATTGTACATAAACAACAGCTAATTAGTGCTTAACGTTATCGTAGTTATCTTTGGTAACTTCACCTGAATCCTGCCACACACAGAGACGGTCCAGGTCCAGACAGTCGGATTCATTCGGAACTCGATTACGGAAGACTTGCGTTCGACTACTGATGCCTTTCTGTCAACCACGTGTTTAAGACAGAAATGGCGGAGGTCGAAGATACGCAGGTTGTCAAGGCAAAGAAGCGAGAAGGTATAAGCCTATTATTACCGAAGTGTTGTATGTCATTCCCTAATGGTATTGTGCTCAAAATGAAGAGACTATTATAATAATGTGTCACTGAATATACACATCGAATTATAATCAGGAGCCAGGTAGTGAGTAAGGAAGCTAGCTGGTTGTACACGAGTGTACGCAAATGTCATGCTGGGGACAAGCACAAGAAATTAACGCAAGATGTAAATGTTATGGTACAATGCATGAGATTATCAAGGCCTAAGTGTCCGTCCCGTTTAAATAAACACTGAATAAGACATAGCTTTGTTAACAGCTGCGACATTGAATTTCAGACAAAATGTACTATCAGCTATCTATGAGTTCTTGGTTCATTCACAAGTTATCTACTTCCTGGAAAGGAAGACACGTTCATAGCGTTCTAGACCGTCCGCGTCGATTCTTAAGACTGGATAAGCTAAATTGAAACAAGTAACTTGGCTGTAATTAACATGTAACTTAAAGGACGAAGGTTTGGTAAATAATTGTAGTCACGACATTCTGAGAAAGTGCTTATAATGAAAACGCTGCTTTTTACAGTGACTCAAATACAATAACGTCGTCCGTCTTAGGAAGTAAAAGTAATGTTGTTTCTGTGCTTGCTCTTAGCGCTAGGGGCCCGGAGAGTGGCCAACCAAATCCCAGTTGAAATCTTGAATGACCCACTGCTGCAGGAAGCCATTCGTGTTCTGCCTCAGAATTACAACTTTGAGATCCATAAAACAGTGTGGCGAGTGAGACAAGCCAAGGCAAAGAGAGGTAGGTACAGAACCTGTATGCTCCCGCTCTGCAGGATTGCTTCATGTGTGCAAATCCTGCGTTTGCATGTGCATGTGTTAGTGTATATCTGTGTGTGCATGTAGGCATTTGCGTGCATGTGTTTACGCATGTGTGTATGTATCTGTATGCGATGAATGTGTGTGTGTGTGCGTGCGTGTGTGCATGCCTGTGTGTGCGCAACGCATGTGTACCTGTATATGCGCATGTGTACCTGTATATGCGATGCATAAGTGCATATGTATCTGTGTGCATGCGCGTGTATATGTGTGTGCAAGCATGTGTCTACGTGTGCATCTGTGTATGCAAAGTGTGTGTGCAAGTGTTGCGTGCGTCTGTGTGCATGCATGTGTATGCGCATGTCTATGCGTCTGTGTGCATGCATATGTGTGTGAGCATGCACATGTGCATGTATGTAGGTGTCTGTGTGCATGCGTGTGTGGGAGTCGGTTGGTGAATCGATAGTTGCATACTATCAATTTTGATTAGTTATCCAACCAGATTCAGATGAAACATACATGTGTTTGCACAATCCAACAAAAGAGCTGAATGCTAAAGAGTTCACTGTAGAAATTCACTCTCTACAGAATGTTACAAGCTACAGAGATTGATGAATTATAAATATTCAACAATAAATTTCAAAGATTACACCTAATGGCAACATTGACAGCCATGAAATGGGCCCATTGCATGTTGCTCACCATTTGGAACTTATAATTTCCCATGAGAAAATCTCCTATCAGAATGAATTTACAAACACAGATGTGTTCTGTTAGCCTGGAACAGGACAGATGGCACTGCTTTAGCATGAAGCAGCTGTAGGAGTTACTGGGAGGTGTGTTTGTAAAAACTGCAGAAACTAGTGACTAATGACTGGTTTCTTGTTTTTTCTTTCTGGTTTTAGTGGCATTGCAGTTGCCAGAGGGTCTACAGATGTTTGCCTGCGTAATTGCTGACATCATTGAAAGGTTTGTACCTTTTTAGTTCCAGTAATTTTCTTTTTCTTTCTCTTTTCTGCACTCATAACACCTCTACAGTTTATGGTCAAGGCTCAAAGTCTAAATAAAAAGCACTGCTGTAGTGCCATAGGAGTGTGCTCATGTACTGCAGCCATCTACAAATATGCAGCGTTTTGCTCTGTTAGGTTCACGGATGTGGCTGATTGGCTGTTGGTGCTTTCTTAGGTTCACAGATGCAGCTTATAGACTGTTGGCGCTTCATTAGGTTCACAGATGCAGCTAATTAGCTGTCGGTGCTCTGTTAGATTCACAGAGGCAGACACTGTGGTCATGGGGGATGTGACATATGGAGCATGCTGTGTGGATGACTTCACCGCCCGTGCCCTGGGGGCTGACTTCATGGTGCACTATGGCCACAGCTGCCTGAGTGAGTGACACACACATTTAATCTCTCCCACGTCTCCATCTCGCTGCATCTCTCTCTCAGTATCTCCCCATCCCTTTGTATCTTTCTCTCTCCAGTATCTCCCATCTCTCCATCCCTCTGTATATCTCTCTCTCCAGTATAGCCCATCTCTCCATCCCTCTGTATCTTTCTCTCAGTATCCCCCATCCCTCTGCAAAAAAAGGACAGAACCTGTTCATCAACGGCAGGCAGGAATTGTTTATGATGCTTCCCCTCCTTGTCTCTCTCTACAGTCCCTATTGACTCCACTGCAGGCATAAAGATGCTCTATGTGTTTGTGGATATCCAGTTGGACACAGCTCACTTCTTGGACACGGTGCAATACAACTTCCCCCCTGGACAGTCCCTGGCTCTTGTCAGCACCATTCAGTTTGTGGCAGCTTTGCAGGTAACTCCCATACCCCTTCCTCCTCTGAATCTTACCGTACACACTTCACACTTCCATCGTCTCACTGCTCATTGCTGAGATGGCGAAACCCGGGGCAGTGTCTGATTGGCTAGTCAAAGCCCTTTGTCTCACTCCTTAAACTTCCCCCTACACTGACAGTCTTAAAATTACTCTGTCTCCATCATCCCTCCTAAGCTGATATAGACTTTATATGCATGTGACAATGCATTTGAATCTGCATGTGCAGCTTCTTTGCTTGTTGTGTATGCGTGCGTGCATACTTACATGCATACTTGCGTGTGTGGTGTGTATGTGCATACTTGCGTGTGTTTTTCCCATTCCAATGTGTTGAGATTTTTTTCTTGGCACTGTAATTGCCAAGTAAAGCAAACAGATTGGATTTATGTGTAAGGAGATTTCTCAATAATAAACACAACCATTTACCTATAGCTGCAATCAGGAGATAAACACATATGGTGTTTTCCTAAACACACAAATTCCGCAGTGCCCCAATGTGGCAAATCAAGTGGAAAGCAATAGTGTTGGTACTGGACGGCAGCTAGACAGTCATGCAAAGCAGCCAGCATGCTAAATTAATTTGGATTGAGTGACAGGTAAAACTGTGTGTCACCACTATTAATGTGAATGGAGTTATTAAGATTTCAAATAAACTGGCCAAAAAGGGTAACAGGAAAATCAGATGGGCCGTAGGATGGGTTCTTGAGGAACACCATTGCTGAGGAGGACACATAGGGTCCATGTCAATTCAACACACTTTGTTTTTTTTTTTTACATGGATTTGAATGAGATTTGGCATGTAGATTTGGTCTTATAAGAAACCCCTGAAACCAAAATTACACTTCCCACAATGTGAATCTGAGAGATTTGGGCTAATGAGTGTGTACCCATGACTTTGACTTGCAAAGGTAAAAGATTTAGGATTGATTATACTCATTATCTGCAAAAAAAAAAACCTATATTTTAAAATGGCTAAAATTTTCTAAAATCTTCATTAAACTTAGGTTATAATCCCCTCAACACCTCCAGAAGTGGTTGCTGAGATTACTTATCTGAAGTGGCATCACATCACTAATTCCTTATAATATTGTTGAACAGTTAATGATCATAAATAGTCAGGCATATGCAAAATTACAATCCACTACCTTCTTGATGTAAGATAGTTGAGAAGAAGTAGACACTGTTTGTTTGATTTTGTTTGGAGGAACCTAAGAATTGCAAGGAACTAACAAGAAATGGCCCCTTGGAAAAACAACCAAAACCAAATGTGAGAATGAAAAGCAAAAATGGTTCTAAAAGGTACCACAGAGCATACCCACTAAGAGTTGCAATGCAACTAAGACAAAAATACAGAAAACCAAAACACAGGAAGATCATGAAAACTTGCTAAATTTGACGTGTAAGAAACAATCTCGGTCTCAGGGCAAAATCTCTCCAAATGAAGCCCAAATCTTTAAAGTCTTACAATGCAAACCAAGCCAACATCATCCATTCAGGGAGAGTAGGAATCCTCATCCAATCAGAGAGAGAGCAATCAAACTGCTCAAAATACTAAAAGAAGTAATGCTCTAGCACTTTGTGTCATGCTCTCAGTTTTTGCACCTTCAGAGCCTTTGATGCAACGACTGTGTCTCTGCTTGACATTGTGTATGTCCGTCCAGTTCCTGTCACCGGTTCAACCACCACTAGCACATCTTAGTGGTCCATCATAAGTGTATCAGGGCGGTGTGGGAATATGTACGATGGAGATGGTCCGTGAGGATGCAGAAAGTTCAATCTTATTTTTTCAGTGCTGGGTATTGTCTCCTCAACACAGCCCAGCCACCAGTTATTATCATATGCAACCACAACGTAACCTTTGATGCTTGTAAAGTCAAGTGATTCTTGACTTTTCTATCCTACTTTCTGAGTATGCTGAAAAGGGCCGGACATCCACTTTGTCAGTTGAGCATGGACGAAAGCTGTGTTTTAGTCTATCATTAGATTAATTATTGGGCGGCCATGGGGTATGTGACTTGCACCCCCATGGTCACCTTTTACAAACCCTTTTGCCCCATTATTTTGTTTCTGTGTTAGTTTTGCCAGTGTTTCTCATTGGTTACCCTGGAGCAATTCAGTTATAATGCCAGTTTCAGTTTGTTTTCATGAGGGGAACGTTTCACACTTGGACAATCAGCAGTACTTTGACCCCAAGGAGCATGATTTGAATTGCCCAGAGCTACACATTTGTGGGTTATTGCTGTTCTTGGGGATATTTGTTCTACTGACAATGATGAAACCAATTGATGAGGTGTGTTACACAGAACAGCAACAACATAAGGAATTAGTGATATGAAACCATGTGACGCTACTTCAGATAACTAATGATATCTCAGCAACCACTCAAAAAGCCAAGACCAAATTTTCTGGAGGTGTTGACGGGATTATAACCTCCGCGTTTTGGAGTCAAGCTCCTTCATCAGATCAATTTATTTCTCTTAAATTGATCTGCGAAGAAACCTACATTTTAAAATGGCTAAAATCTTCTAAGTTAGGTTATAATTCCTAATGAAAGTTCAGGACGGCACTCAACCTTTAGGATCTTTTATTGAATCAAACAAAGACTGACGCGTTTCAGAGTCAAACTCCTTCGTCAGAGTTCGCTCATTAGCCCAAACAGATTAACAATCTGGGACAAGTGTCATTTTGGTTCCAGGGGGTATTTATAAGGCCAAATCTCATTCAAATTCGTGTTGAGGCAGACAAAAAGCATGTTGAATTGACATGGACTCACCCCATACTCATCAATGTTTTCCCTCGTTTCTTTCCCAGTCTGTCAGTATTGCCCTGAAGCAGACATATGATGTGCTGGTGCCTCAGTGTCGCCCCCTGTCTCCTGGAGAGATACTGGGGTGCACCTCACCTCGCCTGGAAAGACCCGTCAATGCCGTCATGTGAGAGAACTGCTTTTTACTGTGGGGAATTCAGTAAGCAAACAACAAGGATTCCTGTTTGCTCATTCCCATCAAAGTGCCTAGTACCAAACATAAAGAACACGCCTGCGGCATAGTAAAGTTGTAAACGTATTCTCACATGTCTCAGATGAAATGACAAAATACATGTTTTTACATTTAAAAAAAAAAATAAACACACAAGACAATCTACCTTTTTTTCCCCCTCATCCTCCCATTTTGAGGTCTTTCCTCACTCCATACAGTAATATTCTCTTGATATTCTCAATAGAAGAAGATTGTTAGCTTGTGGAATTAATTTGAATACCAAAATATATGAAGTCGGAAGACCGCATTTGTACTTGGAGAGTAACCGTTAAGTGTTAAGCTCATGCATTTAGGAGTAGTTGATTTTATAAAGAATTTACCTTATTTTTGTGGAACTGGCTTATTCACACCAAAAAGGTTGAATGAGCATACAGACACTAATAACCACTCTGATTGTTTTGCTAGGGGATTGTCTTTCATCTAGGAAAAGGGCTGTTCCCAGCCAAGCATAGTGTCTGACCTGTCAGTTACAAAATCTGGTTATTTTCCTGATGTGCGTTAAGCCCATGCAGTTCCCTTGCAGTATGACATCTGATGACCTTAAGCTGTAGCATTAGCATAGCATGTGTTGGAGATAAACACAGTTTTTGAGTAGAGGTAAAGAGGGAGGTAGCATTCATGCATTGGAGATAAAGGCAGTTTTGTGTAGAGAGGTGCAGAGGGAGGTAGCATTGCTCCACGATGTACTTCATTTGCCCATCACAGGTCGGGTGTCTGTTTGTGTTTACAGTTACCTGGGAGATGGGAGGTTTCACCTGGAATCCATAATGATTGCCAATCCAGACGTTCCTGCCTACAGGTAAGACCTGAGAAATGTCAGAAAAAATTTACATGCTAATCTCATCAATCTACTTCAATCCCAAATTCCCAACTGATAAATTAAGCAGCCAGTAATTTCCAAAGTGTTTTTCCTACCTTTGTTTTTTTGGAGGGGGGGGGGGGGGGGGGCTGAGGGGGCCGCTCACAGCTACCGTCTGAAACTCAGAGCTACCCCCCCCATGTGTGTGTGCGCTTATTCATACAGGTGTGTGTATGTGCGCTCATACATACAGATGTGTGCGTTTCCACAGGTATGACCCCTACAGTAAAGTCTTCTCACGAGAGTACTATGACCACAAAGCCATGCGGGCGACCCGACAGAAGGCCATTGAGCAAGCTCGCTCAGGCCAGAGATGGGGCCTCATTCTGGGCACACTCGGGCGGCAAGGCAGCCCCAAAGTCATGGAGGTGAGGGGTTGGCGGCTGTAATGGTGCTTCTTTCTGTCCTTTTGTAAAGAACGAACGTATTTTACAGTATGCGGCTGTAGAAGTATGATCAATAATTCAAATATTTACCAGTGGCATTACCAAAGACTTAACTACACTGATACCAAAAACCTATGTGTTACGACTGAAGATTATTGACAAACAATGACTGAAGCCCAACTTGTGGAAATGTCCCAGTTTTGGAATATACTGCGGGCGGTTTAACGTGTTTCATTTAACTTTACGCCTGAATAGCATTGCAATGACTTATCTCTGTTACCATGTAACGGAATGAATAAACATTTTTATTCCAGTGAAGAATAGTCTCTCTTGGTAACCTTCTACAGCTACTCTGGTGCCTATTGATGTAATTATTCACTTTCATTACAATTACATTACTACAAACATTGATTAAGGGGGCTGAGGACTCATAGCCAGTCAGGATACAGCACCCCCATGTGGCACATCAGTCCCAAAGTTACTGTGTTGATGTTAGAAGTCATCTGTCATCCTTGTGCATGTTTTAGGAATAATGCATTAATTGCTTATAGATTCATGGGAATGTTCCTGCTATAGTGCCCCCATGATGTCAGATAAAGTGACCTTTTGCAGGTCTGTTCTATGACCTTAGATGTGTATATCAAAATTCATGAATAGTGCAAAACTGCTTTTGGTCTTGTGAGGGGAAATGTGCTCTTTTACATTGTTGGTGCCATAAGTGTGAGCGTTATGTTTGGAACTTTAGATAACCAACCGCCTCGCCCTGCCCTTTAGAAAGTTTTTGAACCCAAGATTATAATTATCCGGTTATGTGTTGACGTTCGTTAAGCACAAAGGAAATGTTTACATCTGGAGTTCACATTGGCCACGTTTACTTGCGCACCTTATTCCTATATTAATCGGAATATGGTAATATTCAGATTATGTGCGAGTCATGTAAATGCCTTAAAACTATTGACAAATTCCGATTAAGCCAATATTCTGATTGCTATATTTCCGAATAAGACTTCTTGCATATGCCTGTATTAACCAGAATATTTGGTCATATAAACACGTTATTCGGAATAGGCTCCTGAATGGAATATTTATTTAGTCTGCGCATGTTCAATCTGCAATGAATCTTGGATCCATAATGGCGAAAAGCTTGCATATCCGGAGTGAAGACGAAACAGATTTATGTCTACAAATAATGAAAGACATGAATATAATGGAATGGGAGAAAGCACTGTAATACATTTTTTAAAGGGTGTGTGACAAACTAAAAGAATATTCCTTACCCGAACGACTTTGCTCGGACTAACCCAAAATAAGGAGGGCTGGAGACACTGAGTTCAGAGCAGAAATGCCTTTATAGGACTGACATTTCGACATCTATGATGTCGTCTTCAGAAAATACAGGCAATGTATGGGGCTAATGGATCTTATCATTGATTCCACATACAAAATGTGATATTCTTTAACAGGGTAGAGAGAAGACCAACAAATATCATAGATAATTAAACTAAATAATAGCCTGTTATGGGCATGGCGTAAACAATATGGTCCTGTTTGTTGAGCACCTAATAGTCCTCTTTTATATAGCCGGCCTGTAGCGCATTTGGGATTACCCTTCTTACATTGTGTGACAAACTCATTAAGGAAGCAGGTTTTGGGCGCGCCAGTGACCAGGTCAAACATCGCTGGAAAACTCTCAAGGCAGCCTACTCTAAAGCCAAAAAAAAAAAAAAAAACGCATGCTTCTTCATCAGTGGGCACTTTAAATAAATGATTAATCACGGAGCCTACCATGCCTTGACCGAACATAGGCTACACAAATTTTTTGACCGTACACTTGTGCACCCAGAACTGATTCACAAACATACGATACTCAGCACGGCTTTCCAATTTGTACAGGACGATAGCAACACACATAGCAAGTGGCAGAGCGGCACATACTGTTTCTTCGCAAGGTTTCATAACCCTTTTCACCATTACGCACACTTTGTTGAATGAGCCTCTTGACGTGCAGAAATTATTTCCACTCTGCATCTGTAAATTGTACCATCGCTACTGTTTACCACCAGTCCTCGCTGCAAACTTTCTTCCATTGTCTCCGGGAGTTTGTGGCACAAATGGCAAATTCCAGCATACGTTAACTATAGCTCCATTTGCTATTTCTTTGCGCACTTGTCTGCCATTAAGGATGTGAATGAAAATGAATGTTCTTGTTAAATTATGTTGTAGAAGTGCTAAGAAGACTACGAAATATAACGCAAAAGCAAGCAAACCTTTTGCGGAAAAGGGAATTATAGTGGGAAAAGAACGTGCATGTCCTAGTTTATTCGGAATATGCTGATTAACATATATACAGGAATATTCCCGGAGCTCAACACTCTACAGAGCATGTAAACACTTTATTCGGAATATTGCCTTAAAGAGAATATTGACCTTATTCGGAATATGGTGTGCATGTAAACGTAGTCATTGTTTCAATGAGATTTTACAGAATATATTCAGCGCTATGGAGCCAGCCTTCTCTCAGGTTCTCTGACTCAGACCCTCAGACAAATTTCCCCCTGGAGACGATGGCGTTAATCTTGAGTCTTTTACCCCACTTCCTGTCCAGCACCTGGAATCCAAGCTGGAGTCTCTTGGCAAGACTTACAACAGAGTAATGCTGTCTGAGATTTTCCCCAGCAAACTTGATCTGCTGCCAGATGTTGATGTGTAAGTTTTTTCCTCGGTCTCTCTTTCTTCTACGTTCCCCCAGAGTTTAAGTGGGGGTGGGGCTTATCTTATATATTTTTTTTAAAAAGAAAGATTTTTAAATGACTTAAACTAAATAATCATTGAAATTCAGGTAAGAGTGCCATGCTGTTTTTTTTCACCATGAAAAAGACCTCAGGCTCTCATTCAATCAATCAAATTTTATTCATATACCACATTTTATAAAGGATTTGTCACAATACGCAATTTACCCTGGCATAAACCTCAACAAAGCAAGCCAAAGGTGACCGTGGCAAGGAAAAACACCCTGGAAGACATGTAGGAAGAAACCTTGGAAGGAACCAGACTTAATATGGGGGCCCTTCTCTTCTGGCCAACTCGGGGTGTAGGTTCACAAATACAAATGTTCAGAGAAATGCTCCACACTAGATGTATGGCTGATTCTGTCCAATCGCTATCGAGAACCGAAATATTGCAGCCGTGCCGCTGAAATGAAAGGATGCAAAATTCTGTACATTTTTTTGGCAAGCAGGGTCATTAGCTTTGATTGTGGTAGCAATGGATAGAGATGCTTCGATTCCAGATTTGGCCTTGTCATTTAAATTCTGTTCTTATTTCCTGGTAGGTGGGTACAGATTGCATGTCCACGCCTCTCCATAGATTGGGGCCCGGCCTTCTCTAAGCCCCTGCTGTCTCCGTATGAGGTACATGTCCTCTCCAGCCACAGACTATGAAGTACAAACACGCGTCACATACATGCATAAGTGGATACATTCACACACTTGTGACTACAGGTCTATTCAGAGTAATTGCAGTCTAGCCAACAGTAGGTGTCTTTGTAGAACATGTACTGAATGTAGTTAGCTGGTAATTTTATTTCTGGGTATGACATGTTGATAGCAGCTAAAACTAATACACATATCTGTCTTCATAAATGCCCTCTTACCCTACTATTTTCTTTGTTTCAATGACGGCAGCAATATGAGCAGCATTTACAGCACTTCACTGTAAAATGATATGTCGTGCCAGTAAAGCCTGAATTAATTTATTGTAACTCAATAATGCAGTGTCGAATGCTTAGAGTATATAATACAGTGCCCTCCACTATTATTGGCACCCCTGGTAAAGATGAGTAAAAAGGGTTATAAAAAATTCACCGTTTGGTGAATTAGCTTAATTTCACACTGGGGAAAAAAAAGAAGTATCCAACCTTTAATTGAAGTGAATTTATTATGAGAAAAAAAATCAAGAAATAATTATTTTTAACAAAACCACATTTATAGCCTCAATTATTGGCACCCCTGTATTTATATATAGAATAAAGTAATGTTTAATATTTGGTCGCATATTCTTTGCATGCCATGACTTTCTGATGTCTGTGACTCAACAACATCAAAAGACTCTTGATATCTTATTTTCTGGTACTCTAACAAGCGATATTATAACCTCTCTGCATTTGAATGGATCTCTATGAGAATTGGGGGGTGGGACTAGATTTAGCTGTAATTTACACTGTAACAGTATGGAGCACATGGTTGGCTAAATGGCTCTAAGTCATCAAGGGTCTGACGTATCAAACAAGCCTTAAACCATCACGCTGCTGCCAGAAATACAGTAGATATGGATGGATAACTTGAAGGGTTTCTTCTCCTGACTTATTTTTTCATAAAGTTCAATTGGAACATTTGTCAGGAGAAACAATTATTGGGGTGCCAATAATTGTGGCACATGTGGTTTTGTTAAAAATAATTATTTCTTGATGAGGGAATTTTTTTTCTCATAATAAATTTACTTCAATTAAAGGTTGGATCTTTTTCATTTTTTTTCAGTGTGACATTAAGCTAATTCACCAAACGATAAATTTTTTATCGCCCTTACTCATCTTTACCAGGGGTGCCAATAATACTGGAGGGCACTGTATATGTAGAGACAGCGATGCCAATAGAAACCAATGGTGAGCACATCCAAACCAGGAAGTTTTAATTTTGTGTTCGTCTCACATGTACAACGAGGATGTTGCAGAAAGTGACGTGAATACGGCTATGTCAATGCCTTACGAGTATGTAATTGGTTGCCAACTAGCGTGCAAAACTACGATGTAGGCCAGGATAAATAATAATTAAAAAATGTATATCTTTGTCTGTGTGGTAAGAAAATAATATTTGACCACGGAAAAATAAGCAATTTTAAAAAATTATTTAGCTGTCAAAAATGAATGGAGCCCAATGGGAAAACTGGTGGCTTTTTGAGCGCAATTATAGATATCAGCAGAGGGCGACATTATATCCGGTGCTGAGGTTGAGAGCCGAAAGCTGGCTCCTTGGTATAATGTAGGAAACACCTTGCATGACCTAATATGTCACTTCCTGTCTCCCAGGCTGCAGTGGCACTCCAGCAGGTTGAGTGGCAGGAGGTGTATCCAATGGATTACTACGCCAATCAGAGCTTGGGACCTTGGGCTGTCAATCACCGTGATAACCAACCGCCTCGCCCTGCCCACAGACAAGCCAAGGTGAGTGTAGGACCCTATATGTGCAGAAATAAAGGAGGTATTTTGATTGGGGCTGCTGCACGATAGTGCAGGTTTTAGGAATTTTCTACAGAGCCTATGAGAGAACACAGTCAAGAGAAAAATAACCCTGCTGCAGTTTCTGTCCTCGAATAATTTACTTGTTCCCTCGCTGGTGCTGTGTTTTTCATGATACGGCATGAATCATCCAGTCTGGCCAGTGTATGCATCTACCCAGTGCTTATCATAGCCAATAGCTTTCAGTTTGTCAATAATGAACACACACATGACATTTAAACTTACAGTTTGTAATGTTTTCAATTTTTTAATGACATTTTGAGAATGCAAGACTGTTATTATTCGATTAGGTTATTCTCATGGTGTGTGCCTGTGTCGTGCCCACTGTTCACTATTGAAGCATCACTGTCAATTGGTAGCCAATGGAACAAGGGAGAATATTCAAATCTGCCAGTTATCAGGAGCGAATGCGAAGGGAGGTGTATAATCAAAATTAGATGATGGGCATGTCTTCAGGAGTACAGTATGATAAACTAAACAGTGTTATGTGTAATATAGTATTGTTCTAATGTAATTTTCCTCTCTCTCCCATCTCTGTAGAAGTGTGTGCCAGGCAAGGCCGCAGCTGTCAATCCGAGCACCCCCTGTGGCTGTCAGGCAGAATAACCAGATGCTCGCATATTCCAGTGTGTTACTGACCCTAAGCAATTACTGTATATATTGACATAAATTACGCACAAACCAGCTGTAAATGACGCACAATAATCAGGATATTTATATTATACCTTATTAAACTACTTTATTACGTCACAGTCACTTTGGCTATATTTTATGTGGTCACGCTATTCAGGGAAACCGATTTAAACGTGGCACTGGGACTTAGTTAATGTCAGAATCTTGCACAGTATCAATGTATAAATGTACATTTCTGTAAAAAGTTGTAATAAAAGAGCTGAACTGCCAAAGCAGCTGGGAAAAATGCTTTTCTATGTTCATAGAGGCTAATGTCCCTTCCAAAGGTTCCTTGGATTCAGCCCATTAGCAGAGGAAGATGAGGTGAAGCTCCTGGTGATATCCAGCCATGCAGGTACAGTCAAGCCGGAAAGTCTGCACACACCTTTCACCTTTTCCACATTGTATTACGTTACAGACATATTCTACAATAGATTGAGTTCATTTTGTCTCAAAATTCTACACAAAATGGCCCATAATGACAAAGTGAAAACAGGTTTTTAGACATTTCTGCTAATTTATTAAAAATAAATGTGCACACCCTTTGATATGACACCCAAAAGTGAGCCGAGGTGCATTTTGTTTCCACTGATACTGCTTGAGATGTTTCTACAACTTAATTGGAGTCCAGCTGTGATAAATTCAGTTGATTGGACATGATTGTGGATTGCCAACACCTGCCTATATAAGGTCCCACAGTTGACAGTGCATGTCAGAGCAAACTCCAAGCCATGGGGTCAAAGGAATTATCTGCAGACCTCAGAAAGAAGATTGTGTCAAAGCGTAGATCTGGAGAAGGGTACAGAAAAACCTCTGCAGCTTTACAGGTCCCAAAGAGCACAGTGGCCACCATCATTCATAAATGGAAGAAGTTTGGAACCACCAAGAATCTTCCTAGACCTGGCTGCCCGGCCAAACTGAGCAATCGGGGAATACGGGCCTTGGCCAAGGAGGTGAGCAGGAATCCGAGGGTCATTCTGACAGAGTATCCATGTCGAGATCGGAGAACCTTTCAGAAGATCAACCATCCAGGCAGCACTCCACCAATCAGGCTTTTATGGTAGAGTGGCCAGACGGAAGCCCCTCCTTAGTAAAAGGCACATCACAGCCCGCTTGGAGTTTGCCAAAAGGCACCTAGAGGACTCTCAAACCATGAGAATCAAGATTCTCTGGTCTGATGAAACCAAAATTGAACTTTTTGGCCTGAATACCAAGCGTCACGTCTGGAGGAAACCAGGCACCGCTCATCACCTGGCTAATACCATCCCTACAGTGAAGCATGGCGGTGGCAGCATCATGATGTGGGGATGTTTTTCAGCAGCGGGAATGGGGCGACTAGTCCTGATAGAGGGAAAGATTAATGCAGCTAAGTACACCGAGATCCTGGAAGAAAACCTGCTCCAGAGCGCTCTGGACCTCAGACTGGGGCGAAGGTTTACTTTCCAACATGACAACGACCCGAAGCACACAGCCAAGAGCACAGGAGTGGCTTCGGAGAAAGTTTCCATTTGAACATCTGCGGAAAGAGCTGAAAATGGCTGTGTACCGACGCTCCCCATCCAACCTGACGGAGCTTGCAAGGATATGCCAAGAGGAATGGGCAAAAATGTCCAGAAACAAGTGTGACAAGCTCGTAGCTTCTCTCCCAAGACGCCTTGAAGCTGTAATCACTGCCAAAGGTGCATCAACCAAGTATTAGGCTAAGGGTGTGTACAGATATGTAACCCCTAAATAACCTATTTTTGTCAGTAAAATAAACTTGCATATTTTCTAAAAACCTGTTTTCACTTCGGCATTATTGGCTATTGTGTGTAGATGTTTGAGGCAAAAAATTAACTCAATCTATTGTAGTATAAGTCTGTAATGTAATAAAACGTGGAGAAGGTGAAAGGGGTGTGCAGACTTTCCGGCTTGACTGTATATGGAGATGTGGGGGCTCTAGATGTAGAATTGAATCATTGGCACAAATCTCAAAGTGTTTCTCATTTTGCTGTCTGACATGCGTTGTAATATCCTGAGTTCTTGGACGGGGGACATGCATAACCTTAGACTGCCATTTGGTACTTATGATCACCAGCAGCAAGACAGTGTGAACAAACACTTCACAGCTTTATCCAAGCCAAATTCCACAATGCAACGGCAGGAGAAATAAGTATCTAAAATACATTTTCTGTCTTGCTTATAACTGGATTTACGTGGGTTTATTTTACAGCTGAGGAAAGTAAATTTGAACACATGAGCACCAGCTTGGGAATTGAAAATTATTCTTTGAATTAAGTGTTGAACAGAAACCCCATTTATTAAAGAGTCTGTTGACAAATGTAAAAGTAACGTATAAACACTTAAATTTTATCTGGACGTACAACTCTCACAATGGCACAATATTTCATAGTGACTGGTGGGGCCTGCAGTTGCTTTTACTTGTAACGTTTGTCAGGAGTGCATACTACGGAGCCATATACTGTGGAATTGCTGGCTCTATGGCACTAAAGTCTTTTTTTTAAGCAGTAGTTTACTGTTATCTGGATCCCAGATTATTGTTTTAACAGTCAGATTTAAGTTGAGACCAATGCAAATAATTTTAAAGAAATCAATGCAAATCGAATTAATGCAAGTAAAAACATGACAGCCTCACCCTCATCAGAAGGGGAGACCTTGGAGCCAAAGAGTCAGCAATCCCGTCGTACATTTTTCATCTTGTTCTTTTAAAGATCATTGTCTTTAAAAGCAAATAAAAACAAAGTTAGCCGTTTTTAAACCATGACCAAAATTAATGAGATATTCTTAACAATCTCCATTTTGAGTTTAATTTTCCAGTGGAAACCTCTTTTTAAAAAAAGGTGATCGCACAGGGAATACGTAATGCAAAATACAACATTAATGGAATTATTTTTGTTTCTGTAATGTTAATGTAAATGATATGCTAAGATTTCAACACGTGTCAATTAAATTCCGCCTATATGTTCTATAATTTGCGACTACTATCTTGCCATGTGTTTCCACAATCTTTGCTTCGGCACAAGACATGCGCAGTCGGGTGCTGGTTACGTTTAATGTAGTGGTCTCGTTTTAAATCCCTCCCACTTCTCCAGTCGTTCTTGCATGTTTGGCGAAAATGGCTGGTGACGGTGAGCAACAGCGGGGACATCGAGCAGGGATTTACAAACAGAAAAACAAGCAGCATAAACATGGTAAACACCGGACAAAGGGTGAAATCGAGCGCGATAATAAAGGTAAGTTCTGTCGTAATTAGTCAAGTGATTGGCGAAAACGGGAGCAGTGGGTTTGGGAACTGAATTTGTGCTGTGTCCAGGACACGTGTTTAACTATGTTAGCTATCGTTAGCTAAATTGGCTTGGTGAGAAGTTAGACTGATTTGGCACTATAACCTATGGACTATTTCAGTGGAATTTGGGTTTAAGCCTCTCCATTACTTTGGTAATATGCATTGAACGGTTCGATTTATTTTAAACATACGTTAATTTACTGCAAGTCTTCTAGCAAAAGTTAGCTAATGTTGTCAAAATGTAAAAAAGGTAATCATGCAAAAGTATCACAGCCGGCACATGTTATCATATAATTATTTATGTACATTTTTCCCGAACTGTCACTTCACATAGTGAGTTTACTGCAGGTAAGAGCGACATTGCTGGTATCTTTATAATACTGTATGGGCGCGGTGACGTAATCATAACATGAGTATGGAAGTTTGGAAGGCCAGCGCAAATTTGGTTGTGCACAGATGATGTTACGTTTTCTCAGATCGTTAAATTCATGTTTAGTATATATATATATATACACCGCAGAAGTACAGATGATTTTAAAAAAACATAAAATTAAAAACATTTTGCCTTTCATATCAGCGAAAAATTAAACGACTTTTGTATTGAAACCGTTCACAAATTATATATGCGAGCCACTCTGCAGCTTTGATTTTTATTTTATTTTAAATGAGTATACTTGTTTGTCTAAGGTTAGTGCCTCAACTGTGTACCACTTATAGAAGGTCCTGTGGTGCTGACTTTTCTGCATTTTTCTGTCCAAATGATTGATTTTTGACTTGAGCCCTGGTTTAAGAGGTGTCCGGTGGAGTGTTCTCTAAAAGTAATGTGTTCTTTTTAACGTGAAGTGACGTTGACCAGAGTGCTCTGTCCACTAGCTTTGTGCTGTATGCCCCACCTGCAGTAATGTTGACCAGAGCGCTCTGTCCACTAGCTTTGTGCTGTATGCCCCACCTGCAGTAATGTTGAACAGGGTGCTGTATGATGAACCTCTGTTTAAATCGGAGAATAACCAGGCCGAAGCTGTCTGGGACCCCGGTCACCCCAGCTTTCTCCTGCACAAGGTCCACTAGCTTTGTGCTCTTTGCCCCACCTGCAGTAATGTTGAACAGAGTGCTGAGTGCCTTAACTTTACTGTATGCCCCATTAGGTCGTGTATCAGTGATGGGTCTCACTAAGAAGCAGAGGCGGGATCAGAGGAAGATTGACAGGCGTCACAAAGCCGGTCAGCTGCGGCGCAACAAGAGAGATTTGGTGAGTAAGGATGCAGTGTGTGTGTGTGGCGCAATGAGAGGTATGGTGAGTAAGGATGCAGTGTGTTTGTGTGTGTCTGTGGTGCTAGTTGCTGATCCCTGTCTGTGGTACTCGTTGCTGATCCCTGTCTGTGGTACTCGTTGCTGATCCCTGTCTGTGGTACTCGTTGCTGATCCCTGTCTGTGGTAATCATAGCCGATCTCTGTCTGTGGTACTAGTGGCTGATCTGTCTGTGGTGCTCATCGCTGATCTCTGTCCCCTCCTGGTTGCTAGGTGCTGACACAGAAGCGCAGTCTGGGCAGCAGGGATGGGCCCCCCCACCTGGTGGCGGTAGTGGCCCTCCACGACGGAATTGACGTAGAAGCAGTGACACGGCTGCTCCGGGGGGAACGAGCGGGGGGCCTCGTGCAGGAGAAAGCTGGGGTGACCGGGGTCCCAGACAGCTTCGGCCTGGTTATTCCCCGATTTAAACAGAGGTTCATCTTCGTCAACCCCGGTAGAGGTAACTGACTGATTGACACGTGTTTACATAACTATAGAACAGTGTTTCCTGCGTTAAGTTAAGGTGGTGGGTGGCTGGTTGAGCTGGGGGTCTAGTGTCGTAGCCTTAGACAAGGCTGAATTGTCATGTACTTAACAGCTTTTAAAAAGTATACTCAGCTGGCATACTCAATAGTAGGCAAGTGCGCTGATTCGGACATGGTCGTGGGAAAAAAAAAAGGAATCCTTATGGGAGAAATAAATATCACCCCAAATTTACTGAGATGCAGGGCTGTTTTTAGACTGCTATGATTGTGAGGTCGTCAAGAGATGTGTGTTGGTGGGGCACAAGGGGGGAATTAAGCGGGGGGTTTGGGGGTCCTCCCCCAGAATTTTTGCCTTTTAAAACTAATTTCCTGCATTTCTACACAACCTCACACAGGGCATTTTCTAAAATAAAATGTTTTATTTGTGAACATTTCTGGGGAACTTTTATTATTTTTCAAAGACCTATACAGGCGAGATTTGAGATGCTTTCAAATAAAGCTAAAGCCATGGTAGACAAATTAGTGGATAGGATAATTTTTAAACCCACCCTTATATGAGGACAATTTATTTTTGCCCAATAATACCAAATCATTATCTAATCTTATATGGAAATAAGTACATTAAAGATGAGCTATATTCCTTCTTCATTTCAGTTTCTTTGTGCTATGTTCTATTTACATGTGAAATTAAGATACTATAATTGGCTCATTTTCATTTGTATTTTAGCCCTTCTACAGCCCCCACTCTTATGAGGACAACGTTTTGATCAAGTTTATTTTCTTATATTTACCAAGTAGAGGACATACAATATTTTCACTAAGTATATTACAACACTTGTTTTCTTTTTTCCCACAAATAACATATTTTTTTGGTTTTGTGACTCACAATCTTACTTTTAATTGTATACATTCCTGCACGCTACATGAGATCACTACATCAGTTTTCTGTTTCTTGCCGCAAAAAACATGTACGTTAGCTACAAATTCATCCATATCAAGAGCCGATGCAATGGCCTTCTCATGAGCAAGCATAATACTTTTTTTTTTCCGCCTGTGCAACATGATGCGGCGGAAGGGGTTTAAGTCGCGATATCAGTTTCACCCTTGCCTAATGAAGGTAATGTGATCATTTGTACGTTTGTGCTTTTAGTAAAAAATTAACAAATCTACTCACTTGAACGTTAGTTTGCAATGTATCGTGATAAGAATCGTAGCCTAGCCTGCCATTAGTTGAGTGTACCGTTAGCCTACATCCCTAACAGCTAGCTAGCTAGTTAGCTTTATACCTTTGATTGAATAAATGTCAATAAACACAAACGGTCATTAGACTTAACTCTGTATTTGCCCTCTTTTCTTTTTATCAGCCTCTTTACTATATCTCCTATGCACAAGAAGGCTTGGTGTTGAATCTCTTCATGTTGAAAACCGACCATTCTAATTTAATTTTGAAAAATTATTATTTTTTGGCTCTGACTGCCCTCCAGTCCCCATGCTGCACAGTGCAAGAGCTGGCACCAAAAAACGATGGAGGGGGGGTTGTGTTGGGGCGCCACTAACTTTTATTTTTCAAATTCTCAAAACATACAAATTTAGATCTAGGAGGGCGCCCACCATTTTAATATTTAGTATTCTGTGAAATATATAAAAAAATACCTCCCACAAAAATAATAAATAAAATAATAAATAATTTTTATTTATTTTTCTTTTTTTCTTTTCTTAAACCAACGTTAGTTAAGGTGGGGCCGTTTTTTGTTCAGGCAGCCCGCCTTAACTATAAACCACTGCGGGAAACACTGTAGAATAAGACGAATCACAGTTTGCAGACCAGAAGGGGAGCAAGCAATGGACCCTGTCCTGTGCATTTAAGTTCACTCATTAATTTCCTGTGGGTCTAAATCAGATGTGTCAAACTCCAGTCCTGGAGGGCCGCAGTGTGTCAACACGAGTGATTCGTTTAAATCATTGATTGGCTAAGAATCCACACACCTTTTCCCATGGCTTTAAATGGCTGCTGATTGAAAGGAAATCACAAATCTCTGCAGACACCGAGGCCCTCCAGGACTGGAGTTTGACACCCCTGGTCTAAATGGTAACACCATCATGTCTGAATAAAATATTACTTTGATTTTGTAGCGGAAGCAAGTGTGTGCGCGTTTTAATTCTGGGTTATTTAATGTGACATTTGAACCTTTTTGGACTGTATTTTCTCATGGTCACTAGTTTCTTTCTTTGCCATCCAAAGTGGACCTTCATTCCCTGTTGGACCTGGCCAAGGTAGCTGATAGCCTGTTGTTTGTGCTGGACTGCACAGTTGGGTGGGACAGCTATGGAGATTACTGCCTGTCCTGCCTCTTTGCCCAGGGGTTACCCAGCCATGGTGAGATTCTGACCAATACACAAACACACCCATGTGAATAAAAGTATAATCAGGTGTATTTCTGCATACTTGAAGCCTAATTAAAGTTTTATGTAATTATACTTCACATATGCCCATGTATACAATTTTTTAAATTTTATTTTATTTTTTTGCATGGGCACTCTCGCTCTTCTGCTAAATGTAAACAAGCTAAAGCCTCATTTATAATTTGTCGCACAGCGCTTTCAAAACGTGTCGCTCAAGAAAAATTACATATTTTCAACTGAAAAAACTGTCACAACACTTTCTCAATGTCGCGCACCTCTAGAACTTTGTGTCACGTTGTGGACACTGTCATATTTTGTTGTGCAGTGTAATCGTACAGTTTACAAATGTAAACAAATGGTCAGGTGTTTGGTGCTTCGCTACCGTAGAGACAACAGAACCATCCCTGCAGGCTTTCACCGAAGTATAAATGCGAAACTTAATTTTTGTCGCACGACAACTACACTACAAAATATAGATTAGGCCTCATGGGATGTCTCTTCATAAGGGTGCAACAGAAGCTCCTTGTTTAACATTTTACCACAGGCTGGAGTCATCTGGCCCCTCTGTCCATACATAATCCTGATAAGCAGCCAGGAAGACCCTTAAACAGCTGGGCCAATCAGAGTTGAACTGATTCTCTCCCAAGTGATGATTTATTCATCTGAAAACAATGTTGAATTGCACATTCATACAGTCTGCACTCTGCATGCGTTATATGAATAGGCGTTATGTAATACTTATAATAAGCTTTATTTCTATAGCACCTTCCATACAACATAAATCATGTATGCAGCATAAATGTCTTTTCTAGACCCTATCTGAATTTGTATAATGTATAGGGCTCAGAGAAATTCTGAATATTTCAGTCTTCCACCACCTAAGGGGTCAATAGAGCCTCTATTTTAAGACATGAGTTCAGCAATCATTCAGTTATTTGCAGCAGTCGTCTGTTACTCATTCAATTACTGCTTGATCAGGCGTATGAGAATATAATAATAATAATAATTCTAGTGAAATGTTTGCATTTAAATATAGCCTATATTATCCACAGTGAAAGGTTAAAACAATTTGTTTGCAGCAGAAGCACATTAATAAAACTGGAACCCTAATTGCAGTGTGTGAGCGGCTGTTCTTCAAATCCATGTCTGTCCTGTGCGTCTGTGCTGATTTCCGTTTCCCGTCCCCAGTACTGGTGTGCCAGGGAGTGTCGGCGCTGGCAGTGAAAAAGCAGTTGGAGTGTAAGCGGACGCTGCAGCGGGTGGCCGAGACGCGCTTCCCTGGGGCGCGGCTCTTTGCCTTGGACACGGAGGACGAGGCCACCCTGCTGCTCAGACAACTGGGGGCGCAGAAACAGAAGAAACTGGGGTTCCGATCCCGCCGTCCACACCTGTTGGCCCAGCACGCATCCTACACCCCTCATCCCTCCGAGGCCACCACAGGAACAGGGACCCTGTCTGTCTCTGGCTACGTGCGGGGGTGCCCCCTGCAGGTTAACAGGCTGGTGCACATTGTCGGACATGGGGACTTTCAGCTCGCTCGGGTTGATGCCTCCCCTGACCCCCTACCCCTTGTCTTTTCGACCCAACCCAAGCACGAGAAAGGTGAAGTGGAGATGCAGGTGAGTCTGTCGTAGTTCATTATAAGTTTAATATCCTCTCATTCATTAGATTTTCAGTAAATGTGCCGGAGATGGTACTAATTTATTACCATACGAGTGTTCTTTGCACAAATACAGGCGATGGTACTGCTGAGGACGGTACCACACAAATTCCCCAGGGCCAAACGCACACTCTCATTCCCAATCGCCCTCTCCTTTTATTTATTTTTTTGTTGCCAGGTTTCCACCCACTGCTGTATTCTTTTAAAATATTCTTGGACAACTTTAATAGATTCCAAACTCTTTGCTGAACTTGAGTTTTGTGTCATCTGCAAATGTAACTAATTTTCTACTAATGCCTCTGTCATAGTCTTGATTTTATGTAAGTGAAGAACAGCAGAGGTCCCGACACTTGTGGGACTCCAGTTCCCACAACACCTTTCTTCAGATGAGATTCTTCCTCCTGTTATTCTTTGTGTAAAAAAAAACAAAAAAACGAAATTGACTCCAGGGTAGAACACACTCTGTGATTCCTGTAATTCCTACCGACATTTTGACAATGAGTCTCGTGTGGTATAGCAACAGACCAGCCTTGCCATTGACCTCTCCAAAAATTTTCTAAATATAATATGCAAACTGTTTCCAGCTCAACGATAAGCTCCATCCAGCCCTTCTTGGTTAATTTCTCAAAAAGGCAACTTCATCAAGATGTATAATTTAAAATATCAATTTTGAAGCAATATAGTACAGAATATAGTCCCTATATACAAATGTACCGTGCAATCTGTAAGTATTTGGACAGTAACACAGTTTCTGTTGCTTTGGCTCTACTCCAGCACATTGGATTTGAAATTAAATGATGAACATGAGGTTAAAGTGCAGACTGTCAGCTTTAATTTTAGTGTATTTACATCCATATTGGATGAACCCATGTAGGAATGCAGCTCCACATAGTCCCCCCCATTTGTCCTCCCCACAATTTGCTTCTCAGCTGTTTCTTGGCCAGATGTGTGTTGTTGCATCATAATTCATACACATTAAAGCTAACAAAAGGTCTAGAGTTGATTCTAGATGTGGAATTTGTATTTGTATTTAAAAAAAACTTCTGGAGCAATGGACAGGTGAGATGAGTATTCACTACGGGTGGGACAATGCACCATGCATCGATCTGAATGTGTAAATACAACTGCATCGATCTGTAAGATTAGAATTGATAAGTATCGATTAATATCGCATTGTAAATTAATGTGCACATGTATTTATTTATTCAAAAAAAATATTCATTTCATTATTTAAAAAATATATTTCTGAGACACGACTACTTTTAACCCCTTAGCGCAGATGGCATATTTGGTAAATCATGGGGGTACTCATGTTTAAGGCTTTATAACTCCAGGTGTGAGCATCACATAAACTTGGTAAATGGCTTAAATGAAACAAAACCGGTGTACCATTTTTTGTACAAACTTAGATTTGTTTATTTTCATAATTGAAGTCAAAATAAAGTGCCGGAAATGCAAGCAAAACTTTTCAAAAAAATGCAAAAAATAACATATTTCTTCAAAATACTGAGAGCTACATAAGTGAAACAGGTAAAACTACACATTTCCTGGATCATAAACTCCTTGTCCACAAGCATTCAATAATCGCAGGGTGATATACAGAACTACTAAAGATCTATGACACGAAATGTAAGCAGTGTAGCCTGATGTACCCAGGGTCTCCAAACCTATCCAAATTGGCTAAAATGTGAATAGCTGTAAATCTTAAACTAATCATACATTTCAGTGCAAATCAACTGTTTTGACTCATTTAACTCACCTTTTTATCATTTTCATGTGGGAATTATTTTGGATCAGTACAGGGGGGTGGATATCTAGGTGTCCAATAACCTACCCAAAACCTCTCCGAGAAATTATTAAAAAGCCTTTTGTCCTTTATAAAGCATATACATTTTACCTTACGATCACTTAATGGATGAAAACATTGATATTGCACAGTTTCAGTTCAGTGTTTGATGGCAAGTGTGCCATTTTTTCACCATTATCCTTCATATACTGCTTCATCCTGTGCGGTGCCTTCGTGGCCAAAATGCACTCATCAATGGCACGGTCTTCAGTATGCTGTAAGGATCTGGTCCTGCAGTGGCTTCACTCTGAACAGTAGAGGGCACTGCTGGAGTGGCAGAGGTGGAGGGTCAAGCATGTTATAGGAACAAATTACATAATGCAGAAGCATTATAACACTGTGGTACACACAGCTAAATATGAAATAATTCACTCTTGTACTTCAGTAAACACTTTCTTCTGTATGCTACATTATGTTATATTTTGTTGCGTGCTCTAGGATGGCATTACTCTGTAGTGTGTTTCACAACTGTTGCTTATTTATTTTATTTATTTATTTTACATTCATCTTGCACACATCTGGACACAGTACATTTGAATACATATTTTCCATTCCCTAAGTGAAAAGCATCACCCATGGATATACTAATACCCCATAGAGTACATTATGCACAAAGAAATTACAATACAATAAAATAATATCGGAACACACTACCAATGTTCTAGCTTCACGGCAAATCGAGGCATAAAATAAACTCCTAAAAACAAGTTTGGAAACGTTCTTTCGGTCGATTATTCCTCCCCTTTAATAATACCAATTGGTATTGTATTTTATATCGTTGGAAAGCCTGATTAGTCACCTTTACAACGAGGTACAACTTGTAAGGATCATGCATTCGTGGAATGAGCAACACAGCTAACCGTGTGGGTAGCGGCCCAAAAAAATGTGCCAAAATCCCCTGCAATATTCTTCTGTTGGTATATCGCTAGTCATCAACCGAATACAGTCAGCTATACATTCTAAGCTATGAGATAGCTAAACCAAATAGAAAATAAAAAATAAACGGAAAGAACGTACTATATAATTTGCCTTATACATGCAGTTATTCAAGGTGGAGTCTGAAAAAGTGTGTTTTCAAATATGTTCAGCATTATTAGCAGGCTAACAGTGGTCTATTACGACCGATGCAAATACTAAAATAACGAAATTATAGCACGCAGTGGAAAAACGAATGTATATAATCAAAATATTACAAGCAGTAATACATGTCGAGGAGGATATCTTCCCCATATTGATAGGCACCTCTTCCACAGAATCTATGCTACAGGGATTAGAAGAATCTCTGTTGTTGTCCTCTTCTGACCGACTTCGGGGGAAAACTACTAAAAAGTCACTTCAAAGTTGCGCGCAGTTTTATTGCGTAATACCAAATGCGTCATACCAACTGCGTCAAACCAAATGCGTCATCTGCGCATGCCTGCGTAAAATTGTCGTGATATAACAAGTATTGCAGTTACGCTCGCCCTTAAATAGTTAATCCAAGCTTTCAATTACACATGTAAATTACTTTTGGGAAGCTTGTCGTGCCTTCTATTGGATAAAACAATTGTCGATCAAACCAGAATAAAATTGAAAGCGTCACAGCAGTGCAATCAGGAAGGGGGGGTTACGCAGAGCTAGTTTCGTTTGTCTAATAGTGTTCCAATGCGCTGTGTATTTTTCAAACGGATTGTCCAAGACAATAAATGACCACGGAATCTTGAAAGGGACATATCTACGCTTAAATCCACGGTAGGATTGCACACGAATTCCATATTTAATAGCAGATATTGATAGTAGAATGGCATTGTATGATTTCACTTGTTTATGTCGGTATTGATTGAGCAGCGATTTGCACCGCTGTATTTGCATACGGTCGGGCTATTGGTGGGTTTATCTGGTTGCTGGACGGAATTCTGATATTATATGATGAATACATATATTTATGAACTCCCAACATAGACGCTATTGCCCACTATGTCACGCATGGGTAGGTATAGGCTGGGTGGGGAGTGCTTGTTAAATGGACTTGCTACGGAAAGATAGTGACACTTAGAAACTACGCATTGGCCAGAAATCGTCGCGAATCGTCTACCAATAAAGTTAAAATACCGCGTTTGGGTTTTCCACTAATAGTTTGGCTGCAGGAGCAACGCGTGTCTCAGTTGCGTAAAACTGTCTCGCATGTGAGACAATCTGCACTAAGGGGTTAAAACTATTTTGACTAGCTTTAATCCATGTTTCTGCTCCAACCCCCACGTAAGCGTGAGTTGAAAGCAGCGACAGGCGGGAATCAAGCGACAATGAGACGGACAGATCTGAGCGAAATGGCTAGCTGCTCGAGTGCGACAAAAGAGACAGAAATTGACTGAATTTGCGATGTTCCAGAAAATCAGTGGTATGGAAGCATTTCGGGTTTAGAAAGAAGGAGGGTGTACTTGACAAAACCGCTGCAATATGCAAGATATGCCAAGTTGAAATCAGATACACAGGCAACACCACACCCATGATAAACCATTTGAGCCGACGACACACCATTGACGTGAAAAACAGCAAGCGGGTTAGCAAGCTAAACTCGGGAGTCAAGATTTTCCTGGAGAAATGGCCAAACAGTTCTTTTATTTGTTTTTATTCGTTTTTATTCGTTTTTATTCGTTTTTATATACATACCGTGTCCAGACAGTTAATTGTAAAGTGCTTTCTGATATTTTAATTTAAACCATTTTCTATTCAAAATCAAGTAGACGTTAGAGACAAAAAACAAAAATAGTAAGACTATTTCCAATGTCTTACGTTCAATTAATTATTACTACGTTAACTGTCCGATTCCAAACCCCCCCCCCCCCCCCTACATATCACACAGACAAAAAATAAAATAAAATAAAAAACAGTTCTAAACGGGCAAAAGAGGTGACATCTGCTATAGCCACGTTCATCTGCAGACCTTAGACCATACAGTGCGGTAGAAGAAGAGGGATTTAGTCACTTAATGAATGTCGTGGAACCTAGATACACCATACAGAAAACATTTTAGTGAATAAAGGAAAGGTATTAGGGTACCATGTCTGACTGTTTGAAAAACAATAACTTCAATAGGGCAACTTTAGAAAATACACTGTTAGTCATGTTTATTGCTGCATTATTTGCTGCAGACAGCTGCAAAATGTATGGCATGCCTTAACAATAAACATAATTCTGTGAACTTGGCGTAAGGTTCTAATTGAATATTTAATTACTGCTGACTGTATCGGTATCAAATCACATTAGCATACCGATAAAAAAAAATTTTAAGTATCAAAATTTATCGAATCGTGGTCAAATGTAAGATGTTGTGATGCATCGAACCTTTGCCTAAAGAATCGTAACCGAATCGTTATGGGATTGAATCGTCCCACCCCTAGTATTCACCTGTTCCAAAGTGATGAACAGAGAAGTGCGGTGAAAGAAAGTACCTGCTCATAATCCAAAACATACCACCATGCCACTGGAACTGGCTCACTTGTCTTTATTGATGATGTGACTGGTGACGGCAGCAGCAGTTTGAGTTCTGAAGTGTACAGAATCATGTTATCTGCTCAGATCCAAACAAATGCCTCAAAACTAATATAACAGCGCTTCACCTTGCAGCCTGACAATGGCCTCAAACACTACTAAAGCAACCAATTCGTTTTTCAGAGCCATAAAGCCAAATGTTCTTGACTGGCCAAGATAATCACTCATTCTGAATCCAAGCAAACTTGCGTTTAAGTTTCTGAAGACGGGAACTGTAGATGGCTACAGTACAGGCCTGGCAGAGCATCACCAGGGAAGATACCCAGCATATGGTGATGTCTATGCATCACAAACTTCAGGCAGTCATCAAATGCAAAGGATTTGCAACCAAGTATTAAATATGACAACTTTATTTAAGATAATGTTCATGGAAATTAGATATGGATGGATAACTTGAAGGGTTTCTTCTCCTAACTAGGAAAATTTGTCAGGAGAAACAACCCTGTGATCCATCCATATCTACTGTATTTCTGGCAGCAGAGTGATGGTTTAAGGCTTGTTTGATATGTCAGACCCTTGATGACTTAGAGCCATTTAGCCAACCATGTGTTTCATACTGTTCCAGTGTCATTTGCAGCTAAATCTAGTCCCACCCCCCAATTCCCATAGAGATTAATTGAAATGCAGAGACGTTATAGTATCACTTGTAAGAGTACCAGAAAATAGGATATCAAGAGATATCAATGTTGATGGGTCATAGACTTCAGGAAGTAACAGCATGCAAAGGATATGTGACCAAATATTAAATATGATACTTTAAAAATACATTAAAGCAAAGGGAGTGAATATATATGCATGCACCACTTTATAGTTTTTTATTTTTTTTATTTTTTCCCTTCTATTTCACTCCACCAATTTGGACTAGTCCATTATATAAAATCCAAATAAAAATCCATTTAAATTACAGGTTGGAATGCAACAAAATAGAAAAAACACCAAGGGGGGTGAATACTTTTGCACGGCACTGTATATGCATTAAAACTGCAGTAAATGAGAACTGATATCTGTGTTTGATGTGTAGTCAATGTGTTGCTCAATTATAAGATGCTTTGGCTTTTTTTACATGAAAGAACCCCCTTTTAGAAAGGGGCCTGTGTCTTTAAAGTGTATGTAAAGCGTCTGTTTAAGGTGCATTAAAGGTGTACCACTTTGTGTTCCCCTACCTGCAGGACGGGGGTCAGGATTTGAATGGTGCCGTAGTCAGGGTTCTGATGGATGCGGACCCCTCTCTCAGGGAGAGCCTTCAGACGGAGGCTGAAGTTGACCCCATGGATGGAGAACAGACCTGGCCCACTGACTCAGAACTGCTGGAGGCTGAAGGTAAACGTGGGCCCTGACGTTTGGGTCAAAGCAACGGCTCGCCCCATGAGGAACCTTTCTCATTCCCATTCTTGCCTTTAGGGGGGGTGGGGTACCTTGGATTTTGACCTTTGTATACATGCATGTTCGACGCATCGAAGCCTTGGATTAACCAGTGCTATCACTTGTCGGGGAAGTGAGGATTAAGTAAAATGTTACAATTTTCCGAATCCAGCCGTTTTAACAACCAACGCCCTCGTTTAATGTTCGGCACCAACGGTTAAAACTCCTCACTTATCCAACACTTAAAATAGATTGATTTGATTTAATTTGTTGATTAATATCAAAGATGTCAATTAAATCGCCAAATTTGTTGAGAGGCAGAGCAACCTGCTGGATCAACCTTTATCAAAACTCGTAACCAGATTAAAATGAAGAGATTTAAGTTACAAACAAGTATTCAACGTCCAATCTCAAGACGAAGGTTGAACTACCTTAACAAACAATGCCTGTTACAGATATAGACAAGAAATTAATTCAAGATTTAATAAAAATGTTTTTTAAAAACACAGCTGGTCTCTCTCAAGGTAATCCCCAGGATGTGAAGACCAAGTCCAAAAACCAACAGAGAGAAGAATATTCTAAAAGATCAGGGAAATGTAAAAATGCGAGATGAGCTGTAAGACCAACAATACCCCCCCACGCAAGATACCACCACCAAATGGCAGACCCAGGTGCCAGACTCAAATGCCAACCCCAACTCCAACTGAACTGACTGAAACTGCACTGAACTCGAGAGTAAAGACAGGCACCCATTTTATGTAGTTGAAAGAGTGGGGGATCAGACCCCCTCTTCTCTTGGCCTATACACTCTTGATGAATGGTTAGGGGGAGGCTTCGCCTGGATGGGGGGTTAGACAAGGACTGGCTTATCTAATACCTGACAAATGTACTTCTTCAACTGATCTTATGTTGTTGGATACAGGACTAAGCACCATGATATTACTCTCAAAAGATTCAGGGTTTTAACCTCTTTTTTACAAGACCAAACATGAATATGTTGAGGTAATTCCACTCAGTCAAAAATGGAAATTATACTCCTGCTTTTAACAACATAATTGATGGTTTTGGATATTAAAAGTGCAGCCAGTAGAATATTCAACTTAAATTATGTAATTACATCCATGTAATAAGGTCAGTCATAATGCGCTGATCTCCACTTGAAAGTGAAGCTGCCTTTCAAAATGTAAATTCCAAACTGGCATGCGTTTTAACAACCATTACCTACATTAAGACTCAATTGATCGCACTGGCATTCAAACTTAAAATGGAAAAGGGAACCATGTGGCCATGCGCTATTCTTTGCCCACACTCGACCCGGACTCCATGTATAGCTTTGTGTTCTGGTGTTTCTCCACAACAGGAAACGACCCCATGACCGCTTTATGATTTATGTCCATAGATAAGCCAGCGCCTCAGCGTGACTTAATTGCCTCTTTTGTGCCTGTGGAGTGGAGAGGGAGAGGGAAAGGCAGATCCTAGGCCAGAGGGGTGTACTACGAAGCGAGATTAAGGGGATAACAAGCTAAATTAAGCTTCAACCCTGGTTTTTCTGTATTACGAAACCGACTCACTTTTAATTGTGGTATAATGCCACGGCAACTTACTCTGCATGGCTAACCTGCTCCGGGGCAGGTTATGTTCAGGTTAACAGATTGGTCAAAGGGCGGTGCTTTTATAAGTTACAATCAACTTCTTGGCTTTGGAAAAAGGATTCCTTATATCCTTGGCTCTATTCCAAAGGATCCTGTAGAGATGTGTGCGGATACTGAAGGAATCTCTTCGCAGGGCGAGATTAGTGAGTTCCGCAAAAGATTTTTTGAGTTCCGGAAAATGCTTGAGAGACTTTCTTTTTTTGTTTTTAATGAAAAAACATTGATGTGATTGCTTCAGCAATATTTTAAACATGCTGTGTCAAGTTTAAAATTTAGAGCTCTAGAATGTAGTAGTACAATTTTTTTTAATGAAAAAGGACACGAGAAGAGAGGATAAATTATCAGTTTAATGTTATGTCAAAAAAGATGGCTAAAATATTGTTTAACCGCTGCTCTGTGATTGGGATATTTAGGAGTTTCATTCTGTAACGAAGATCGCAAACTTTACTTATGAGTTAGTTACACTTCTAGGCGTGTTTCATAATGCTGCACCGTAATGTTTGCATTGGTTTCTGTATTATCAGAACAGTTTCAACTGTCACCATTCTCCCCCAATCTAATTTAGCCTATACATTTACATGGAAGAAAGATGAGATCTTTAATGTTACTTGACCATTTTTTAGGAGGCAAGCTTGCTCCTCTTATTAGCTGAAGATGACAAAGATTGAAGATTATCATTTAGCTAATTTAAGTTAGTTATTTGCTTTCCAAATCTAGGATACATCTGTGCGTGACCAAGCAGGCAATCGTTGTCAGATGAGTCTACCGCCAATCAAAACACTGTAGTTTTACACTTGTAGTTGGTTATAGCCTTATAGGCTCCTGAGGGAATTCCACACACTCCGCAAATCTGTTGAATAGTTGATCATTTCCGAAGACGGATAACAAAATGGAGAGCTTACGCGAACAAATTTTCTATTGATTTTTAAACGACAGTAGCTTAAATTCGTTTTTAAAAAAATGACGTTTACATTTTATATTTTTAGACTCTGCCTGCCAGCATGCGTTGACTGAATGAAAAAGGGCAGCGCACATTTTTTTTTTGCTGCAACGGGTAGCTGTCGGGAATGCATGCTGGAATCGATAAGATAATTGATAAGCTCGAAGGAAAACGATTTCGAGGAATAATGAGCAAGTTTGCCATATCAAATTAGTCTCTATCGAAGGCCGTAATCTAAAAGCTATATACCTGACACACTGGTTTGTGCATGTACGTTCCATCTTTCAGCGAATGGAAATATTGAAGTATTAAACAATCACGTTTTGTCTCTTCGACATAATACATTTTTTGCAATGTTTCTCATTGTCTCCAACTCTTTGGCTCTCAGAGTCCAGGAAGAATAAGAAGGTAATGAAGGTGCCCAAGGGGACATCGAGCTATCAGGCTGCCTGGATCCTGGACGATGGAGAGGAGAATGACGAAAGTGAGGAGGATGAGGATGATGATGAAGACGAAGAGGATAATGATTGCACAATGATGGAGGGGATGGAAGGAGAGGAAGATGCTGCTTCTCAGGTGAGTTGTAAATACTCTTTTTACCTGGAAATGAGCTCTGACCGATCAAAAATTCAGCATACTCTAGCATCTGAACTAATTTCCAGATTCTGGGATGCTTGGATCTCATGTGTCTGCACACGCCAGAACAAAACTGTCATTCAGAAGTCAGCACTCATTGCCGCAACCTCCTTTTTGGATTTGGGAGAGCACAGAGAAACATTCTCTGCTCCGAAGCATGTGATGTCTGCTGCCGCTTATTATCACTCCGCAGTTCTGAAGAAGACTTGAGTGGGAGGAAGATTAACTTGCGGGAGTCCAATCAACCAGCAGGGGTCGCTTGTGAGTGATGAGAAGCTGGCACCCCAGCCAGCTGAGACCCTCATTGTGCATTGCCCATGTGGGGCTGCCAGCCACAGTTGGCACTGGCATAATCCGGACTCAATACCAGTCTGTGGTACCTTAACAGGATTGAGCCACGCAGCGCCACACATAGATGAATTTCTGAGGTGTTGGTGGCTTGATTGGAAGATGAGTCACACCACTTTGTTCCCACACAGACTGACTCCCTTATGGCAGGAAAATGGAGCATCTTTATGAGGGAAAACGTGCCATGAGATAAATAGCCCTGACCAAAAACTAAATAAGTGTTTTTTTGTTGGCATACCAAACTGGTGTGTGCATCCATTTGAATTTTATTTTATTTTACCCCCAGATGGATTTTGTCTTGCGCTGACACTTACACATAAAGCCATGGTTTGTAGTGACTATTTTCAAGCCAGGCCGGGTTCTAAACAGATTTCCAGTGTTTTGACAGCTTGGCTCATTCGCGTTGGCGTCTCTTAACAGAACAGCTCCCACTGTCACCAATCTTTCCAATCTCGTTTATCTTACATTTATATGGAAGAAAGATGCGATCTTTACCTGTCCCTTTTTTGGTGGCAAGCTCTTATTAGCTGAATTATCATTTAGCTAGGTTAATTATTTGCTTTTCTGGGGTAAACAATCGTAGCCAATCGTAGTGAGATTACCGCCAATCAAAACACTGAGTTGGTTACTAACCGAGGGGAGTCAACACTCTATAAATTTATTGAATTGTGATAATTTCCAAAGATGGATAACAAAATTGGAGCGCTTACGCAAACACATTTTCTGAAGGGGAAATGCTGCATTATTCCTAATTCTGTCCGACTTGCCAAAAAGTATCTGATGTGGCCATTGTTTCTGTGCACCAGGATGCAGAGTCTGGTTGTGCTTCTGACTCTGAGGAGGAGATAGAGGAGGAAGTGAGATCCGATGGGCGTGGCCAGGTGGAGCAGCGGTATGATGATCATATGGACGAGGCTGAGGAGGGGGAGGAGCTGAGACGCTACCGAGAAGCGCGCGCCAACGACCAATTCCCTGATGAAGTGGACACACCTATAGACATGCCTGCCAGGATCAGGTAGGACTTGCTGCGGACTTTACTGCACAGTGACCGGTGTATAACACTGTTTTGTTGAATCCATGTCCAGTCATTTGCCAGTGTCTATCTTTCGGTGGGACGGTGAAATCCTGTACTTTGATTGGCTGATTCCCCCTTATCTAGGGTTATGAATAACATGAAGGAAAGGGGACAGATGCAATGAACCTGCTTACAGTTTAAATGTAGATTATAATATTCAAGCCATCATTTTCCTTCGGAAATGAAGACCAAATGCATTTATAGTTTTGGTTGTATTTTGCATTGCATGTTATGAGGTCTCAAGTGGCACCGGAGTGTATCTGACACTGCAGGGGCCCACTCATAACCCCCCTCTCTTTTCCGAGTCCAGGTTCCAGCGCTATCGGGGGCTGAAGAGTTTCCGTTCCTCGCCGTGGGACCCCCTGGAGAACCTCCCCCCCGACTACTCCCGCATCTTCCAGTTCAAGAACTTCGAGCACACTCGGCGACGAGTCTTGGCCGAGGCCTCCCAGGAGGAAGAGGGGGCGATGGTGAGGGTTGTGTGCATCCGCCTGTGTGGCCCCGCCCAGTGCAGCCCTGCCCACTCTTCCATGTTTGTAAATCTCACCTTTCCCCTTTAACCAGGTGGGCTGGTATGTGACTCTGCACATTGAGGACGTCCCGCCCTCCGTGATGGAGAGTTTTCAGACTGGAAGGCCGCTGGTCCTAGTCTCCCTGCTGCCCTATGAACAGAAGGTACGAGAACTATCATTATCAGTCATTAGGTCTCTTTTGTGTGAAAAATAATGCCTGTCATGTTGTTCTCAGCGTTGAACAATCAGATGAAATCTGCTTGCAAATTCACATCCTTCAAACTGCCTTTCAATTGCTGCAAATGTGTGTGCGCTCTGTTGTATTTTCTGGCTGTAGTATTATTTATCCAGCACTTTATCCAGTTTGACAGAACCTCCCTGTTGTTTTTGTAATAAACATGTATTGTGGATTGTCCTAAGGGCAGCTGCTGATTTTTTTAGCACTGTTTGGCAGCTTGGTGGCATGATACCCGTCAATTTAAATAATGTTTATACTTTCAAATGATCATAACTCCTTCCCCTTTCAACCAAGTATTTTAACCAAATCATATTTACACACATTTCATCCCCCCATTTTTGCTCTATGTGCCTGTAATAACAGTGTTGTGATTAGTAAATGTGTATGTAATAATAGAGTGGTGATTGGTAATGGTGTGTAAATGTGTCTGTAATATTAGAGTGGTTTAGTTTAGTTTAGTTTAGTTTATTAGGATCCCCATTAGCTGCAGCATAGTTGCAGCTATTCTTCCTGGGGTCCGACACATATACAAAACAGGTAATAATACATAACATTACAACAATAAAAATATAAATAAACATAAAAAATAACACCAAAAAAATATATAGAAAAAATAACAATAAAAATACCCCAAAATATATAATAATAATAATAATAATAATAATAATTACAACAATAATGATAATTTCAGTAGCAGTAATAATAGTAGCAGCTATAGTGAATAAGTGTAATAAGTTAGATCAAAGTGCTTCTGCTTTTACATTTCATGGATGATGATAAATCAAAAGTACATCAGCTTTTCCATTTCACATACATCAACAAATCACATTTCAGACTTCAAAACTTAAGCCAACTGGTTCAGGCATTTTGTCCTATCTATTTAAAAGATACTGTTTTAAGAGTAATTTAAATTGCATTTTACTGTTTTTTTGTGTGATGTGTTTAGGAAATGAGTTCCATTCATACATGGCTCTGTACATGACTGTTCTTTTGATAGCATTTGTTTTTGCTTTGGGCAGTGTAAAGTTACCGTCAGCAGCATGTCTGGTAGTGTAGTTATGTTTATTTGTACTGAAGGATAAGTTCTGATATAGTATATAGGGAGCTTTTGTAGTAGTGATATTTCTGATGAATATAAGTAAAGAATAGAGCAGTCTGTCCTTCACCAGTAACCACTTAAGATTCTTATGCATCAGTGGTGATTGGTAATGGTGTGTTCATGTGTCTAATAATAGTGATTAGTAATTGTGAGTAAGTGCTTAATAATAGTGGTGATTGGTAATGGTGTGTAAATGTGTCTGTAATAATAGTGATTAGTAATTGTGAGTAAGTGCCTAATAATAGAGTGGTGATTGGCAATGGTGTGTAAATTTGTCTGTAATAATAGTGATTAGTAATTGTGAGTAAGTGCCTAATAATAGTGGTGATTGGTAATGGTGTGTAAATGTGTCTGTAATAATAGTGATTAGTAATTGTGAGTAAAGTGCCTAATAATAGTGGTGATTGGTAATGGTGTGTAATGTTCCTCCAGATGTCTGTGATGCACATGACGGTGCGGCGGCACCCAGCCAACACTGAGCCCATCAAGGCCAAACAGGAGCTGGTGTTCCAGTGTGGATTCCGCCGATTTCGGGCATGCCCCATCTTCTCCCAGCACACCTCAGGTACTACTTCAAAAACCGCTTGTAAAATGTTCAGGTTCATTTAGGTGCTAGTTTTGCTGACTGCATCACATTGCAACCATCTGTTCAACATTCTTACATTTAAGGGATATGTGTACTTCATTGGTGTTTGCCTGATGTACATGTGGCTTCACTATGAGCTTTTCCCCAAAGTATACCAAGTAAAATGCCTGCTTTCAGTAATCTTTGTCTAAATAAGGAAGTTAACCTCAACTTCCTTAAAAAATTTATAATTTCCCGTAAGTATTTTTGTTTGGGATGTTTCTGAGTGAAAGGTGCACATTACATTACATTATAGGCATTTAGCAGACGCTCTTATCCAGAGCAACTTACATACTTACATACTTATTACATTTATCCATTCATACAGCTGGATATATACTGAAGCAATGCAGGTTAAGTACCTTGCTCAAGGGTACAACGGCAGTGTCCTACCTGGGAATCGAACCTGCAGCCTTTCAGTTACAAATCCAGTTCGTTAACCATTATACTACACTGCCGCCTACGTGCACCCACCACTCTGTATGATACTTAGGCTATGAACTGGTACAGATAGCAGATCTCTGATAAAGCGGTCTCACTCATGCTGACATTATAAAATAAACTGATTATTCAACAGTGTGCGAAAGGCAACATTCAGTTTGCAGATCTCTAAAAATAAATGTACAACCCTGTGGAAAGCAGGTCTTTAAATGCTGCCAGATTTGTCATGTGTGAACGTTAAGTGCTGCCATTATTGTGATGTGTGAGTTATTCTCACTGTTCCCCTGCCCCCCCCCCCAGCTGATAAGCACAAAATGGAGCGCTTCCTGCCAGCTGGAACCCCCACAGTGGTGTCAGTGTACGCCCCCATTACCTTCCCCACAGCTGGGGTGCTCGTCTTCAGCCAGAACCCCGAAGGTGAGCACCTTCTGTCCACTGCAGAAAGAGTGTAAGTGTGCGCGTGTGTGTTTGCGCAACCGTGACTCTGGTGTGTGTTCGGCTCTGGTAGGCATGCAGAACCTGGTGGCCACAGGCTGCCTGCTGGGCTGTAACCCTCAGCGTGTGATGCTGAAGAGGATTGTGTTGAGTGGACACCCGTTCAAGATCAACCGCCACTCTGCAGTGGTCAGATACATGTTCTTCACCAGGGGTGAGAGAGATTACAGCGCCCTGTCCATGCATCTGTGCACATTCTCCCAGTGCCGTCTGCAGTCATTTGGGTGCAGCCTGAATCTGACTATGTCTCCCCCTCTCCCCTCCAGAGGACATCCTCTGGTTCAAACCCGTGGAGCTGCGCACCAAGTTGGGGAGGAAGGGCCACATCAAGGAGGCTCTGGGTAAGAACATTTTAATGATGCTAACGATAGTATGATATTTCTACAGCAGACTTGTTCCATAAACATTGGTATTATTTTGTTCATACTTGCAAAACCGAATTATAAGAGTGTGAAAAAAAGAGTCTTTGGAGCCAGCGAGAGAGACTGCATTCCCATAGTGCAGTATTCCACTGTATGCCAACAAAGGGCCTCAGCCTTTTAAAATACGAATAGCAAAAAAATTGTACACTTTTGAAAGGGAAGCAAATGAGATTCTTAACTACAGTTCTCTGCCTTTTTGGAGTATTTTTTATTAAGTGTAGATGACCTTTTATAGGAGATGGGTACATTTGTATACATATATATGAGCACGTACATACAAGCACATGCGCACTCATACTTATAGACCTACATGCATGTACCCCATACACACATCCATCTACATACATACTGTGTACATGTACATTCTATAGTAATGCAGAATTGGAGTGTTGTTTAGAGTCCTTGATCCGATTTCTCCCCAGCACTTGGAGAAATCCTCTAGTATTGTGGCTCTAATTATATTTCTGGAATGGCCTTGTTTTCTTGCTCTCTGTAGGAAGAGCGAAGAAAGCGGGATTGGGAATCTTGTTGTTGCAGATGAACTAAAGAGGTGTAGTAAATTCCAAGATCCCTTAGTTACCCATAAACCCCTGCATATACAAGTCTTCACAGATTATAATGTAAATACTTGTATATCGTCACCTTCTTAAAATAATCGCCTAAGTCATATTTTCAAGTTTTTCAGAAAACAGAATAAACTGAACCAAATACAGAATATATGATATTTGTTAATCATTTCACACAAAAAGGGTATATCAATAGATGACTATTGACTTACAAATAACGCTGTCTGTCAATTATGTAACATAAGAGGATTAAAGACTAAATAACTACACAACATTTATAGCCTAGCCAAATATTGTAGTAAACATTATCTATCACTTACCATTCGGGGACGAGTCCAGAATCATGGAAATGACTTCATTTATGTTGATTTTCTTTGTGCATCTTGAAGCAGCCGCCATATTAATAACTTGTAAAAATGCCTAAGTCAAAATTTATTGTGACTTAGGCAAACATACAAACAGCCTAAGAGCACTCTTGACTTAGGCGATTACATTACCGGGGTAAAACAGCATGATCCTTTCAATTAAGGATCTAGGCAACTTTACCAGAGGTGGCCAGCATCATGAAGAGCTGATTTAAGCAAAAATCTCATGTTCCTCAAAAAATGACTTAGGTGATTATTTTAAGAAGGTGATGATATGCAAGAATTTATGGGTAACTGAGGGGTCTTGAAATATACTAGACGTCTGTAGTTCATCTGCAACAACAGAATTCACAATCCCAATATGGGGCCGTAGGATCAAACGGATTGAGCTGGACAATCAAGTAGAGGAGAGCTGGACAGGGCCGTAGAAGGGCAAAAACCAAGCAGCAGAACCGGTATCTGCTCCTTTGTGCAAGGAGGAACAGGAGGAGCACTGCCAGAGCCCTACAAAATGACCTCCAGCGGGCTACTCGTATGCATGTTTCTGACCAAACTGTCAGAAACAGACTCCATGAGGGTAGCATGAGGGCCCGACGTCCTGTAGTGGGACCTGTGCTCACAGCCCAGCACCGTGCAGCTCGATTGGCATTTGCTAGAGAACACCAGAATTGGCAGGTTCGCCATTGGCGCCCTGTTCTCTTCACAGATGAGATGCAGCCAGATCTTTTTCAGGGGCATTTTAAACATTCACTGATCTGACTACTGATTGTTGTAGCATAGTTTACAGCTATGCATTGAATTGCAATCAGATATGACTGTTTGTGTGTGTTTGTGTGTGCATGTTCATTTGTGTGCATGTTTGTGTGTGCATGTTATACATGTGTGTTTGTCTGTGCACATTATTTATGTGTGTTTGTGTGTTTCAGGTACACATGGTCACATGAAGTGTGTATTTGAAAATCAGCTTAGCTCTCAGGACACCGTGTTGATGAACCTGTATAAGAGAGTCTTTCCCCGCTGGTCGTATGATCCCTACGTACCCCTGCCCTCTGTCAGAGGAGAGGGGGCTGAGAAGATGGAAGGATCCAAAATGGAGTAAACGAGAGGGGAAGTGTGTTTACCCTGAAGGGGAAATGGACTTTTGAGCAGGGGGAGTAATGTAAGCGATAAAGTGGAGAGCAAATGTATTTCCTGCTAAAGCACGGAAAAGTGCTTGTCATATTTTAATTAAAATGTTTCCATACCTCATGTCTTTTTTTTCTTGTTGCAGTGGTCCTGTGTGACTGAGTGAATGGGCTTCTGAGTAAAGAGGCGTGTGTGTGCGTGCGTGCGTGCGTGCGTGCGTGCGTATTATGACCGTGGACCAATCACAATCGTGGACTGTGGACTAAAATAGTTTTCCAGTACATTTTGGCAATTTTCTCATTTGACATGACTGAAAAACTGCAAAAAAAAAAAAAATTTTTTTCAGATGTGTGGGAACCCTGTGGTAAACGACGGCATGCTGCTTTTACCTGTTTTGTGTTGTTTATTCTCTCTGTGAACAGGGTTGCAGCTGCTCAGCTGTATGTCCAGCACATTTTTTTGTTTTTTTTTTTTTTTTTTTTTTTTTGTTTTTCGTTTTTTATCCGTTAAATCTCCCTGTACTCTGCCTCTCCTTCCCACTTCCACTTGGGGGAATCCCTTAGAAACCGGAAGTTGTGCGTTGCCAAGGGCGAGTGCGGTCCAATCCGAAATGCAAATGCAAGTACGTGAAATTAGTCCCTCGACCCTCAATTTGGCTTGAGGAAAACGAGTCCACAAGACTGCAGACTTCGGGCAGTGAAATTGCCCAGAATGCTTTACTGTAACTCCCAAGCTTCCTGTTTCAGAAGTTTAAATTGAACCCCTTTGTGTATCTCCCGGGAAAAATCCTAAAAATAGAGAAAGCGGCACCCAAGTATAATATCTTTTAAAAGTTTTTTATTTTTTATTGCATGACTAAAATGTTGAATAAATTAGGAAATAACATTGATTTAGTGGTTTGATAAAATCGCTTTAAAATGTATCACCAGTGAATAGTTTCATGTCATAACCTACTAGGATGCAGTATTAGAATTATTATTTCAGGATATTTAACGATAACTAGCTACATAATCAGCTTGTCGCAGTTCAGCGAGTATGCCTATCCAGCAAATGAGCTAGTGCAAGCTTACATGGGCAATATTACAAATAGCTACAATTTTCTTGGATTTTATATTCAATACAGGTTGCTCACCTCTTATGTTTTATACTTCTGTGCCACCTGCAAATAAATCTATGCATCCTGTTTTTATTGCAACATATTAGATTGGGAGCCTATTTTGTGTATTGTATTATATATGTACTATTTTGTGTATTATTCCCCATTCCTGCTTATGAGGTATTTTAAAGTGCTGCCTATTAATACATTGATTGTCAATCATTTTCTCGTTTGCTCTTTTGCCAGAATAAAAATTGAGATGTTGGTTGGAGCTTGCCGTCTTATGCAATTTATTGAAAAGTTTTGCGCAAACTAATTTGTCAATGGTCTGCTGGCGTCACTGGCTCTGGCGAACTTCTGAGTGCGGTTCAATTCAAAAATAATTCTGCTCCCTCCCTTACTCCTCCCTGTCGGTTTGAGTGTCTGCTCGTGTTCTTTTGGCGCTGCTTTATATCCTACCAAGTGGAAGTGGATGTGTAGGAGGGCAGAACATTTAACGGATTGGACAGCAGCCCAGAGCTCGGCTACTCATAAAGACAAAATGGAACAGCCCTCAAATTGGGGTTACATACACTATAGCCAAAAGTATCCAGACACCCTTTGGTCTGGGACTGTTTTTCATGGTTTGGGCTAGGCCCCTTAGTTCTAGTGAAGGCACATCTTAATACTACAGCACACAATGACATTCTAGACTATTCTGTGCTTCCAAATTTGTGACAGTTTGGGGAAGGCCCTTTCCTGTTTCAGCATGCCCATGTGCACAAAGCGCGGTCCGTACAGAAATGGCTTGTCGGGATTGGTGTGGAAGAACTTGACTGGCCTGCACAGAGCCCTTACCTCAACCTCATTGAACGCCTTTCAGGTCAACTGGAAATCCGACTGCGAACCAGGCCTAATCGGCTAACATCAGTGCCTCACTAATGCTCTTCTGACTGAATGGAAGCAAATCCACGCAGCAATGTTCCAACATCTAGTGGAAAGCTAGACCAACTACATATTAATGCCCATGATTTTGGAATGAGATGTTGGATGAGCAGGTGTCCATATACTTTTGGTCATGTAGTGTATGTCTGTATTACAGAGGATCCCGAGAGAGGACATGCAGTGAAATTAACCAATTGATGGGTTCTGAGTTTTGTCATATAAGAGTAATTATGCATGTGTGTGTGTTGATCAATGATTTAGTGTAGCAGGTGAGGGCTGATCTTTGGACAGGCCCTCCCTGACAGGACTAGGTGCCAGATCTAGGTGCCATAAGTTATCGGGCTTGACTAATGGTGTGGGTTGTTGATGAACAAAAGCATGTTATTTGGGAACATTTGGGAGATCTGCTCTCACAGATAATGTAAACATTTGTGTCAAACTCAAGGCCTCCAAGGGTATATAAGCTTGGCTTGATGACCAGTGCATCGAAGGTTGCTGGACTGCAATTTGTGATGTGTCTTGGTGATCTTCCCACTGGTCAGTGTGATTTTCAATAAACCTTTACTTTTTGTCTAGTAAAGTGTTTGTTGTATTGAGTGAGTGTCTGCATTGTCCTGACTTGGATTATTTGGAAAGAAGCCGGTTCCTAAGACAATGAAATAACTACACTGCTCAAAGAAATTAAGGGACCATTTAATCAACACAGTATAACACCAAGTCAATTAAACTTCTGGGATATTGATCTGTCCAGTTAGGAAGCGTATACAATTGTGAATCAATTTCATCTGCTTTGGTGCAAATGAAAGTGATAACAGATGGATAGGAGAGGCAACAGCAAGACAACCCCCAAAAAGTAAATGGTTTTGCAGGTGGTGGCCACAGACCATTTCTCTCCTTATCCTTCCTGACTGATTTTTCTCTAGTTTTGCATTTTGCTAGTGCCCTTGTCACTACTGATAGCATGAGGCGGTACCTGCAGCCCATTCAGGTTGCACAGGTAGTCCAGCTCCTCCAGGATGGCACATCCATACGTGCTGTCGGAAGAAGGTTTGCTGTGTCTCCCAGCACAGTCTCAAAAGCATGGAGGAGATACTGGGAGATGGGCCATTACACAAGGAGAGCTGGACAGGGCCGTACAAGGGCAAAAACCAAGCGGCAGAACCGGTATCTGCTCCTTTGTGCAAGGAGGAACAGGAGGAGCACTGCCAGAGCCCTACAAAATGACCTCCAGCGGGCTACTCGTGTGCATGTTTCTGACCAAACTGTCAGAAACAGACTCCATGAGGGTAGCATGAGGGCCCGACATCCTGTAGTGGGACCTGTGCTCACAGCCCAGCACCGTGCAGCTCGATTGGCGTTTGCCAGAGAACACCAGAATTGGCAGGTTCGCCATTGGCGCCCCGTTCTCTTCACAGATGAGAGCAGGTTCACACTGAGCACGTGAAAGAGTCCGGAGACGCTGTGGCGAATGTTATGCTGCCTGCAACATCATCCAGCATGACCGGTTTGGTTTAATTGACTTGGTGTTATACTGTGATTAAGTGTTCCCTTAATTTTTGAGCAGTGTATTTTGTAAGGGAACTGGGACCGTGTTTGAGGGACAACTGTCATGTGCAGCTTGTGCAGGCAGACTGCAGGTACCTGGTCAAACAAAGGGGGGTGCTAGTGTGTGCTTGCTAACACATGGAAGTCTGCAAGTTCACTCTGTATTACTTGACATTCACGGTTAAATAAAATGCACTTCCGTTATAAAGCCTTTCTAAAACACCCAATCACACTCAATGCCGAGTTGTGCAACTTGTCAAAACACAAAATCAATCAGAAATGTAAAATTATTTAAATGTACCATAAATTTATCCATGACGCTTATACACTAAATTAGGGACGCAAAGTTGCGCATTATTGAGAACAGTCGGTTTGCAGCAGTTTGTAGATGATCCAAGTTGACAATGAGATAAATGATTGAGGGAGCAGGGCTACACCAATCAGAATGTATTAATATACTGTTACCAGGGAAACTGAAAAGTTGTTTAGACCCCTGATGAAAATGATAGTCACAGATAATCACGTGTCTGTGACAAAGACAACAGGGTCCACACCAGTGTTTGCAAATGGAGGAGCGAAGAGATGGTTGAGCTAGGACAAGGACAAAACCCCACAACCATCGGTACGCAAGGAGAGTAGAACCCCAGTCATCGGTACCCAAACACAGGAGAATCAAATCAATATTTATTAATGTAGCGCATTTCACAACCAGTTGTCACAATACGCTTCACAGAAAAACCCAGCCTAAACCCCCACAAGAGCAAGCCAAAGGCAACAGCAGCAAGGGAAAACTTAGGAGGAACCAGACTCAACGGGGGAACCCAGCCTCTGGTCGACTGGTCTAGGTCTAAATGATCAGCATGGTCAAAACAGCCAATGTTCATGTCAATAGAATTAGCAGCTGCTAGATGACAGTACAGATGTGGCAGCAAGGATGGTGGGGAACCCGGCAGTGATAACCGCGGGAGCAGCCATCAGCGGAGTTCGGGAGGGGAGGGGAACGCGGCGACGGAGAGGAAGCCGGACAGCATAAATGTATATTTGTAATTGTTTATATTAATCATGAATGTTGTAAGAGAAGGGGGTAGGAGTAAATAAGTCTTTACTTCTTCCTACTCCTTTTTGAACATGTTCATTGTTATTTGTTTTTATTTTGTTTTTTATATGCAAGTTCAAAATAAAGATTATCAAATCAAATCAAATCAAAAGCAGCGGTGAGGGAGTCCAGTTGACAACAACTCCCGAGATGCGGGGCAGAATATTTTTTTAAAAAACAGTTGGGGAAAGTGAAACGTAGCAGAAGGAGCAGCAACTGGGGATTGCACAAGTGCCCCCGCCAGGAAGAATCTATAGCTGCATAGCTATGAAGACAGAGTTTGAGAACCCATGCAGTCATGAGAGGGAAAACAATCCTACCCACCTATCAAGAGTCAGGAAAATGGGGTCACAGCTGTTGACAGGTAATAGTAACCCCACATTACTCTCTGAACCCTACAGCCATCGGTATCCAAGGAGAGCAGAACACCACAGCCATCGGTATACTTACAAGAAGAGGAGAACCCCACAGCCGTCAGTATACAAGGAGAGGAGAACCCCACATCCATTGGTATCCAAGGAGAGGCGAACCCCACAACCATCGGTATTCAAGGATGGAAGAACCCCACAGCCATCGGTATACAAGAGGAGAACCCCACAGCCATTAGTATCCAAGGATAGAAGAACCCCATAGCTATCGGTACGCAAGGAGAGAAGAACCGCACAGCTATCAGTATTAAAGGAGACGGCAATGCTAGAGCCAATTGTGTCGCCCTGCGAGGCTGATAGCTATTGGGCATTGGTATGGTCCTGATTCAATACAAATTAATGGGTCCATGCACACACTGGAACCGTGCCTTAACAGATACCAGACGATGGGGTCTTTTTAACAAAGATGCACGTACAAGCAGGTTAGAATCTCCAGTTTTATTTTCTATTATTCTGAGAGCAAACAAACTCATTACACCTGCGTGCGTGTAGCGCAAGCAGGGGGTATTGTTTTCGCTCCTGTCTGTGTGTGTCTGTGTTTGTGTCCCTATCATCCATAACTCAAACAATTCTACTCCTATTGTGAGTTAGGCAATGACCTGAATTTTGAATTCCCCCCCCCCAACTGGTTTCACAGTGCAAGATCAAAGTTTTAGCCCCATGCATATTTTAGTAGAGATATGTACAGTACTGTGAACACCCCTGGTGCAACGCTATCATATGTGCGAGTGAGTGTGTCAGCGCACAATTTAGTCTTCCTCTTTCTCGATGTAGGTCTTGGCTGTGGAGCGGGCGATTTGCCGGTAAAGGAAGCGCTCTCTAGCCGAGCTGACCGTTTGATCGCTGCTGCGTTTGGCGAACTTGCTAGGCTCTGAGGTGGGACCGTCCTTAGCACCTGCCTTGCTCTCAATGGCCTCCTTGCTCTCAATGGCCTCCTTGCTCTCAATGGCCTCCTTGCTCTCAATGGCCTCCTTGCTCTCAATGGCCTCCTTGCTCTCAATGGCCTCCTTGCTCTCAATGGCCGCCTTGCTCTCAATGGCCGCCTTGCTCTCAATGGCCGCCTTGCTCTCAATGGCCGCCTTGCTCTCAATGGCCGCCTTGCTCTCAATGGCCGCCTTGCTCTCACTGGCCGCCTTGCTCTCACTGGCCGCCTTGCTCTCACTGGCCTCCATTACCCCGTCTTCCTGTCCGTCTCCCTCTTTCCCCTTCTCCCTCTCCCTCTCTCTGTCTCTTTTTCCATTTTTCTCTCTTCCCCTCCTTTCTCTCTCCCCATCCCTGTCACGCTCTCTGTCATTTTTTCTGTCTCGGTCTCTCTCCCTCTCTCGGTCCCTGTCTCTCTCCCTCTCTCGGTCCCTGTCTCTCTCTCTGTTCCGGTCTCTCTCCCCATCTCTCTCCCTCCCTTGATTTCTGTCCCACTGTTTCTCCTCTTCCCTCCTGTCCTTTTGTCCGTGTCTCTCCTCTCTCTTCCACCTCCCTCTGTTCCGGTCCTCCTCGCACTCCTTCTCTGGCCTCCGTTCTTTCTCGTCTTTCCGTCCGCGGTGTCCGGCCTCCTCCCCTCTGTCTCTGCGGTTCCTCTCTCGTCCCCCGTCGTCCCGCGCCTCCTGCTCCTCTCCCTCTGAGGAGGGAGAGCGGTGTCTGTACTGCCGTTTGGAGTGGGAGCTCCGGGTGGCCGGCTGCTGATCCGGCTGTAGCTTGCCGTCACCGTGAGGGGGCGTGTCTGCTTCCGAATCTGCGTCTGTATCACAGGCGGGCGGCGATGCTCTGGGGGACGTCCGTGTGCCGTCAGCGGCTGGCTCCCTGTACAGACGCACAGACAGACGGTGATGGTTAGACTCCTGGAAGGCAGCAGCAGTGACACTGACTGGGTGTTTAGACAGACTCCTGCACAGACTGCCACTCCTCAGTGTCTAGCTGTCTGTGCTATGTCTGTTCCTCTTCCTGCTCACCCAGCTTCGGACGGCTCAGCTGGTCTGTCCTCTCCCACTGTCTGTCTCAGCAGGTGTCTGTAGAACCCACTCAGATCCTTCTGCTTCTTTACATCCAGTGCAGCTGTGAAACCCACAGACCATTATAACACACATGCACGCACGCACCCACACGCACACGGGCGCACACGCACACACACGCACACACACACACACACACCCCCAACCCTGTTCCTGGAGATCTACCATCCTGTAGGTTTTCAATTTAACCCAAATTTGGCACACTTGATTCCACTAATTAGCAGCTCAGCGAGATGTGCTTTGTTAGGGTTGAAGTGAAAACCTACAGGATGGTAGATCTCCAGGAAAATGGTTGGAGGCCACTGCTCTAGCTTGTAGATGAATGATAAGCCTATATGTGCCAAATTACTTGTTTTCATCATTATCTACATCGGGGGTAGGCAACCAGTGCCGGAGAGAGTCCTGGTTTTTGCTCCATCCAAACCTATAACTACATAACTGGATTAATTTTAATTCATCAGCTGTAATAATTGCAGGTACTGGAGGCACGCAGCATTTCACCATTCAGAATGTTCAGGCTCAGACTTTTATTCATCCATCAAACACTTGCGATTAAGCTCAGATGGAACAAAAACCAGGAACGTCACCAGCACTCCAGGACCAGGGTTGCCTACCTCTGATCTTCATTATCTACTGCATTTATGTAAACTGGCTCTAGACAGCAATGCCAATAAGTAACTGCATATAGTGGAGGGGGTGCAGATGATGACATTCAGCACAGTCCAAAGACATTTCCATTTAAAGCCTTTCAAATTTCCCACATTCTGCCTGTCCCTGACAAGCAACTAGATTTTCAAAGATCAGGACAAAGACCTTGATGTCTTTACAGTGAGCATGCTCTCATTAGATATTAGTAAAAGCACACACCTGTATCCAGTTACATACCTGTGTAACAGATTACGCACTGCAAATTGAATTACTGCCTAATTGTTTCAGCTTGTTGTTCCAAAAACCTCTCGTTCAATAATTTGCTTCACTTTAATGTCATCCTTACTTAAGAGGAAAACAGCCCATCATGCAGAGCGATTATTTTGAAAAAGAAAAGAGTTTTAACAGGATTAACTGGTAAAAAATGGCCAATGAGATGGCGGAGGAGCCCTGTGCTGATTGCCTCACCCTCCGCGGCTGCCTCTCGCTTCAGCCTCTCCTCCTCTTCCCGCCTCTCCAGAAGCTTCTGCCTGTAGGCCGAGGTCACAAAGGCATCTTTGTCCTTGAACTCCTCTCCCTCCAGCTCTTTCTTTCTGTATCTTGCGCTCGTCCCTCCGCTCCTGCTCTTTCTTCCTCTCTTCCACCGCGTGCAGCAGATGAGCGATGTACTTGGGCTGCCATGTGCGGGAAAGAATGTAAGAGCAAATGCAGCGAGTCAGACCGTCACAGTTTGAAAATAAAATGTGTCAAAATACATCCCACCAGTAAATGATCAGTAGACAAATGATTTTGTTCCAAATGATTATGATCCATTATGTTTATATTCAAAATACTGTAGGTAAACATATACCTAAAGCCACTCAAAATGTGTCTAAGTAATGAATGTACCATTAATATTAGGAGGACAACCTTGCGTTACCTGAAGTATTCTCGGGGCTGTCAGAAATGCATTACTGTGATGAACACTGTTTCATTGCGAGTATAAACTGTGGTGTACTGAAATGCTGAGGTTATGTTGTATGAGACTGGAATAATTGCATAGGCTCACAGTCGTTTTGAACCCTCCACTCTAGCAGGGGCCCCCTCTGCTCTACCAGCCACTCTCTGGGGCCCCTCTGCTCTACCATCCCCTCTCTGGGGCCCCTCTGCTCTACCATCCCCTCTCTGGGCCCCCTCCGCTCTACCAGCCACTCTCTGGTTCCCCCTCTGCTCTAGCATCCCCTCTGCTCTAGCATCCCCTCTCTGGGTCCCATCTGCTCTAGCAGCCCCTCTCTGGGTCCCCTCTGCTCTAGCAGCCCCTCTCTGGGTCCCCTCTGCTCTAGCAGCCCCTCTCTGGGTCCCCTCTGCTCTAGCAGCCCCTCTCTGGGTCCCTGCTGCTCTACGAGCCCCTCTCTGGACCCCTCCGCTCTACCAGCCCCTCTCTGGGTCCCTGCTGCTCTACGAGCCCCTCTCTGGACCCCTCCGCTCTACCAGCCCCTCTCCAGGTCCCTCTGCTCCACCATCTCCTCTCTGGACCCCTCCGCTCTACCAGCCCCTCTCCAGGTCCCTCTGCTCCACCATCTCCTCTCTGGGCCTCGCTGCTCTACGAGCCCCTCCCTGTGCCCCTCTGCTCTACGAGCCCCTCTCTGAGCCCGCTGCTCTACGAGCCCCTCCCTGTGCCCCTCTGCTCTACGAGCCCCTCTCTGGGCCCGCTGCTCTACAAGCCCCTCTCTGGGTCCCCTGTGCTCTACCTTCCTGTTTTCAGTGCTCAGCAGCCTATTGTCACTCTCCTCCTTCTTCTTCTGGATGTCGTCATAAACGTTGTCGTACTCGTACACGGTGCTGTCCTGCTCCAATGCCTTCTGCATTTCCAGCCGAGTCTGAGACAAACCAGGGTTCACAAGACAGCCATGTTCACACTTTGCTCCATTTTCACAAAAGACTGCATTTTTTCCCTCTCCTCCTCTATCCCACCCCTGATCACCTGCTTCATCATTTTCTTCTTCACCGATTCCTTCTGCAAACTTTCTCCCACTGAGATCTGGGAAAAGGGAAAAAAACACATCTTGTGAGGAAGCAAGCACGTGCACACCTCTCACATGCCAGAGGAGCAAGATTCTCATCTTCCAAGATTTCAGCAAGGAGGTTGTCCATAGTCAAGTGGAACTCAAAGGCACTGTGTCCAAGTTGTACAAACAAGGGGAAAACCAGGCTATAGGTTTTATATCAAGTGGAGAGGAAAATCTGAGCATTTAGATTTCAACACTATGATCACCTTACCTCTTCATCCGAGTCATCGTCAAACACAGAGGGCCGCTGCAGGACAAGTGATTTGGTGCTAGCCTTTCGAGGCAATATCAATCCGTACCTGGAAAAAGTATGCAAAAATATGAATTCTCTTTTAAACTGTTCCAGACAAAAAACTGTTTAAAGTGCCAGTAAGAGCTGACAATACCAAAAAAAGGCAGGGAAGTTTTTTACTTGACCTATGTTATGACAGCTCTACATATCTGTAGTTTTATTTTTAAGTAAACTGCCAGAAGCTAGTAAGCCACCTAGCCGACTGTTCTAATAAAATTCTGTGCAGCCAGTGAGCACATCCAGTGGCTTCAGAAAGTATTCATACCCCATTGATTATTTCTCATTTTGCTGTGTTGCAAAGTCAAATTAAAACATTGGGTTTTTTATACTCCTGTAGAAGCAATTCTCTATAATGTGCAAATTAAATAAAGTAGATATTTTCAGGATTATATTAAAAATAAAAAACAGAAATATCACATTTAGACACAGTAAGTATTCACACCCTTTACTTTAACATATTTTTAAAGTATCATATTTAATATTTGGTCACGTATCCTTTGCATGCTGTTACTTCCTGAAGTCTGTGACCCATCAACATCAACATCTTATTTTCAGTTACAAGCAATACTACAGGTGCAGCTCAAAAACTTTGAATATCGTGAAAAAGTTTCATGTCAGAAAGTGAAACTCATATATTATATAGATTCATTACACATAGTGAAATATTTCAAGCCTTTATTTCTTGTAATTTTGATGATTGTGGCTTACAGCTAATGAAAACCCAAATTCAGTGTCTCAGAAAATTAGAATATTACATAAGATCAATAAAAAAGGATATTTTAAACAGAAATGTCAGCCTTCTGAAAAGTATGTTCATTTCTATGCACTCAATACTTGGTTGGGGCTCCTTTTGCATGAATTACTGCATCAATGCGGCATGGCATGGAGGCGATCAGCCTGTGGCACTGCTGAGGTGTAATGGAAGCCCAGGTTGCTTTGATAGCGGCCTTCAGGTCGTCTGCATTGTTGGGTCTGATGTCTCATCTTCCTCTTGACAGGCGAGTTTGCTGGCCAATCAAGCACAGTAATACCATGGTCATTGAACCAGCTTTTGGTACTTTTGGCAGTGTGGGCAGGTGCCAAGTCCTGCTGGAAAATGAAATCAGCATCTCCATAAAGCTTGTCAGCAGAAGGAAGCATGAAGTGCTCTAAAATTTCCTGGTAGATAGCTGCGTTGACTGTGGACTTCAGAAAACACAGTGGACCAACACCAGCAGATGACATGGCACCCCAAATCATCACTGACTGTGGAAACTTCACACTGGACTTCAAGCAACGTGGATTCTGTGCCTCTCCACTCTTCCTCCAGACTCTGGGACCTTGATTTCCAAATTAAATGCAAAATTTACTTTCATCTGAAAAGAGGACTTTGGACTACTGAGCAACAGTCCAGTTCTTTTTCTCCTTAGCCCAGGTAAGACGCTTCTGACATTGTTTCTGGTTCAGGAGTGGCTTTACACGAGGAATGTGACATTTGTAGCCCATGTCCTGGATTCGTCTGCGCGTGGTGGCTCTTGATGCACTGACTTGATGCTTGACAATCCTCTCAAGGCTGCGGTTATCCCTGTTGCTTGTGCACCTTTTCCTACCACACTTTTTCCTTCCACTCAACTTTCTATGAATATGCTTGAATACAGCACTCTGTGAACAACCAGCTTCTTTAGCAATGACCTTTTGTGGCTTACCCTCCTTGTGGAGGGTGTCAATGACAGTCTTCTGGACATCTGTCAAGTCAGCAGTCTTCCCCATGATTGTGTAGCCTACTGAACCAGACTGAGAGACAATTTAAAGGCTCAGGAAACCTTTGCAGGTGTTTTGAGTTAATTAGCTGATTAGAGTGTGACACCATGAGTTTCCAATATTGAACTTTTTCACAATATTCTAATTTTCTGAGACACTGAATTTTGGTTTTCATTAGCTGTAAGCCATAATCATCAAAATTACAAGAAATAAAGGCTTGAAATATTTCACTATGTGTAATGAATCTAAATAATATATGAGTTTCACTTTCTGAAATGAGTGACAAAAAATATTGAACTTTTTCACAATATTCTAATTTTTTGAGCTGCACCTGTATAACGTCTGCATTTGAATGGATCTCTATGAGAATTGGGGGGTGAGACTAGATTCAGCTGTAAATTATGCTGGTACAGTATGGAACACATGGCTGGCTAAATGGCTGTAAGTCATCAAGGGTCTGAGCTTTCGAACGTGCCCCAAACCATTACTCTGTAGCCAGATATGGAGTAGACGTGGATGGATAACTGCAAGGGTTATTTCTCCTGACTCAATCGAGTCTCACCCCCCAATTCCCATAGAGATCCATTCAAATGCAGAGAGGTTATAGTATCGCGTGTAACAGTACCTGAGTATAAGATATTGAGAGTCTTTTGATGTTGATGGGTCACAGACTTCAGGAAGTAACAGCATGCAAAGGATATGCAACCAAATATTAAATATGATACTTTAAAAATACGTTAAAGGGTAACTTCACTCACTGTTTCAGCTTGTCTCCGCCCACAAAACAATTTTGAAAAATACTTTGTGGGGTGAGCGAGGGAGATGGGTGGGGGCGAAGGAGCTGTGTCCATTGTCATTTGCATAAATTAAGGTAGCTACATTGTACAAATGATTACGTATAACTCGGATCAAACTATCAAACTAGACGTTGCACATCAAATATGAATCAAGATTCAGCAACTGCATGGCCTATTTCACACCTCAAATATCTTCAGAAACATATTTTGGTGGACTATTTAGGTGGAATAAGAGTTTATGAACAGGACGCAATGTTGTTCCGGTTTAAAAACGTGGAGCCGAAATAAAAGTAACGTAGTGGGTCTAACCAATCAGGTGCCGGCTGTTTCCGCTGTGGGCGACAACAATTATCCATATGACATAGAGGCACCTCCAAAGAGGTACTCTGACATCACGATTGGGTCGGGGGCAGTGTGGGGAGCAAAAAGGAAAGTTAAACCCCTAGGGGCAGCCCAAAGATGCTTTTCTACCAGTTTCTCCTGATTTATGTTATTATTTCAGAATTGTTTAAATAACGTAATGGATGAATACGTTTCAATATAAGGTAGGCATACAAACACGTTTACAGCTTAAAAAAATTGGATCTAGGGTGTAGTTACCCTTTAAAGCAAAGGGTGTGAATACTTATTGTATGTAAATGTGATATTTCAGTTTTTGCACGTGCACTGTGTACAATTCTTCACATAGGACCAATACACACTGGCTCAGTCACGTGGTTCCTCCTCAGCACTCTGAGTTTGAGCTTAGTTTGATGTCTTATTTTTAACTTAAACTTAAAAATTCAGTCCGGAGTCAAGTTTCCTGTACAACTAGCATCACACACCCCTGCATATCTCTCAAATTCAGAAACTACCCATTATGACTATTAGTAACTAACCATTATTACTTTAGGTAAAATATAATACTGTGTCTTCAGATTTTTCAATGTTATTCAGTTTTCTTAATATGAAAATCTGGGTGAAATTAGTCTACCTTACCATGCTGGCCTGTAAAACCCATAGTATTTTTTATTAATGCATATCCATTGATTGGACACATAACTCACTGTCTCGTGTTCAACTGTGCTGTACTCTAACGTTATTCGTAATAACTACATTTAGGCTACACGGATTTAAGTTAAGTGATACACACATAAGTTACGGATTTAACGTTAGGGACACATTCGCTGTATTTCGCAATCCTGCTATAGTAAGGATTTTTGTTTGGAAAATGATAATGCCACCTAAAGCATTTGCGAATAATAGCGAACTGTCACCACTAAGTTAACATTAGCCTAACTGTTAACTAACGTTAACTCAAAGTTAGCTAAATAACATAGCTACCTAGCTGAGATTAGTGAGAGAGAACAGACCTCTTAAGCAATTTGGGTGGAAATAAATATATAATAAAAACGAATTGGACATGGACGTTTTAACCAAATGCGTTTTTAAGATTACGGTGGTTTAAAAGTTTTATTGAAAATGCTTCTTAAGTAACGAGTGGCTATGGCTACTCACTGTTTGCCGGGAGCTGCCATTTTCGTTCTTCGATGTTGGGTTCATTGAATCTTGCTAAACATGGGGTGAAACTGTGCATGCTGCCACCTACTGTGGTGGAGTGCGGAGTAGAGGAGGGCTGTGACCAAACCAGAGCCTTATATACTGCGCCCTGTCTCCTGCGTATAGTGCACTGGCAGAAGTGTGCTGTTTAATGTGCACTGTTTAGCAGTCCGCAAAAAATATCCGCCATACTATTTTCCAACCGAACTGTGGAAGTGTGGAGACAGGTAATAAGTGTTGCCATGTCGGTTTTACAGCTAAATTGGGATACTTTCAAAGTGCAGTCACAGGTAAAAATGAAAAGTTGTAAAGCACGCACTTATTTAAAAAAGTTAAAACATGATGATTTATATTTACAATACGTTGGTTTTGGTTAAAAATAGCCTATAATTTGGGCTAGTTTTGAGTCGCCATTTGGCTGGAAAGTGTTACAAGATCTGGCAACCCTGTGTCCCGCTGCCATGTGTTGTTTTTGTATTTGAAGGAAAACGTCAGCGAAGCTGTGCCTCATTTTTTAAAAACAAAGTTCATGTCACATTTATGCGACAAAAATGTTCGTGTATTTCTTGAAAAGTGTGCTCCCGAATGTATTAAGCGAAATCCCGGAAGTAAGTGTGTCATCCGGGTGTTTGAAGTATACTGCAATTTGAAAAATTTCTACAGTATAGCAGGACAGGAGCAACTGTCTCCAGTTAATTACACTCGCTGGGACCCCAGAGAAACCCCTCATCACTCCTCAGGTGACACACTCTATGCAAGACTAACAGCAGGTCCAGCATTAGATCTGGACATGCCTCTGACCGCCTTTCTTTAATATACGTTAGCACGGCTACTGAATCTGAGCAGATTACGACTTGCTCTGGTCGCACATCTTCTACCCACCCTAGTGCCCACCAAATTGCCAGTAATTCTGCCATAAAAACAGAGAGGTTATTCTCCAGTCTTTCTCCAAAGAAAATTCCATATTTTGGGATAAAAACTGCACACCCAGTTCTTCGACTATCTGGGACCTTCGGCCCATCGGTATACACCTGGAGAAAGGAATCCCACCCCCTTTTAATATGCTCCTCAACTAATTGATATATGGGTTGATCCACTTCACCAACATGTATTGCCTCCAGAATAGTGAAATCTACTTCTGGGGCTAGCAGAAGCCAGTCTGGAACTACAGACCACACTATTGACGGCATGCACGTGCATACATAGACCTCAAAGGGGGCTTGAGCTCCTGCCGTTTGGCCTCGTATAGAGAAGTGCCCTTTTCAGTTTTTTATTAAATTTTTTATTTAATTAATAAATGTTTTCAAATAAATAAATAAATTCCTGTTTGCGCACAGCCTGCCCTACCGAACAGACATATTGATTGAATCAAAATATCAGGTTGGAAGATTGGTGCTCCCGGGCGATGCCCTCTACCTATACCCTCCCTCCCTCCTGGTTTCCGCCGCAGCGGCGAGCATTGTGTGGGCACCAAGCCTTTCTATGATGAAAGAATGCACACACGCAAAATTGCACGCATACGCGTGCATAGGCACTTGACAGTCGTGAGTCAGTCAGTGTGATGAGTTACTTTGAGGAGGACATCAGGTATGTGGCCAAACCAAGTATAAATATACTGTTCATTTTTGTTTTATATTGATGCGATTTAGAAATTGCTTGACACTATTTGGCAAGTAGGGTCTAGGTCCTATCTATGCTTGAACTATTTAGCAGCTCAAAATGTGCCAACTAGCTATCGTTAGCGTTCATACCTTTTGCTAGTAATGTGGGAATCGGTGGAATATGGTCAAGTTATTGTGTCCCATCCACTGAACTTAAAAGAATGGTCCCATCGCACCACAGCAGTTTTAATGTTGTCTTATTGTCTCGATGGATAGTTAGCTAATGTAATACGTAACATGTGAGGAGAATTTACTGAAATACACTTAATTTATTTGCATGTATCATTAATTAACTGTCATGTAGCTGTGTTTGAACCAAACTCAGTCATGGGTTTGTTTTAAATACCAGGGTTTTTCCTATATAGTAAATTATTTGGCGGCCGCCAAAATGATTTCACGGACCGCCAAAGGGAAATCGCGACTGCCAAAATGACAATAATTGAGAAAACGGCAAATAAAATCATATCCTCATTAATTTAATACATTTTTTGGGTGTATTGTACTCGTCGCCTTAGATGTCAGTACTAGGAGATGAGTAGAAGAAGCATAGAACCATTGTGACGCCTCCCTATTGTTTGCTTGCCGGCTGCCGGGTCTCTTTGTTCCTGCAGGTGAAGGATCTGTGCAGAGGGAGGCTAATTGTATAATTCACTTCACCTGTCCCAGCCTGAAGCCCTATAAAGGCGGGTTCAGCTGGGGCTGGAGAGAGCTTCAACCTTCCCCGCGACGTAGACGTTTGCCTAGTACTGCGCATTAGTTTGTCTTTTGTTTTGCACTTACAACACCCTGGCTACTGATTTCACTTTACACATACACTCACTTGCGTACACTCCTCATCTGCATACATTGTCACACTCAATGCTTTCTTTTTGTAAGTACCTTCTTTATTTAAAATTAAACTTTGTTATTCCTTGAAGTTGTTGTGGCGTGTCTCCTTTTATGTTCACGGCTGTAACGAGCGGTCGTAACATAATTGGGGGCTCGTCCGGGATGGTTTTCGGTCCAAACCATACCTTTTGTCACATATTCAACATATGTAGAGAGTTACTAATCAAACAATTATTGATTGCTAATTGATTGGCTTGTTGCATGAAATTTGCAGGTTGCTGGAGACACGCTGTGATTGTTGTTAATACAAGGAATAACGTTAAGAAAAGTTTGTAATTTGTAGGAGTGTTTAATTACATGTCCGTATAGTTTGGAGGAGCTCAGCAAGAGTGAAAAGCCTCCTGGTTAAAGTGTGCATAAATTGAGTTTTCACATTGTTTATAAGTCCTTCGTGGGGGAAGGTTGAACTAAAGCAAAAGATCCCTGTGCTATACGCTACGGCCTGGGATCATTCTCTCTCTCGGTTCTCCTGCGGTACAGCCTCTGTGGACTGCGGAGAACCGGTGCGATTGCCGACAGTGCTTTTCCATCAAGGGGCCGCTAGGGCGGGTCACAAGAAGGCGGAGACGGGGGCACTCTGCTTGCCGGTGTTATTGGTAAGGCGGTTTCGTGCTTAAAGATCCCCCTGCCGACCCTAGTTTAGGACTAGCTGATGGCCGCTCCTTTTATCTGTCTGGTAAATCGCGCTGTGCTTTCCGTTGTCTGACCGTCTTAGGGACCCGTGAGTGGGTAGCAAGGGAGAAGGAGAGAGAGGATATTAAATTTGGGGAAACATTTGTTTTTCAATTCTATTTGAGTTAAGATGGCCTCCGAGAGTTTGAGTGACAAGGCTCTAGAGTTTGTAAAAGACCCCACTCGTTCTGCTTTTCTTTCTTTAACAAAATCTAATTTGAAGGAGCTTGTTATCTTCTGGGGTGGAAAAAGTCCACCGGTCGCTACCAGGAAGGCTGAATGGCAGGAGGAGGTAAAGCGATTAGCTCTAAAAAATGATGTCGAGGAGTCAGTGTTTGTTCCTCCTGACGAGGTTGGTGATTCTGAGGGGGAACGGAGAAGGTCTGACTCGGAGGGGGAAGATATAATTGCAATGACAAAACTTAGATTAAAGGAAAGGGAAATTGCGTTAAAAGAAGAGCAAATAAAAAGAGAAATGGAAATCCGTGAAAAAGAGTTGCAAATTCGGCTTAGAGAGATGGAAATCCAGTCTGAAATGAAGTTCAAAGAACTCCAAATAAAGAACCGTGAATCTGAACTACGCGCGTCTAAATTTGAGATGGTGCGTAATACACCCGGTTTATTAGATTCATCTAATGTTGGGTCCTTTTTGGAAGACAGTTCTATGTCTCGTGGTGCGCCTGAGCTAGATGTGCGATACTTACGTTTGCTCCCGAAATTTAATGAAAAAGACCCCGATACCTTTTTTACATTATTTGAAAGAGTTGCTAAGTCTAGGCGCTGGTCGGATGACGACCAAGTGATTTTGCTACAGTCAGTGTTCACCGGTCGTGCACAGGATGCGTATGCGTCGTTCGACTCGTTATCTATAAATTACCAACAGGTAAAAACAGCTGTAATGAAGGCTTACGAACTCGTCCCGGAGGCGTATAGGCAACGATTTCGAAATTGGAAACGGGGCGAGAAGCAGACTCATGTTGAGTTTGTTCGGGAGCTAAAAAAGAATTTTTCAAGATGGCTTGGTGCTTCGGAGGTAACTACGTTTTTAGACTTGTGTGATTTGATTGAATTAGAACAATTTAAACGCTCTGTTCCTGAATCTATCTCTAAATACCTTACTGAACGTAAAGTGAAGACGGCCCATGACGCCGCGGTATTGGCAGATGAATATGCGTTAATTTATAAAGGCAACTTTGTAAATACTCGTCCCCGTGGTGATTCGCCTCGATATGGTTCCTCTTCTCAATCTGGTTTTAAAGCATCCGGTGGCCACCCCGTTGAAGGGTCTAAAGTAGTTGCCGGTACAGATGGGAAAAGGGACTCTAATAGGGTTTGCCATCGGTGTCATGACCGTGGTCATTTTAAAGGCGAATGCCCCAAGACTAAGCCTTATTATAATTCCACCTCCGCCACTCCGTTGGTTGCTTCGAAGACCGTGGGGTTGGTTTCGGTAGATGCATTGCCAATTTGTTCTATTAGTACACCGGAACCGTTTGAAAATGCCATCCTGTTTTTGGGAAAAGAAAACGTGGAAACTAATTCTGAATATGCTTCGTTTACTACAGCTGGCTCCGTGTCTCTAGGCGATGATGGGGTTGAAGTCTCTATTAAGATTTTAAGAGACACTGGCGCCTCACAATCTTTGATTTTAGCTACGGTGTTACTGTTGAACATAATATATTGTATATGGTGTATGCAGCCTCATTTACAGGCACTAAAATTGGACGACTGTTGGTCCCTGCGAGGACCCCTGGAGTGATATATATACTACAGCGCATGTCCAAATAAACTCTCTTTCTCTTTCGTTTTCCCTCGACTCCTGAGTGCACATGTCTAGACAATCCGCTAGGGAATATGGCTAACGTAACAGGTTATGGGCCCAGCGCTATGTCTAGCCAACGATTCAGCCGGCTATTATTCGACGGTGACGAGAGAAATTACGAACTATGGGAAACAAGATTCCTCGCACATTTAGAATTACGTGGGCTTTCTGGAACAATAAGGGCCGAGCCAGTAATTGACCCGAATGCTGAGGGCGCCGTCGATTTAAGAGAGGCCGACACAGGGAAGAATAGACAGGCATATGCTGAACTGGTGCAAGTTTTGGACAATAAAAGTTTGTCGCTGATTATGAGAGAAGCAGCCGCGGATGGACGTAAGGCATTAAAGATACTACGGGAGCATTATGCAGGCAAGGGAAAGCCACGTGTGGTGAGTTTATACTGCGAGCTCTCAGCCCTCCACATGCAGAGCAACGAGACTGTTACAGAATATATTGTCCGTGCTGAGACAATATTCGCTTCATTGTCGAGGGCAGACGAGACAATTAGTGACGGGTTGCAAGTCGGAATGGTAGTGAAAGGCTTGCCGGACTCATTTAAACCGTTTGTGGTCAATATTACTCAGACGAACGATAACCTAACGTTCAGTGACTTTAAAACAAAGCTAAGGAGTTTTGAGGACACTGAAAGATATAAGCCGAGTGATTCGACCGAAGACAACGTTATGAGAGCCGCGAGGGCAACCGGCTACAAGCCACGAGGGCGAGGCAGAGGGCGGAATGCAGATGCGAACAACATTGAATGCTACAGATGCCGAAAGATGGGACACATTGCAAGGACGTGTCCGAACATGCCTGACGAAAGGAGACGAGACCGCCGGAGTGACGAGCCGCGCCGAGAAAAAAAGCGGGATTCCATGGCGGGAGTGACGGGAGAGGAGCAGCAACTGGGAGCCGGCCATCAAGACGGACTTTGGGGCACGTGCCGAGGAGCAACAGAAGCAGACGACGGAGACTGTGGAAATAACAGGTCGTATTGTTTTAAAATAAGTGATAACAGTAGTCCGACGAAAAGGACAGTTAACAATAAAGGTTTAATGGTCGACTGTGGTGCGACATCGCACATGATAAGTGACTTTAAAAAGTTTAAGAATATCGATAAAAACTTTGAGCCTAAGAACCACGTGATTGAACTAGCTGACGGTACTAAGACTACCGGAGTTGCCAGGGCCAGAGGGGAAGCGGAAATTTTCCTGGTCGACAGCAAGGGACACAAGGTGACAGCGCTACTGAAGAAAGCCCTGTATATACCTACCTTTCCACAAGATATTTTCTCAGTAAAAGCAGCTACAGACAACGGGGCAGAATTGCATTTCAAAGAGGGTAATAACTGGATGAGTGTTAATGATGGTACCAGGTTTAACATGGAAGTCTATGGTAAACTGTATTATCTGTCCACAGTTAATGAAGAAAATGTTGATAAGTTAAAGGGGTGCCATGATATTAAAATGTGGCACAGAATACTTGGCCATTGTAACTTTGAAGATGTCTCCCGATTGGAGAATGTAGTTGAAGGGATGAAAATTAAGGGAAAATATGATAAGTCTACTCTCAACTGTGAAATTTGTACAGAAGGAAAATTCGTTGATATGAGAAATAGGCAGGCTGATAGCAAAGCTAAAGAAATACTTGAATTAGTTCATACAGACCTATGTGGTCCAATGGAGCCAACTGATAGAGATGGGTATAGATACACTATAGCTTTCACAGATGACTATAGTAGTATGACTTGGACCTATTTTCTAAAGACAAAAAGTGACACAACAAGAGCTACAGAAAAATTCTTAGCTGACATGGCACCCTACGGGAAAGTAAAGACTATAAGATCAGACAATGGGACGGAATTTATCGGTAAAGAGTTCCAAGATCTGCTTAGGGAGAATAGGATTAGCCATCAGACTAGTGCTCCCTATTCGCCACACCAGAACGGCACAGCAGAAAGAAATTGGAAAACATTGTTTGACATGGCTCGATGCATGCTACTCGAGAGTAAATTGCCCAAAAATCTATGGAGATTTGCAGTGCAAACAGCTGCACAGATAGGCAATAAGTGCTATTGTAAACGACTAAGGCAAACTCCATATAGTATTTTCACAGGGAAAACTCCAAACATTGCCAACATGATGGTATTTGGTACTGAGTGCTATGCTTATAAACAAGATAAAAGGAAACTGGATCCAAGATCAGAAAAGGGTATTTTCATTGGATATGACAAATATAGCCCAGCATACAATGTCTATTTTCCAGAGACAGGAAGAGTGTCAAAGCATAGGCTGGTGAAGTTCCTATTGAAGGATAGCAAGGATAGCCAGACTCAAACAGGTCCACATAACGACGGAGACTGTTATGATGATATTGAGCTAAATGTAACACCAACTAGAATTGGTGAACAACCCCAGACTAGTCAGACAGCGACTACAGGTGCAGGAGGTGAAAGAGGTACACAATCTAGTATCCAAGGGGATAGTGGGGGCACACATCGTTACCCAACCAGAGATAGAAATGCTCCACCATATCTTAAAGAGTACCAGTGTAAGACTGAACATACTGAAGAACAGGATGTGGATTATTTCTATAAAGCTGTATTTGGTGTACCCAAAACATATACAGAGGCTATGAGCTCTGAGAGATCAGAAAAGTGGGCTAAAGCAATGGAGGAAGAAATTAACTCTTTGAAAGAGAATGAAACCTTCACCCTATGCAAACTGCCTAAAGGAAAAAGGGCAGTGGGAGGGCGCTGGGTTTTTGCAATTAAAGAGAGCCCCGATCAGTCTGAGACTTTCAAAGCCAGATACGTCGCAAAAGGTTACAGTCAAATAGAGGGAATTGACTATAAAGAGACTTTTTCCCCAACTGCTAGTATGACATCTGTGAGAATTCTGATGCAGAAAGCAGCACAAGAGGACCTCATGCTTCATCAAATGGACGTAAAAACAGCGTACCTACATGCCCCGATGGACTGTGAGGTATACATGGAGCAACCAGAGGGATTTGAAACAGAATCTAAAACTGATGAACGTTTGGTTTGTAAACTGAACAAGTCGTTGTATGGCCTGAAACAATCTGGACGTAATTGGAACAAGCTATTACATGATCACTTAATAGAGAATGATTTTGAACAAAACGCAGCAGATAATTGTGTTTATGAAAAACAATCTGAGGGTAAAAGGGTGATTCTGATCATTTGGGTGGACGATTTAATAATTGCGGCCAGCAACAACGACCTGATCAGTGAGGTGAAAGAAATGCTGAAAAATAAGTTTAAGATGAAGGATCTAGGGAAACTTAAACATTTTCTGGGCATTGATTTTACACAGTGTAAAGGTGAGGTTAAAATGAGTCAGAGAAGATACATTGAAAAGGTGCTCCAAAGATTTGGGATGTCTGAGTGTAAACCGAGATCAACGCCCTGTGAGCAAAAGCTCAATTCTGATAAAGATGGAAAAATTGTTGATGTTACAGGCTACAGAGAGATAATTGGTAGTTTTATTTACATAATGACATCTACAAGGCCAGATCTAAGCTGGGTGGTCAGTAAATTGTCTCAACACCTAACACAGCCAAAACAACAGCATTGGGAAACAGCAAAGCAGGTGCTACGTTACCTGAAGGGCACAATTGAACATGAGCTATGTTACAAACGAAGTGACCCGGGCCTTAAACTAGAAGGCTATAGTGATGCCGATTGGGCGTCAGACCAAAATGACAGGCGGAGCACTACTGGATACTGTTTTAGCTTAACTAAAGAGGGTCCAGTAATATCCTGGAAAAGCAAGAAACAGCATACTGTGGCTCTGTCAACATGCGAGGCAGAGTATATGGCTCTAGCAGCCACTGTCCAAGAAAGCATGTATCTCGTACAGCTACTCCATGGAATGGATAAAGACAGACAGCACACACCAGTTAAGATATTTGAGGACAATCAGGGAACTATTGCTCTTTCAAAAAATCCAGTGTGTAGGCAACGTAGTAAGCATGTGGATATAAAGTACCATTTTGTACGGTCTGCACATATTGAAGGTAAAGTTGAAATTGAGTACTGTCCCACAGAAAACATGGTGGCGGATGTTCTGACCAAGCCATTAACAAAGGTCAAGTTTGAAAGGTTCAAATGTTACTTGTTTGGAAAAACCTAGATAACCATAAGATGTTACATGGGTGACAAGTTTGTTATTTTGTCTGCTGTAAAGATGAGCCTGAGTGGGGGTGTTGAACATAATATATTGTATATGGTGTATGCAGCCTCATTTACAGGCACTAAAATTGGACGACTGTTGGTCCCTGCGAGGACCCCTGGAGTGATATATATACTACAGCGCATGTCCAAATAAACTCTCTTTCTCTTTCGTTTTCCCTCGACTCCTGAGTGCACATATCTAGACAATCCGCTAGGGAATATGGCTAACGTAACAGTTACCTTTCTCAAGTATGTCATCTACGGGAGACAGTGTTCTTATCCGTGGTGTTACTGGTCGCATAACAGTTCCCCGTCATTACATCAATCTCAGTTCTGATTTTGTCTGTGGCCGAGTTATGGTGGCTGTCTGCCCCGAATTTCCTATGGAGGGAATATCACTAATTTTAGGAAATGATTTAGCCGGGCAACAAGTTCGTGGTATCTTCCGAGCCATACGGATCCGGGGAGCCGGATGTGATGGAATTGGAATTCCCTGAAGTGTTTACTTCATGTGCGGTAACTCGTTCGATGACTCGAAGTAAGGCCTGTTCTGAAAATGTTTTCCCAAAGGAAGAGAAAGATCTTTCTCGGTATGCTCTGAGCGAGACATTTCTCTCCGGTATTGATGATTTTAAGACATTAGAAGGGGGATCTGGCAAAGTTGAAAATCTCGTTAGTGAGGTTGATCCTTCCTCCATGTCTTTGTTGAACGTTTCGAGAGAGGAATTAATTAAAGAGCAATTGACTGATGATTCTCTGGTATGTTTGTTTGAGTGGGCTCGTGCTGAGAGTGAAAATTCTGTGGACCGAACGGACACTGTACTCTCGGACGAGGCGTCTAAACAAGTTAGTCAGTCTATCTCTCGTTATTTTATTACTGATGGAATGTTGCAGCGTAAGTGGTTTTATGAAAAAGGTTCATTTGTTGAAGAAGTCTCTCAGATTGTTGTGCCCACAGCGTTTAGAGAAGCGGTTATTCGGCTTTCGCACAATGAAATTGCAGGACACATGGGGGTTAGAAAGACCTACGATCGTATTCTTCGCAGCTTCTTTTGGCCTGGTTTAAAGAAAGATGTGGCTCGTTATATTCAAACTTGTTATACATGTCAGCTTACCGGCAAGCCTAATCAGACCGTGCCTGCTGCTCCGCTCTACCCTATCCCAGTAGTGACCGAACCTTTTCAGCATTTGATTGTGGACTGTGTTGGTCCTCTGCCTGTTTCTAGTGCTGGTCATTCTTATTTATTAACCCTAATGTGTCAAGCGACTCGATATCCTGCTGCGTACCCGCTACGTTCAATTACGGCAAAATCCATATTGAAGGTTATAACTACCTTTATGACTACCTTTGGTGTTCCAAAAATTATTCAATCTGATCAAGGATCAAACTTTATGTCGAAACAGTTTGCACGGGCATTGTGTCAATTGAAGATTCGACACAATATAGCTAGTGCTTATCATCCGCAGAGTCAGGGTGCTCTCGAGCGGTTCCACCAAACATTAAAGTCCCTGTTGCGTTCCTATTGCACGGAGTTGGGACGCGATTGGGAGGAAGGTTTGCCTTGGTTGCTGTTGGCGATAAGAGAAGTAGCACAAGAGAGCACTGGCTTCAGCCCTAATGAACTGGTGTTTGGTCATTTAGTTCGTGGTCCCACAGCTGTTTTAGCGGATCAGTGGAACACCAAAACTCCTCCAAAGAACGTATTGGATTACGTTAGCGATTTTCGCCTCCGCCTGTACCGTGCTAATGCAGCGGCACAGAAAGTGCTCGGTAAGGCTCAGACGAAGATGCAACGTTTGTTCAACCGTGATGTTAAGAACCGCAGTTTTAAGTCTGGTGATCGAGTGATGGCTTTGTTGCCTATAGTGGGTAGTCCTTTTCAAGCGAAATTTGCAGGACCGTATATTGTTGATCGTTGTGTTTCTGAGAGAAACTATTTAATTCGTACTCCCGACCGCCGTAAGAAATTGCAGTTGTGTCACATAAATTTGCTTAAGCCTTTTTACACTCCTCACACTGAAGTCATGTCAGAAAATGTTGTGTCTGATACTTTGCCTCCTAACTCGTGCCCTTCTGAGGAATTGGAAAAAACTGTAAATATAGTTGAGTGTGTTGCAGTGACTGTGCCTGGGACGCTCTCTGCTGGCGCTGTGGGTGGTGCCGTTTCTCAGGATGGGGAGGGTGACGACGTTGCAGCGCCAGGTGAGTGCGTTTTACAGGGCAGACTAAACAACTCCGCTTTCCTAGAAACTTTGGAATCCCAACTTGCTTATTTAACTGTCGAACAGCGTTCCGATATGACCCATTTAATTAATTCCCATCTTAGTCTTTTTCCAGATACTCCTACGCGCACGCATGTAATAGAGCACGATATTGATGTGGGGACGGCCGCCCCCATCAAACAGCGCTTCTATCGTGTGCCTACACCTAAGCGTTTATATCTCGAATCTGAAATTGATTTTATGGTGAATAATGGTATTGCTGAACCAGCATCTTCATCATGGGCCTCACCTTGTTTGTTAATTAACAAACCTGACGGGTCCTTTCGCTTTTGTACGGACTTTCGCAAAGTCAATGCTGTTACAAAAACTGATTGTCACCCATTGCCTAGAATGGAGGATTGTGTCGATCAAGTAGGAAGTGCGGTGTATGTGAGCAAGTTGGATCTCCTTAAGGGTTTTTGGCAGGTGCCTTTGTCCCCTCGTGCTCAAGAGATTTCTGCATTTGTTACTCATACCGGTTTATATATATACAAAGTGATGGCTTTCGGTCTTAAAAACGCTCCGGCGACATTTCAACGTATGATGAATACGGTATTGTCGGGTCTGCCAGGCTGTGCTGCATATCTGGATGATGTGGTCGTGTTTAGTGACAGCTGGGCTGAGCACGTCCACCGTCTCCGGGCTTTGTTCGATCGCCTTGCCGATGCTGCTTTGACCGTCAATCTGGCGAAGTGTGAGTTCGCCAGGGCGACGGTTACATATCTGGGCAAGGTGGTCGGACAGGGGCAAGTTCGCCCTGTCAGGGCGAAAGTCGTTGCTATTGACGATTATCCCGTACCGACATCCAAAAAGGAGTTGATGAGATTTTTAGGGATGATTGGATATTACAGGGGATTCTGTAAGAACTTTTCAACAGTCGTGGCACCGTTAACTAATTTATTGCGAGGCAAAGTATCATTCGTTTGGTCAGAAGATTGTCAGGAAGCTTTCGTCGCAGCTAAGGCATTGCTGTGTAATGCACCTATTCTTTCTGCTCCGCGATTTGAAAAACCTTTTGTTCTCTACGTCGATGCTAGTCAGATCGGTGCCGGTGCCGGTGCCGTTCTTATGCAATCAGATGAGCACGGCGTAGACCATCCGGTGAGTTTTTTCTCTAGAAAGTTTAATAAATATCAAATCAATTACTCGACAATTGAACAAGAGGCTTTGGCACTGATATGGGCGCTTCAGCATTTTGAAGTGTATGTTGGTTCTGTTATTGGACCTTTGACTATTTATACTGATCATAATCCGTTAACCTTTTTAACTACGATGTACAACCCTAATCAGCGACTCATGCGCTGGACTTTATTTTTACAAGGTTACGACTTAAATATCCGACACATAAAAGGCACTGCCAACGTGTTGGCCGATGCCTTAAGTCGTGCGCCTGTGTAGGCTGCTATGTTTGTCTGTCTGTCTTTCTCTTTCCCTCTCCCGCTCTTTCTTTTTTTCCCCTCTGTGCGCGCCAGAGGTGGATTGATAAAGGAGTTGGTGGAGAGTCCTGGAGATGTGGAGGCAGAGCTTGGTGGAGTCAGGGGAGTATGTTTTGTTATTTGTTTCAGTTAATTGTATTTTGGAGGACCTTTTTGGGTGGTTCCTCCTTTTCTGGGGGGGGATGTGACGCCTCCCTATTGTTTGCTTGCCGGCTGCCGGGTCTCTTTGTTCCTGCAGGTGAAGGATCTGTGCAGAGGGAGGCTAATTGTATAATTCACTTCACCTGTCCCAGCCTGAAGCCCTATAAAGGCGGGTTCAGCTGGGGCTGGAGAGAGCTTCAACCTTCCCTGCGACGTAGACGTTTGCCTAGTACTGCGCATTAGTTTGTCTTTTGTTTTGCACTTACAACACCCTGGCTACTGATTTCACTTTACACATACACTCACTTGCGTACACTCCTCATCTGCATACATTGTCACACTCAATGCTTTCTTTTTGTAAGTACCTTCTTTATTTAAAATTAAACTTTGTTATTCCTTGAAGTTGTTGTGGCGTGTCTCCTTTTATGTTCACGGCTGTAACGAGCGGTCGTAACATAATAGACTGTATGGAAATGCGGCTCATTTATTCTGCGGCAGAGTGCAACCTAAATCTTTGTGACAGTGACTCGGTAGAAAGACATGGCTTGCGCAGCGAGTTGGATGGAATACGCTCCAATTTTGATATAGGCTACCTTTGAAGCCCTAACTTCTGAAAAGGTAAAAGCTTTAACCCGATCCATGTTGGCGCCCCATACTGTAGTGGTAGATGTATCGGTCCCAATTACAGGAGTCATATTTGTCTTAAATTATAAACTAGGCTACAGCTTTTAGAAAAGTGTGCTATTAATATCCCAAAGCGCTTATGACCCGCGTCTTGCCACAGCCACAGACTATACAATGCACCGTTTACAAAAAAATCATGTTCAGATATAGCTAGAAACAATAATATTTATTTAAAACATTGTAGAAATAGGCCTAAGCATTCTGCATTTTCCATTGGTTAGCCTACTGTAGGCTACTGGCTACCAGATGCACTTTCGGTTTAGATGATACCTAATTTTTTTTTCTACAAAATCTCTCGTAGCTATAAATATGTTAATGAAACCAAATATCTTACCTGTAGGCTATATGCAGCTACCACTGTGTTATGATTAACCCTGAAGAGTTTATCTTGTTACTTTTCGCCAAAGTCCCGTACAGTCGACATTTCCACAGTGACCTATTGCATTTAGGGCTAAAATAACAATAGCAATGTAGACTATGTAAAAACACACACGGTGCTTTTGTACTTTTTTAAATGATTTTTTAAACTTGTAGCTACACTTATTTTTTTATTTTGGTTTTAGAGTGTTTATTTATTTTTCTATTTGTGCGCTATCAAAATAGCCTAAATGGTGTAATATTTAAAAAGCTTCAAGGACCTTTGATTTCTAAACCCTAACCCCTAAACACAACCCTACTGGTACTTTACAACCAAAGCCTACATGGGCTTTTTGTACTCCAAAAACTGTATTCATGGTAAAATGAATGCAAAAAAATTGCTGCTCGCATAGCCTACATATGGCCAAAACCCATTCTCTGACAGGAAAAACTCTGCCTGAATACGTATTTTAATATCCCTTTAACAGTGTTGCGAAAGTAGTCATTCCAGGCATATATTTATTAAATTATTTGCAAAAATCGTCGCGTGCCCTTTTATGAATTTGGGCCCCTGCCCCTCTAACATCCTCTGCATGTGCCTGATTGACGGTGCCATCACCACTTACGCCATACCCAGATGCTCAGCCCACGCTTGAGCCTGCCCCATCACTCATTGGCTTGTCACGTTCATACCTGTGAGCTCCCAACACTCCTGGAGTAAACAGTCTTCCTGGCCCCTTCCTGTCCATCCCCTCAACTTAGTCCAGTAATTGAGCACCAGTTTAGTCCGCCTAAGCTGTAACAGCATTTCCCCAGATTCCACTAGGAGGGCTGGGATTACTGTTGTACTGAATGCACCACAAGCTAGCCTTAGCCTGAACCACATCCAGCTTTTTAAGCAACGTTTTAGAAAGCAGCCACATACACTAAACAACTGTAATCCAGTGTTGACCTAATCATTGTCTGGTAAATAAGTAATAAAGTTACTGTTTGTACCCCACGCATACCCAGCTAGGCAGCGCACCAGATTAAGAATCTTGGCACATTTTGCTCCTATCTTATCCTCCATCCTATCTATGTGCACTTTCCACGTCAACCCCTCCTCTAGCCACACCCCCAGAAACTTGAACTGTGTCACCTTCTCAACCGGAATCCCATATAGTATCAGTCCCCCATCCCAGTTCTTCCTCTTACGGCCAAACACCACATACTGGGTTTTAGAGATTGCGATCCGAGACCTTAGAGAGAGATCTATATATAAGGTCTCTGGACTGGGGCTTTGCGTAAATTGAAGTTTGAAAAACAAATAAATCATTGGATCTGTGGCTCAAAATCCTAGTTTGTAGGGTAGCCCCCAAAACAGTTCAGTGGGGTAGCCTTACAATCGTGTAGCCTACTCCTTTTCGTCTACTGCACGAAATGTTAGAAGTAACCAGTAGAGTAGTGAATACCATGGGCATGGGTAAGAGCATCAGCATCAGAAAACGACCGTAGCTATTATGGCTCCTATAAATAATCGAGCGAGGGCCTATAGTCCATGTCTGTGCAGAAATTGGGCGCCTACAAGTATACCTGGACGATTACTGCTTAAATTCAGACGAGATGATCGCACAGTTGATTATTTATCTGGTTCTAGTTAAAGTGTAATATTGTTATGATGATTAGCCATTCAGCTACTTAGTTAAATGTTTAACACTGGCCTTAATTGAATTACTGACCAATAGTAAAATAGCCCACTATATTGCCACCTATGTTCAATCTATTCTGCTGTCTACAGAAATGACCAGTTAAGATGTGAGAATTGTTCAGAAACTGTTTCAGTGGAATCAGCTCAATTGTACGGAAGCCCTAAAAGTATTCATACATTTTTTTACTCCGTTTTCCATGATAACAAATTCATTTTCTTTGTTTTCTTGTAGTCTCGAGTTATTTATGTCATTATATAGAGATAACAAATGTTGTTTTCCCCACATAAGAGGATAATTTTGTTGAGATCTCGAGATAATGAAACGTTATTATCTGGAGATTTTCATGATCTGTATTACCGGTGACCGTAGTTGGGTTCATATCGAATATTGGATATTTGTTTCAAACTTCAATAGCTAATGACAGAAGCATGTAGGTGCATTTTAATGGACAATGTTGGGATGTTGTCATTAATGTGTTTCTCTCTCCCCGTCTGTCTCTTTCTGTCTCTGCCCCCCCACCCACACACACACATCTATGCAATCTAAGAGGGCTTTTATTATTATTTATTAGGAGTTTTATTACCTCTAAATAAAGACAGAACAGAAAAGTATTTAGGGCCCAGCACAGCTTATCTTTCTAAGCTTTCCCTTTTGATTTTATGTTGAATGCCAATCGGCGACATCTAATATAAATAATCAATTGAAAGTCTAAATGTCTATGCAGATAATGGTTGTGAGGGGCCTGCCCGTTTGTAATGAACCTTTTTACCTCCAGATTCAATCGAATACCAGAGGTGGTACCACTGGTATTGTCACACGGACGGACAGTAATATTTTGCTAAAATCTGATGATTGTACAACAATCATTCAACTTCCGTTGTTAAAAGCAGGAGCAAAATTATTGACCTGAGTTGTTTGTTCTGACCCCGGGTTGTTTAGTGTCATTAGAAAGATGTTAAACCCCTGGATCTTTTTAATAATAATATCATGGGGACATGAACAACATGAGACAGTTTATTTCTTAATTAAAGTTTCCGCTTTCAGATGAGCCAGTCTTGCCATAAAGGATGCCTCCCCCCTCCATCTCCGCCCATTTCACACCTTATCCCCTCCCTGCTGGGGGGGAGGCTGAAGAAAAGGTTTTTCAGTTGGAGTTGGGGCTGTGAGTGTCACTTTGCAGAGAGGTAAGTCTACAGAGAGGCAAGTTTTTTCTTGGTCCATGGACTTCTTACAAATGTGTTCCTTTTGTGCTGGAGAAGGATAATACTGGCAATTTCTTGGCTTATCGGTTCTCTCTCTTTTCTGGTCATTTCAATTTAATGTTTAAATGTCTTTCTTTTTGTAAATTATAAGCAATGAGCCTATGTTCATCAATGAATGTATGATTCCAATTCATTATTCCAATTGACTGTGTGTTGATACACAGGGACATATTGGGACTCTGGCTTTGTGATCATGGGCCTGGGCCTTCTGCTGAGTCACATTCACAATTAACAAACAGACTGCTTGATTGATTAGGTATTTAGGGAGACCCCAATTTAACACACACGCACCCAGAGGTGATTGGAAATAGCTGATCCATCTGTGTTCTATTGATGGTTCCAAGAAAATGAGGCAATCAAATGCATGGGTGCCCTAAAGCCATCTATCAATTGGGATCAAGGGAACGGGTTTGGTCGCGTCAGTGACTTTTGCCCATAAAAACCCATCAAACTACCAATGTTGCTCTGATGGTAAAGACGCTGTCTTACCCTACCAGACGCACCACTGAAACCCGGACGGATTTCATTGCGTATCTCAACTCGCATCTCGCCTTATCTAAGACTGCAGAGTTGGCCTGCCACCATCCACGAAATAAACCAAGCTAGTTTATTCTCAACAGCTGTTTTGAGGACACGTTTCTTCAGACTGTTCCTCTACTATCTCCCTTGCGGGAAGGGCCTAAATGGAGATCTGTGCACATCCACGTCGCCCTGACTGGAACCCCATCGCGACTTGACTTTGGTGAAGAAGTCTCCCAGGAGTCCACACACCTCCCGGGACCTTGGACCAGCTGACATCACTTACGGAATCGGGACTGTCCTTCCCTTTGTCACTGTTAAGTATTGAAAAGCATTTTATTTAGCACTGACATCAATTAATAGACTAGCATAAATCTTGTAATACCCATTTGAGGTCATTTTACTGCTGGTTTATATTGTTGTATTTTGTTTTGCTATGCGTGTTTTTGTCGGGAATAGCCAATTTCTCTTATAGTTTTACACTGTTAAAACTTTCTATTTATGAGACTGATAAAACGAGAAAACCACAAAATATAGTTTCACTTATGACTAACCCATAACACAAACTAACCCTCATGAATGGACTGTTAGCTTTTATATTTAACCATCACGTAATTATAATTTCCTCTGATTAAGACATAAAATATTATCCCTCATATTATACAAAGTATTGTTTCTGTTATTCATAATTGTAGCCAATAAAATGTAATTTTTCCAAACAATTGTCGTGTCTACGTCCTTTCACCAAGTTGGACATACTGACCTATAGAATTCTAATTGAGTGTTGAACTTAATTTGTTCTAAATAAAAGGGACCAAACCTCACTACAACTGTTTTCCTGTAATAAAACTACTTAATCTTAACAACTGATTTAGACTTTGTTTTGACTTGTTGGTTGATCCAGCAGGTTACTGTTCGACCTATCATCAAATTTGGCGATTTAATTGATGATTGTCATTTTTAATAATAATAATTAAATTCAATCCATTAAATAATTAAATGTATGGTTGAGTGAGGGGTCTCAGCATGCGGTATCGCTTGTGTTCAGTATTCAGAGTGCTGGGCATTTTGACGAGGGCATTGAGTGCTGGAACTGCTGGAATCAGAATATAAACACATCTTTCCTTAATCCTCACTTCCCCGACAACATTAGAATTTCAATAGTTCCCATGCCATGTGAATTAGAGGTGTCAAACCAACTTGAATCTCACTGGAGACATTTTTGATCAAATTTATGACAGATAATTTTCCAATTTTCTTTTCGTACATTTTAAAGGAATTTTTAATCAAATAGCTTCAATAGCTTCTGTTACATGTGACCAAGATGCCTCAAACCACAACTTAAATGTCATTATAGACATTGTTGCTCAAATTTAAGATGATTATTTTTCTAATTTTCCCGAAGTAAATTTTAAAAGAATTTTCTTAAAAATAAAAACACTAAAATCTCAACAGCTTGTTACATGTGAGCAAGATGCCTCAAACCAACTTAAATGTTGTCATAGACATTGTTGATAAAATGTACGACGATGATTTTTCCAACTTCCCCATTGTAAATTTTAAATGAATTTTTCTTCAAAGTAAAATCTCAATAGCTTGTTACATGTGACCAAGATGCTTCAAACCAACTTAAATGCCACAATAAACATTATTGCTCAAATTCTGACTGATGATTTTTCCAATTTTCCTCTTGTAAATATTTTTTTTAAAATTCTTCAAAATAAAAACACTAAAATCTCAATAGCTTGTTACATGTGACCAAGATGCCTCAAACTAACTTTAATGTCATCACAGACATTATGTATTTTAACAATATTTAATTTACATGATTTGGTGATATTCTACACCCATTGATTAGAAAGTGACAGTCAGCGTTAACTGGTTTCCCCTAATGACGTACTGAGCTTTCTGGTCTATGATCATTTCTTAGACAGGTTTTAGTTAAGAAGCCTTTGGGAAACACCTTACAAACTAAAGATGCTTCGTAAGATGACTTTTATGCTTAAGATGGTTTTGGCAAACAAGGCCCAGCTGTATTATTTCATAAGCATTGGAATATATAATTTAAGCTAAAACAGTGATAGAAAGATTCCCAGCATTATAAATGCTCAGCTTGATTTAGGCCTTTATTGATTTTAGCCCTTAAAGGGTAATTCCACCCAAAAATAATGTTTGGTTTGTAGAAAAGTAACTCTCTTCCTGATTAGAATGAGCTCTCAGCCAACTTTCTACCTGTAGTGAGAGCAGAGATATAGCCCAAAACTACTGCTCATGTACGAGGTACATGGTTTACAATAAACTACAACGGCTAAGGTACTTACAGTTCAGACAACGGTTGCCAGACCACTGGATGATGTTACAGAAGCGGAGTCAAAGTGGATGGGCATTTTACTTCTAGTGTAGTGCTTGACTGCCTGTCTGCAGCGTTTCTTAGAGACTAGAGAGGCCACGTAACTCGCTGGCAAGTTAGCCACTAATGTAACAGTTATACTGAAAAAATACCACCATCATTAGCTCAGTCTCCAGAAATACGGCCCTTCATTTATCTACGTTTGGTATCGTGAAAACAATAGCCAGCCTAGCCAGAAGCCTGTAACACTAAGCTAGGCGGTTCCATGACGGAAAATCAACCACGACCTTCCGTTTTTCAGTATCAAATGCTTTTGTATCGACCAACATGCCGTTTTAACGATGTTTGCTAGCAAAGCCAAAACTTTCCCAGTGCAACTTGAACGCACTGATGTCGGTAAAAACATGGAAAGATGCATTTATCACCCCGCTATCCATCGGACCTCCTTACATTAACAAATGCAAGGTTAGCTACTATTGCCTCCATGGCAAACATATTTTAAAAAACTATTTGTTTTATACCAAGAAACCTGTTGCTAACAACAGCTAACGCACTAGCCCAGAAAAAATACATTGCTTCTGTAATCGAATGCTCAAAGCGAAACCGTTCAATTATGGTCAGCTAGCTAATGTTAGTGTACTTAATGATCATGGATCATCATGTAATGTTAGCTGACATGGTTTCTTACCGGGTGATTCGATTCAATAAGGCAGAGGAAGATGTAGGCTACAGGGAATCAGAGAATACTGGAGGAGCTCTACTCTGTAACCGACAGCACTCGAGTACTGTTTGGTTTCGTTTGCCAAAACATCTTTAGGAAATAACGTAGCCTATCTATGTAATTTTCTGACATTATAATAAAATATCAATGATAGCTAGCTTGATCTACAATGTGTCTCTACAACAGAACTCGTTATGTGGTCCCTATTCAGAATAGTGAGATGCAGGCAGCAATTCTTCCCTCACTGGCTCCGCCTACTTGCTATGTAATTTGCACGCCCACTTAAAAACACTGTAGTCTTTCAAAAATGAGGAAGTGGTAGAGGTATACGTCAAAATGACGTATACCTCTACCGAATTTTCAACTTTATATTCAAATAACTCTTTTCTATATTCAAAAGATTTCTTTTTGGCCAGCCAATTCGTTGCGCCTTGATTTGTTCAGTAAGGTTAACGTTGTTTTTGGGTGGAAATACCCTTTAAAAGTATTTTCCTGAGCTGTATCTAGTTTACCACTTACGACACTACAGCTGAGAGATATGAATGAAAATATTTCCCTTCAGCCAGTTAATTTCCATTTCCAAAAACAGTAAACATTTAAAGTTAATCATAAGTCATCATCATCTTGACAACTACAAACTGGTCTGATAACTAGGGGCAAACCAACTAGTCTACAATTCAGTTTACCTAAGTGAGTGAGATATGAACTATAGCCATCGTGCCATTGTTAACTAGCTCCAGCTAGTTTCAAATCTCCCTCCATATTAGTTTCTTTGTTCTCTTGAACATGTGTCCGAGGCAAGCACTCGCAAAGTTGCATGCATCCCCCCACATGCAAGAGAACATGCAAACCCCCCATATGCTTACGCGCCCAACGCACGTGCACACACACACACACACTCGCATAGTTTGTTGTACATTATAGTAGTGAATCGTGCTTTGCTCTTTTTGGTACTTTGTGTTCAATAGACTTTATTACATTTTCCAAGATTGTCTGTATTAATGGTGCTCGTGTGTTGAGTCAGCCACTGTTAATCGAGGAATTCCCCAAAAAAACCTCTTATCTGAATCATTTATATTAATTCAGTATCAACTGAGTATATAATATTGTGATTTTGTTAAGATAATTATTAATGTGTAATTTTATTGATAATTACTTTATGAATTGAAGTTGCCCATTTTTAGTTAGTATATTCTCTTTTGAGAATGGTACACTGCCTGACCAAAAAAAAGTTGCACTCTTAAGTTTGTTGGACCGCCTTTAGCTTTGATTACGGCACGCATTCGTCGTGGCATTGTTTTGACAACCTTATGCAACGTCACAACATTCATTTTTGGCCGAGATCTTGTATTGACAACGGGAGAGACGAACCACTCCGTCAAGTCTTCTCCAGCACATCCCAAAGACTTTCAATGGGATTAAGGTCAGGACTCTGGTGGCCAATTCATGTGTAAAAATGATTCCTTATGCTCCCTGAACCACTCTTTCACAATTTGAGCCCGATGAATCTTGGCACGGAAATATGCCCATTGATGGGATAACCTGGTCATTCAGTATATTCAGGTACACAGCTGACTTCATTTTATTGCTGCATAACGTTAATAATAATAATAACTTTATTTTATATAGCGCCTTTCACGAAACCCAAGGACGCTTTACATCAACAAAAGACAATCACAACAAGTAGACGACAAAGACACAATCAATAAACAGACAACAACAACAACAAAACAACCAAACTAGGTGCCAAAGGCCTGGGTGAACAAGTGTCGTTTCAGTGCAGATTTAAAACTGTCCAATGTTGGTGCCTGCCGAATCTCCATGGGAAGAGAATTCCACAGGATAGGGGCTGCGACGCTGAAGGCTCTGTCCCCGAAGGTTCGTCTGATGGTGCAGGGGACAGTGAGGAGACTTAAATCAGTCGACCGCAGGTTCCGTGAGGGAGTGTAATGATGGATGAGATCCGACAAGTATTGTGGGGCGAGGTCGTGTTGAGCTTTATAGGCGAGGAGGAGCAGCTTGTAATTGATACGGAATTTAACTGGAAGCCAATGTAGGTGTTCCAGGGTGGGGGTGATGTGCTGCCAAGGTTTGGTCCGGGTGAGAACCCTGGCAGCTGAGTTCTGCACATATTGCAGTCTGTCCAGTGCTTTGTTGGGGAGCCCGAACAGGAGTCCATTACAATAGTCCAGGCGGGAAGTGATGAATGCGTGGGTGAGGTACGTTGCTGAGCCTAGACCTGACCAATTGAAGCAACCCCAGATCATAATACTGCCTCCAGAGGCTTGTACAGTGGGCACTATGCATGACGGGTGCAATGGCTCCTTTTTTTTTGGCCAGGCATATAAAACTTAACGAGCCTGATTTATTACACTAAAATTACGCCACTAGTTGTATAAGCATGGTAGAGGCGTGTCCCTCATTTACAAAACACTTTCACTAACAAAAAGGGTTATTGTTGTAAAAAATGCATGAAGGTCATACTTCCATGTTAGCTCATCTATAGAAAATGTATGACAGATATTTTCAACTGTTAAAGACACCACATATAATGCAATGAATTATATGTTAATGAAAAATTAATATAAAATAGGAGAAGGAAAGGTACCATACAGGTTTAGAACTGCACACAGGAGAGCTGGCTACCATATAGTTCCATCCCAGAATAGCATTCATTACGACAAATCATCGCTAATGTTTTATTCCTATGGATTTAGCATTGGAATTTTGCAGGTAATCATTTCAAAATAAGAAATTAAATTGAATCTGGTTTGCAAGGCCATATAAGCCAGTGAAATATCTATGGTGGTGATTGTTCAAGTTTTATGGGGATGTTAGAATGTGTGCCTCTATTTAATTAATTTCTTTTTTTTTACAACAAATCAAGCCGATTAACACACACATATCTGTTCGGCCAACAAGGCCACTGAAATAGTCTAAAATGAAAATACGTAGATTGAGGGTTTTCATTATGAAGAAATATTTATTTTAAATTGACAAAGGGACCTTTCAAAACTATTTAAAAGAAATTATTTCTGAAATTACAATAAAGTTAGTTTAACAAATCCTGGTCAGATGACATGAAAGCAATTCAAATTAAATATTTTTTAAAGTAAATATTCCACTAAAACTTATAGGAATATTGAAAAATAAAATGTCATATTTCAGCAATAATAATGTCTGTCTATGACAACAATAGTTGGTTTGAGGCGTCTTGGTCACATGTCACTGACTATTGAAACTTGTGTTTTTATTTTGAATATAAATGTATCTAAAATTTACAATGGGAAAATTGGAAAAATCATTGGTCGAAATTTGAGCAGTAATGCCTATGATGACAATAGTCCATTTTTTTAAATTGTAAAATGTTTGTATACTTCTTGAAAAGTATGCTCCTGAGTATACTCAGCGAAAACCCAGAAGTATATCATTGGGGTGGGGTTCTAAGTATACTACTTTTAGAGAACATTTTGCTTACTTAACTACTTTCTCATCCAGTCTACTCAAGCATACTCAATTTTATGGAAGGGTACTGATTCGAACACAGCCATGGTTTTACAATGGCCATCTGTCCCCTGACCTGAACCCCATTGAAAGCCTGTAGGGTGAGCTGAAGAGGAGTACACAAGCAAAGCCAAAGAACTCTGAAGGATCTGGGGAGATTCTGTATGGAGGAATGGTCTCAGATCCCTTGCTATGTGTTCTCCAACCTCATCAAATAATACAGGAGAAGACTCTGTGCCATTATCTTGGCAAATTGAGGGTGCACAAAGTACTAAATACAGGGACGCCAATAATTGACACATCTTCAAAATAAAGATTATTTTGTATTAAAGATTTATTTTTCCTCTGATCAATGGTATCACAATTTAACTATATAATTTTAAAAAAATTCTGAGCATGGAAGACATTTGATAACCAATGAACTGAATTTAATCCTGCACTTTTTGCTCATCAATTCAGGTTGCCAATAATTCTGGTGAGCACTGTAGGCCTATGTGATCTTATCAGAATTTATGGACCCACGCTGCTGGTAAGATCACCGATTGCTAGCAATTGCGATTAAAATAATCACTGTGGTTCTCAGTCAGGGCTATGTTGGGCATATGGGACCCGTCAACCGCTCCCGCACACTAAGGGAACCGTTACTTCGTTTTGATGCCATTTATGACTTCCAGGAATTGATCACCTTGGGGCAAATATAAATTTTGTAGGGCCTAGAAAACTGCAAAAACTATTAGCTAGCCACCACAATAATAGCCTAATCCTTCATGCTTCCTGTCTGGAATTGGCTGGCTAAAAGGAGGACTTTGCCATGATATATGACAGGAAAGATGATGGCACAAATATTGTACGGTTTGCCTTTTGTTCCAAAAAATTTCCAACCACTGGGAGTCATCGAAGGAGAGCACAACAAACAGGTGTCGCTGCTCGACACCAGCTGAGCATCCAAAACATTCTCTCACCGAGGTATCGGAGACCACTGCAGCAGATATTAAGGCACCATATGGGACAGCCCAGATCTGAAGTCTTAATTGCTAATCCATGCGAGTACTGCGTTTGAAGCACAGGACATTGAACAAAAGCAACATCATCGGAACTTCACTGGGCTCCACTGTTGGCGTCTGGCTGTTGCCACGTCAACCTTACCGACAATATTGTGTGTGCATGCGCGTCATACAAGTTGCATGGACATTTCAACACACAGGCCCCATACAGGTAATGTAAACACTAGACAAAAGATCAGACTTCTAAAAAATATCTGATTAAGGCATCAAGACCTGCAGTGTAAATGTAACCAAGATACATGACATTATTCATGGTTAACACAATACTCCGACGGCTAAATAAAGATGACTGCTTTGTACTTGCTTATGTCTTTTAATAAATGTGTAATACTGATGTGGAAATGGCCTTCAGTAAACCAATAGCAGGTGAAAAGCTGGATACATTTAAATTAAGTACCAGACCAACATCATGGCCTGTCCTTCAATATGCAATATGAAAGGATCCGAAATTAAATATTCAAGGACTGAATTTATAACCGAGTAAGTATCCATGGCAAAAATCTAAACCATAAACCTTCCAACATTACGCTTCCTGTACATTTTCTTTATACAGGTATCCAGTTTCTAACAGGTCGAACACCCAGGTAACACTGCTTTTTCTAAGCAGCATAAATTTTCAAAAAGGGAAATTGTTTTTACTGCATGCAAAGTCATAGTGTCAACAGAAAATGAACATTCTGGGATATGTAGTTTTCAGTGACATTTTCAGTCAAGTGATTGTGTAGCAATCTTACCCTTTAAGAAAATGTTAGAGAAATTCAAGACAGGAGGTATAGCAAGACAATAGTTGAAGACACCACAGCAGTTTAATGTTCTGAAAGTTGTAGCACTAGTGTCACAGGAATTAGACATCGAATTCTCTCCAAACCACAATGCAGCGGGTTACTCTTTGCATATAAATTAGATATCCTGCCATAGTCCTTGGAAATTTAGTGTCAAGCCATTATGTATAATTAAAGGCCACTATCAAAGCATTCATCACTTCAGTGCAATAAAAAAAGCATGAACAAAAACTCTGATGATTACTTTTTCAAGGCAACCAAAGAAAAATTATTTTACTGCAACATACACACATCTAATATTGTGCATGCAGTCAGCACAGCCAGTTTGTATCATGTTTTTTTTCTCTCCTTAATTTCTTTTTCTATTTTTTTTTTTCTTTAATGTGAGTGAGGAGGCATGGCTTCAACCACCAGTGCATTACAGTTCAGGCATGGAGGCTCTGCAGCTTCTCCTAGCTCAGCCAGACTTGAAGAGGAGGATGGCCACCTGCCCAAGATAGAAGTAGATGAAATGCTTCGTCTCATGAGTAACGTAGCTGCCAAAGTTCCTGCCCACAATGCAATGCCATGTGGGGTTGTACTTCTTGTCAAACTCCTACAAAAAAACAACAGTTCCCTGGTTGGTTCCAGCCATTAGCAAAACATTTCTGAATTCATACATCTAATGTACTTTGCTTTTGGACAATCAGATCAACAGCATGTTAACAAAACAGGGAAATGTGCATTGGCAGCTTCTTCAAAAACATTGATCCTGCAATACTAAAGCTTCAGTCCCATCACCTTCTTGATGTAGGCAGCGATGTCCTTCTCAATGTTGTACTTCTCCATGGCCTGTGTGGCACAGTCCACTGCATCCTGCTGCATGTCCTCGGACATGTCAGCATTCTTTATCACAGCCTTCCTGTCAGCCATGGTGTTCGCACAACTGGAGCTGCGGGCAGGGGGCAGAATTGGAAAAGCATTTAAGAGCTGGGCAAGCACAACTGGAGCTGCGGGCAGGGGGCAGAATTGGAAAAGCATTTAAGAGCTGGGCAAGCACAACTGGAGCTGCGGGCAAGGGGCAGAATTGAGCTGCGGGCAGGGGGCAGAATTGAGCTGCGGGCAGGGGGCAGAATTGAGCTGCGGGCAGGGGGCAGAATTGAGCTGCGGGCAGGGGGCAGAATTGAGCTGCGGGCAGGGGGCAGAATTGGAAAAGCATTTAAGAGCTGGGCAATTTGGAAAAAAAAGGCAAACAAAAGCTACCTGGAAGTAAGAACCAGATCAAGAGAGCAGGTGATCGATCCCCTTTGGAACCACACATTAAAAACTGCATTGCACATGAACATGGTCTGATACAGAGCTCAAAAGGATAAAAGCCTGACACTGAATAAAATGGTTTCTACTGATCAGGCAGTCAAACTCAATCACAAAAACAGTAATGTAAAAAAAAAAAGAAGTCATTTCTGCACACACTTAAATCTTTTCACTCTTTGCATTGCTAGCTTTGGTGAAGGATTGGCTGAAGCAAGATTGTGAGGAAAGAGTTTGGAGCGTTATAAAATTATCACCAACAGCACATTCTTTCCTGTAAAGGGCCCCTCAAAAAACTGATGGCTTCACAAAACAGACTCCAGAACAACGACAGAGGTGCCATTATTCCTTCCCAGAAATGAGTGTTTCTCAATGTTTTTTGCTTCAATGCTTCCTCTTTGTGAAACAAAGTACAAGACCTCACATCTAAACATGCAAAAGGTAAGTAAAAGAATTCAAAGAAACAGAATTCAAAGTTCATATACAACAATTCTGTCCATTTACAACATTCCCTAATGTTTATCTAGCAGTTTCCACAGAGGATGAACACATCTTTATGAGAGTCTGATGTGAATGGAGTATCTTTATAATCACGCAGTGAAAACCATACAGGGAGAATTAAAGTTGACTATTGTAATATGCAAGCCAAGAATAAAAGTAATAAGGTCATTAGAATGGAAATTGCCTAGCGTAATCCTAATAATTACTTTTAATATTACAGCAGAAACAGACCATTCAGAAAAATGTCCACGTCTTAAAAATGAGGAGGGAGCTTTGCTTTATAATATCAATGTTGCGAACACCCTAAACACTTGTTAAAAGTGTACCCAAGGATGTGTGTCAGGACCTTTGATTTTCCTTATTAACATAAATTATCTTCAGGGATATTGGTAACGAATAGTAAATGAGTTACACCCGGAAACTATAGAAATCTAGGTTTGGAATCTACTGAAGTAATCCAAGATTTAAACAGATTCCAGAAGTGTGTGGAAACCTGGAAAATTGAATTCAATATAACTTAAAAGCCTAGCTTAATGTAATGTTCTGCATGTAGGACGAGAATTTTATCGGAGGAGAATGTGTTAAATAAAATAAAATAAAAATAAAAACAGGGTCGTATTTGCAGGTAAAGATGTTACGTGTTTATTAATAATCACACATTGTGAATAATAATGATCCGGTAGCTTCGTAACTTCATTTAATTCACTCCCAAATCAAATACAGTACAGCGTTGGAAATCGGTATGGTAAGATGGTGCTTCAGAAGCTGATTCGCCGGTATTTGGGACTAGAATTCATGAAAAATATCCGTAACGTTAGCTTCCAATGCACGGACGTCCCGCCCTCGGGACATGCGCACACGCTAGCACTAAATTACCTGCCGTCGCCTCATTTATTGCTTTGATTTGTAATATAACGTTTTTAAAAATCCATAGATCGTACATATTACATTAATGGGCTGCACGTTTCAATTTCGTAGTTTCATTGAAAGTTAATTGGCTAGAATGCTTCGACACTTTTCTGGCTAGCTATTGTTAGCTTGCACATATTTGCGTGGCAAGGTCTTCAGTTCAATAACGTTAGCGCCCTTGACGTTTGACTTGTGACTGAAATGTAACACTAATTCATCACATTGTCATGCTATACAGACTTGTTGGCGGTATGACAAGTGCTGCACTTTCAGTTAGCCGAGAAAGTTAACCAACATTAAGCTAACAGCAGCCTAATCGAGGATTATACTAGAACACGCCACTTGTCTCTAGTGGGCGATTAATTCGCCAATGCAACGTTACCAAACTAACGAAATGCCATGTCAGAGGCTAAAGCCCCGTATCCTCCAGTAGTGTTCACTAAAGTTCTAGGATTATCATAATGTAACGTTGAACTAATGTCAGCTAACAAACGTTAGCCATTTCGAAGAATAGCTAACAGTTACTAGCTTAGCAAGCCAACGAACTTGCTTCGATACAATGCACGTATGTTCTAGTTATATTTAAATACAAAATAGGAATACAATTTATTTTTCTATTAAGTGTAGTTTCATATCCCAGAGGGATGCATTCACATGTTGGGAAAAATCACAGCTAGCGACAGAAGCTAATATCACGAGCGATATTAGCTAACGGTATAGCTTAGTTGACCCAAAACTTGTAATGTGAAAACACTGCCGCTCACCTTTCGCTGTTGAATACTGCTTTGCCACAAACTGGTCTTCTACTTAAATGGGAAGCGCTTTAGCTAAATCACTCTGCTGACCCAGCGACAGTTTGCGTACTCGTAAGTTCGTTGTATGACTTGCTTTTAGATCGGTTATAGACTTCGACAATATAACATCTGCCCATCTAAAATACCCCCTCCCACGAGCGCCACCGTACGCCACAGCGCTTTCCATTGGCGGAGCGACCCCCTCTTCAGGCGCTGCAGGCATTTTCCATGCGCTTTTCTCTGCCTGCATCTTATGTCGTCCCATAATGCATCTTGACTTTTGATTGGTAAGAGATTTTCTGTCTGTGTAGCCGGCATGCATCTGTTGAACATCAATAGATGCACCTAATTTAGTGTGATGTGGATGCGTCGATATTGATCTCATAATCTCTGTTAACAATTCTGTATCCAAATGTGCTACGACTCTGAAAAGGCAATGCCAAGAGTAATTTATATTAAGACCAGGACCATTATAGTATAAGAAACCAGAATTTATAATTCACACTACTGCATTCTAATGATGTTATTCTAAACCTTCCCAAGTATGGCCTTGTTCCTGCAAGTGGTTTCCCGTGCATGAGTCACACCTCTCATTTAACAGGTGCGTCAAGTCCTCTAGCACTTGTTCCCTTTGGGCCCTAAAATAGGGTGTCTACAAGGGGATGAGGCAAAGCTTCACTTGATCACAAAATTGGAAAAACATTTTGAAAGATGGGGATGTAAGAGATACTTCCCAAAAAGAATGCCAAGCTAGGCCTTGGCTATAATTATGCAAGAGATTGTGAATTTCCATAGCCTGAGGGACAGTGAGTAACACACGCACGCACGCACGCACACACACCACAAATACCACTGGTTATGTTGCCTTTTTATGTTAAGCACTGTATTTTATTTTATATGACTGTGTGCTAACCTACTGGATACTCTCTGGGTGGGCTGGACATTCTCAAGACAGTAACATGATGAGACTGTATGGGTTGAATGGTCTGTTCTCATCATTTTCATGTTCTTATTCTCACGGCTAATTTTTCTGTCTGTGCATTGGCACTGGTGGGTGTGTGCCAGGTCTATTAGTGCATATTTCAATGGCACAATCAAGGTATGAATTCTGTTGAGATACCGGATTCATATCAAATCAATATCATCATTACAGGGGTTATACATACAATACAAGATGATGCAAAGTGATGTTAAATGCACTTACATATACCATCTGGAGGCATATGTCAGGTCACCATATACAGTGCCCTCCACTATTATTGGCACCCTTGGTAAAGATGAGTAAAAAGAGTTATAAAAAATTCACCGTTTGGTGAATTAGCTTAATCTCACACTGAAAAAATGTGAAAAATCTAACCATTAATTTATTATGAGAAAAAAAAATCCCTCATCAATAAATAATAATTTTTAACAAAACCACAATTATTGGCACCTCTGCATTTATATATAGAATAAAGTAATAATTTTTTATATTTGGTCGCATCTTTTTTGCATGCCATGACTTCCTAATGTCTGTGACCCAACAACATCAAAAGACTCCAGATATCTGATACTTTTACAAGCAATACTATAACGTCTCTGCATTTGAATGGATCTCTATGAGAATTGGGGGTGGGAATAGAATAACTTTTATTTTCCCGCTAGGTAACTTCAATTGTAGCCCCAGCAACAACAAAAAAGACAGAAAGTGGGGCAGACCCACAACACACAAACATATCAAACAAAAACATTCAATATAATCATTGCATTAATCAAACTAATTAAGTGAATTGAATTAAAGTGGAATTATACAGCCATGATTAAAAATAGCCCCAGCTGTCCCGAGATGTCCAGTGTCAGTATTAAGCAGTCCAACACACAAACTCCGCCTCCATGACTTTCCTCTATACACGCAGTGTATAAACGGAGCACCGAACTGCGTCAGCCTTCCCAGTCGTCGCCTCACTCCTCCCCCGCATTTATTTTCCTTTATCTTCCCTGGTGGCCTTTTGGAGATTGCCTGCAGTCCTAGATCAGTCCCAAGTCACGACATCTTCAACTCCGGTGAAAAGCGATGGTAAACTTTGTGGCTGCAGATTCAATGGACATTCCAGAGCATATGTTGTGAATGCATCTTCATGGTGACGACCACAAACAAAATTATCCCCAATATACAATACGTCATTAATATAAAAACGAGCAGCAGGAATGCCCCGACAAATCTCCAGCTTGCTTCCCCGTCCCACAATAGACACACAGCGCATGAAAAAAACAAAGAAAAAAGCCAGACACAACAAAACACATTCAAATGAACAAACACGAACACGAGAGACAGCCGGACTACATGTCACCATTACAGCGCCACGTGACGTAATAGTATCGCTTGTAAGAGTACCAGAAAATAAGATATCAAGAGTCTTTTGATGTTGTTGGGTCACAGACATCAGGAAGTCATGGCATGCAAAGGAAATGCGACCAAATATTAAAAATTAAAAAATGTAAAGGCACAGTCAACTTAGTGCATGTAAACTTCTGACCCTCTGGAATTGTGATATAGTGAATAAAAAGTGAAATAATCTGTCTGTAAACAATTGTTGGAAAAATTACTTGTGTCATGCACAAAGTATATGTCCTAACTCACTTGCAAACACTATAGTTTGCCAACATGAAATCTGTGGAGTGGTTAAAAATGAGTTTTAATGACTTCAACCTAAGTGTATGTAAACTTCCGACTTCAACTGTATATCTCTTGTTTTCACATGAAAAACATTTCCATTAAAAATGATAAACTCACTTATCAATTAACACACCTATTCCTCACTGGTAAAACACTAGTTGATTTAATTATTCAATCAGCAATCGGAGCTTTAACACAAATAAAAGGGGAAATGTGAGCTCTCCTGTATGTGGAGAACAATGGCTAATGAACATTGAGAAATGAATATATGTAGATCTGCTCTATTGTTATCTACTGTAACATATAAATACTCAGCGATTCCTGTACTCCAGAGTACCTAATGCAGGGCCGAATTAAATGGATAGATTGCACTAGGCAGACAATTTTTTCAGGGCCCCCCCAGTATCTCCATATTTTCTCAGTGATGTGGAAAAATCACCAATATTTTGACGGGGTTTGTTTTTATGCGAAGAAGTCGCGCATTTTGTCGTCAATTTTATCCCATTATGCAGGGCCCGTTTCAAAAACCAATTGGAGACCCCCCCCCCCAACGATCAGCTGCCGAACCATGTTGAAATTATCCTACTCACTTTAATATCACGGTTTCTCATTTAGATTTACAACCTACACACACTCACACATGCATGCACACCCACATTCACACATGCGTGCACACACACACACACACACACACACACACACACACACACACACACACACACACACACACACACACACACACACACACACAAGAGCAGCTGATAGACCAGAGCAGGTGACATGTGTTGTCAAATGTAAGCTTCCACTATGATGCTCTGTTTCGAAATTAGTTCAATGAAACTATTGCTTTTTAATTTCTCAGTCATGCCAAAGTTGGCTGTGTCATTCCGAACACTTCTCACGCTGCTTGGCCATAGAAAATATAATGTGTGATGTACATGAGAATAAGTGGCCTGAGAGCAGAGAGCAGAATAATTTATTTTTGGTTTTACTTTAAAAAATTTTTTTTACTCCCGGTACAGTAGGTTTTTATTTTTTACATTTTATCCTGTTTTTTTAAATTTTACTTTGTCTACTCTCAACATGTTTGTAATTTGGTAAAAAAATAACAATAACCATCTCACAGTTTTTTTTGTTGCATATTTCAGTTGGCCAGTACACTCAAACAATACTAATGCCTAAATAATATAATGGTAATAGTGTCTTTCATTTTTTACACCAGTGTATAATTGGTATTTATAATTTGTATTCATTTGTTGACGAGTGTTTATTATTTGAAGGGAAAATGTCATTTTGGGATGAGAGTGTATGGTTTTGAAAATAGTGCTTGATTTTGACAAGAGATATATGAAGTTTTGCAAAAAAAGTTGACCATGTGGGTTTTGTGTTTATAATTGAGATACATTAGTTTTAATTTCAGAAAATGTGTCTAAACAATTGAGAAAAACGAATAATAATAATAATAATAATAATAATAATAATAATAATTTCAAAACAGTATCAAACAGCGCCATCTTTGGGTCAAAGAAAGTATAGTGACTGATAGAACTGATAGAATCACAGTATCATGTTGGGAATTGGGATCACCGCAGGCAAACCTGAGTCAGAAACGGACTATAACTGTCTTATATTACCAGAGGCCTGTTCCAGAAAGCAGGATTACTGAGTTGGGTAAATTACTGCACTAAGTAAAACCCAGGACAGCTCTTTTTACTTCAGTCTATGTAACAGATTTTGGAGGATTCCGGGTTTTACTCAGTGAAGTTATCCAGCTAATTCAGTAATCCTGCTTTCTGGAACAGGCCTCCGGTGAGTAAACTGGAAAGCGTCGCTAAATAAAATATTAGGACAGTGTCTTTTAATACACTACAGACAGCCATTAGAATTGTTAGTAAGATGAACTTTATAAATAATTGCTGGGTCATGCCATTGCTGGCCATGACTAATTTAACAAGCTATTGTTGCTGGCTATATGCGGAGAGCTGAAAATGAATCTTGGGAGACTGGTGAGCTATTTTCCAGTTGATCTCTATGTAAAAATAAGTCAGGAGAAGAAAGAGTGATCGTTTGAGGCTCGTTTGATAGGCTACCTCAGACCCTTGATGACTTACAACAGTGGTCTCCAACCCTGTGCCTGGAGAGCTACTGTCCTGTAGGTTTTCATTTCAACCCTAATTTGGCACACCTGATTCTACTAACTAGGGCAGTGCCCATACAAAATGTACCCGTTCAGAACGGGCCGATTGCTTGGCCCTCAATATTTATGCTTGCAGGTTCTCGAGAACTTTACAGTCGAAATTTCACTTCCTTGGGTCCTGAGCAATACATCTAGTGAATTTCAACTTCATACAGTGCCCAGTTGTCGTGCAAAGCAAAATACAGACACACAGACAGCAGACACCCAGACAAGATTTTTTCCTTTATAGTTAGAATTTAGGTTTAACAGAGACAGCAGACACACAGACACAATATCTTCCTTTATAGTTAGATCCAGTGCCCGTGCCCATACAAAACGTGTCCGTTCGGAACGGGCCGATTGCTGGGCCCCCGGTATTCATGCTTGCAGCTTTCTCGAGAACCGTTCATTCAATCAACTTCACAGTCGACACTTCACTACCTTGGGTCCTGAGCAATACACCTAGTAAATTTCAACTTCATACAGTGCCCGGTTGTCGGGCAAAGCAAAATACAGACACACAAACAGCAGACACACAGACATGATTTCTTTCTTTATAGTGCAGTGCCCGTGCCCGGGCCCGTTCGGAACGGGCCGATTGCTTGGCCGCCGGTATTGATGCTTTGATCTTTCTTGAGAACTGCTCATTCAATCAACTTCACAGTCAACACTGCTCTTCCTTGGGTCCTGAGCAATACACCTATATTTCAACTTTATACAGTGCCCGGTTGTCGAGCAAAGTGAAATACAGACACACAGACAGACACACAGACAGCTGATGATGTCACAGTACCCTCTAGCTACTTTCCGTCCTTTATAGTTTGATTAGCAGCTCAGCAAGATCTCAAGCTGTTGAATGAGGTGGTGCTTTGTTAGGGGTTGAGTCAAAACCTACAGGATGGTCGCTTTCCAGGAACAGGGTTGGAGACCACTGATTTACAGCCTTTAAATGGTTGTATCGCTTGTAAGAGTAACTGGAAATAAGATTTTTTTAATGTTGTTGGGTCACAGACATCAGGAAGTCATGGCATGCAAAAGATATGCAACCACATATTAAATATGATGACTTTATTTAAGTTTATGTTAATTTGTCCAATTACTTTTGGTCCCCTAAAATGGCTACAATTGCTACACAGTTCACCCAATATGGATGTAAACACACTCAAACTAAAGCTGAAAGTCTGCACTTTAACCTCACAGTCAGTTCCATATAAAATCCAATGTGCTGGAGTAGCTTACAAAGCCAAAACAACAAAAAATGTGACACTGTCCAAATACATTTGGACAGCACTGTATATGATGCTTTTGAGTAAGTTAACTGTACACTAATATTTTTGAATGTGACGACTATGGTATATGCAGAAAGGTTTTGTGGCAGCTATTTTATGTTCAGCAGTATTTATAGACACATAGGCTACAATCCCCATTCCAAAATTTTACATGTAAAGATTCTTTGTTTTAGTTTTTTTCTTTACATATATTTTGATATTTAACCAGATCTTTATTCATTACGGGACTGCGGCACTGTGGATGTAGCCTACTGTAGGCAGGGTCATCTCAAGGGGTGGGCGGGGCCCAGGGCGAGTCAACCTACGCGGGGCCCAGCTGTTAATGCGATGAAATCATAGCTAACCCGTCATAGGCTTAAAATGCAACTGAACTTTGGTATAACTTTGGGTTGTGTAGTTACCTGGCCATGATATGAGTGGTGGCAAAATATGTTCGTCTGTGCTTCCCTGGGGTAAGAATTCAGAATAGGGTATTTGTCGCTCTCCATTCACTTCTATAAGGCAGCTATATAGCATGTATACGAACGCGAACGAAGCAGATTCTGTCAATACAAACAATAAACAATGCTCTTATGTATTTTTTTGTGTAATTCAAATTATTTATGAAAGTACCATTTTCTTCAATGTTGTTAGCAAGCTACCAGAAAAGACTAGCAAAATGTTGGCAGGTCGGTTTGTTTGTTATAAATACACTGCTCAAAAAAATTAAGGGAACACTTAATCATCACAGTATAACACTAAGTAAATTAAACCAAACCGGTCATGCTGGATGATGTTGCAAGCAGCATAACATTCGCCACGGCATCTCCAGACTTTCTGTCTCCAGACGTCTGTCACATGTGCTCAGTGTGAACCTGCTCTCATCTGTGAAGAGAACGAGGCACCAATGGCGAACCTGCGAATTCTGTTGTTCTCTGGCAAATGCTGCATGGTGCTGGGCTGTGAGCACAGGTCCCACTACAGGACGTCAGGCCCTCATGCCACCCTCATGGAGTCTGTTTCTGACAGTTTGGTCAGAAACATGCACACGAGTAGCCCGCTGGAGGTCATTTTGTAGGGCTCTGGCAATGCTCCTTCTGTTCCTCCTCGCACAAAGGAGCAGATACCGGTCCTGCCGCTTGGTTGTTGCCCTTCTACAGCCCTGTCCAGCTCTTCTCGTGTAATGGCCCATTATTTCTCCCGATATTTCCTCCACGCTCTTGAGACTGTGCTGGGAGACACAGCAAACCTTCTTGTGACGGCACGTATGGATGTGCCATCCTGGAGGAGCTGGACTACCTGTGCAACCTGAATGCTACCAGTAGTGACAAGGGCACTAGCAAAATGCAAAACTCGAAAAAAATCAGACAGGAAGGATAAGGAGAGAGAAATGGTCTGTAGCCACCACCTGTAAAACCATTGACTTTTTGGGGGTTGTCTTGCTGTTGCCTCTCCTGTCCATCTGTTGTCACTTTCATTTGCACCAAAGCAAGTGAAATTGATTCACAATCGTTTACGCTTCCTAACTGGACAGATCGATATCCCAGATGTTTAATTGACTTGGTGTTATACTGTGTTAATTAAGTGTTCCGTTCATTTCTTTGAGCAGTGTATATACTACCAGGAACACTTGCTTAGCCCACACAGACTAGCACGGCGGTATACACACGCATACAATAACCAAACTCACTCACATTCCACACCACTGACAAACAACATTAAACACAAATACTACCACACCACAATACTGGGAGGACAACCACAAATAATAATTTTTAAAAAACACAAGCCGTTCGGCAAAAATGAACCACACACACAATACACAGTGGGAAAGCTTCGCCACCCCTTGGTGGTCGCCAACAAGAAATCTGCATGTCCACTACTCGGGTAAGCCTCGGATCACAGTCTTTCTGTCACGAACCAAACACGGGCTGAACCCAAATGCACGACCAAGAGACAGGGAAACAGAAAGGAGTGTTTATTAGGAGCTTCGGGGTAGTCCCAAGCTCAACACAAATTTAACAAAATGTCAAAGAGTTTCCAGGAAGGAGCGAACTGCTCCAAACCGGAGCTGGGCTTGTACTGGGCCAGGAGGCCCACACTGGAACCGGATCACGGGAACGAAGGATTGTTCCGAACCGGAACTGGACTTGATCTGGACCGGAAGATCCAACAGGAACTGGATCACGGGAATGAAGGATTGGTTCCGAACCGGAACTGGACTTGATCTGGACCGGGAGGTCCAACAGGAACGGGATCACGGGAACGAAGGTTTTGTTCCGAACCGGAACTGGGCTTGATCTGGACCGGGAGGTCCAACAGGAACTGGATCACGGGAACGAAGGTTTTGTTCCGAACCGGAACTGGACTTGATCTGGACCGGGAGGTCCAACAGGAACTGGATCACGGGAACAAGGTTTTGTTCCGAACCGGAACTGGACTTGATCTGGACCGGGAGGTCCAACAGGAACTGGATCACAGGAACGAAGGTTTTGTTCCGAACCGGAACCGGACTGGATCTGGACCGGGAGGTCCAACAGGAACTGGATCACAGGAACGGACTCTGGACCGGAGGGTCCAACAGGAACTGGGCTGGAGGCAGAGCATCCAACTGCGCAGGCAACGTTAGTCTTGGCGGGGGTACCGCAACACATACAGGGAGACTTGACTGCTACAGGCTGGATCCATGTGGAACACTGGTCTAGGAACCAAGGAGGTAGATCGGGGAACACCACAGCAGAGCTTTCAGTTAAACAGCACCAAAATACAGGAGACCATGAAACGCACGAACAACGTTAACGAACTGGTGCCGAGTAGCAGCCAGCGAGAGGTATAAGTAGGGGAGTGAAATTGAAACCAATCACCAAAAGCATGAGGAATGTAACCGAGAGTGATTGACTAATTGACTGGTGCGGAATGCATGCAGGAAGGGGGAAAGGAGATAGGTTGAACCTAAAGTGAGGGAACAGAGAGAATTAGACAGAAGGGGCACGCCCAGCCTGTAGCGACAGGGAAAACACGGACACAGGGAATCCACCATGACACGGGAGGAAGGGGAAAAACATGGAGAACGGACAGGAAGGGAGCGGAACGTTACAGTACCCCCCCCTCAAAGAACGCCACCTGGCGTATCCGGAGGCCTAGTTTTGTCCGGGAACTGTTTGTGAAAGTCAGAGATGAGAGCGTGGTCCAGAATGAGGCTCTTGTGGAGCCAGGACCGCTCCTCCGGGCCATAACCCTCCCAATCGACCAGGTATTGGAAGCCCCGGCCCTTGCGGCGAATGTCGAGTATCCGACTCACCGTGTAGGCCGGGGCGTGGTCGATGATCCGGGGCGGGGGTGGAGTGACCGCCGGGGCACTGAGGGGGCTGGAGGTGACAGGCTTTATCTGGCTCACGTGGAAAACGGGGTGGACCTTAAGGGAAACAGGAAGGGAGAGTTTAACAGAAACGGGGTTGACCAGGCAAACAATGGGAAAGGGACCAATAAACCGGGGTTGAAGTTTCTTGGATGACGTGGGGAGGGGAATATTGGCTGTGGACAGCCAGACCTGCTGACCGGCCCTGTACTGCGGGGCTGCGGTCCTGTGACGGTCCGCCAGACGCTGGGTACGGGAGTTTGAGCGAAGGAGTGCGGTGCGTGTGAGTTTCCACGTCCGCTTGCATCTCAGGAAGTGGGACTTGACGGTGGGAACTGCCACCTCGGCTTCCTGGGCCGGGAGGAGGGGAGGTTGGTACCCCAATGAGCACTCGAAGGGAGACATCCCCGTGGATGCGCACTTCAGGGAGTTGTGCGCATACTCCACCCAAGGGAGGAAACGGCTCCAGGAAGCGGGGTTGCGAGCAGTGATGCACCGCAGGGCGGCCCCCAGGTCCTGGTTCGCCCTCTCCGCCTGGCCATTAGTCTGGGGATGGAACCCCGACGACAGACTAGCCGACGCACCCAGGGCCACACAGAACGCCCTCCACACCTGGGAGGAGAATTGGGGCCCACGGTCCGATACGATGTCGGATGGGATCCCGTGCAGCCTGACAACGTGCAGCACCAGGAGCTCCGCTGTTTCGAGGGCGGAAGGGAGTTTGGGAAGAGGGATAAAGTGAACCGCCTTGGAGAACCGGTCCACAATAGTCAGGATGGTGGTGTTGCCCTCTGACAATGGTAGCCCGGTGACGAAGTCTACCCCAATGTGACTCCAAGGACGGCCCGGGACAGGGAGGGGGTGGAGAAGCCCGGAGGGAGGCTGGTGGGATGCCTTGCTCCTGGCGCAAACGGGGCAGGCTAGGACAAAAGCACGGGTATCCCCCTTGAGGGTGGGCCACCAAAAGCTCCTCCTGACCAGGGCGATGGTTCTGGCAACCCCTGGGTGACAAGCCAGACGGGAGGCGTGAACCCATTCCAGAACCTGGGGACGGACAGAGTCGGGCACAAACAGAGAGGGGTTAGGATTATTGCGGGGATCCGGTTGGGAGGCCTGGGCGGCCTTCACGACTTCTTCGATCTCCCAGGACACCGCAGCCACAATACAGGAAGTGGGTATAATGGGCTCCGGGTCAGCAGGACTGGAGGGGGGGAAAAAAATACGGGACAAGGCATCAGCCTTGGTGTTACGAGAGCCAGGGCGGAAGGTTACTGAGAAATTAAAACGGGCAAAAAACAGCGACCACCTAGCCTGACGGGCGTTAAGCCTCTTGGCGGACCTGATATAAATTAAATTGTGATGGTCCATGAGGACAATAAATGGGTTACCTGCCCCCTCCAGCCAATGACGCCATTCCTCCAGTGCCAGCTTTATCGCCAGAAGTTCCCGGTCCCCGACATCATAATTGCGCTCAGCGGAGGACAGTCTCCGGGAGAAGAAGGCACAGGGATGGAGCTTGCTGTCCAAGGCGGCACGCTGAGACAGAATGGCCCCCACCCCGGTGTCGGAGGCATCAACCTCCACAGTAAACTGACGGGTGGTGTCGGGGTGACAGAGAATGGGGGCAGTGGAAAATCGAGCCTTGAGTTGTTCAAAGGCCCGTTGAGCCTCGGGATTCCAGCAATAGGGAATGGACGTGGAGGTGAGTTTGGTAAGTGGGGCAGCAATGACACTGTAATTGCGGATGAACCGACGATAAAAATTGGCGAACCCGAGGAACTGTTGGAGGTGCTTACGTGAGGATGGTTGGGGCCATTCTGTCACCGCCTTGACTTTGGTAGGGTCCGCCCGGATACTGCCCTTCTCGATGATGAAGCCGAGGAACGGGACAGACGAGACGTGGAACGAGCACTTCTCGGCTTTCACAAAGAGCTGGTTCTCCAGTAGCCGCTGGAGAACCTCCCGGACGTGGAGAACGTGTTCCTGGGGGGATTTAGAAAAAATGAGGATGTCATCAATGTAGACAAAAACACTTTTGCCCGACAGGTCACGCAGGACATCGTTCACCATCCCCTGGAAGACTGCTGGGGCATTAGTGAGACCGAACGGGACCACCAGGTACTCGTAGTGGCCCAACGGGGTGTTGAATGCAGTCTTCCACTCGTCCCCCTCGCGTATACGCACCAGGTGGTACGCGTTACAGAGGTCGAGTTTGGTGAAGATGACTGCCTGGGAGAGGGGTTCAAAGGCAGTGTTAATGAGGGGAAGAGGGTATTTGTTGCGGACAGTAACCTCATTGAGGCCCCGGTAGTCGATGCAGGGCCGCAATGAGCCGTCCTTCTTCCCAACGAAGAAGAACCCTGCACCAACCGGGGATGAGGAGGGACGGATTATGCCTGACGCAAGTGACTCGTGGATGTAGGTTTCCATGGCCAGCTTCTCCGGGCCCGACAGGCTGTAGAGGCGACCAGATGGAAGCTTGGCTCCCGCCAGCAGGTCGATGCAACAGTCGTAGGGTCTGTGAGGAGGCAAAGACAGAGCACGTAACTTGGAAAACACTTGCGCCAGGTCATGATAATGGCTGGGAACATTGGCTAGGTCGGGTACAGGAGGGATAGGTCTGTTATCCTTGGCCCCCGGGGGGGGTAGAGCAGAGCGGAGACAGTTGGCTAGACAGTGACCGCTCCATGCCAGGATGCGACCGGCTAGCCAATCGATGTGGGGGTTGTGGAGGCGCAGCCAGGTCTGTCCCAGGACCATGGAGGACTGTTTAGAGTGAATCAGTAGAAGTTGGATCGTCTCCCGATGATTGCCCGAAACAATGAGCTGCAGGGGAACGGTGGAGTGGGTAACTAACCCCAGACTCCTACCGTCCAGGGCAAGAGCAGTGATGGGGTTGGGTAAGGCCTCCGTGGGGATCCCGTACCTCTTGACAAAGGTTATATCAATGAAGCTGGAATCGGCCCCGGAGTCAATTAGGGCCAATGTAGAGGCGGTGTTGTCCCTCCAAAGGAGAGTGACCTTGAATTCAAGGCGGTTCTGGGCCGCATGGTTCTTGATAATGGGGCTCGTCAGTACACCCAGTCTTACTGGCGAGCCCTTTCTTTTGGGCGGACGGGACAAGAAGCGATTTGGTGGCCTGTCTTGCCACAGTAGAAACAGGACTGGGTGCGGAAACGGCGTCCACCGTGATCTTGCCCAGTTGCATGGGCTCCTCCTCGGGAGACAAAGTGACGACTTTCGGTCCCTGGACGGGAGAGGGTTGGCGAGCCCGGGAAGGGGCATAGGGCGGAAGACGGGAGGGATTCTTCTCTCGCTCACGGGCCCGGGTTCTGAGACGGTTATCAATGGCTATGGCCAGGCTGATGAGGCCATTGAGCGAGTTAGCCTCCTCCCGAGTAGCTAGCTGGTCCTTCAGCTCTTCACTGAGAGCCTGACGAAAGGCCCCCTGAAGGGAGGTGTCGTTCCATCCCGCCTCAGCAGCGAGGGTGCGGAACTGGATAGCCATCTCCGCTACGCTGCGGCTGCCCTGCCGGACCTGTAGGAGGCGCTGGGTAGCGTCTAGACCGCAGATCGGGTGGTCAAAGACGCGCCGCATCTCCGCGGTGAAGAGGGCGAAGTTGTTGCACGTAGGAGCCTGACTGTCCCAAATGGCTGTGGCCCACTCCAGGGCACTGCCTCCCAGGCTACTCATGACAAAGGCGATCTTGCATGGGTCTGAGGCGAAGGAAGTGGGCTGCATGCGAAAAACAATGTCGCACTTCATTAAAAATTCGCGGCACCTCCCCAGCCCCCCGCGGTATAATTCGGGGTGTTGAACTCTGGGCTCCCGGCCAGGAGAGGGGACCGGAACCTCAGGAGACAGTTCGGGTGTTGGGCCCACAGGGATCCGAGGAAGAGGCAGGTGGAGCGCTAGTTGGGCAACCTGCTCCGTAAGCCCCCCCAGCACTTCCAACACGTCGTCCATCCGGCGGCCCTGTTTGTCGCTGACCGCGGACTGGGTGAAAAAGGCGTGGCGGATCTGCTCGAGGTCGGCTGGGTCCATGTTTTTAGACCAGTTCGTTCTGTCACGAACCAAACACGGGCTGAACCCAAATGCACGACCAAGAGACAGGGAAACAGAAAGGAGTGTTTATTAGGAGCTTCGGGGTAGTCCCAAGCTCAACACAAATTTAACAAAATGTCAAAGAGTTTCCAGGAAGGAGCGAACTGCTCCAAACCGGAGCTGGGCTTGTACTGGGCCAGGAGGCCCACACTGGAACCGGATCACGGGAACGAAGGATTGTTCCGAACCGGAACTGGACTTGATCTGGACCGGAAGATCCAACAGGAACTGGATCACGGGAATGAAGGATTGGTTCCGAACCGGAACTGGACTTGATCTGGACCGGGAGGTCCAACAGGAACGGGATCACGGGAACGAAGGTTTTGTTCCGAACCGGAACTGGGCTTGATCTGGACCGGGAGGTCCAACAGGAACTGGATCACGGGAACGAAGGTTTTGTTCCGAACCGGAACTGGACTTGATCTGGACCGGGAGGTCCAACAGGAACTGGATCACGGGAACAAGGTTTTGTTCCGAACCGGAACTGGACTTGATCTGGACCGGGAGGTCCAACAGGAACTGGATCACAGGAACGAAGGTTTTGTTCCGAACCGGAACCGGACTGGATCTGGACCGGGAGGTCCAACAGGAACTGGATCACAGGAACGGACTCTGGACCGGAGGGTCCAACAGGAACTGGGCTGGAGGCAGAGCATCCAACTGCGCAGGCAACGTTAGTCTTGGCGGGGGTACCGCAACACATACAGGGAGACTTGACTGCTACAGGCTGGATCCATGTGGAACACTGGTCTAGGAACCAAGGAGGTAGATCGGGGAACACCACAGCAGAGCTTTCAGTTAAACAGCACCAAAATACAGGAGACCATGAAACGCACGAACAACGTTAACGAACTGGTGCCGAGTAGCAGCCAGCGAGAGGTATAAGTAGGGGAGTGAAATTGAAACCAATCACCAAAAGCATGAGGAATGTAACCGAGAGTGATTGACTAATTGACTGGTGCGGAATGCATGCAGGAAGGGGGAAAGGAGATAGGTTGAACCTAAAGTGAGGGAACAGAGAGAATTAGACAGAAGGGGCACGCCCAGCCTGTAGCGACAGGGAAAACACGGACACAGGGAATCCACCATGACACGGGAGGAAGGGGAAAAACATGGAGAACGGACAGGAAGGGAGCGGAACGTTACACTTTCTGCTGCTAGCTGTCGCCCTTGTCACCCTTGCTGGCTTGGCTGCGGGAACCCCCGAGTCTAGGCAGGAGAAAGAAGGACATACCCGCTGCTGCTCAGTTTCCCGCTCACCCCGGTCAAAGTCAGTTTTCCCAGCAACAGCTCATCAAAGTATCCCCACAGGTTCCACTGGCTCCGTTGCACCGACCAGCTCTGCAGTCTGCCGATGCTAGCCGTCAGTCCCGGGTGTAATGCCGTCTTTTGTCCTTGTTTCCGCAGTCACCGGCTACTCCAGCTTTTTCCCAGCTGCTCGCCGCACTCAGCTAAGTTTTCGCCATATACACAACACAACACATTCACACTTGTACAAAAAAAACTAACCAAATCAAAGGAAAAGAAAAACACCACCACACATGCAGGAGCTCAGAGGCAAACCACCCTCTCTCGCTCGCCTTCCGTCAATTCTCTCGGTGCGCTCAGGTGCGCTTCATTTATTTCCCCAGGAAACCCAGCCCTTTGCGTTCCCACTTCCATTAAGCAATTACCCATCATTCAATTATTCAATCATTCACTCTCGTTCCGCAATTATCCAATCTGCCACTGCAGGAACCGCTCTCTACCTATTACACTGCTTATGACAATGCCTTCCTCTTCCTCTACAACACTGTTATGACCTAACAATACTATCCCAGATGATTTGACATTACATTTTTGTGCTTTCATCACAATACATTACTTCTTTGCATCACTTTCAGGTTCTTTAGACTACTTACCACAAAATACATATTTGAACACTTTCACCTGCTTTAGATCCCTTTATAGTGCATTACCACATCATACCATTTCCACTTTTTATTTACCACCTCACACTATACCATATTACAATCCAACAATTGATACCACTGCGAAGCAACCACACCTACAATTTCTTTAGGAATTGTTGATCTAGTTTAAATTAATTTCTCCACTCAGCGCAGGGTCCAGTGAAGTGCGGGGCTTGGGGCGGTCACACCGGTTGTCCCACCAAAAAGATGGCCATGACTGTAGGCTTACATTAGAACATCGCAAACAGACAGAAAAGTAGACGATAGGTAGACCTTTTAAACCGTGTATCTGCTGTTATCATAACTGCTATTACTTGTCCATAGGCTCTATTTCATCTTTTTGTGAATGTATTGGTTTCACAATAGAACAATCAGCTGACGGAAAACTCCTGTGAATTTCTGCCACGCCCTCGCATTTCGTGATTGGCTGTATTGCCAATGTTGAAATTAGGCTCTGGTCGATTGTAGAGGATTATCCAATCTGGTGATTGGGCCTGCCCCTTTCATGTGGACTGACAGGCTGAGTCGTTTTGAAATAAATAGGCTACGTGTTAAAATAAATATGAGTAGAAATAAATATGCAATAAAATTAATGACAGAACCAACTTTTTTATTTTCCGAAGTGTCATTCAGAAATAAAAACACCATGAAATAAATTAAAAAGACAAAATAATTAATATTTATAAATTATTGTCACATTTGTTCAATAACAAGCTAGCTTAGCAAGCGGCTATCAATATTAGCATATTTATCAAAATAGATGTTTTTGTGACGAACACAATATATTTAAATTTTTATTGCAACAAAGATATTTTCTTGGCACATGCATGGGTAGCATGCAGGGTAGCAATGATATCCAGAGACTCAAGCGATGTCAGAAGTGCAGGTGTCACGACTAGATCAGGGCGCAAGTGGGCAGCAGACGCATCGATGGCACAGGCAGAAAGTGCACTTAAGTTGAGGGACATCATTGGGAACCCATGTACGGGAAGACAGGGCCTTGGAACGACACACTTTCAGCAATGGGGAAAAGCAGATGCAGGAGAGAAGAGAGAGATGATCCAGGCCGAAGTACGACATCTGGAGGAGGAAAGCCAGAGGGCAAGAGCAGTGGAACTGGCATCTCAGGGAGCGTGGACAAAGTGGGACCTCCCATGGTCTCATGGGCTGAACTCTGGAGGCTGGAGCCCTTCTGGGTCTCTTTTCTGTTACGATCTGTATACGACACCCTTCCATCACCAGCAAACCTGTACAGATGGGGCTGAGAGAAGATCCATTATGCAAGCTCTGTGGTAAAGAAAGGCACAATGGCCCACATCTTGTCAGGTTGCAACATCGCTCTCACCCAAGGGAGATACAGGTGGCGGCATGACAAAGTGCTCATGGCTCTAGGTAACATTTTGGTGCAAGAGCGACACAAGAAACGGCAAACCTATGGGACATCAAAACCATCCATCCAGGTCATCAGGGCAGAGGAGAAGCCCTCCGCCCTCAGAAAGACCAGGAGTAGCATCCTTCAGAAGACACAAGGGTGGGAGATGAGGGTGGACTTAGCAAGCAAGCTGCAGTTCCCCTCAGTCGTTCAAACATCCCTGAGGCCGGATGTGATCATCTGGTCAGAACAGGCGAGGAAGATAATCCTGATCGAACTGACGATCACATGGGAGGAAGGGAGTGAAGAGGCTCATGAAAAGAAAGCCATGAGTACCAGGACCTGGTCCAAGAATGTAAGAGCAAAGGATGGCAGACCTGGTTATTCCCAGTCGAGGTTGGATGTAGAGGATTCCCAGCACAGTCAGTGTGGAAGATGCTCACAGCCTTGGGAATAGCAGGAAAGGAGAGGAAGACTTCAGCTCACAGGTTGGGGGAGGCAGCAGAACGAGCCTCCCGTTGGTTGTGGAACGGGAGGGAGGAGATGAGCTGGAGGCCTGGAGTTTATGGGCAGTGATTTGGCCACCACTGCCGACCCGCCAACTGGAGGGTGTTACGGTTAACACCCGGTGAAGGTTGGGCACCGTCTGACGACATCAGCTCCAGGCCAAAGGCTACAGTCATGGCAAAAGTGATTGCAGATCAGGCATCTCACGATGTATTGAAGAAGGAAAGCTAATACTTTAACGTTGGCCATAAAAAGTTAACATTTATCAGCAAATGATTGTTCACAAGCAAGCTAAATGGTAACACTTTACAATAAGGGAACACAACTCATGCTCTAACTAATGCATGACTTATCATGATTTTATGCATGAAGTAATGCATGATGTATCATGAACTCCGTGTGGCTCAATATTAAGAAATGATCAAGGTATTGTTAGTTTATGTGATTACTATGCACTTACAGTTTTTCTCAATTGTTTAGACACATTTTCTGAAATTAAAACACATTTCTCAAAATTATAAACACAAAACCCACTCGGTCAACATTTTCTGCAAAACTTCATATATCTCTTGTCAAAATCAAGCATTATTTTCAAAACCATACACTCTCATCCCAAAATAATAAACACTAGTCAACAAATGAATACAAATTATAAATTCCAATCACACACTGGTGTAAAAAATGAAAGACACTATTATCATTATATTACTTAGGCATCAGTATTGTTTGAGTGTACTGACCAACTGAAATATACAACAAAAAAAACTGTGAAATGGTTTTTGTTATTTTTTATTTTTCCACAATACAAAAATGTTGGGAGTAGACAAAGTAAAAAAAAAAAAACAGAAGAAAATGAAAAAAAAAAAAACTACTGTACTGGGAGATAATGCAAAAGTAAAACGAAAAATAAATTATTCTGTAAGTCTTTACTTTCTTCTCATTAGGTTCAATTTTAGGTGGGTTTTAAGCTGGAGAAGTCTTGCTTTTGGTCGGATGAAGATGATGGAATCCTGCAGAGTCTTGTATTCAGTTTATTTTTTGACTGTATTGAGGACTGGCCAGTGGGAAGTTCTTTCTCCTACGCAGGAGGTTCAGGAGCTGTCTGAACAAAAACAAACAATTGCTTATATACTTTCATAACCCCTTCCTAGCTAATATACCAATGAGTTAAGGTGACACCCTTCCATCATAACTTCCTTTAGCCAATAGATGAAAAGGCAAAATTTATCTTGTTAGATAATCAGTTCCTACCCAATGCGCTTGGGGGCACTCATGGTCCATTAAATAAAGTTGTCTTGCATGCCTCGGATTGGACCATGTCTTGTTATTCATATTTCCCAATTTTATCTGGGTCACCATGATCTATCTTATATTTCTTATTGGTACATCCCATTGCTCAGCCTACACAGAGGGGTTGCTCAACCTACGCATGATCTGTTCTATCTCTGTCATGCGTCACAGCCCGTTGCTCAGCCTGCATATGATCTTGTCCTATGTTCTGTTATCGAACAGCCTGGGAGACAGAAAACCTCTCTCGCCCTTGACTTTCTACTCACTCTCAGTGGTCCCCCCCACACTCATGTTTAATGTAGCTTTTGCATATGTGGCTTTTGAGCCTGAAAACAACCTACTTCTACAGTATTGATATGTTACAGTAAATAACAATAGAGCAGGTATACCTATTCTTATTTCTAAATGTTTGTCAGCCATTGTTCTCCACATACAGGAGAGCTCACATTTTCTTAACTCACAGTTAAGTCCAACATTAAGTAAAATGACATCAAAGCCAGAGTCCCCACCTGTCGTGGTTCGTGGCTGTTTATTTTATTTTCTTCCTAGTTTCACGATTGTGAATCAATCTGACTTTTTCCACGTTTCGTTTCAGGGTTTGCCGTCCTCATTATTGTTTTCACCTGTGCATCTACCTGCAGGGTATTTAAGTTCCTCACTTCCGCTTCTCCAGTGCTTGTCTTGTCTTTCAACATTGCATCGAGCCAGGTATAGCCAGGTACTAGCTACCTCCTGATATTAAACTCTGTTTATGTTCACGAGGGACTTGCTATTAGCTATTATTCAGGTATAGGATTGTTTCCTCCTGCTAGCGTTCTGTGCTATTTATTTTGTCCTTTGTTGTTCTCAAGGAGACAGTTTGTCTTTGTGCATTTGTTTTGGTTTTACACTCTTTCGGCTCAGAGCTAAGGTAGCCGAAGGTGTTATTTTGTTTGTTAGATTTTCCGTTCTAGCTCATGAAGTGAGCTCGGGAGATTTAGTTGGTATTTCACTAGTTTTCTAGTTCGCCCATTCTAGTGGGTTTATTTTCGGTTTTGGTTTCCTATTTTTTCTTTTATAATTTTTTCCCCTATTTATTGGTCCTCACTGCTGTGAGCTGACTTGTTCTGATTCCCCCACTTTCGCGTTTGAATCTCCGACACATTAAAGACCCATTACAGAACAAACAAGCCATCATGAAAGATTCAGCAAGGTTGTCCCAAGGAGATCAGTCAGGGGATAAAAAATCTTAGAACTACATCAGGGGTATTGAGGCCAAACAGCAGTTACTGGCTAATCAAGTTAGTCAACTTAATACCCAAATGAGGGTTCAAGAGGGCTGGCTTTGCGAGTTAGCGGAGGGTATGCGATCACTCACAGTTGCACACCAAGCATCCACACCTGCCGCTCAGGCTATCACTCCCCCAGATTCTATTGCTCACATTGGTAGGGAACCTAAGTTGCAGCTTCCTCTCCGCTATGACGGTAGAGCAGGCAAATGTCGCGGGTTCTTTGCTCAGTGTTCGATCTTTTTAAAGCCCAGTCGTCTCGGTTTAATAATCAAGACTCTGAGGTAGCTTTCATTCTTTCACTACTTTCTGGGTCTGCGCTTGATTGGGCTACTCCTTTAATCAGAGAGAAATCTCAGATTTTGAATACCACTAAGACACTCATGGATGAAATGGAATCAGTTTTTGACTATAACATTTTGGGTCGGGAGTCGGCTAGACGGCTGCATCGCTTTCGCCAGGGTAACGACACTGTGGCAGAATTCACAATAAAGTTTTGTGCACTGGCAGGAGTGTTTTGACGCTTCAGATTCAGATTCTGAGCTGGAGGAGGTTATTTCTGTTTCTGAATCTGAGGTTGGTGACGAGAGTCTGGAGTGGGACTCTCTGGCTGACAGAGATTCATATTGGAAGGAGATATTTTCTGAGGATCCCTTCGACTCTGAGATTCAGTAGTCGCCTCCTCCTGGGTCGCCTACTCAGAGGGAGAATACTGAGATGGCAGGAACACTTGAATTTTTTTTACCTCTCAACGTTCCGGCTGAATACGTCGAATTAGCAGAGGTGTTTAGCAAACAGAGGGCAACCACCCTTCCGCCCCATCGCCCTTTTGATTGCGCTATTGAACTATATCCAGGTACTACTCCTACTAGAGTGAGTTTTTATTTCTTAGAATAAAGTTAGATCTCCGTAATGCCTGTAATCTGGTACGCATGCATGAGGGAGATGAATGGAAAACCGCTTTTAACACCCATAATGGCCACTACGAATATCGAGTCATGCCGTTCTGTCTCACTAGTGCCCCCTCAGTTTTTCAGCCATTAGTTAATGACGTTCTATGGGAGATGTTGGAAAAATTAGTTTTTGTTTACTTGGATGACATTTTAATTTTCTTTGCCGATTTACAGACATGTTAAACAGGTGTTGAAAGCCCTGTTGGAAGCCAAATTATTTGTCAAAGCAGAGAAGTGCTCATTTCATGCTAGCACGGTTTTTGTTTTGGGATTCATTGTATCGGAAGGCAAGGTCTGTATGGATCCTGAGAAAGTCTCTGCTGTACTTAATTGGCCTACTCTCAATTCTGTGAAGCAGGTCTAATGTTTTCTTGGGTTCACAAATTTTTATAGATGTTTTATTTGCAATTTTAGTGCGCTCGCCGCACCCATGACTACGCAATTTGGGTGGAATCAGAGGGCTGATTTAGCATTTGATGAACTTAAGAAGAGTTTGAGTTCTGAGCCCATTCTCGTCACGCCCAAACCCTCCCTCCCTTTTGTAGTGGAGGTTGATGCTTCCGAGTTAGGCGTAGGCGCCATTTTGTCTCAGCCTTCACCCATTGACCGCAAAATGCATTCGTGTGCATATTTCTCTCGTGGCCTTAGTAAACCATCTTCACCACTCATTCATCAACGTGAAATCCTCTTTTGAAAATAGATCTATAAGTAACTGGTCGCTTCCTGGCCCTGACTCAAAGTCAGAGTATATAGCAGACCCCCTCTCAGGGACCCTCCGAAGCAAAGGGGACCCTGGGGCAAAGCCATCTTATCCCACCTCTCCAGGACGGGACCCACCAGGCAGTACGGAGGGGAGAGATGTTAGCGGGCCGAATCAGGAGTGAGTAGGTGCCTCAATTACCAGGTCACAATCATAGATCGTCTCAACAAAATCTGCCAAGATATTGCGAACAATAAACCTCGATCATATGACACCAATAAACATTAATTACTTACCAATATGACATTCACCATTACTACAATTACGGTTTTGTTCAATTGTTTAGACACATTTTCTGAAATTAATACTAAGTTCTCAAAATTATAAACACACAGGGTCAACTCTTTCTGAAAAACTTCATGTACAGTCAAGCCGGAAAGTCTGCCCACCCCTTTCACCTTCTCCATGTTTTATTACATTACAGACATATTCTACAATAGATTGAGTTAATTTTTTGTCTCAAAATCTACACAAAATAGCCCATAATGACAAAGTGAAAACATGTTTTTAGAAATTTTTGCAAATGTATTAAAAATCTATACATTTACATAAGTATTCATACCCTTTGCTTTAATGTATTTTTAAAGTATCATATTTCATATTTGATCACATATCCTTTGCATGCTGTTATTTCCTGAAGTCTGTGACCCATCAACATCAAAAGACTCTCGATATCTTATTTTCAGGTACTGTTACAAGCGATACTATAACCTCTCTGCATTTGAACTGATCTCTATGAGAATTGGGGGGTGAGACTAGATTCAGCTTCATACTGGTACAGTATGGAACACATGACTGTACCTTATCAAGGGTCTAAGGTATCAAACGAGCCCCAAACCATCACTCTGCGGCCAGATATGGAGTAGATGTGGATGGATTCCTTTAAGGGTTGTTTCTCCTGGCTTTTTCCCCATAGAGTTCTATAGGAAAAATAAAAATAAAAATTGGAGTCAGGAGAAATAACCCTTGCAGTGATCCATCCACATCTACTCCATATCTGGCAACAGAGTGATGGTTTGGGGCTCGTTCGATAGCTCAGACTCTTGATGACTTACAGCCATTTAGCCAGCCATGTGTTCCATACTGTACCAGTGTAATTTACAGCTGAATCTAGTCTCACCCCCCAATTCCCATAGAGATCCATTCAAATGCAGAGAGCTTATAGTATCGCTTGTAACAGTACCTGGAAATAAGATATCGAGAGTCTTTTGATGTTGATGGGTCACAAACTTCAGGAAGTAACAGCATGCAAAGGATATGCGACCAAATATTAAATATGATACTTTAAAAATATGTTTAAGCAAAGGGTATGAATACTTATGTAAATTAAAGATTTCAGTTTTCGATTTTTAATACATTTGCTAAAATTTCTAAAAACATGTTTTCACTTTGTCATTATGGGCTATTTTGTGTAAATTTTGCGACAAGAAATGAACTCAATCTATTGTAGAATATGTCTGTAATGTAATAAAACGTGGAGAAGGTGAAAGGGGTGTTCAGACTTTCCAGCTTGACTGTATCTCTTGTCAAAATCAAGCACTATTTTCAAAACCATACACTCTCATTCCAAAATGAATAATAAACACTAGTCAACAAATTAATTATAAATGCCAATTATACACTGGTGTAAAAAATGAAAGACACTATTACCATTGTATTATTTAGGCATCTGTATTGTTTGAGTGTACTGGCCAACTCTATATAACAGTGAGATGGTTTTTTTTTCTTTTTTTTTTTCAAATTACAAAAATGTTTGGAGTAGACAAAGTAAAATAAGAAAAAAAAGGAGAAAATTATTATTATTTTTTTTAAACTACTGTACTGGGAGTAAACAAAAAATGTAAAAGTAAAACCAAAAATAAATTATTCTGCTCTCTGCTCTTGATCAGGCCACATATTCTCATGTACATCACACATTATATTTTCTCTGGCCAAGCAGCAGGAGAAGTGTTTGGAATGACACAGCAAACTTGGGCATGACTGAGAAATGAAAAAGCAATGGTTTCTTTGAACCAATTTCGAAACAGAGCATCACGGTGGAAACTCACATATGACACGTCAGCTGCTCTGGTCTTATGTTTTAAAACAAATGTTTTATTTATAGGGTATATAAATACCAATTTTAGTGTCTAAACAATTGAGAAAAATTGTAATACAAGAAGCATTAAAGAACCAAACAAAAGACACTCAGTTTTATAACAGCTCCCCTTGGACGTCATCTTCCTACAAGAATGCAGGATTCCCAACCGCGGGATAAATCACACGCTGAGGGGAGAATGGAGAATGAGGGACTCTCTTTGGTCCGGCTCAAACTTTGCTCGAGCCGAAGGGGTCGGCACATTGAAAAAAAATCCCTATGTGAAAACAACATCAAGGTTTGGGGTTCCCCACTCAGGGTTTTCAATATGTACGGCCATACCAACATTGCTGAGAGGGTCTCCCTATTTCAGAAAATTAAACGACACACATTGCACAATGCCAGTTGTCCTGGGGGGGAGATTTCAACTGTGCCCTCATGGATGAGGACTGCAACAGACCACAGAGAGATCGGTTGAGCGACGAGCTTCATTTTTGTGTGGAACTTCCTTTTGTATGTGATGTTTCTTTATGGGTGATGGGGCTTTGTGCATTTGACTTGATTTATTAAAATAATTAAAACAAGAGAACAAAGAAAAACAAAGGTTTTCCTTTAAAACGTATGTTTCATGTGGGTTTGATTTGGAAATCTAAGTGTTTTTTTTTTAATTCTAAGAAAAGTTTTAGTGTAACATAACATGTGTCAACCAATAAAATATACTGACAGTGTGCTGACAAAGCTGTTAGCTTTTAAAGCGAAAATTTTGTACATAAAGCAAAATTCTGCCATTGTGGTTTCTAAGCCCCCCCCCCCCCCACTTACCAGTGGAAAGGCTCCTCCGCTTGTGCAAATAAAGATGGTAATATAAAATGCTTTATGTTATTTTAATTTATCTTAGAGAATGCATCATTTGTAGTTATTTTAAATGATAGCCTATATTTTCCAACATTCAGACTAACATGCTTTTAGGTGAACCCTACACTAATGTTTCATAATAAATCATGCTTAATAGATTTGATGGTCTTTATATACAGTTGTGCTCAAAAGTTTACATACACTTAGGTTGAAGTCATGAAAACTAATTTGAACCACTCCACAGATTTCATGTTAGCAATAGTGTTGGCAAGTCAGTTAGGACATCTACTTTGTGCATGACACAAGTAATTTTTCCAATAATTGGTTACAGACAGATTATTTCACTTTTAATTCACTATATCACAATTCCAGTGGATCAGAAGTTTACATACACTTCTGACCCAAATTTTTCTATTGAACTCTATGAATACAAGTCAGGAGAAGAAACCCTTCAAGTTATCCATCCATATCTACTGTATTTCTGGCAGCAGAGTGATGATTTAAGGCTTGTTCGATACGTCAGATTCTTGATGACTTACAGCCATTTAGCCAACCATGTGTTCCATACTGTTCCAGTGTAATTTGCAGCTAAATCTAGTCCCACCCCCCAAATTCCCATAGAGATCCATTGAAATGCAGAGACGTTATAGTATCGCTTGTAAGAGTACCATAAAATAAGATATCAAGAGTCTTTTTATGTTGTTGGGTCATAGACATCAGGAAGTCATGGCATGCAAAGCCAAAGAATATGCGACCAAATTTTTAAGGCAGTCAACTTAGTGTATGTAAACTTCTGACCTACTGGAATTGTGATTTGTTGAAAGAATTACTTGTGTCACGCACAACGTTGATGTCCTAACTGAGTTGCCAACACGATAGTTTGCTAACATGAAATCTGTGGAGTGGTTAAATATGAGTTTTAATGACTTCAACCTAAGTGTATGTAATAAATAAATAATATGGAGTCAATGTGTGTGGATTTTGACAGCAAATCTTTTGCAAGTACCTGACTCTTCTCTTTGTGCACAAAATATGAAACTGGTTGTCTGCTCCTATCAGCTAAATATACTGCATGACCCAAACTCTCTGCATTTAGTCTTTTTTATGCATCCACATATTTACAAGCTAGTGAAACTCAAATGCATAAAAGAGGCATGACAACACAAAATAATCATGAATGTTTGTTGGAAAAATTGGGTCAGGGGTGGAGTGTGATACTCCAAAAATATCCAGTAAGTGGCAGTTCTGAGAGCAGAAACGACCTTGTTAATGAGAGAGGTCAGAGGAGAATGGCCAAACACATTCAAGCTTACAGAAAGGCCAAAAAACAACAACAGTGGTGAGCAGAGGGGCATCACTGAATGCACGTGTTGAACCTTGAAAGGGATGGGCTGCAGCAACAGAAGATTAGATAATACTTGGTAGGTGTACCTAATAAAGTGGATAATGAGTGTAAATTAGCCCCATAGGTGTTCGACATTTATCATTATTTCATCATTACTTCACACATGCTATCACCATTACTTCCTAAATACTTGGTTGACTTGTGTCCCTCTAAGTATAGTCATGGCATGATACAAATTTGTAAATGATTACTTAATGTACATTGATATCAGGCAAGCATTTGTTAATCATGTGTTAATCATTATTTAATTATGAGTTCAATTAATTGTGACCCTTCAAGTAAAGTCACACAAGTAATGACCATATAGTAATGATTACTCCATCCTCATGTCATTATTACTCAATAAATAGCTCAATGATCTAGATGAACAATTCCTAAAAAAATTGTAGGTGTGGTTGCAGTGTTATCAATAGCTGGGAATGGTATAGAAAGATGGTAATATGGTATAGTGTGGGGTGGTAAATAAAAGATAGAAGTGGTATGAAGTGGTAATGCGGTATAATGCAACATCCTAAACAGTAGTGCTTAGCAGGTGGCACACAAATGCAATTTCCATAATAAATAGTTCAGTATTTTTTCATATAATTTTTAGCTTTGATAACCACAGTGGTTTTTCTAGTCAACCAATACTGGAAGTCAGAGAGCTAGGTCGAACGAGGATGTTTGGGGCTCCACCACGAGCCTACCCATTGTGTGTCAGCTTTCTTGTCATGCTGCTTAAGCCACTTTTGACATAATGATTACATAATCTAGCTTTCAGGAGTTTCCATTAATAAACTACACAAAACAGATCCTTTCACAACCTGTTCAGAGTATATGGTTGCCAGTGCTGTCGAAACCAGAGAATTGCTGTGGTTAAAAAAAAGAAAACCCCACAATCTGTTTGGTTCTGCACTTATTTATTCTTAAAGTTTTAATTCTGCACTATTTGATGTATTGAGTGCAGGGAGAACACCGCAAAGTGCTTCTGTCCAAACAGTGGGTTGTGTCCCCAGCAATTTGCTGCAAGCACCATGCAGGGAAGAGTTCTGTACCAATGTTGCCACTGACTAATGGGATGATTTGAAGCAAGCATATCAATGCACATCTTCACTCAATGGTGCACACGTTTTCCTTTTTTTAATAGAGTAATTTAGACACATTCTCAAATGATTACAGGATCATCATAGTCTTAGGATAAGTGAGAAAATCACAAAGCACATTAGTACTGGCTATCCCTATTATATACATCTTTCCTAACATGAAATAAACCTTGCTTTAAATCTCATACTGGTTACACTAGTTACACACTTAGATTTAGCTGATACTTGCGATCTTTTGTGATTTTTTAAATAAAAGTATCCAGGACAAAATTAAAAGATTTTAGGCCAAGAATGATTATAAACATTAAAACATTCATAAATCTATGCTCTCAGGGTGAAGAACGTACCATTACTAATACTACTATCTTATTTTTACTGATGCTGTTGGCAGGGCCGTCTCAAAGGTGGGCGAGTCAACCTACGGGGGTTGACGTCATACCTAACCCGTCATAGGCTTAAATAGTATCTATTATATAACTATGAACGAAAATCATTTACAGGCTACGACATCACACAAACCAACCATATACAACCAACCAATTGAATAATTAGTAGGCTATGCCATTACTCTGCCCTTGAATTAAAATATTGTAATTAACAATAACAACTCACCACACTTTTGCTTAATTTCTCCAATTAAAATTAAAACAATAATACTGTGGGTTGTGGTACGATCATAGCTATGAACCATGAATTGTAGATTGTTCTATTGATTGATGTGGACCATAAAATAATTGCAAAACTTCACGATGTTGAACACTTGCTTGTTCATTGTAAAGAGAGGTAAAACAAAACATGCAGAGGGTGGAATATATAAATAAAAGTTTATTAATACTGACAGCATATTAAGAGATGCATTGCAGCAAGTCGCACCTACCAGAATATGATTCAGCATTTTTGATTCACGCATATTTCTCTGGATGATTCTAATCATTATTCCCATTATAGTAGGCCTACGTTTATGACAATGTTTGTGAAGACATATTTGTTTGACGTGTTAACATTGCAGAGTCATTGTCTTGTGTCTTGTGTCAGACCTTGCACTTCGCTTCGTGACACTTGAATGATATCCCACCCTCTGCCTGTCTTTTGCCTCTCTTTACAATGAAAAAATTTGTGGTTCATAGTTATGTTCGTACCACAATCCACAGTATTATCGTTCTTAAATGTTAACTAGAGCAATTGAGCAAAAAAAAAGCGGGAGTCAAAAAACGGCACACTTGCTTCAGCAGCGTTGACCTGCTCTTCCTCCTTCATGTTTTTCTTTACGAATCTATCCAAGGAACCTTTCAATTTTACATTGAATTAATCTATTTTATTTTTCTTGTTTCTTTTTTATGCTATCGAGCTGTAGCCTATTTCTCTGAATATGTCTTGGTCTCTGCTGTTTGAGTTTGCCAATTTGCCAGTTGCCACCCGACAACTTTAAGCGAATTTGAAAAATTGATAGCTGCACATAGCTATGCAGCAGAGGAAGCCTATAGCTACTTCCCACATAACGTCCACTTTCCAAAACGCCATTTAGGCTAAATGTATTTCCGTCTGTATGGGTGTGTTTCACGAAGATATATCGTCTATTTTAGATAAATATCATTTTATTAAATAAAGAAATAAAGAAATAAATGGTTGTTAATTTCCCCTCTAACCGCGGGGCCCTGTGAAGTGCGGGGCCTGGGGCGGTCGTATCGGTTGCCGCCCCCAAAAGGCGGCCCTGGCTGTGGAGGCAAAAACAGTTTTGTGTTTTCTAACATGGTTATGAGAGAATTTTCAACTGAAAAACATTTTTAATGCCCATGTCTCTACTCTCTACTCCTTTTACCAACAATACTACCAGGGCTGTTTATCATATTATAAATTTACTCATCTAAATGTAAAGTCATGTTAAGACTAATGTACAGACTGAAGGCAGCATAGGCCTGTGACTGGATGTTATTTAGGTAGCAGCTGCAGTGGAGGATCCTATTGGTCAGCAGAAGCTATGATGTAGCATCACTGAGTGCTCAGTATGCATAGTTGGCTGCACAGAGAGAATGGCTAGCAGCTCCAATGCCGAAGTACTTCCCCTGTGATGCTAAGCTGTTCACCTGAAGAGATAAAAATAGGTTGAGAGAAAAAAAAAGCACAATCACATCAAAAGGACTGAAAAAATCTGACTGAAGTTAAAGAAAACTGGAATAAAGTCTGAAAGTGAAGATGAACTGAAATTTAAAAAATGAGTTGCGTCTTTTTAACTAAATAGCTTTTTGACTGCCAGCTTCCACAGTTACATAACAAGCTAGTAAGCATGTTTCGGGCCAGTGAAAACAATCAGACAGAATTGGCTACTGTAAATTCATAAGCATAAAGATAATTATAGTCTGTCCTTCTCATTGTGTACAATATAGCTTGCTATAATTCTCAATTGCATTGATTAGCGTGATTCAAATACATCCAAATCTTGAGATAACACTAACTTTGCTATGCATGTTTTCAGCTTTTAAACTGCATAAGTAGTTCAGCTAAATTAGCCACAGGAAACCAGAGAACAGAAGGCACTTAAACTGCCAGAAAATCACAAAATCAACAGCCAGCTTTGCTATCCAAGCAAGCTGAGGATCTCACTATTGTTAGGAAAAGTAAGTCTTTATAAATGGAAAAGTACAAAGTTTTTCTGCAAACCATTGGACAGAAACTAAGTTGTTGTGTATCGTGTGAAAACGTGACGAAGCTTGGCACCTGTTGCTGGCTTACAACATACTATAGGGGTCAGAGACAGAGCAATTACTTTAAACATGATATAGAGGCCCAAATTCATAGCTGGCATTTGCAGGGGTTCTCTGGCCTGGGCTAACAATAAGCAGGCAAGGGATAAACAGGATAAAATTGAATTATATTTAATCTTCACTTTGAGGGAATTTTAAATTTAAGCCGGTTGGGTGAGGGTGCTGGCAGCCTGGCTGGTTGAACAGTCCATGCTGGAGGTAGATACATACCTTGGCTCTCTTGATAAACTCCTCAGTGGCGTTGTTGGCATTCTCGTTCAGGCCACGCCAGGTGTTGAGAGCGGAGGCCTGCAGGGCACGGCCAAAGGAAAAGGTAAGGACCCAAGGCTTGCTCAGGTGGCAAGTGTTGATGGCGTTCAGGTTGACAGAAGCCTCCTCTTCACTTTGACCCCCAGAAAGTAAGGTCACTCCTGCAGAAAAGTGGACAATTGTTTCCTTGTATTATTTCAAAGTAATTCTGCAGAACAGAAAGCTATTTGTTGAAAACATTAAATCCATGAATGCATTTCTGCACCTTTGGTACTGGTATGTGCAACTATAAGTCTCCAGTTTTATGCAGGTTACTTGAGTTTTTTGCCTAAAAATACAAAAACTGTTTTATTGCTATTTTGCATCTTATCAAAGTTACTTTCAGTGAAAGCACATCACAGAGAACGTTTCATGTTTACTCCAATGTATGGTATTTCAGAAGGACATCCTAAGCACTGGGGGTCAGGGAAATATCTTCTGAAATACAAGACATAAGAAATGGTAGACATAAATATGTAATAGTTACCTGCCTTGCCATTTGAGCCATGGTTTTCAGATGTATACTGTATACTGGCTAAAATTATAAGTGAAAATGATGTGGACTGTCAGATTGTAAAGGTGCTTCACCTGCAACTGCAGGTGGCACTGTACGGCGCAAGGCGGTGACTGTTGCCATGGCGATCTCTTCAGGGCTGTATTTGGTAGGGCAGCTGTGGCCAGGTGTCACCATGTTTGGCTTAAGCAGACTGCCCTCCAGGTACACATGGTGGTCAGACATGGCCTTGTACACGGCGTTAAGAACCTGCCTCAGAAACACAAAAAAACAGATTCAGCAGTGGGCGCCATTTTAATTATGCAGTTGCACCGCACTGTAGTTAAGTGTTAGACCTGTGATTATTTCTGCACTCTTTCAGGAAGCCACATCCCCTTGTCAGAGGACAAAATTGAGAACCCACCTTCTCTGTGACATACTGACATCGCTTCAGATCATGGTTTCCGTCAGGTAGGATCTCTGGCTCCACAATGGGGACGATTCCATGCTGGGAGCACAAAATGGCACAGAATTCAGTCACTCAACTAAAAATAAGCATTGGCTGGAAAGAAAGAGACGTCAGATACACAACTGAAAAATATAAACTGAGTTCTGATAACTGTCCAACCTGCTGGCATATGCTGGCATAGCGGGCTAACGCATTAGCATTCTCGGTGATAGACAGCTGAGAGGGTGTGGTGTCGCCGATTTTCAGCACACAGCGCCACTTAGCGAAGTCTGCACCATCCTTCTTATACTGGGCACAGCGGTCCGACAGCCCATCCAGTCCTGCGACATGAAACCAGAGAGGATTTTTACACTTCAGGAGCTTCACATTACAACAGGACAGAGAATCTGCTCACTGTCAGAACCACAGGGGCAAATCTCAGAGAAAGGGTGGTGCATCTCTTTGTCTACCACTACCCAATGTTCACTGTTTGTGTTTTTGGAGGTGATTAGCCCCATTTGATGAGGCCTCATGCTGTCAGTACCCACTGATCACCTGACTGTTATGTGATCAAATTTGGTGGGAAAAAATTTCCACTGTATTTGACCTTCGTTCCTAATAGAAAAAGTTAATTTCCTTAAGTTAATTTAATTTAATTTAAATTTAAAGTTAATTAAGTTCCTAATTGCAACAAATTTAATGTGATCTGCTGAAAAACACTGACTACAGTCAATACAATTTCATTAATTCATTTTACATGTTTTGATGCTGCACAAATCTTTCAAAACATTTCTCATGAACCTCTTGAATGGCTTGGGCTACATTTACCCACAGTCCCTGGTCATTCCTTTATCATGTTTTTTCATTGCTATTCTCTATGTGAAACAAAAATAATCCATAATGCTATGGATTATGTGTTCACCGCATTTTGTACCAGTAGGTGAAATGGTATACGTTCTCATCATCTCTGGTTGCACAATCAGTAGCAAATGTTTAATACACCGATGTCTGACTACCAAAGTTTAAGCATATTCTTAATAGTTTTAATTCAAAAAAACATTTCTCCAGCAGCAATATGATTTTTTTAGTTTTATCACCCATTGCCAAGCTGATTTTTTTTCTTCACTTTGAAGTTCACATTATGAACAAAGAAATCTGAAAAGCTTTTAAATATTGCACAGGAGGACAAATCATGAAACTATGTGATAGTACTATGTGATACTGGGATTTTTATTTTATGAACATTGCATACAAGCATTATGCACAACAAACTATTTTCATAAACCTTATACCCCCAAAAGGTGTCTTGATAATATCTCTTTGATTGCCCTCTGTTGAGATGGCTAGCCAGCAACGGTATATCAAGCTTGCTAACCAATATCAGGCAAGCTAGCAATAGCCATGGAAGAGTTCACTGATAGTCCCTGGGTTTTGAAGCAGTCAGTCCCATTGTGGTAGTCCTGGGCATATTTGGATAGTAGTGTTGTCTTTTGAATAGAAATCATTTGGATATATTTCTTGGTCATAAAATGTAAATAAAAACAGAAAGCAATGATTTGCAAATCCTTTTTGACCTGTATTCAATTGAAAACAGTACAAAGACAAGATATTTAATGTTGTATTTTGCGCTTCATAATGCACCACACGTTTTCAAAGGAAAACAGATCTGGACTGTAGACTACGAAGCCACGCTGTTGTAACACGTGCAGAATGTGGCTTGGCATTGTCTTGCTGTAATAAGCAGGGACGTCCCTGAAAAAGATGTCATCTAGATGGCAGCATATGTTGCTCCAAAATGCATATGTACCCTTCAGCATTAATGGTGCCTTCAGAGATGTGCAAGTTACCCATGCCATGGGCACTAACACACCCCCATACCATGGCAGACGCTGGCTTTTGAACCTTGCGTTGGTAACAATCGGGATGGTCCTTTTCCTCTTTGACCCGGAAAACACAAAGTCCATTATGTCCAAAAACAATTTGACAGACCACAGCAGTTTCCACTTAGCGCCAGTCCATCTCAGATAAGCTTGAACCCAGAGAAGTCGGCGGCGTTTCTGGATGTTGTTGATATATGGCTTACGCTTTGCGTAGTAGTCTTAACTTGCATTTGTAGATGCAGCAACAAACTGTGTTTACTGATAATGTTGGGGATCTCTATGCCAGAGACACGGAGGAAATATTGGAGGACCAGATGCGATAGATGCGGAATCTTAAAGTGTTCCAATGAACACCACTGAAATGGACAATAATCCGTAGTGGAATGGGAAAAAATAACGAGAACACAAATAACCTTGCGATAAAAATGAGGAACTCTATATCCGAGCAAAACAAAAGAAATAAGCAGTCACGCTTATCTAACTCCCGTTTGTGGAGCGAACAAAAGAAAGAAAAGAGAAAAACTCAAAAGACCCCTAAGACTTAGGGTGAGAGCACTCGTAGGTATGAGTGGAAACAAAGAAACGAAAAACCTCTGCTCTGAAATAAGAACGAAAAGATCACTTAGCTTAGTTGTACTGCTAACAAGTCCCGCGTTGAGAAGCAAAGCGGTCGATAGCAGCACAACTTCCTATACCTTTTTACCAGCTCAAATGTTACGTGAAATAACATGGAAGCGACGAGAAAGGAAGGAAGCGGGGTATAAGTAGTGAGCGGAAATAAATGACAGGTGAACTCACTAATCACCGAGGCGAAAGCAAAACCGGTAGCGGAACACAGAAAAATAAGATAGATTACCGGTAAAAGACAAAAAGAATAAAAGACGCGGAGATAAGGGAAGGAAGGCAAGATCCATGACAGATAATGGTTTTCCGAAGTATTCCCGAGCCCATGTGGTTATATTTATTACAGAGTGCAGTGGTTTTTAATGCAGTGCCGTCTAAGGGATCGAAGGTCACAGGCATTCAATATTGGTTTTCGGGCTTGCCCTTTATGCACATAGATTTCTCTAGATTCTCTGAATCTTTTAATTATATTATGGACTGTAGACGGTAAAATCCCTAAATGTATTGCAATCGAGCGCTGAGAAACATTGTTCTTATACTGTTGGACTATTCACTCATGTAGCTTTTCCCAAAGTGGCAAACCTAGACTAATCCTTGCTCGGAAACGCCCAACCCAGTCATGATAGCATCACATGTTAACTATTCACCTGATTACCTGTGGAATGTTCCAAACAGGTGTTTTTTGAACATTCCACAATCTTCCCAGTCTTTTTTTTTGCCCCTGTCCCAATGTTTTTTGGAACGTGTTGCAGGCATCAATTAGTAATTAGCATATATTGACAAAAATCAATAAGATAAAACATGAAATATATTTTCTTTGTACTGTTTCCAATTAAATATATGTTAAAATTAAAAATCACTGCTTTCTGCTTTTATTTGCATTTTACATACTGTCCAACTTTTTTGGAATTGGGGTTTGTACATTAATTTGTTCATGCTGTCACATATTCTTACACAACAACTGGCAAGCTAGCAAGCTTTGATGCTAGCTCTCAAGATCATTGCTCTACTTATTGCCTGCTTGAATATTTGTGTATTCAAGATTGTTTAGTCTCAATGCATGTCCAGTAAGTTCCTTGATAGATTACAGTATGACTACTCATTCATTGAGTTGATAACTAACATCTTGTCATTTGCTCCACCTAATAACTTCCCATGATGCACAGCGTACACCAGAAGTGCACCAGATTGTATGCGGTCTTACCCTGTGTGGTTGTTTCTCCATTAGTTCCGGGCAGGGGGACAAGGCCTTTGTCCACCTGACAGAGAAGGAAGGGAAATTAGAGAGGGAGAAAGTCCATATTAGCAGAAGTAGATTCCTTTGTTCAGTTAAAGCAAGTTTCCTGAACAGAAAAGGTAATCCCCTGTCCCGTGGCAGTACCTTAATCCCAACAACAATACCCCTATCTTTAATCATATTGATGAAGGCGGTGCCGTCGTCTGACTTCTGGTACAGCGTCTCGTGGAAGAAGATGATGCCGCCGATGCAGTTGTCGATGCGGTCGTCCGCGCTGAACAGCAGCTGGCGGTATTGGCGGCGGTTCTCCTCTGAATTATCCACACCGATCTGAGACAGGCGCTTTGCCATACTGCCTGTGAGAAGGCGGAAAGCTGCCTCACCATCCGCATGTGTGCCGCAATAATAATAAAAAACTTAATTTCATGCATTTAACATCTTCATTAAGCCACAACATATGGATTTACACCAGGGGTCTCAAACTCCAGTCCTGGAGGGCTGCAGTATCTCCTGGTTTTTGTTATTTTCTTTCAATACGCAGCCAATTTAGGTCATTTAAACAAGGTGTGCAGACTCTGTAGGCAATCATTGACTTAAATTAAGCACATAAGTGCAGGAACACATCAAAAACCAGCAGACACAGAGGCCCTCCAGGATTTGAGTTTAAGATCCCGCCTGATGTACTCGCCATTCTGGGAATGTTATTAGCCAGGTCTGGCACTATTGCTCATATTAATCATAGGAATGCACTTATGTTAAATAAAGAAAATATATATCATAATTCCCTCATCAAGAAATAATTATTTTTAACAAAACCACCTGTGCCACAATTATTGGCACCCCTGCATTTATATATATAATAAAGTAATAATTTCTAATATTTGGTCGCATATACTTTGCATGCCATGACTTTCTGATGTCTGTGACCCAACAACATCAAAAGACTCTTGATATCTTATTTTCTGGTACTTTTACAAGCGATACTATAACGTCTCTGCATTTGAATGGATCTCTATGAGAATTGGGGGATGGGACTAGATTTAGCTGTAAATTACACTGGAACAATATGGAACACATGGTTGGCAAGGGTCTGATGTATCAAACAAGCCTCAAACCATCACTCTGCTGCCAGAAATACAGTAGATATGGATGGATAACTTGAAGGGTTTCTTCTCCTGACTTATTTTTCCATAGAGTTCAATAGGAAAATTTGTCAGGAAAAATAACCCTTAAAGTGATCCATCCATATCTACTGCATATCTGGCAGCAGAGGGATGGTTTGAGGCTCGTTTGATATCTTAGACCCTTGATGACTTACAGCCATTTAACCAACCATGTATTCCATACTGTTCCAACATAATTTACACCTAAATCTGGTCCCACCCCCCAATTCCCATAGAGATCCATTCAAATGGTCCATTCTTCTGCTGTCGCCTCGTCTCCCTCCACTCTGTGATCAGTAGCTACACCAGGGGGCTATGCTACGATGCGGAATTACCGAGTTAGCTGGGTAACTGCAGAGTAAAACCCAGAACCCTCGTAAATCTGTAATCATGTACTGAAGTAAAAAGAGCTGTTCTGGGTTTTACTCAGTAGTATACCCCCCTGGAGCATTCAGCCCTGGCCCTGAGGAACCACAGGATCTCCTAGGGGGTTTGTTTTCACTTTAAAATAAGCAGGCAGTTTCGACCCAGAAAAGCGTGTGTTGTGAGTTCAGTTGTAATGGACCACGGCAGCTGGTACTGACCCACGGACTCATCTGCAGCCAGGATGCCTTTCCCCGGGGCCACGATGCGCCGAGTGATGTCCTGCAGTTCCCTCTTCTGTTCGCTGGTAAGGGAGGGGCACTGGTGCATCATCCTCACTGTGGCTAACACAACCTATGGCACAGGAGAGGAGCATAGGGTACCTCACTGTGGCTAACACAATTTATGCCACAGGAGAGGAGTACAGGGTATCTCACTGTGGCTAACACAACCTGCAGCACAGAAGAGGAGGACAGGGTATCTCACTGTGGCTAGCACAACCTGCAGCACAGAAGAGGAGGACAGGGTACCTCACTGCGGCTAACACAACCTGCAGCACAGAAGAGGAGGACAGGGTACCTCACTGTGGCTAACACAGCCTGCGACACAGGAGAGGAGCACAGGGTACCTCACTGCAGCTAACACAACCTATGCCACAGGAGAGGAGTACAGGGTATCTCACTGTGGCTAACACAACCTGCAGCACAGAAGAGGAGGACAGGGTATCTCACTGTGGCTAACACAACCTGCAGCACAGAAGAGGAGGACAGGGTACCTCACTGTGGCTAACACAGCCTGCGACACAGGAGAGGAGCACAGGGTACCTCACTGCAGCTAACACAACCTATGCCACAGGAGAGGAGTACAGGGTATCTCACTGTGGCTAACACAACCTGCAGAACAGGAGAAGAGGACAGGGTACCTCACTGCAGCTAACACAACCTATGCCACAGGAGAGGAGTACAGGGTATCTCACTGCAGCTAACACAAGCTGCAGCACAGGAGAGGAGCACAGGGTATCTCACTGCAGCTAACACAAGCTGCAGCACAGGAGAGGAGCACAGGGTACCTCACTGCAGCTAACACAACCTATGCCACAGGAGAGGAGTACAGGGTATCTCACTGTGGCTAACACAACCTGCAGAACAGGAGAAGAGGACAGGGTACCTCACTGCAGCTAACACAACCTATGCCACAGGAGAGGAGTACAGGGTATCTCACTGCAGCTAACACAAGCTGCAGCACAGGAGAGGAGCATAGGGTACCTCACTGCGGCTAACACAACCTATGCCACAGGAGAGGAGCATAGGGTACCTCACTGTGGCTAACACAACCTGCGACACAGGAGAGGAGCACAGGGTACCTCACTGTGGCTAACACAACCTACAGCACAGAAGAGGAGGACAGGGTACCTCACTGTGGCTAACACAGCCTGCGACACAGGAGAGGAGCATAGGGTACCTCACTGCGGCTTATGGCCTAAATGTCACTGATCGCTGAAAAAGACAAATAGAACAGCTAACTTTAACACACTCTGGCTCAGTGGAATTTGCTTTGTTTTTGAGCCATTAGTGTCAGTGCCGGTGTACACACTTTCAGCAATTAGGACACCACTAATTTCAGCTGCAAATCTATAATTGGGTCATTAAAAAGTAACCCTTTCTGAATTATTTGCATATAGCACAAAATTTAAGTATTAGTTGATCTGACTGATTAGCAGTCTCGTAGGGGTATGAATATGGGCCTTTTTATCATGGCATGTATAGATATTTCTGAAGTGATGTTGCCTCTGTAGCCTATGTGTAAAAAAACAGGTGCAGTTTGTGGATCGAGAACCTCATCTCTGTGTTGTTTAAAGATTCATCAGTCTCCATATACCCTGCAGCCCCTACCTCTGGAAAACATGTCCAGTTTCTATGTTTGGTGGCCGGTTTCCATTAATCAGTTATTCAGCACCAAGCTTAACATGGTAGATTAAATTTTTTAATAATGCTTTATTTTAACATAATATTAATTTGTAATACATCACTAAAGCAAAAAAAAGAAAAAAGAAAAAAGAATTACATTGGCGGGAGAAAAGCAGTACCTGCTCTGCAAATCAGAATCTGTGTCCCTACTATTCTCTCTGTGAATCCTCTCAAATGCAGCCCTGATTGTAAACCAGCTTTGAAAATCCATTGGCCATTGTACTGTCCCTGAAAGACAACCTGAAATACAAACATCAACGTCTATGGCTGATGTGGCAACAGGTCGAACACACTAGCCTCAAATATTAGAGTAGTTTTTTGGTAGTTCTTGTTTTTGTTTTTTTGTCAAAACAAACTGCATATATCACACATAATTTCAGTTATTCCGACATAATACATGGAGCATGTAGCCTCGGTTATAACGCAATGACTTCCTTTATACACAGGGTTACTGTTATTTTTCTAACCGACTCCCTCGTCTGTTTTACGTTAAATTCCTGGGATTGACATCATTCCAAATATTCCTGAATAATGAATGCCCTGGGTGAGTGAGTGTTTCAGACACATTTCCACTCTCCTTTATTTTGAAATCTCAAAAAGGATCTAGTAGCCCAAACTAGCCAAATCAATGATAGATGTTCCTTGATTTGGAACAATTCAGTGCCTAATCAAAGCAAACGCATGCCTTGGCTGTTAGGTGGTAAAATGTGTCTGTGTTGTAACAATAAAATATTTGTATGTAAAGGACTTTCTTTTTCAAAATAATGCTGAGCATCTATGTTAATTACAGTAGCATTATGGAAGAAATACTACACAGAGTGGTTTATTTGACATTTTTATAATTTTTTAAAGAAAATTTGACCGAATATAGCCTACACTACACGTGCCACCAAACCAACAACACGTGCTAAGCCACCAGTCTGAATTGAGTTGAAGTCAATTCCATGTCAATGCCGTCAGTTTAAGGAAAGGAGCTGTTCGTTTTTTTAAATGTATAAATGCTATAATGTCCTTAAGGAGTTTTCCATTTATGAATTTAATTTAAGTTCATTTCCTGAATTCAACGAATTGAAATGAAATTGGCACAATTTTTCTTTTGGAAAAATTAACCCAAAACGAAAAATAAACAGTAGCTAAAACGCGCAAGCTCATGGTCTGACATCGCATCTGGATAAAAGCGTCTGCTTGTACATAAAGTCTCGTTATCTGCCACTTCCCGGAGTTCTCTACCTTTAAAACGCATCCTCTCACTTTGAACAATTTATCGTAGGCTAGCCTACTGTGCCGTTCTAATGTTAACCAAACAGCCGGATTGGAATTCCCTAGCGCAATTCCAACCAATTAAAATTCTCCCACTGCCTAATACCAAATTTGTGGATGCAAGAGAGTGAATGAAAATATCTACCACAGGTTCATTGGTCACATTGGCTACTTAAACAATCGATGACAAAAACAACAAGCCAACACCAGCGTTAATTGGGCAGCTGCATTGCATTGGTCGTGGGGCTTGCAGATGCGTACAACTAAATTTGACAGATAAACATGCACGACAGATATTTTAGGTAATATAAAGCATCTTACGTGACAAATCGCCAATTGAATGCAAGTGGAACCGAGGAAGTTTCTGTTGAATTACTGTTGAGTTGAGACCCTTCTCTCCAAATACTTTAATGCTGCAGCGCACCGAGAGTTCCCCCCAAAAAACAATCCCGTGCAGGGCGCGGCTTAACGTCACGGACCTATGAGAATATTTCTAAATATTCATCCTTAATATTTCCTGTCATTCGCGATGTGATTGGCCAGCAGCTCATAATGTAAAAAATAGAACAAATATATAGAAGTTTGTGAAGTTTTCAAGTGCAGTATAAGGTAGCCTGAACTAACCTGATTTAGTGTGCTGGTATGTCTTAATTGACTAGTGATAAAAATGATGACGTGTTTGTTCTTTGTGATGATTTCATGTGCAGCCACACATTTACTGTAGGCTACGCTATAGTGTCAGTGATAGCTATAGTCTTCAGGCAAAATGCAAAAACTATTGCCTGTTAGAATTACTTTTGGAATATGTAGCCTATGGTTTTGTTTTCTAACAACGTTGAAGGTACATTCTCATTAACTTCAAATACAGCTCATCTGTGCTACATTGGTGTACTGTGTATGGATATAAACAAAAACGTATTGTTTTACAACCACTCAGTAAAATAAATTTTCCATTTTATTAATATTAGTTGAATTCTGAGCTCCAATGTTTTTATTTGTACATGTGTAGAAAAAGAACTGAATACTCCAATAATATAAACTATCACAAGGTAGTAGTAGTATGAAAACAGCTGGAGATTATGTAAGTTTCTTAGCATGTTTCAGCCTGGGATTTGGAATAGCTCCTCATACACTAAACCGTGATGGGGATGTATTGGTCGTGGATCCTGGAAAAGGATATTTTTGGAGATTGTGAACTGTCAGTTTTTTATCTGCAAATTTATGTCTGGCCTTATTTCTCCATTTATGTAAAGAGAAGGGGGCATTTTGAGAGAGCAGGCTAACAATTTTTTTACTTTTTTTTGGTGACTTTAGTGTGAGAGAGTCATCTCATCTGAGATTTTTTTCAATAAATGCCACAGTGCAATTAGGTGAGAGATGCAGGCTACACTGTCTAATTGGGACACCAGAGTAAATTAGGTCTAAAACTTTTAAGAAGTGCAAAATGATTCCTCAAGAGGGCACCAGGACCCAGCGGTATCAGGACTCGACCAAACAGGTGTAGGCTAATGTAGCCTACACCGTCTAAAACTGGGGACACATTAGGCTACACGATTTTTCCAATCATAAGCGACAATCAAAAGAATGAGTAGCACACATTTAACAACTGTCATATGCAGAATTCGGCTGTGTCGCAAACCGAAGGCAGCTGCCTCGCTGCCTTACTGCCTTGCTGTCTTGCTCCCTTTGAAGGTACCTCAAAAGGCAATGAATTTGGGACACACTTCGAAGGCAGGATGATGTCACATGAGATGCTATGATTATGCTATGTCAGCTTGCTAGCAAGTTAGCTGGCTAGTTACTGGAAAGCTCACAGAGCTATTCCAGTGTATTAAATAATTAAATGCATTTTATAACTACAACAAATTATGGTGTTTACTGCATATTCACACTGTAAAAAAAGCTAAATTTCTGCCGCCGCAACAAGCACTTTGTTGTTTTAGGCCGCCATTAATTTAACGGAATTGAGTCAGTGAGAAGCCTGAGGTAATCGCAAAAACTTGGGAAAGGATGGGATATCCTACCCGGAGAAGGATACATGAGATGCTGCCTTCAAATGCTGCCTTCTAAGACACCTTAGAAGGCAGCATTTTATGCAAACTTTCAAATGAGACACGCCTCGATGCCTTCCTGCCTTCAAATGTTGCCTTCAAAGACAGAATTTTTGCTGTTTGAGACACAGCTGATCCAGTCACTTCTGTCGCACAAACATAACGACAGCAGTCAAGCGGAGCACAAACCTTAAAGACGGAGAACGTCTCAAATAAACGTGATTTTTCATGGTAGCCTACACCATGCACTCGCGAGAATGTATTTTTTCCCGATACTTTGAAACCAAAACAAAAATAGAGCCAGTAGGCCTACAGCTTGCAACTTTGTCAGTATGGAAAAATCTCTGCAGCTTTACAGGTCCCAAAGAGCACAGTGGCCACCATCATTTGTAAATGGAAGAAGTTTGGAACCACCAAGAATCTTCCTAGACCTGGCTGCCCAGCCAAACTGAGCAATCAGGGAAGATGGGCCTTGGCCAGGGAGGTGAGCAGGAACCCGAGGGTCACTCTGACAGAGCTCCAGCGTATCCTTGTGGAGATGGGAGAACCTTTCAGAAGATCAACCATCCAGGCAGCACTCCACCAATCATACCTTTATCGTAGAGTGGCCAGACGGAAGCCCCTTCTTAGTAAAAGGCACATCACAGCCCGCTTGGAGTTTGCCAAAAAGGCACCTAGAGAACTCTCAAACCATGAGCATCAAGATTCTCTGGTCTGTTGAAACCAAAATTGAACTTTTTGGCCTGAATACCAAGCGTCACGTCTGGAGGAAACCAGGCACCGCTCATCACCTGGCTAATACCATCCCTACAGTGAAACATGGCGGTGGCAGCATCATGATATGGGGATGTTTTTCAGCAGCGGGAACGGGGCGACTAGTCCTGATAGAGGGAAAGATGAATGCAGCTAAGTACACCGAGATCCTTGAAGAAAACCTGCTCCAGAGCGCTCTGGACCACAGACTGTGGCGAAGGTTTACCTTCCAACATGACAACGACCCGAAGCACACAGCCAAGAGAACAAAGGAGTGGCTTCGGAGAAAGTCTGTGCATGTCCTTGAGTGGCCCAGCCAGAGCCCAGACCTGAATCCAATTGAACATCTGTGGAAAGAGCTGAAAATGGCTGTGTACCGACACTCCCCATCCAACCTGACAGAGCTGGCAAGGATATGCCAAGAGAAATGGGCAAAAATGTTCAGAAACAAGTGTGCCAAGCTCGTAGCTTCTTTCCCAAGACACCTTGAAGCTGTAATCGCTGCCAAAAGTGCAGCAACCAAGTATTAGGCTAAGGGTGTGTACAGGTATGTAACCCCTAAATAACCTATTTTTGTCATTAAAATAAAATTTCATATTTTATAAAAACCTGTTTTCACTACGTCATTTTTGGATATTGTGTGTAGATGTTTGAGGCAAAAAATGAACTCAATCTATTGTAGTATAAGTCTGTAACGTAATAAAACGTGGAGAAGGTGAAAGGGGTGTGCAGACTTTCCGGAAGTAGAGTAAGCCAATTTAGTAAGCCAATTTACTTTCAGTGGGCGTGGCTTTTTACAAAAATGAGACACCCCCACCCCGCAGACTTCGTTGTGAACGTGGAAGTCTGCTAGATACAATTGCAGGATTACAGATTGGTATTTTACAGTAAAAATGTCATCTAAAATTCAAGGTAAAACAACGAAATCTTTTCTGTTGTTACAGAGTTGTTGCATAACACTGAGTTTGTGTAGCGTTAGTCTGAACCAGGCATTACCTGGCTACAGCTGGTAGCTACGCTTTTATAGCCGCATAGCCAATTTGTGCTAACGCGATTCGACATATAGGCTAACGTTAACAAGAATGCCCTTCTTCCAGAACTAGCTGCCAAATAATGTAACGTTATTAATAATACCAACCTAGCTACTATTATTTATGTAATTAGTTGTCTGGCAAGCAGTCCATTCATGTTGAAACTTTTGACCTACCTGTCCAGTCTGTCTTTAAACAATTTGTTCCTTGAAAATCTCACCACCTTCTGAAATTAGAAACTATGTTTACTCCAGTTTTTGAGCGAGCTTTATCCAATTCTCTTTTATTTTTCTTTCTGTGAAATAGCACCGGTATAATGGGTCACTGTGAAATGTCTAGCTGGTGAACCGGCTACTGGCAAGGTCAATCTCACAGTTGATGAGTCCACAATGTGGTCATGGTCATAAGCCACTGTTTTGAAAACTTGTTTTGAAAACAAATTCGGAGCGAATTGATGGTTTTAGAATGTAGAATTAGAGGGTATAAACACAGTCTATGGTGCTGGATTTCTCTCAGAACAGTTCTTTCTATGATTGCAACCAACAAAGCATGACCGTTCCCTGATATATATATATATTTTTTTTTAAAGTCGCATACTCAAGCTTTAATTGGTATGCACATTGAAAGCCAGGGCAAGACACTTGGCCGACTCTTGTCCCAATCAACACACAGGCATAGCCTAGTACAGTTCCAAAAATGAAAAAACTATAGAAATGTTCACTAAAAGTAGTTTTTAATTTACAGAGATTTCAGACTTCATGCAGTGAACAGTCCATCGATTAGGAACACATACAATGAGCACCATAATGAATTGGACAGTGACACATTTTTTGTTATTTTGGTTCTGTACTCTAGCACTTAAATGTGCGATATTATAACTGCTCTGCATCTGAATGGATCTCTATGGGAATTGGGGGGTGGGACTAGATTTCGCTGTAAATTATCCTAGAACAGTATGGAACACATGGTTGGCTAAATGGCCGTAAGTCATCAAGGGTCTGATGTATCAAACGAGCCTCAAACCATCACTCTGCTGCCAGATATGCAGTAGATATGGATGGATAACTTGAAGGGTTTCTTCTCCTGACTTAATTTTCCATGGAGTTCAATAGGGAAATGTTTAAAGAACACTTAAAGTGATCCATTCATATCTACTGCATACCTGGCAGCAGAGTGATGGTTTGAGGCTCGTTTGATACCTCAGACCCTTGATGACTTGCAGCCATTTCACCAACCATGTATTCCATACTGTTCCAGCATAATTTACAGCTAAATCTAGTCCCACTATTACGATTCCTTCACTGGTGGACCCAAACGCAGGACTCGGAGACAGACTCAGTACAAGCTCAGAGGAGCACTTTATTAAGCAAAGTAGCACAGGGAATGGTAACGGGCAGGGGCTTGCAGGGGATAGGCGAATGCAGCAGAGCGGGAGAGGGGCTGGAGAGTGGTGATCATTCTGGGGTGTACTGGCAGAGGGAGCTGGGTGAGCGAATGGCAGGAACAGACAAGCAGGCTGGCGGGATCAGGGAGACAAAACTGGACACGGTTAGAAACACAGCGAACTAGACATGGGATTCTCAGACCAGAATACAAAGTACAACTAGACGGACGAGAGAGTACGAACTGGTGACGGAACATCAAACTAAGAGGGAATATATAGTGAGGTAAATGATTGAAGTGCAGCGTGAGAATGTTTGCGAGAGTGATTGAACGGTAATTAGCGGTGTGTGGAATGCAAGCAGAAAATGCGGGTTCTAGGCTTGAGGATAATGAGGGAAACGAGCAGGGAAACCATGCCCAACCTGCACAAACACGGAAGACAAACACGAAACATGAAATTAAGACACGGAACGAGAGGAAAGAGGGAAAACAAGAAGAACGAAAGGGAGGGTGAACTAGAAGGGTGGAGGTGAACGTAACAGTACCCCCCCCCCCCTCAAAGAGCGCCTCCAGGCGCACCCGCGGGCCGGAACTTCTGCGGGTACCTGGCGTAGAAGTTCTGGATGAGGGAGGGGTCCAGAATGAGCTTGCGGGATATCCAGTTACATTCCTCTCCCAATCCACCAGGTACTGATACCCGCGGCCTTTGCGGCAGATGTCCAGCAAGCGGCAGACGGTGTACGTGGGGCGTTCTGAATGATGCGAGAAGGTGGAGGAGGATCGGCAGGAGTGCTGAGCGGGCTGGAGGTGATGGGTTTCACCTGACTGACATGGAAGACGGGGTGAACTTTGAGGGCTGCGGGGAGGTGGAGTCTGACCGTGGAGGGATTCAGGACCGTGAGGATGGAGTATTGTGGTAGGGACCAATGAACCGGAGCTGGAGTTTGTGGAATGTGGGTTGAAGCGGGATGGAGAAGGTGGACAACCAGACCTGTTGATCCGAGGTGTAACGTGGGGCTGCGGTCTGGTGGAGGTCTACCAGGCATTAGTTGCGGGAAGACGTGCGGAGAAGGGATGGCGTGTCGCCCACCAGATCCTGTGACAATGGCGAAGATGGGCCCTGACTGAAGGAATGGCAACCTCCTCCTCCTGGACCGGGAACAGGGGGGGCTGGTATCCCAGGGAGCACTTGAATGGGGACATCTGAGTGGCGGAGCTCTTGAGGGAGTTGTGGGCGTATTCCACCCAGAAGAGGAACCTACTCTAGAAGGAAGGGTTGCGGGCAGACACGCACTGTAGGGCGGCTCCCAGGTCTTGGTTAGTGCGCTCAGTTTGCCCATTTTCCTTGGGGGTGATACCCGGAGGACAAGCTGGCGGAGGTCCCCAAGGACCGGCAGAAGGCTCTCCAGATTGACGAGGAGAACTGGGGCCTACGGTCTGACACAATGTCGGAGGGGATCCCGTGCAGCCTCACCACATGCTGCACCAGGAGCTCCGCGGTCTCAGACACTAAGGGAAGCTTTGGCAGGGGGACAAAGTCAAAGTTTTTGTGGGTCCAAGGGCGGTCCGGGATGGGGAGGGGGCGAATGAGACCAGCAGGAGGTTGGTGGGAGGTCTTGCTCCTGGCATAAACGGGACAGGCACAGACTAATGCACAGGTATCCCCCATCAGTGTGGGCCACCAGAAACTCCTCTCAGCCAGGGCGATGGTCCGGGTGACCCCTGGATGGCAGGACAGGCGGGAGACGTGGACCCACTGGAGGACCTGGGAGCGGACAGAGTCGGGGACGAACAGACAAGAGTTGGGGTTAGGGTGGGGATCAGGGTCTCCCAAGAGACTGCAGCCACCACACAGAAAAACAGGTCTGGCTGCCGGGGAGAAAACCTGTGAGAGGGTGTCATGCTTAGTGTTTCGGGAACCGGGTCTGTAGGTTATAGTGAAACAAAAACGGGTAAAAAACAGGCTTGCCTGGAATTCAACCTTTTGGCAGACTGAATGTATTGGAGGTTGCGGTGGTCAGTCAGGACGAGGAATGGTTCCTCCGTCCCCTCCAGCCAGTGCCTGCACTCCTCCAATGTGAGCTTGATAGCCAGCAGCTCCCTATCTCCAACATCTTAGTTCTGCTGGGCCTGGGTAAGACGGTGGGAGAAGAAGGCGCAGGAGTGTACCTTCTGGTTCAGGGAGGAGCGCTGGGACAGAACGGCGCCCACGCCAGTGTCCGATGCGTCAACTTCTTCACGGCTTGGATCTTAGCAGGGTCAGGCCTGATTCTCCCCTGTTCGACGATGAACCCCAGGAAGGACACGGCAGGAACGTGGAAGGAGCACTTCTCTGCTTTAATGTATAATTTGTTCTCCTGCAGCCTCTGGAGACCACACCACCCGGTACTCGAAGTCTCCCAGGGGGGTGTTAAATGCGTTCTTCCACTCGTCCCCCTCCTGGATCCGGACCAGGTGGTAGGCATTCTGCAGGTCGAGCTTGGTAAAGATAGTTGCACCGTGGAGGGGCTCGAAAGCAGAGTTGATTAATGGCAGAGGATACTTATTATGAATGGTGATGGCGCTGAGGCCGCGGTAGTCGATGCAGGGACGGAGGGAACCATCCTTCTTACCCACGAAGAAGAACCCGGCTCCCACAGGTGACGAAGAGGGTCGCATTATGCTAGCCACTAGCGAGTCATGGATATAGGTCTCCATGGAGGCCCTCTCTGGAGCAGACAGGTTGTAGAGGCGGCTTGACGGCAACGGAGCTTCAGGCAGCAGGTCAATGGAACAGTTGTAGGGTCTGTGAGGAGACAAGGACAGGGCAAGAGACTTGTTAAATACTTGCGACCGGTCATAATAATGGTGAGGGACAGTGATTAGATCGGGCTGGGGGATGCAGGAAGGTGTCCTGGCCCCTCCAGAAGGAGGCCGAGCAGAACGAAGGCAAGTGGCGTGACATCTGGGGCTCCATCCCTGAATGCGGGAGGTCTCCCAATTGAGGTTGTTTCCTACTATGACCAGGAAACAACCTGGTATGTCCAGTGCTTAATTTTTAAATCGGGAACATGCCGGATGGAAAAAGTGCCCATGTGAGGGAGGTGACCAAAGCGTCTCAGAGGTCCTGGAATGCTAATAAATAAATAAAATAGTGCCAAAGCACATTACAGTCAGTAACAGCATTTTTGCAGTTCTAGGCAACAAGCACTGTCTATTGCGAGGGGGGATGCCTAGCTATGGCAGACATGGGGAGGGGGATTGTGGAACTGTGGAAGCAAGGTGTGTATATATATATATTTATTTTTTATTTGTATTTATTATTCTTATTTTATTTTATTTAATACATTTTTTTCTGCCCCTTAGAGAGTTGACGATAAATGCAATTAGGTACAGGAATGCAGGCACTACAAACCTACCTTCATGGATCCTGTTCCAGCAGGATCCGGCTTGATTTAAGCACTGTGTATGCCCTGACCAGACAAGCTTGATGGGGTACTGTATACAAATCTCAAATATTGGCACACCCCATGTAGTACTGTCTTTGAGCTCACCTTAGGATTCTGAGAAGGCACTTTTTTGCCTTGAATGAATGTCTGAATCAGTTTTTTGAAGGTAGAAGAGATCAAATCATACCTCTAGTTAGACTGCATATTTTGCTTGAATATATCTGTAGCCTACATCAAGATATGTGTTTATTTCTTATGCTAATTTGTCATGCAATTATTGCATCATTTGAAAAATTTTGCTAATGATTGGATCTCAAAATGAGCATCTCTAACACCCCTTTATCACCATGATGAAAAAAACAACCTCTTACGCTGCGTTCTCACATCGAGCAACTTCGGTCGCCCAGTCGCTGGAAGTCCATTCATTCTCTATGAAGCTGAGCGACGGTCAGAGACCTGAGCAACTAGGCAACTGAGCGACCAAAATTGGCTGATAAATGTTGCCCGCAATTTAACTTTTGAGCGAGCATCGACCGTAACAGCCAATCAGAGTTCCACGCTTCATATTTCTCCAACTGACACAAAACCATTTCGTGAATAATCGTTTGCCCGATTTCACTCAAATTGCAGCAATGGAGGAGCAGCTAATAATAATGGTCCAAGCCTACCACGTCCTGTTCAATGTATAACATAACCTTAAAGGATATATGTGGCTGTTCTACCAATATCACATTGAGCCCAAACTACATGTTGAGTTTTATACATAAATCTATCTATGTATCTAGATAGATAGATAAAGATCACTAGCTCACGACGAAGATAGATATAGGCTAGCCTATCGCTAGCTAGCCTAGTAGAATTGACCGACTCAGCGACTAGTTGCTCACTGTGAGAACGCAGCGTTACTTAACTCACTATCAATATTCCTTTAATGGTTTTAACATCTGTGTTGTTCCAGTTGCAAGACCCAAATGCAAGACTCAGAGACAGCTCAAAGGAAAACTCCACCAGGGAGTACATTTAATGTGACACAGACATGACAGACAGACATGGGTCAGGAACATGGAGGATCAGGAACATGGAGGATCAGAAACTTGGAGGGTCAGGAACTTGGAGGGTCAGGAACTTGGAGGGTCAGGAACTTGGAGGGTCAGGAACTTGGGACAGGCACAGGGTGCCTCGGACAGGAACAGGCGCTGGGCGCCGCGGACAGGAACAAACAGGAACAGATGCGGGGGACCACAGAAGGCGCAAGGACGCGTGGTCAAGGCTAGGCGCTCAGCCTGCAGGTCAGAAACAGGTGCGGGGTTCCGGCTGATGGCGACAGGGACAGGCACTCTCAGCCTGGGGGTCAGACAGGGGAGCCGGAGTAGGGATAGGGGAGCCTGGGTAGAAAGAGGAGACCAGGGCAGGAACCGGAAGGTCAGGTTAGGTCAGGTCAGGTCAGGTCAGGTCAGGGCAGGAACCGGAAGGTCAGGTCAGGTCAGGTCAGGTCAGGTCAGGTCAGGGCAGGGCAGGGCAGGAACTGACAGGACATGACGAGAACACACGAGAGACACAAGGTACACAAGAGAAACACAGAATCGGGGCAGATTAAATACACAAACTGATGAGGACAGAACGAGCAACAGGTGGGGGAAGGCTAACGAGGACACGAGAGGGAAACACAATGCAGGTGCGGGGAGTGAGAAACACATGAGGAAGGAGAGAGGGAAAACACGGGGTGGACTGTAAGACGAGGGGAAAACCAGGGATGGAACACACAGTGTTCCCACTCATCCAAAACTTTGGCTCATGTAAACACAAATACATTGGGGGGGGGGGGGGGGGGGGGTGACAAACACAATATTTTGCTTCTGTAGTCTTGTATTATGCAGAATTAACCTTTACCATCTAGCATTTAAAATTTTCTTCCTTAAAACCTGGTTAGGTCCATGCTCCCGCATATCATAGTGGGTAAAGGAGGAAACTGTCTCCAATTTGGGAAGAACATATTCTGGTCTCAGGACTTACCCCAGAAAAAATCTGTCTAAAATATGGCCCCATTATGCCTCAACTAGAAACTGTGGAGAAAGACCTGAGCTACAACATTAACGCAAATGTATGCACTCCCCTATGTCATGACAAGCAGCTTCTGTCATGGATTTCAGTCTTTGATCAGACAAGGGGTATTTTTAACCTTAAGAGATATATTTCACAAACACAGCCTTCTCAGCTTTCAGGCACATAATCAGCTGTTCCAGTTGGCTGTATTGACCTTCTTTTTCGTTGCCTTGTTGTGGGCATATAGAGTACCCTATGGGTCAGGCGCAGAGCCAGACAATACGTCTAAATGGGACTTTTCAAGACCTAGACTTAGAGGATACATTGCATAATTGCCTTTCTAGGGTCTATCATGTGGCAGACAAAGCTTGCAGAGAGGTTCGTCGGAACAGTTTGAAGCACCACAACCTCAAAAACAATGCATTAACACACTGTAAGATTTAGGATGAGGTCATATTTGAGATTTGTCATTTGGATGGCTCCCAACGCACATGTTTCTCAATAGGGACATCCAGTAAATGTGAAACATGTGGACCTTTCAGTTGTAGAGACCCCCAAATCAACTAGAAAACACAATTTCTAACTGTACTTAATGTGATCATCAGTATCAAACTGTACTGAATGAGAGTATCAGTCTCTAACTGTACTTAACATGAGTATCAGTCTCTAACTGCTGAATGTGAGCATCAGTCTCTAACTGTACTTAACATGAGTATCAGTCTCTAACTGTACTTAACATGAGTATCAGTCTCTAACTGCTGAATGTGAGCATCAGTCTCTAACTGTACTTAACATGAGTATCAGTCTCTAACTGTACTTAATGTGAGTATCAGTCTCTAACTGCTGAATGTGAGTATCAGTCTCTAACTGTACTTAACATGAGTATCAGTCTCTAACTGTACTTAATATGAGTATCAGTCTCTAACTGTACTTAATGTGAGTATCAGTCTCTAACTGCTGAATGTGAGCATCAGTCTCTAACTGTACTTAACATGAGTATCAGTCTCTAACTGTACTTAATGTGAGTATCAGTCTCTAACTGCTGAATGTGAGTATCAGTCTCTAACTGTACATCAGTCTCTAACTGCTGAATGTGAGCATCAGTCTCTAACTGTACTTAACATGAGTATCAGTCTCTAACTGTACTTAATGTGAGTATCAGTCTCTAACTGCTGAATGTGAGTATCAGTCTCTAACTGTACTTAACATGAGTATCAGTCTCTAACTGTACTTAATATGAGTATCAGTCTCTAACTGTACTTAATGTGAGTATCAGTCTCTAACTGCTGAATGTGAGCATCAGTCTCTAACTGTACTTAACATGAGTATCAGTCTCTAACTGTACTTAATGTGAGTATCAGTCTCTAACTGCTGAATGTGAGTATCAGTCTCTAACTGTACTTAACATGAGTATCAGTCTCTAACTGTACTTAATGTGAGCATCAGTCTCTAACTGTACTTAACATGAGTATCAGTCTCTAACTGTACTTAATGTGAGCATCAGTCTCTAACTGCTGAATGTGAGTATCAGTCTCTAACTGTACTTAATGTGAGCATCAGTCTCTAACTGCTGAATGTGAGTATCAGTCTCTAACTGTACTTAATGTGAGTATCAGTCTCTAACTGCTGAATGTGAGTATCAGTCTCAAACTGTACTTAATGTGAGTATCAGTCTCTAACTGCTGAATGTGAGTATCAGTCTCTAACTGTACTTAATGTGAGTATCAGTCTCTAACTGCTGAATGTGAGCATCAGTCTCTAACTGTACTTAACATGAGTATCAGTCTCTAACTGTACTTAATGTGAGCATCAGTCTCTAACTGCTGAATGTGAGTATCAGTCTCTAACTGTACTTAATGTGAGTATCAGTCTCTAACTGCTGAATGTGAGTATCAGTCTCAAACTGTACTTAATGTGAGTATCAGTCTCTAACTGCTGAATGTGAGTATCAGTCTCTAACTGTACTTAATGTGAGTATCAGTCTCTAACTACTGAGTGTGAATATCAGTGTCAAACTGTACTTCATGTGAGCATCTGCTACTGCTCAAAAAACCCAGTCAGGAAACGGGACATTTTCAGGAGTGTCCTGACTTTATGGGGACTACTAGCGACTCTGGATGCTGGATGGTGTAGACTGCAGTGGGCTGGGGAGTGAGGTCAATCCCTTTTGTTTCAGGAAGCCTTGCAGATCCTTTCCCAGAATTTCTGATTTCAGAAAGAATTCCATTTAATTTTCAGATGTTATATAAGCCTTGTAATGACATTTTAATCCATGCATATATGAAATCTGAAGTCTGTGTCATTAGTTGAAAATTAGAACAAATTAAATGTTTCTGAAGGTGTATCCTTTTTCACACACATGCAGGCACGCACACATGCAGTTTTTCAAATTTTCTGGAACTAAGAGTGAACAATAACCCCATATCTCCCTCTTTTAATCAATAAATCATACTAGTACTATTAATATTTTAATGAGTTGAAATATGCTGTGGTACATTTGGAAAATTCTAGCCAATTGGACCTTTTAATCCCACAGGAAGGCAATTGAATCTCTGAGCTCTTCATGGTCTCCCAGTTACAGAGTATAAATAAGGAATAAAATATCACAGTTAGAACTGAAAGAGAATGAAAAAAAATGAGATAATTGACTGATCCCATTTCTCAAGGACAGAGTAATCTCATAACTGTGCTACACTAGTCAGGACTGGACAGTTTATGGTCAATACTTAGAAAGGCCAAGACAGGAAATGAAGAAATAAAAAATGCATAGAGTGAAAATAAAAGCTATTGGAACCGCCTAATTTGGGTATCGCTAAAATACCATATCACCTATGCTCTTTAAGCTGTGACTGGCTGTTATAGCTAGCACAGCCCTACCTGTACTGTATGTCTAGATATGCTCTTCCTCCTAGATTCTGCCAGTAGGGCAAAGACAGTGTTTCAGTTAGGCACAGACAATGTTGCAGTAAGGCTCAGACAGCATTCGAGTTGGGCACACAGTTGGGCACAGACAGTGTTCCAGTTGGGTTCAGACAGTGTTCCAGTAGGGCACAAACAACATTCCAGTTGGGCACAGACAGGGTTTCAGTAGGTCAGCAGGACAGTGGGACATACAGTGGTCATTCGCCAGACACAGTAGGGTTCTATGTGCATTATGTGTCAAACTGACAGCTGTTTCCCTTGTTACAAGGCAGGGAAAGTAAATGTTTAGAAGGATTTGGGTCTCTGAGAAACCACTGAAGGGTGCAAAGTATATTTAGCTACATCCATTAGGGAGCGGCCACCTTTTTCTCTAGCCTAATTAAAACATTTAATAATGAAAGTTCTTTATATGGTCTCCAATTTGCAGACTTATTAAGGTTGCTCCCTTTAGGGGTTGTCCTTTTCTCGTAAATAGGTCTCGCTCAGATCATAATTTGCATAAATGTGTCATTGATAGGAAAAGTGAAGTAATCCAGTAGCACATTTTTTAAAACTGAAAATATCATATGTGATTCTGTGCGGATAGAAACTACATTTCTGATAAAACTCCATTAAACTTGCGTGCTGCCACATCCACATGCTCTGTTAATGCAGACACATCCACACACCCATGGTAAACATACACCTCAATACCTCACTCACATCCTGGGGGCAGGGGCGTGGGGGGTGAGGCCAAGAGCAGAAGGGCGGAGCTGCCAAGGGCCCTGGGAATCTACAGTATGAAACACGAACCTGCTGGATTGCAAAACTGTCCCAGTGAAGTGGGACAAACCCTCAGCCGTATTTCGTAACAGTCACTGGCGGGAAAGGAGATCTCCCCGCGTCCCTGGCAGCGGCCCAGGACGAGCTGTCCCGGGCCTTCCCTGGGCTGCCCTCTCTGCAGGCAGCCCATCTGCCGGGACAGCCAGACACACAGCCGGCCTAATTTGGGAGGGGGGATGGCTCCAGTCATGTTTAGGGAGACCACTGTGGATCTAGCCACAGTATAGCTTTGCTATAAAATGGGAAGCTTAATGAGTTGTTTAAGACAAGGAGGCAAAGTTGACTTCCTTCATCTGGTTTACTATCTAAAACCATTACAAGCCTCTGGACCAAGCTGCCAACTTAAGTGCCTGTTGTATAAACAACCTTTCTGTTGTAACTAAAAATTGAGCAGTCCCTAATAGTCATGTTAGTCAGGTTAGAAACAGCTTGTCTTTGTGACATAACCCTGCATTTCTACCAATAAAACAGATAACTTGACTTTGTTCTGCAGTCATTCTGGATTTCATACTACTATGACCTATCGCTCCTTTGCATGGAGCATAGGCCGTTGACAACAGTCCGCCAGACTCCTCTGTCCTGAGCTTTCTTTTCCAGCTGTTTCCATGTCAGCCCACTCTGTTTGATGTCAGCCTCGAGGTCCCTGCGCCAGGTGTTCTTGGGCCTCTCTTCCTTGTGCCCTGCGGGTTTCATTTCAGGGCCTGCCTGGTGATACTGGTGATTGGTTTTCGGAGTGTGTGGCCGATCCATCCCCATCGTTTCCGCTTGATCTCTTCTTCTGCAGGTTTTTGGTCTGTTTTCTGCCAGAGATCATTGTTGCTTATCTTGTCCGGCCAGTAGATTCTCAAGATCCGCCTCAGGCAGCTGTTGATGAATGTTTGTACTTTTGTCATTGTGGTCCTGGTTGTTCTCCACGTCTCTGATCCGTAGAGTAGTATGGGCTTGATGTTGGAATTGAAGAGTCTGAGCTTTGTCCGCTGGCTGATTTCTTTGGAGCTCCAGATGTTCAGTTGGATGAATGAAGCTCTTGCCTTGCCGATTCTGGCTCTGACATCTGCATCCGTGCCCCCCTGCCTGTCAATGACACTGCCTAGGTAAGAGAAGGCTTCTTCCTCCTCAAGTGCTGTTCCCTCCAGGGTCACAGGGTCTTCAGATGTTGTGTTGACCTTGAGGATTTTAGTTTTCCCTTTGTGGATGTTGAGGCCTACTTGTGATGAGGTGTTTTCCAGGACTCTTGTCTTTTCCTGCATCTGCTGTCGACTATGAGATAGCAGAGCTATGTCGTCCGCGAAGTCTAGGTCATCTAGCTGTGTTGTTAGTGTCCACTGGATCCTATTTCTCCTCTGTGCTGTTGTGGTTTTCTTTGTCCAATCGATAGCCAGGAGGAAGAGAAAAGGGGACAGTAAGCAGCCTTGTCTGACACCTGTCTTTACTTCGAGTGAGCTGTCCTCCGTGTATAACTCTGCAGGTCATCCCTTCGTAGGAGTCCCTGGGTGTGTGTGTGTGTGTGGCCCATTTCTCCTGCTGTTGCTCTAGTCCTATGATTGTCTTCCCTTTCTTGTCCTTCACTGGTCGCTCTGGCTGGCTGGCCTTGCCGGATAGCTTCTTGGTGGTGTTGTACAGATCTTTCATGTTTCCTTTGGCTGCTGGCTCCTCTGCTTCTTTAGCCAGGTTGTTGATGTAGTTTCTCTTGTCCCTCTTGGCGCTTTTATTTAACCTCTCTGTTGATGTCTGTGTATTCTCGTTAAGCTTTTGCCTTGGTTGCCCTTGTGCGACAGTTGTTAATCTCTGCCTTCTTTTGTCGCCTCCCTTCTATCTTGCATAGTGTTTCTGCTGATATCCACTCTTTCTGCTGGCGCTTCTTCAGTCCCATCACTTCCTGGCATGTTGTTGTGATGGCCTATTTTACTTTTTCCCATTTGTCTTGCATGTCTTTTTCACTGCTTCGTTTTTGCAGCACTTGGGATCTGTTCTTCAGATTCAGTGTGTATTCCTCCCTTTTCTGTGTGTCTTTCAAAAGACAGGTGTTGAACTTCTGCCTCTTTGTTGCTGCTTCCACCCAGTGCTTCTTTAGTTTCAGTTTCAGTGTGGCAACTAGCAGGTGGTGATCTGATGCCACATCTGCTCCTCTCCTCACTCGTAGGTCCCGCAGTGATCTTCTGAACTTCCTGGTTATACAGAAGTGGATCTGGTTCTCGGTCACACTGTCCAGTGATACCCAGGTCGCCTTGTGGATCCTCTTGTGTGGAAAGACGCATAGTTCTGCATAAAAAAATGGACCCATTTCAAATTTTTTGTAAAAAAGGTATGACACTTTTGAGAGACGTATTTCATAACCAGTGACTAAACCAGTGTAAATTTAGTTCTTTTTTGTATTTCTATTTGTCATCAGTATTTGTTTTATGTATTTTTTTTATATGAGATAAAGATAAATATTATTGAGAATGTCAGTTAAAAACAATAAATCAATATCAATATTCTACTGCATGAAACCCTTGTTTAATTAAAAAGTTTCACAGATAAACATAATTTATAGCCCCCATGACTTCATTATAATAGATTTGTAATATCACATCTTCATCACAAAAAAACTATTCACACTTTCATTGTTAAATGTGATAAAACAGAGGTAAATGAAACCATTAACCATATACTATATATAGAGAATTGTTTTAAAATCCCAATATTGTCCTTGGTATATTTGACCCAGGCTGTTTCACAGGTGCTAACAGCCCCGGTTCTGATCATTTTGCTGCCCTAGGCAAGATTTAAAAATTCTGCCCTAAAATCAGATGTTAAAAGTGAAGATATATAAAAAAGCATAATCAATAATCAATCCATCAATGTTCAAGAGATTGTTCTGAGTCAACAGACCTACATCCTCAGTGACATTGGCTCAACTGAATTAAGTTTTTTTGTCATATGTGTCTAAACAGGCTAATCTTACTCAGTCGGAAAATAAAACTTGAAGCTGAAGTTAGTAACTTAAATGTTTACCGTTTAGTTTCCTTCTCCATTAATTTTCGACAGGACTGATCAACAACAAATGCCCAATAAGTTACCTTCAAATGTAGACATAACGTTATGTGAAAACACTAGCTAGTTAGTACTGGCTATTGGTAAGACTAATAGTTGAGTATAAAATGTATAAAGATAGCAAGACAGACAGCAGAGCTAACCTTACAAGTAAGTTAGGGGGAAACAAACTGCCTCAGACAATAAAATGGCTCGCTGTTCTGATAGACTAACGTTACTGTTTTTAGTTTGTTATTATTTAGCTATCTAGTCTACACTAAATACGGAAAATACTCACATCTATCAGTTCACTTAACGTTTTTCACAATCTTAGTTTTAAATGAGCTGGGAGAAGTATACGTTAGCACCGTAGCTTCCTAACGTTACCTAGAGCATTACATTACATACATTATAGTCATTTAGCAGACGCTCTTATCCAGAGCGACGTATATAGTGCATTTCCGAACTAGGAACAAGTGCGTTAAAACAACCCTAAAAGGTAAATACGAATTCAAGTACCACGCGCAGTCAGTATGAATGTGTTTTTTTATTTTTTTGGGCGGTAACCACACAATATTGATGATTGGCATGTGAATAATAAGTAACCAATAGAGCAAGCCAAGTTAGAGCTTTACACTAACGTTAGCGAATTCCACGTTACAATCTGAGAAAGTCGGCGGTACAAAAACCGGATTTTATACAAATATTGTTTTTGAAGTAACATATGGTTACGATCATAAATAAATCCCTCTTACTTTTGGGGGTTGACTGGCTTGTCACAGCAAGAGAAGAGACACTTCTTTCCATGGTGGTCAGCAAAGTTGAGTGAGGCAAATGGAGAATTGCATGTTTGTCTAGCGATCTAGAAGTAAATTCAAATGAAATTGTAGCTCACTTTGTCTTCTGTAACTTGCAGTTTTCGGAAATAAATCAGTGATTGGACGGCAGAGATATTAAATGTTAAACCATCGGAACTGTTATTTTGAAATTAGAATGCTCCGGCTTTAAAGGGTTAAAAGGGCTATATGTAATGTTCAAAAAATTATTTTCATTACTGACACCGGCCGTAAGTGAACTGCAGCCAGTTTTGTGGGTTCATTCCAATCTCTTATTTTCACTCTGATCCTTGTATTCTTTCCTCACGTCCTTTCCTCACTCCTTAGATCCACCCAACAGAGGATGCGAGGAAAGGATGCAAGGATCAGATATGAAGACGGAGGAATAGAGGCATGATTAATTACGGTAAAGCCCCACAGAAAGCGGTGTGAAGCAGATTTCTTGTGCGATTATACCGCCTCCATTAATTTTCAATGAAAGGCGATTCCTCATGTCTGCAAGGCAGGTTGGGATTGCTTGCGATGCGAGGCATACAGCTAAGACAGTGAACATGGCGCAATAACCAATGAGATTAAAGATTGTGGGAAGCGAGAGATCGATGGCATGCGATGTCACCGCTTTCTGTAGGGTTTTGCCATCACCGCGAGACAGGGAATGTGGCGTAATAACCAATCAGATTAAAGATTGTGGGAGGCGAGCGATACTTTGTAACGTTACCTCCGATTGTAGTTCTGAAGGTGGATTCTCACCAAATCCAGCAACGACACATGGGGACGCATTTGATGGGCGATGCTATTAGACGGGTTCAGTCAGAGAACCTCCCCCTCGCTTGTCATCTTACGTTTTTAAACGTAACTATTTATGAAAGAAATGTTTTTTTCAAGTAAAATCAGATGAAACCCAGTAGCCTACATTAGCGACTGGTGACAAGCTGGCAAATGTTAGCCAAACGATGCGGAACTCCGGTGCTAGTTTGCCTCCGTTTTCAAACCAGAACAATATGGCGGCCTGTTAATGGGCCTTTTTCACACTGCGATATGGTAACAGGAAGTGACGGGATAACAAAGTAAATGAATCCAGTTAGCTGATCTTCCAGCTGAAGCAGTCAATGTTAGTCGGTCCATGGGCTTGTTCTCAGTATGTAGCCTAACAAAACTCAGGTGCTCGCTTGTCATCTTAGTTTGACATTAAGACATACAAATCGTGAAAGCCAAGATGTTTTTCCAGTAAAATCAGGTGAATAACGTTAGCTTGTAGCCGCGAAAGCAGCCGATGTTTGGTGACAAGCTGGCATTTAAAAAACTTCAAAAAATATATTTTTTACTCTGAGTTTGGCATTAAGACAGAGACATGAAAAGCCAAAATCTCTTTTTCTAAAAAAATCACGTGAAAACAGTACATTTGTAGGCACGTAAGCAGTGTGTGTTGATGATGACACAATGGCTTGGCCCTTTTACTTCCAAAACATGCCAAACTCCAATGCTAGCTTGTCATCTTATGTTTAAATAAGATTTGCTAGCTTAGCAAAACTGTGTTATTTGTACTCTTGTTTGACATTAAAAAACATAAGGAAAGCAAGAAAGCCAAGATTTTTTTTTCCAGTAAAATAAATAGCGTAGAAAGTAGCCGAGCGCGCGCAGCAGCCGATTGAGCTGGCTAACTTCCAAACAATGTGAAACTCCGGTGCTCCGGTGTGCAGAGAAAAGTGGCAGATCCCGCCAGAAACCTCCCTCAGGGGATTGGAAACTCCACCCAAAGGTGGTAAACATTATATGGCACCGTTATGGCGTGCGGAGATGGGCCTTTTTGCCTCAGGGTCCTCGACCCACTAACCCCTCTGGTTCTCCTTAATGTAGAAGACCAGCCTACTGGGTCAGGACGCACTGGCCCATGCCTGGCTATACTGCCTCCTTTACGCCTTCCCTCCGACTCCATAAATTAGTCTGACCAATCTGTAGTTCAAACCATTCTGAATTCCAGAGCACCTACCACCAGGTCACTTTACGCCTGCCGGTTAAAGCTATTCTGCGACCTGTGTATGTCTCAGAGTGAGGTACCGGACCACTGCTCAGTGCCTGTAATATTGCGGTTCCTGCAGTCCCTGCTAGCAGCTAGACGGCTGAAGCCTCCACGGGTGAGGTGATGCGAGTGCCCTCATGGGATTTACCCCTGGTGCTAGAAACACTGTGCTCCCCCCCTTCGAACCCTTGGGGCAGGTTGAACTGAAATGGCTATCGGTCAAGCATTTCTTCTTGCCATCACAATAGCAAAGCGTGTGAGTGAACTCCACGCATTGTCTGTTAGCCAATCATGTATGCCTTGGAATTCCGATGGTTCGGGGGTTACACTTTAGCCTAACCCGTCGTTCCTTCCAAAAAGGCTCTCTCCCTTCCACATTAACCAAGTAATTGAGTTGGCAGTGTTTAATCCCCAACCATTAGGGGATGGGAAGGATGAGCAGACAGAGCTATTGTGTATCCATCATGCACCATGCAATCACATTGCATCCTCTCCATAGAAAATTAATAGAATGCGTCCAACCGATGCACCTCGCCGGGTTTGGTGAGAACCTACCTTAACACTGTTGGAATAGCAGCAACAACAACAATTCCACATGGGTTGGCGGTAAGCGCAACACAGGCGTAACCCGAAATAATCAAAGTAGTAGCCTATTTGTTAGCTAACATTGACGTAAAATGGTATTTCAGTGTGCATTCCTAGGTTGACTAAATGTCACCAGAAAATGGACACTACAAAGTTTTCAGCAATTTTCAATACAGCAACAGAGAAAACAGCTGTGGCTGGTTGCAGTTTGCATGGGCGTCAACACTCCGAGTGAGACTGAGTAAGTTGCGTGTGTAGTGATAATTTCACTCAAGATGACTACATCAGAATAAAAAAAAACAGTTGGACGTGCCTGAAGAAGACTGCTGTGCCATCTCACGTTCTTCTCTATACATTGAAAATAACCGACGAGCAGGTAACTATAAATTATAGCAAGTGCACAGTAAACCTGTCGTCCCCCACCTATGTGCATGTCGTTATCATGTAGCCTACAGTTGTTGAACTTAGTCATTACAATTTCTCTTGAACATTTTGTATCACAATATACCTGATGGCCACCTCCATTTAATTCATTAGCATATTGATGGTGTACAATTCGAGGGAAAACAGGAAATCTTTGTCTTATATAACCATCATATTAACATGTGTGTGTGTGAGAGAATAGATGTAGCTAACGTTACAGATTAGAGTCTGTTAACTAATTTACGACATTTATTCATTTAACGTTAGGTCGAATCTTTTAGACTGCAAATATTTCACTATCCATGACCATGACAATGAAATTTCACTTACCAAATGAACATGTAATAAACATCAAATTTGATGGGAATATAAGAAGACAATGAAAAACAATATGTTTGACCACCAAAAATGGGTACAATTGTGTGTGGGTATAACTGAAGAGACAAGATTCAAGTTAAAAATTTATTAGGCTGGATATGTTGATGCCATCAAGCTCTTAAAATAACTCCAGCACAGAAAAGAGAGAAGGAACAGGAACAGAAAAACTTGGTTAAGTTGTAGCGTTAGCTAGCTAATATAAAAAAGTAGCTAACTTAGCTAGCTAGCTAACATAGCCTAACGTAACTGTAAATGAGTTGGTGTCCTGACGTATAACATTAACGTTATTAATGGCACACCTGGTCATGCCTTATTAGCCAGCTACTGTATTAAATGTCACAGAATTAACAAAATAGCTATTTTATGTCAATTTACTTCAAGTGACAGCTTACCTGAAAACCAGTAACGTTACAACTCCTCCTGAACACAAAGAGAACATGACAGTTTGAAGAGTGAGCACCTCTCCTCCTCAAACACTGGTTGTGGTCGCATGCGAGCAGCTAGCGGTGCATTATAGCACTACGGTTAGGACACGGCTAAATGCAGACTGCGATATCCCCACTGAGGAGGCTATCACCATTAACCATCTCTGCTATTACTGTTTGAAATGATCCAGATGCCATGTCATTTGTGCATTTCGGTGAACATAATGGGCCGACTTGGAAAAGACAGCACCTGTTCCTCTTTCATCCTATAAATCAAGCACTGAATATTGGTGGAAGTTATACTAAATGCAAAATTCTGTAGGCTAGTGTTCACTGTGTTGATTGTGGTCTGTTGTCGCAGGTAGCCTAATAGCCTATGAAATATTAGACTAGTTGATTGGATTACATGGTCCATCTCAGGCACAGCTGGGCACAACTCACACACTGCAACACTTCCTTATCTGATCTATGCTGTGAAATATAACGACTATAACGAACTCGCCATACTCTATACATCTCTATACATGAACAAGTGTTCACTTGTACAATGTTTCCATCTAGTGGCGCAAAAAACAAATCCACTACCAAAGACTTAATGGGAAAATGCATGTACATTCTACATTTTCCACAAAGAGCTACTAAACACCTTAAGCTCTGAACTGGATTTCGAAAGTCGACAGTCTGCTGAGTAGAAATGCCAGAGACTACGCTGAGGCATCAAGCATAGTTTTTTATGTACAAAGCAAAATGTACTTGGCTATGGGGAAATTAATTGTAATAGCGCCCCTCTGGTGGTGGGCTCTGGTACATACATCTGGTACAGACAGACACACATGGTATGTACAGGGGTCAAATTAATGGCCCCCCCCCAACAATAAGATCTAATTTTTTAAGTTCATACATTGGCAAATTGAAAGCAAGTCATGCATGTACAAGTCTTACATATAGCCCCTTTAATAGCGGGGGCTGCAGAATAGTGTTATCACTTGGATGGTGGGGCGGTGGGCGACGGGCGTAGGGTGGTGGTCTGCTGCCCTGGGCGGCAGCCTATAGTTGCCTAGTGAGCGGTCCGGCCCTGGGTGCTAATAAGTAGACAGAACACAAGGGTTCACACAGTAATAAGCAGCCAATTCCTTTTTTAACATAAATATGGCTAATGTGGTATCTTTGCTTTTGTGCACTTAAAAATAATTCATATAATGAAGAAAATGACAGAGGAAAAACTCAAGTGCAATAATAAAAACACTTAAAAGATTCAATCTTTTAAAATGATTTCATATAAAGTGTACAAAGCCAGTGCAACCCCATTAGTCATAATTAAATAAAAAGGAAACCGCTGAGTATGGCTGACATTCAAATCGGAAGGCTCATTCATCAACAGGCCTTCTCTCTACTCATTCAGATGAGTAGACAAACAGATAAACATGGACTGATGTAGAAACAGGCATCCCCTGTCCATTTCCAACCTGCTGTAAGATGATCTGGAGACAGGATAGAAATGGCTGCCGGCTCCTGCATGCTGACAAAGACAAAATACATACACAGATCTCAGATGCCTCATTGGCTAAAGTGTTGCTCAGGAAGGGAGGGGGTTCTAGCGGCATGTAATTCTTCACTGCATCGCAAAATAGAAACTCCTCTGGTTAGCACAGTAAGGACACTGATCAACACACAGGGTCTATCAGTGCAAACAAGCCTGTTCTACTGCAAGCAGAAAACTCCTCCATCATCAGCCCAACTTTGTTACACAATGATCTGCTAGTCATTGGCAAAGGGTTGGACTATATTGTGTTCATACTGGTCTATATCACCTGTGCACTTTTCATATTTAACTGCTGAAGCCAAGTAGCTATGCCACCATATAACTTTCTCATGTTTAACTGCTGAAGCAAAGTAGCTATGCCACCATGCAGTGGCGGGCCGTGCATTTCACACCTAGGCCTTCAGTGATGTCCTACACAGTCCTACCTGAATTATTCCACCTCTTAATACCATCATTATGACGCCATGGCTCTAGAAACTATACATTTAGACAGAAACGCAGTATAACCGGGCATTGCATCACCTTAACATAGTCAAGTACAACAGAGTTATATTAATATTTCCGAAGCATTTATAATCAATAAATCCGCATTTACAATTAAGAGTGTTAAACTACCAGCTTTAAGATCGCTTGGATACTGTCAAAACTTTAAAATAAAAGGCGCTTTTAAGGGATTAGTCTACAAAGTTTTATTAAGTCCACCAAAAGTATGTGAGCTTTAACAAGTTTGTTCACTAAACAGCGCATTGTCGCACCCAAAGCAGTTTCATTTAAGAAACGTGACGATAAAGACACATAAACTATTCACGGAAAATAAAAGAAAACAAACAAATAATTTGCATTTGTTCACGAGGATATATTTGCGACAGTGGTGAAAGTGTATTCCTAGCCTTGAATGTCCACTTTGACTCGGTAGCGTCGGCTCGCTAGCGTCGGGGTTGGCCGTTCTCTTCTGACGATGTCTAGCTTTTCTTGAAAAGTTCGTCTTGAAAATGACGTTGTAATTATATCTGCGACCAAATCGATCTCTTCTCCTCCTTCAGCCATTGTGGGTTGAAAAAAAACAGCTTGTAGAAATCTACACAAATGAGCTCGTTCAAGTTCAGTTTGCTAGCTGTGCATAGCTCTGCCTCTGAATAGTGCGTATCCAATCAAAAGACGTGCACGTGCTGACGTTATCGTACGCCTGCTAGCTGGCCCCGGTGTCGCCAACTCGAAATCTGATTGGTTAACAACACAGGTCTGTTTCCGTTCACTTTAAGCTACAGGCGCCCGCACTGTCGTTTCTGAAGGCCTAAGGGCAGATTTCTTGGACCCTGGCAACACATTATGGCTGAAATTATGATTGGATAAAAGCTCTAACATAAAGGCCAGCCCTCCAAATCTCGATCTGAGGCTGGAAGCAGCGCAACCAAGAGGAAAGCTATGAAATTAAGAGAATAGACCATGGGGAATAATTTAATATATATTTGTGGAAAACATATATCAAAATTAAATTTATATTCTGATGATGTTTAGGCCAGCAGAGAAGGCCTTGCTGGCCCTGACGGCCTGCCACTGCCACCATGTACACTTCTCATGTTTAACTGTAGAAGCAAAGTAGCTATGCCACCATGTACACTTCTCATGTTTAACTGTAGAAGCAAAGTAGCTATGCCACCATGTACACTTCTCATGTTTAACTGTAGAAGCTAAGCAGCTATGCCACCATTTACTCTTCTTAGTTTAACTACTGAAGTAAAGCAGCCATGGCACCCTGTACCTGTTACCTGTCACACTGTTGAAGCTATGTTGGGCTGTGTCCAAATCAACGCCCTTCTATAGTATTGAGTATGCTAGTTGAGTACGCTGGATGAGAAAGTTAAGTAGGCTAAATGTTCCGTAGTGTACTATGCTTATTTCCAGGTTCTCGCTGATAATCATATGGAGGATATTTTTTGCATACTACATGCAGTAAACAGTACAGAGTAGATATGTTTGGGGTTGGTGGTTTCCTCTGTACCATTTAAACTCCCATTACTGAGTGTTAATTAATGTAGCACTCACTGTGGGTCTTATAAAACCATGAAAAAGGGCAGCATTAGGTGAGCACAGATGCAAGTTAAACACACTGTACGACATGCATGCATTTTCAAACACACTAGCAGGCCACGGAGGCAAACAGCCAAGTTAGTACAACTAGTTTATTGACAAATATCCTTGTGGTTACATGCACAGTGAAATAAATTTACCTCCTTTATTATTTAGAAAGGGAAAAAATGCAAATAAAATTACAGCCCAGGTGTCACAATTGAGGAAAAATAAATCAAAATGTCAATTTCATTTATTAGAAATATTCAGAATGAAAACCAATCATCATCAAAGAAGCTATAAAATAAACCAATCAACAACACCTCACGATGTACAGGTTTTGCAAAGAAATAGCCATGGTTAAAAAACATCCAAAAATACTTTGCGTAAAAAGTGCCTTCGTGTTAAAATTACAAAAACATCATTTTGACTTCATGCATTTTTTTATCCAACAATGACCCCCAATGCTTTCAAAACACAAGTGCTATAAATACAGCTCCAAAATTTAAATGAAAGTCTCCACTAGCATTTGCTATTAAAGGGGCAGTTCACCCAAAAATTTAATTTTGATATGTTTCTACATACCCGGAGTGCCATCTATCCATCCAGGCAGTTTCGTTAGAACACACTAGTTTTGTAGATACCCGCTGCAGCTCACCATGCTATCACCATAAAATCAACAGCAACGTCTCTTTCCAAATATAATGACAGGGTTACTCACAAACATCCACAGACCTTATTGAGCACAGTTTATTCGAAAACTACTTTCTACCAAAGTACGCCAACTGTGTATATCTGCACAAAGTATCAACCAAAGCACGCCAGTATTCTGGGGATTACGCCAACACAGTGCGCCCTAGAATACTGGCGTGCTTTGGTTGATGCTTTGTGCAGATATACACAGTTGCCGTACTTTGGTAGAAAGTAGTTTTCGAATAAACTGCTCAATAAACTGCTCAGGAGTAACCCTGTCATTATATTTGGAAAGAGATGTTGCTGTAGATATTTTTGAGTAGATTTTTGGCGCATTGACCGCCACAAACTTTGGACCACTTGAAGTCAGGGTGATGTTAACGTGAGTTGCACCAGATACCTATAAAACTAATGAAATCTCAGCAAAACTATCTGGATGGAAAGATAGCACTCCGGGTATATTGAAACCCAACTTAATACATTTTTTGGGTGAAGTGCCCCTTTAAATATGTTTTGTTCTTTTAAATATTGCACACGGGTAGTGGCAAGACAAAGGTAATTTCAACTATGAAGGCAAACGGCAACATATGTGATCAACCCTTTGCTTGGTTTCCACAGTGTTAATGTGAGTAGTTAGCGTGATGAGCTTTGCAGTTTTAGCGTGAGGAGTTCCGCAGTGTTAATGGGAGGAGACCCTCAGCGTTAGCGTGAGAAGTTCAGCAGCGTTAGCGTGATGAGTTTTGCGGTTTTAGCATGAGGAGTTCCGCGGAGACCCTAAGTGTTAGGAGGAGACCCTAAGCATTAGCATGAGGAGTTCCACAGCGCGACGGGTTTTACACCGTTAGCGTGAGGACTTCCACATAGTTAGCGTGAGGAGTTCCACAGTGTTAGCGTGAAGAGTTCCATACAGTTAGCATAAGGAGTTTTACACCGTTAGCATTTTTGGATTTTAGTTCTTTCAAAGATGAACAGCTGCAATTAATCTCTGTTCAGAAGGGAACTGGCAGAAATTATTTGTGTAGAGGAACACAGCATCAGTTAACAGTATTAGTCTTATGCGTTTGTAACCTTCAAAATGGAAGGCACGACAGGAATACAAATCCACAATTTACTACGCAAGTGCCTCCCCTAGAGGTGCATTGAGTGTTAGAGAATCTTCCAGATTCAGACACGTTTCATTTCATTCCTGAGCCCGCAGGAGAATCACAGCCTCATTGGCGGTACTGAAACAAAGCAGGACTAAATTTCATTATATGGGATCACATTACCTCATAAACACCACAGTGATTACCTCATAGGTAAAATCAAATAAAAAAAGATTTTTTATTATAATTATTATGATTGACGATAATGGTAAATAAAGCAAAAAAATGTTTTAATGGTTTTGTACGCAGTGACCACAACGATTTTCTCCAAGGCCAACCTGCTCTGTGCCACAGTAAACCCTAAATCAAAGCAATGCTTTGTTCTATATAAAATTAATTTGTAGAGTGGACCCACCCCCAGAATCCCCTCAGTAAGAGACCCCCATTCAAAACCTCTGCCACTCATGACGCATTTGGCTGTGTCAGTCTGCTATAGGCAGAACAGCCTGGAGGGGGCTCCTCTGTGCAGTGCGTGATAAGTCTTAAAGGCAGCGCAGGTCAGGATTGGGGGGAGGGGGTGTGGCTCTCCCTTCTATGGGGATATTCCAGTGTGGACAGTGACCTTTTTATCTACTGATCTGACTCCGCACCACATGGGGATGAAAGCCCGTCCTCGCGGGTCTGTGTTCTTCACAGTTCACCCGATACGGCGGGCGGAGCATCACTTGCGGCGGCTGAAGATGCTCTTCTTGCTGGAGCCACGGTCTGCCGTGCTGAGGCCGATCAGTAGCCGTGCCTTCTCGTCCTCCTCTTGCTGCTGAAGACCACCGTCTTTCCCCTCCGAGGCCTTGCCCCGCGCCTCCGAGCCCGACGCCGGCTTCAAACGCAGCTTCTCCTTAATCATCTGGGCCCGGGAGGGCCGCATGGAGGGAGGGAGGGGAGAGGGAGAGAGAGAGAGAGAGAGAGAAAGAAAGAAAGAAAGAGAGAGAGGTTAGGGTATTATGTATAGGTAGCTAGCTCATGTTACCATTTGCTATATGTCGTTTTATTAAAGGATACGTACACCCTATATCACTTTTTTTCCCGCTGTAAACACGTTTGTATGCCTACCTTATAATTAAACTTATTCATCCATTCCGTTATTTCAACAATTCTGAAATAATATTGTATATCATAAGAAACTGGTAGAAAAGCGTGCTTTGTGCTGCCCTTTGTGCGGTTGAAATTCCCTTTCTGCTCCCCACCCTGCCCCTGCCCCAATTGTGATGTCAGAGTACCTCTTTGGAGGCATCTCTACGTCATATGGACAATTGTTGTCGCCCATAATGGACACAGCCGGCACCAGATTGGTTACGTTCCTTTCATTTCGGTTCCACGTTTTAAAACTGGAACAATGTGGCGTCCTGTTCCTAAACTCTCTTATTCCACCTAAATAGTCCACTAAAATACGTTTCTGAAAATATTTGAGGTGAGAAATTGGCCATGCAGTTGCAGTTGTAGTTTTACAATTTGATCCGAGTTATACAAAATAATTTGTACATTGTACGTTCATTTATGCAAATGACGATTGGACACACCCCTCTCTCTCGCTCACCCCACAAAGTATTTTTCAAAATTGGGTAGTAGGCGGAGACAGTGGGTGCACTTACTCTTTAAAGGGAAAATTCACAATTCACAATTAGTTTAGTTTGTTTTCTTATATACAGTTGTGTTAAAAAAAATTGCAGTGCAACATCAGTAACCTGATGAACCACTGTTATTAGTAGTAGTGATATTTCTGCATGAAAAATAATTTACTTGGTAGATGTAGTAGTGTAATAGAAAAACAACAGACCCAACTGTCATGACATGCACGCTGCTTGTTCTGAGTAATTGACTCATTCATTGAAAGGGGCGTGTTCAAAATAATAGCAGTGTGCAGTTTAATTCGAGAATTCATTCATTCTGTGAAAAAACAGGTCTCATTAATTGTCCTTTATTAATTAAGGAAGAAGGGAAGCAAATGTTTCACACATTGTTATAAAATACATTTCCTTCTGAATTGCTAAGTAAAATGGCCCGTTCCCAACATTGTTCGGAAGAACAACGTAATTTGATTCAAAAGTTGATTTGAGAGGGGAAAACATATAAAGAAGTGCAGCAAATTATAGGATGCTCAGCTAAAAAGATCTCAAATGCTTTAAAATGGCACCAAAAACCTGAAACACGCAGAATAAAATGGGCAACTACTGTTAAAAAAGGATCGAAGAATAGTCAGAATGGCAAAGATTCAGCCAATAATCACCTCCAGAAAGATCAAAGATGATCTAAAATTACCTGTAAGTGCTGTTACAGTCAGAAGACGTTTGATCGAAGCTAAGCTATCAGCAAGAAGCCCCCATAAAGCACCATTGTTGAAAAAACGCCACATGCAGAATCGGTTAAAATTAGCCATGGAACACATCGATTGGCCCAAAGAGAAATGGCGTAACATTCTGTGGACTGATGAGTAAAATTGTTCTTTTCGGGTCTAGTGGTCGTCGACAGTACGTCAGACAACCCCCAGGTACTGAATTCAAGCCACAGTACACTGTGAAGACAGTGAAGCATGGTGGCGCAAAAATCGTGGTATGGGGATGTTTTTCATACTACGGTGTTGGGCCTATTTATCGTACACCAGGGATCATGGATCAGTTTGAATACAGAGTGATATTGCGTGCTAGAACCCCTCACTTAACCTACACTCAAAATATGTTTTATGTGATATAATTTCATAATTATTATTAAAAATGACAATCCTCAATTAAATCGCCAAATTCTTTGATAGGTAAGTCGAACAGTAACCTGGTGGATCAACTAACAAGCCAAAACAAAGTCTAAACGAGGTCTTAAGGTTAAATAATTTTATTAAATGAAAAAATTGTAAATTAGAACAATGACTTAAAATCATACATTCACTAATGAAGGTAGGCTGACTACTTATAATTTACAAAGAGGAAGACATTAAACCAGACATTAATTAGAATATACTAGCAAAGAGAGAGAGACCAATAAGCCAGAAATTGCCAATATTATTTACCCTCCAGCTGAACAGGAAAAAAGGAAGTTTTGTTGACTACTAACAAAAAAACACCGACATCATCTTTGGAGTTGTTTATATCCATGTGTAGCAAGCCAAATAGTTTCTCTATGAATGCGCCATGCCTTGTAGCCAGGTGTAAGTTCATATACACCTTCACAGAGTCTCAAGGCCACAGTTTTGACCATAAGGCCAGCCAGGCCAAAGAGGTGTGGTCCTGGTCAAGGGTGGGGTTATCACATGCAGCTTGTACAAATATGGAATCATGAAGCATATTTACAATGGAAGAACACAATTAACGCCAGGGGGGTTTTGTGTGGGCAGGATTTAGAGTGATGTTGGCCTGACGTTCAAGGCCCGACGAATATGAAAATGGGGAAGCAGTCAGAGTCTTTGACATGAGTCTTTAGACGGGAACTTGCTTGAACTTTTGGTTTGGCCAGGCTGGCCTGACTGTGGTGTAATTCATATGTGTAATGGTAATAAAAGAGTAATGGTAATAAAATGTTTGCTCTAAACGGGCACAGAGAGTGATACCTGTGCCACCAGCGCCTTGCGGCTGTCCCTCTTCACCGCCATGGCGAAATCCAGCCATGTCCAGGTGTTATTGTGATACTCCAGACAGGGAAGCACCAGGTTCAGATCCTTCCAGTCTACGCTGCTTTTCTCTCCCTACACACACACACACACATACACACATACACACAAATTACATACACACATGGCTGAAGGTTTTGCTGTTAATAATAAGTGACTGATATAAGAGTGTGTGGCTGAAGGTAATTTCTGTAATAAGTGGCCGAACACACCCACCTTGTAACTGACACAAAGGGGAACCTGAGGAATTTTGATGTAGATAAAGGAGTTGTTCATGGCAGCTCTCTCCTTCATCTTATCAATATCATCCACAGGATGCTAGAGAGGAAATTAAAAACCTCAGTAAGTTACGAGTTCTGCAATGTAATATCATGTGAACAATAGTTTTTCACTGTTACATGGACCAGTATCTACAAACAGATCCTACAGTTTAGGATAAATCCTAAATATTGCATTGACCAGAACATTGATCTAATGCAGAAATTCTTATATTGCACGTATTTCTCAACTTTTAAGAAGATTTTTAGAAATACAGTTTAAGTTTGTACAATTCATCAGGTGTGGACTGAACTAGACCATCAGGCGTTCTTCTAGACCAGGCCAAGTACACACCTCTGGGGGCTTCCGGAAGGATCTCCTGACCCCTGCAGTTCGGTTTAACCCCTGTGTGACCCCCTTACTAGGACCCAGGGCCCCCATAGAGTCCTCAGAAAGCTGGCGAGGTTTGACAACTTGTATGCCTACATATCACAGAGAGAGAGAGAGAGAGAGAGAGAGAGAGAGAGAGAGAGAGAGAGAAAGAGAGAGAGAGAGAGAGAGAGAGAGAGAGAGAGAGAGAGAGAGAGAGAGATATGGAGGCTGGATGAACACACATATATAGTAGAACCTGAAAGATATGACATCTGAACTGTCCTACAGACATTTACATAATAAGCCGACAAACAAGGACCATGTCCTACATACTAACACATCAAGCTCACAAACAAGGACCATGTACTACACACATTTACACAATAAGCACACAAACATTAACCAGTCACACAATAAGCAGACACAGTTCTACCTGTAGTAACCAGTCTGAATTTGTCCTCTTCATCACCCACTTCCTCTTCCTCTACATTTCTTCCTGGGAAGAAAAATCCCATCATCCTCTTGAAGAACTGGTACATGAGCTGAATGGTGAGCGGGACCACGTTCACCTGCAGATGTGAGATAGTGAGACGCTGTTGCCTTTACGTCCCACAAGCACACGTCTCTGCGATTTTCTACCAGCCGTAGAATTTCTACCGTCGTGTTCACACAATCCTCACCTCAAAATGTTCCTTGACAGAAATGCCTCCGACGGGGGGGCGGACCTTACTGAAGATGCGAAGGGCAAGCTGGCGTGCTGACTGGCAGGGGCTCTGGGGCCGCAGCACCACCTGGAAAAGAGCATCACTTTCAGCCGAGTGCGCACGTGCAAATACTTGCGCAAATACACAGACACACTTACGCGCAAACGCGCGCACACACACAAACACGCACACAGCATGTTCTAACACGCAGACACACCGCCGTCTTGCACAAACACACGTGCGCTCGCGCGCACGGCACGTTCTAACACACATAGTGGGTCCTTACGCAGTATGTGCCATCCAAGTGATATGGGACATGCTAGTGATGGAAAAACTGATTTAATCTTTGGTGAACCACGAGCAGCGTCAATCCATTGAAACAGAAATGGCACACGGACAGTGAGCAATGTGGCAATGCGTAACGACGCTTGAGTTTTAACAGTGGGGTGGGTAGCGGGATAGAGGGGGGAGCTCCTGAACACAGACATGGGAGGAACAGAAATGGGCCTCGGCGAGCGCAGGTATCCCAGAGTGACTGCAGGGATTACGTGCACTTCCATGAGCTTCACTGCACAAAAATGGTGCCACATGAAAACCGCGTTCTGAATGTAAGACATGCAGATAACCACAGCACTCACCAAGATGATAACACATCTGTCAATGGCCTCGTTTCAAAGTGTGATGCTCTAGTATACACATTCTGTGATGTTAAGTCACTAACTAGCTTGAGAAAGTATGTGGATATCTAAAGCATACCTAATACACTACATACCTCCTTATAGGTACTACCCGGTGACAATACTCTATTCATTTATGAGGGACAGCACAATATGCAGCACAATTTGTGACCCACATAAAGTGAATGCAACATGGAGTTCTAGCAATAGCTACAGTAGCTCACTACAAAACAGTGATTGAATGTAACCATCCCACCCACTTCTACAGCCTGCAATGCTGAACAAATGTATGCTTTTTCATGTCTCTCTTGGCATTGAGAACAATAATGGAGGAGCCTATACTGAAAATCTGCTGCTCAGTACCTTACTCTGAGTATACAGTGTGTACCTTATACACTGCAGTGAGTGTACACTGTGCCTTATAGACTGCAGTGAGTGCAAACTGTGTACCTTATAAACTGCAGTGAGTGTACACTGTGCCTTATAGACTGCAGTGAGTGCAAACTGTGTACCTTATAAACTGCAGTGAGTGTACACTGTACCTTATAGACTGCAGTGAGTGTACTGTGTGTACCTTATAGACAGCAGTGAGTGTACATTGTGTGCCTTACAGACTGCAGTGAGTGTACTGTGTGTACCTTATAGACAGCAGTGAGTGTACATTGTGTGCCTTACAGACTTCAGTGAGTGCACAGTGTGTACCTTATAGACAGCTGTGGGAAGCAGATTGTTCATAGTGAACCAGCCAAGCTCGAGGAGATGCTCTGCAGTGTCATCAGACTTGTTTAGCTGTAGGAATGAGGGAAAGGAGGAGTCAAATCAGGATACAATTATTATTTCATATGTAATAAACTAGCGGGAGAGAGGAGTGATAAACTAGCGGGAGAGAGGAGCGATAAACTAGCGGGAGAGAGGAGCGATAAACTAGCGGGAGAGAGGAGCGATAAACTAGCGGGAGAGAGGAGCGATAAACTAGCGGGAGAGAGGAGCGATAAACTAGCGGGAGAGAGGAGCGATAAACTAGCGGGAGAGAGGAGCGATAAACTAACAGGAGAGAGGACCACAGACGCCCACCTTGCTGTACATGAATCTCTGTAGCTCCAGCTCGGTGATGCCCAGCTGGCCGTCCTCCTCCGTCAGGCACCAGCGCGCTTGGGCGAAGTAGATCTCAGTGCGCCGCACCACGCTCACGTCTTCCGGAGGCTTCCGCAACTCCAGCTTATTCGCCCGCTGCAGCTGGAAGTCCTTAAAACACCTGAACGCAGCAGGGGGAGAGTGTCAGTGTGTAGGAATGGGAGAGTTGCGCAGGGGCGGAGTGTCAGTGTGTAGGAATGGGAGAGTTGCGCAGGAGGGGAGTGTCAGTGTGTAGGAATGGGAGAGTTGCGCAGGGGCGGAGTGTCAGTGTGTAGGAATGGGAGAGTTGCGCAGGGGCGGAGTGTCAGTGTGTAGGAATGGGAGAGTTGCGCAGGGGCGGAGTGTCAGTGTGTAGGAATGGGAGAGTTGCGCAGGGGCGGAGTGTCAGTGTGTAGGAATGGGAGAGTTGCGCAGGGGCGGAGTGTCAGTGTGTAGGAATGGGAGAGTTGCGCAGGGGCGGAGTGTCAGTGTGTAGGAATGGGAGAGTTGCGCAGATGGGGAGTGTGAATGAAAGGAATTCCACATGAACACAAACACAGTCTACTTAATTTTAAACGAGCGATCCCTGATCTCTTATCCTTAAGTAAAACAAGCAGATCGCTATTAATTATTTACGAGCAGGATGGAAATGTTTGTCGAGTTCTGTCTACCTAGTATGTAGGTAGGCGTTCCTCCCATTTATAAAGCATAACATGGAACAGGTGTGAGGGGAGCGACAGGATCAGCACCTGATTAGTATATTGAGCTCTTCGCTCTTCATCTGCAAGTCAGTCTTCTCCTGGTTGAGCTGGTTCTGCAGCTTCAGGTTAATATCCATCAGCTCATCCCCTCTCAGGTCCTCGGACTGGGCCTGGCATCATGGGAGACACACCAAGTTAAGAATGAATGCAGGTACAGGCTGGGGTTGGGGAATGCAGGTTTTGGGGGCTATATGACTAGAGTGTGGAGGCGTGTGGCAGGAGTTTGGGGAATTGTGGGAGGAGTTATGGGAGACTGTGGGTGGAGTCATTGAAGGCTATAGGAGGGGTTATGAAAAGCTGTGGAGGTGTTATGGGAGGCAGTAAGAGTTTTTTGAGAGGCTGTAGGAGGGGTTATAGGAAGCTATGGGAGGGGTTATGGGAGGTTGCGGGAGTGGTTATGAGAAGCTGTGGAAAGGGTCTGGGAGCCTCACTCTCATGTTCGAGTAGATCTGTTTCTCCAGGCGGCGGATCTGGGCCATGTGCTGCCTGACAGCCTCTTGCAGGTGCAGGATGCTCCCGCGCTGCTCCTCCGGGTTACTGGAGATCTCCAGCTGAAAGCGCACGCGCTGCTTCTTCTCACTGTGCTCCTGCAGAACAGGACCCAGCATTAGAGCAAAACCAAGCCAGTTTCAGCTTATGTTGGCGTATTCTGTCTAGTCTACAGTACTTAACCCCTTTGCGCAGATGCCTAGCGATCAGGCCGCCGGCGGCAAGATTTTGCTCAACCGAGACATTCATTGCTCCTGCAGCCAAACTATTAGTAATCACAAACTCTGTGTTTTAACTTTATTGGTAGATGATTCATGACAATTTCTGTGGAATACGGAGTTTCTAAGTGTCACTATTTTTCTGTAGCAGCAAGTCCATCAGTATAGGGGGGTAGATATCTATGGTTCCAAAACCCCTATGCAAAACATGTCGTAAAATGAATACCACATCAGCACACAGAAAATTGGAATGAGCACTTGCCATTCCATAAGTGACAAGTTTATACACCATAGTCTATATTATGTACGATAACATGGTATTCCACCATCTGCAAAATGCTGCCAAATGTTCCATCTTCAATGGAAAATTAAATTAACGATTGCACTACAGTATGTGAAATGCGCTTAAAATGCGAAAATAACAATGGGCCTATCAATCATATTGGAAAGACAGTGCTCGAGTAGAAAAATGAAGTTACTTAACTTATTATCTGTAGCCAGGAAGACCAACTGCATTTTAGACGCAAAATTTTTTACATATCCGTATGGGGAATTTCCCCTCCCTGGTGCATTATTTATAGGGCTTGCGCAATATGAGACCGTGAAATGGAAAACTGCCGTTACGCTGGACGGTAGTAAATTGTTCAAAGCACTGCGGAAGACATGGGATATACCGCTGCTAAGGTTATAATGTACTCTATTGGATAAAAGAGCCGACAATTAAACCAGAATGAACTGTAATGAATGAGACAGGCTTGCAGAGCATGGGGGTATTACGAGTCGACGTTTCAGACAGTGTAATAGCGGTATAAAGTGTTGTATATTTCTCAAACCGATTGTACCAGACAATAAATGACCACTGAATTTTGAAAAGAAGAATCTCAATATGTAAAACCAATGGTAGGATTGTATATTAATTTCATATTTAGTAGCATATATTGCTAGTAGAATACATGGTAGAATGAAAGAATACATTCACGTGTTTATTTTGAATTTGAGTTAGCAGGGCTTTTCACGGCTTTTCTGGCATACGATCAGGCGATTCTTGGGTTTATTTTGCTATGATGGAATTCTAATTTTATATGATTAATAAATATATTTATGAACTAAAACATAGATGCTATTGTCCACTATGTCACGCATGGGTAGGTATAGACTGGGTGGGGGGGTGCTTGTTAAATGGACTTGTGAAAAAAAATAAAATAAAAATTGTGACACTTAGAAACGACGCATTTGGCAGAAATCGTCACGAATCGTCCACCAATAAAGTTAAAACACAGAGTTTGTGATTTCCAGTAATAGTTTGGCTGCAGGAGCAATGAATGTCTCAGTTGAACAAAAAGGTCTGCCGGCGAGAAGAGGTTAAACAGAACAGGGCTCTTTGCTTCTACTGTACATCCTGATAGGCCACTCCATACATTAGTATCTCTATATGTGGGAAGAAAACACTTATTGTCAGAGTGAAATTTATCTGTACCTCATTTCAACCCATTCGCCATTTCTCTGCTAACAGACACACCTCACTTTAATAACCCGTTTTCTAAATGTAGTAATACCCCAAATCCTGACTCAAGGGAGGGGGTGGCATTAGTCACATCCAAAGTGATGTGTTGTGATGTGAATAAGCAGCAGGCGTGGATGTGAGTGAACAGCAGGCGTGGGTGTGAGTGAGCAGCAGATGTGGGTGTGAGCAGGGCTCTGACCTTGCGCTTGGGCTCCACATGAAGCAGTAGGTTGTTGACGATATCCAGGATCATGGCGTACTGCACGGGGTTGGTGGAGATCTCCAGGTCATGGTGAATGAGGGTGAAGGTATCCACAGCACCTACAAATAGAGCAGCGTAGGAAAGAGACATGAGGTCAAATGCAAATACAACTGCACACAAAAAAGCAGTTCAGCTGCAAACTAAATTAAAAATAAAAATATAAGCAGAGTAAGCCGTCTCTGCTACATGTGCTGCCTTTATAAAGTTTGCATATTACATCATCATCATCATCATCCATCAACCCGCTTATTCCTTATTCAGGGTCACGGGGGGTGCTGGAGCCTATCCCAGCATGCATTGGGCGAGAGGCAGGAATACACCCTGGACAGGCCGCCAATCCATCACAGAGCACTCACACCATTCACTCACTCATTCATACATACAGTGGGGCAAAAAAGTATTTAGTCAGCCACCAATTGTGCAAGTTCTCCCACTTAAAAAGATGAGAGAGGCCTGTAATTTTCATCATAGGTATACCTCAACTATGAGAGACAAAATGAGAGAAAAAAAATCCAGAAAATCACATTGTCTGATTTTTAAAGAATTTATTTGCAAATTATGGTGGAAAATAAGTATTTGGTCAATAACAAAAGTTCATCTCAATACTTTGTTATATACCCTTTGTTGGCAATGACAGAGGTCAAATGTTTTCTGTAAGTCTTCACAAGGTTTCCACACACTGTTGCTGGTATGTTGGCCCATTCCTCCATGCAGATCTCCTCTAGAGCAGTGATGTTTTGGGGCTGTCGCTGGGCAACACGGACTTTCAACTCCCTCCAAAGATTTTCTATGGGGTTGAGATCTGGAGACTGGCTAGGCCACTCCAGGACCTTGAAATGCTTCTTACGAAGCCACTCCTTCGTTGCCCGGGCGGTGTGTTTGGGATCATTGTCATGCTGAAAGACCCAGCCACGTTTCATCTTCAATGCCCTTGCTGATGGAAGGAGGTTTTCACTCAAAATCTCACGATACATGGCCCCATTCATTATTTCCTTTACACGGATCAGTCGTCCTGGTCCCTTTGCAGTAAAACAGCCCCAAAGCATGATGTTTCCACCCCCATGCTTCACAGTAGGTATGGTGTTCTTTGGATGCAACTCAGCATTCTTTCTCCTCCAAACACGAGAAGTTGAGTTTCTACCAAAAAGTTCTATTTTGGTTTCATCTGACCATATGACATTCTCCCAATCCTCTTCTGGATCATCCAAATGCTCTCTAGCAAACCTCAGACGGGCCTGGACATGTACTGGCTTAAGCAGGGGGACACGTCTGGCACTGCAGGATTTGAGTCCCTGGCGGCGTAGTGTGTTACTGATGGTAGCCTTTGTTACTTTGGTCCCAGCTCTCTGCAGGTCATTCACTAGGTCCCCCCGTGTGGTTCTGGGATTTTTGCTCACCGTTCTTGTGATCATTTTGACCCCACAGGGTGAGATCTTGCGTGGAGCCCCTGATCGAGGGAGATTACCAGTGGTCTTGTATGTCTTCCATTTTCTAATAATTGCTCCCACAGTTGATTTCTTCACACCAAGCTGCTTACCTATTGCAGATTCAGTCTTCCCAGCCTGGTGCAGGTCTACAATTTTGTTTCTGGTGTCCTTTGACAGCTCTTTGGTCTTGGCCATAGTGGAGTTTGGAGTGTGACTGTTTGAGGTTGTGGACAGGTGTCTTTTATACTGATAACGAGTTCAAACAGGTGCCATTAATACAGGTAACGAGTGGAGGACAGAGGAGCCTCTTAAAGAAGAAGTTACAGGTCTGTGAGAGCCAGAAATATTGCTTGTTTGTAGGTAACCAAATACTTATTTTCCACCATAATTTGCAAATAAATTCTTTAAAAATCAGACAATGTGATTTTCTGGATTTTTCTCTCTCATTTTGTCTCTCATAGTTGAGGTATACCTATGATGAAAATTACAGGCCTCTCTCATCTTTTTAAGTGGGAGAACTTGCACAATTGGTGGCTGACTAAATACTTTTTTGCCCCACTGTACCTATGGGCAATTTAGAGTCTCCAATTAGCCTAACCTGCATGTTTTTGGACTGTGGGAGGAAACCGGAGTACCCGGAGGAAACCCACTCTGACACGGGGAGAACATGCAAACTCCACACAGAAAGGCCCTCGGTCGGGATTCGACTCGGTACCTTCTTGCTGTAAGGCGACAGTGCTAACCACTGCACCACCGTGCCGCCTTTGCATATTACATGCTTGTTGAAATGTTTTTGGCACATTTGGAACTACTCCAATTTAAAATGTGAAGGAAGCCATGAATATCTGCATAATCAGAACATTATTGAACAGGGCGATTTAAGGGAGAAAAAATAAAAAATAAAAACATTTTAAAAACTCAAGAAAATGCTAACGAGAAATAAAATACAATAAAACAATGCTATTATTTTCCCTGTTTAAGTGCCTGAAATTGAAAGCTGAAATTGAGCATGTGCATCTGAGTTTATATTAGAGATGTGCTGCTGTGTGGATTCCTATGGAAGCAGACGGGATCCGGGGGGGGGGGGCGGGGACTGACCGGCCTGTTTCTTCAGCAGGTCCTCCTTCTCGTGGCTGTTCCGCAGCTCAGGGGGCTTGATCTGGGTGGCCAGCTCGGGGTCAATGTCGTGGCTGTAGCCGATGTAGTACATGCGACAGCTGCAGCGGGAGATGATTCTCTGCACCTGCTGCGTCTCCTTCACCTGTGACGGCTGGTTCCAGTCTGGAGGCGAGGAGAGAACCATGCAGCGCTCAGCTCAACGGCCTGCCAACCTTGTGCTAAACATGCCGTTCATGGTCCTTATGGATGTGTAAAGGTGGTTACAGAGTGTGTAAAACAGGTAGCAGACACGTACGTGGACGGACAGGCCTCCAGATTGTCCGCAGACTTTTGTCTTTCAAAGTCGAGCCCCCCTTTGTAGACTACGTTTCCCATAATTTTTGCATGCAAATTGAAAACAACAATGGCGTCCTTCACGGTACGCAGAAGGTACGCTTGTAGCTGAAATGACAAGTCCGTACGGACAGGTCTGCGCGGACACAAAAAAAGACTGCTGTGTGGACTGCCTAGGTGGACGTCTGTTTTGAGTCTGCTATGATGTCATTTAGGTCCATGCAGACACTGCGGACGTCCACACGCATACATTTTTGGCGACTATGAATTAGCTTTTAGAAATGTGTGTGTATCAGATACTGTTTACATTACAGTTATTTGGCAGACGCTTTTATCCAAAGCGACGTACAATAAGTGCATATTGAAGGTCATTGACACAACTACAAAGCAAATCCAACGAAGCACAACTTTCTCACAACATAGGAGCTATCTCTAGTAATGAACATAGAATACAGTCGGCTATACCTTCTAAGCTATAAAATAGCAAAAAATCAAATAGAAAATAATAAATAAATAAATAAAAAATATAAAAAATAAATAAATATTTATTATTATATATTATAGCCCTTACTTATGGCTATGTTAGAAAACTGTGTATGAGATACTGTTGATGGTCCTTACTTATGGCTAAGTTAGAAAAGTGTGTGTATGAGATGCCGTTTATGGTCCTTACTTATGGCTTTTTTGGAAAAGTGTGTGTATGAGCTACTGTTTACATCCTTACGACTGTGTAAGAATAGTGTGTGTTTAAGATACTGTTTTTGGTCCTTACTTTTGGCTGTGTTAGAAGAGTGTGTGTGTCTCTGACAGTGTGTGTACCTGTAGTAGTGTGTAAATTAGGGTGATGTGGGTGTTGTAGTGTGAATGTGGTAGTGAAGGTTTTTGTAGTGGGCGTGGCAGTGGATATGGTTGTGGGTGAGGTAGTGGGGGATAGTAATGGGCATAGTAGTGGGCGTGGCAGTGTGTACCTGTGGTGGTGCTGACCATGCCCCCCACAGCCTGGCCGCTCTCCATCAGCTCCAGCACCGAGTCCAAGTGACGCTCCCGGTGCTCCTCAATGTTCTTCACCTGAGGGCACAAACAAGACCAACATATTGGAGTATCTTAAAAAGGTCTTTGTTGAAGGTATATTTATTTGGATTATGATTATGTTTATTATGAGAACAGTGGAGTGCTAAACCCACCTCCAGCCACAGTTGCCAGTCTTCCTGCTCAGAGGGGTTGGGCTCCATGGTGGCGAAGTACTGCATGCCGTCCAGCAGACAGGTCCAGGTGGTTTTCTGCTTGAGTGTGTCGCTGTACCAGGCTGGGTGGTGCTCACACTGCAGTAACTGAGCCTTGGCTGCAGACACCAGCACGCAACCGGCCGTCTCTGTGCCCCGGAGCATCATCTGAGCACAGGGCCGGCACAGGGGACAGTGCGCTTACTGACACACACACAGACACATACACACACACACACCACAAATATACATACCCACCCACACACACACACACACACACACACACAAACACACACCCACACACACACACACACACACACCGACTGTCGACACGCACACGCACACCGACTGTCGACACGCACACGCACACACACACAAGTAGGTGAACAGTGACTGGTACAGCACACACACCTGGCAGTTGACGAGCTCGATGAACCAGTTGCGGTTGTACACATCGTCGGTCTGGCATGCCGCGATGCCACACAGCTGGTCACTCACTCCCGAGTCCTCTTCAGAGAACACCACAAACTTATCAGTTTCCTCTATCAGCTTCTGAAGCATGGATGTGCCTGCAGAGAGGGGGGGCGAGAGATGGAGCGAGAGAGAGGAGAGAGAAAGGGGGGAGAAAGGGAGGGAGAGAGGGGGGAGAAAGGGAGAGAGAGAGCTTTACTGCACACCCTGATATCTAACCTAGGCCACTGTGTTTGAGGGACTTTGGGGACAATGTTTTGGATTAAGGTAGAAATTGTGTGTTTACCACAGTCAGTGTGAGAAGATGGGTATGACCTGCATGTTTCCACTCATTAGAGGGGAATAAAAGGTGCTGCATAACCATAATTAGGTGCACATGAAACCATTCAATTTACGTCCGTAAATATTTGCAGAGTGACACAATTTTTGTTGCTTTGGGCCTGTACTCCAACACATTGGATTTGAAATGGAACAATGACTATGAGGTGCAGACTTTGAACTTTAATTTGAGGGTTTTGACATCCATAGCGGGTGAACCGTATAGTAGTTGTAGCCCTACAAAGGTGGGGGGCTACTAGATAATGCGTTATTAGAAAGGAAGAGACGATAGCAGTGCATACAATGGAATTCATTCAAATTAATTGAATGTCTTTAATATCCAATTATGTTAATATTCAAATAAATGTTTAGAAATTTCGACTGACCAATCAAGAGTTTCTTTAGTCAGCCCTAGTGTGCGTGTGTGTTTATATGTCTGCGTGTGGGCGTGTGTTTGTATGTCTGCGTGTGGGCGTGTGTTTGTATGTCTGTGTGTGGGCGTGTGTTTGTATGTCTGCGTGTGGGCGTGTGTTTGTATGTCTGCGTGTGGGCGTGTGTTTGTGTGGGCGTGTGTTTGTATGTCTGTGTGTGCATATATCTGTGTGTTCGTGTACTTTGGGCTTCATTCATGAAATATTCCTAAATATGCGCGTGCATTTACGTACAAAACAATTTAGTATGAAAAATTTACAGCGGATTCATCAAACCATGCGGGAAAGGCAGATTTGTTCATATATGCCGATTCATCGTAAATGACAAGCGCGTTCACCTTATATTGCAATTAACATAAATCACTTCCATTTAAAGATGCATACAAAGTCAGAATTACCCAGAAAAAAGAAAATAATTATTCCAACACTGAAATCTAAATTTTATGAGTCAATGTTCAATCAAGGAAAGAAACAGTTTAGTATAGTCCGTTCGGATGTGGCAAAGTAAATAGTAAATTAGCTTACATGGTAAAGTAAAGAGCTGGCAGGATAAAGTAAAAATATATAAATACAATAAATACAATTTACAGAAATAAATAAAATAATTAATTTATTAATTCTGTCATTTTAGTGATGTTCTGCGCGTGTGAGAGGTGGTTTGAAATCCCCGATCCCCTAGTGATGGAAAGAGACAGTTAGGAATTTATGCCAGCCATCTCTCACCGAAGCGTTCTGAACTGCCATATCACTGGATATGATAGCCGTTTATATTAATATATGCAAATGCATCTTTGGATGGAGCCTTGAGGCTACGTTTGTGCAGTACAGTTGGCACCAACAACGTTGGGAAGGTTGGCAATTTCATTAAAACCAGAAAACGACATGATTCTCAGCCAACAAATAGCGTATGCGCAATCATAAAGATGCATTCTCTCGAAAGGAGCCAACTCCTCCAACAGCACAAGATCAGCCATTGCAACGCTGGCTATACAGACCTGAAAGTCATTTTATAGCTAATTTCGTCCAACGGTTAAATGTGTGTTTTAATTAGCATATTTAACGTCATATAACATTTTAATCAATTCAGAAAAATAGTAGCCTACTGGAAAAATTAATTAAGTTATTGGTCTAATTAAATGAATTCATAGCCTAAAATTAATTAATAGGCTTAATCTAAAGTGCTTGCTTTTCAGTCGTAATTATTACGTTTGCATTGTGCACTTCAAAAGCTACATTTAGTCTTGTGAATTTAACAGAAAATAAAAATAAATTAATTGGCCTATTCTACTTGACATTCAGAAGCTACATTTAGCGGCATTTTGAATTTACGGATTGTTACGCTTCCCCTTTTTCTGCTGGCTGTTTCTTTCTTTCTGCAGATTGGTGGTTGACCAACAGGTGGCAGCGGAGCGTCACATGCCCATTAGTGCAATTAGGAACACCTGGTCCCCACCCTATATAGAAGAGATGTCTTAAGTGGTTCAAAAGCTTCGCTCCCCCCCAGCTTTCGCGTCTGGATGTGTCGACCGTGTTATTATTACTTTCTTTCTTTTCGTAAATATATTCTTTGTTATAAATACTTCCTTTTTGAGCGCAAGCCGTGGTCCTCCATTTTATTTGTGCGGTCTATTCGACCCAGATCGTAACAGGATGCAGTACGCGTGGTCCTGAGCACGTGTACATTTTGTTCGTTCGTACGAACAGATGTGAGATACGAAAACTTTGATGAATGCCAAAATATGAACACAACTGCTAATACGAACGATTTACACGCAATTGAGTTCTGCTCACGTTTCATGAATGAGGCCCTTTGTGTGCATATGTTTGTGTGGGTGCATGCAAGTGTGTGTGCACTTGTCCACATACATGTCTGTGTGCATGAGTGTTTACGTGTGCATGCGTGCTTTGTTCGTGTGCGCGAGTGCGTGCGGATGGACATTTCATCCACCTTCGTGATGGTTCCTCTCTGGGCGGCTGACGCTGGGGGTGACAGGGGTGGAGGGGGCGCTCGTGGGGGAGTAGCTGGAGAGCGATCGCTTCAACTTCTTGGCCTGAATCTGCGTGTCGATCCTCAGGCCCTTCAGCGCCTCGGTGGACAGGTTCCTCTTCAGCACGGCTGCCTTCTTGTAGCCGTCGTACAGGCCAAAGGCGATGTTGCGGTTGGTGGTGGTCCACGAGGCGCGCAGGTCCACCAGGCACAGCTTGTGGGTGTAGAAGGCGTTCCCCTCCTCCTTCACGTTCACCTCCTGTTGGTACAAGAGCACCTCAACACCACTGACATGTCTCTGTCTGTGGGTCGCTGACTCGCGCATTACAAACCGAGCCAGCAAATCGCCATCTGTGTGGTCCTGTGACTGACTGAGTTACAGAACAATTATGAGTAGTCAAAACGACTGACGAGCGGGTTGCTATGCCTGCGATTCAGAGGTATAAACCTTACAAAAGAAGTAAAGCAACATCTCGCCGTCATGAGTGCAGGCAGCTGTAGCCATTACATGAATATTAATTTGATATTATTACTATTATTTTCTCCCCTCTCATCATTTTTCCCTATACAAACTTCATGAGTTGCGTGAAGGTGCTGCAATATCTTTATAAGCACAAAAAGTTCCCACATTCACTCATGCACAGATTTTATCCTGTTGTGTCGCACCTAATTCAAAGGCAAGTGAGCCCAACATGTAGGTGTGACATTTCTAAAGGTCTGGACACGCCATATTAATAAAGCAGTTTGAAACTTTTAGATACGATTAGCTGCAGCCAGTGTTCATGCATTTACTGTCAGCCTAAATGGAGTACTAATCGCACAGTTCTTCATGTCTACCACAGACTAATATTAATCTGGCAGCACACTCATTTCCCCTCATATGTGAGCCACCCGCCTCTCTTTGAGGGTTCAGACCGTAATCCCAGCCTGGGAAACGGTGGTGATTTTATGCTGTCTCACAGGGTCCTGTGAACAAAGTAGGGTTATGAAGAGGTGAAGGTAAAGGCTGAGTGAGTCATGAGGAGAGACACTCTCCACACTGCACAGCTGCTCCTCAATGGGAAGGCTTACTGTGCCTTAGAGAATAAAAACACACTTACTCCCACTCATCATTTGAATCAGGGAAAAATAATAGTAATCCATTTTTCTTAAGTAAGCGTGTAGCGTTGAATCTCTTTCCCCTTCTAAAACACCCCTGTGACTCTACAGCTTGCTGGTGCTTGTATGCTGGTTCTCTTACGCTGTTTAAAGTTGCCCTACCTCCTCCATGCGGTTGCTCTGCCGCTGGTAGCTGAGAGAGGACAGGCTGAGCAGGTGGGTCTTCTTCACTTGGGCGTTGATCTGGTGGTCGGCCGTCTCATCCCAGGTGGAGGCCATGAGGTCCACTGTGACCAGTGTCAGTTCGCTTACCATTTGCGTCACGTTCCACTCCGAGATCAGCCTCCTCATCACCGTGCCAGCTGATTGGAGAAAGACACAGAGAGGGTGACGCACTGAGCACACTTATTGGACAGGGACACAGAGAGGGTAACAAATTGAGCTCACTGATTGGACAGGGATACAAAGAAGACTAATACAAATGGACCGTAATCCCGCCCACTTTGGTGACAAACAGCTGGTGACACTTTTCGGAAAAAATGCTATGCGAGTCAATAGGCTGAAATTTTTTTTCTCCTATATTCTATAATTTATAAAATTGGTAATTTGAAATTATGTCCAATAAATAAACAATGAGCGTGTTTAAAAAAACAACAAAAAAAAAAAAAACGACTACAACATCCAGGCTACTCACTTGCTCACCACCACTGCTGAAGTGAAAGCCAGCACGAAAGCTGACACTTTCAACATGGCCAGACTGATAGTGATTCTCGCCCTTGGTCATACTCTTAGTTTCACTTCCATAATAAGTTACAAGAGCAGACAAAGTGATAGCCATTTTCTCTAGCAGAAGAGCCGGTAGCTACTTCATTAGCTAGCAAGAACGGGAGCCGGCGATGTACAACCAGGGATTCTTGTTAGTGTCTCAAAATCAAATTTGATTTAAACGCGGTGCTGTGTATATAATGGACTTTGTATCACATATATGTCAAAGTTTGGTCCATACAATGCCACAGAAAAAAATAAATAAATCCTGAAGTGGGACAGGTAATGGATTCCGGCAGTCTTCCGGGACAAGACAGGGACAGGAGGGGGCGGGACTACTAAGCTCTATGAGCACTCTGATTGGACAGGGACACTGAGAGGGTGACAAACTGAGCACTCTAATTAGACAGAAACACATGGTAACACACCGAGCACTCTAATTGGACATGGATACAGCGAGCATTCTGACTGGACAGGGACACAAAGAGGGTGTCAGTGAGCACTCTGATTAGACAGAGACACATGGTGTCACACTGAGCACTCTGACCAGACGGATTGCGTTTGGCAGCTCTCTCTCACCCTGTGGAATGAGTCTCTGTGCTCCCCTGGTGAAGACGTGCCCTTTGCTGCACTCCACCTGGATTCCTCTCTGCTGGGCGAAAGAGGCCCAGTAATGCACCTGTGTGGGAGAGGCACAGATATCAAACAGGATATTACATCAGCTTTTGAGACTGAAATCACAGCCGTTCATAGTAAAGACACAGGATACTAAAGCAGGTGATGAGTTAACAGACCAAATATGGTTTGTTGGGTCTGAATTGGCTGCTGATTTGGATGTGAAAACAAAAACCAGAGCAGCATTGAGGAGCATTGTGTAGGGGATGGGTGTGGCTACAGGGTTCCTGGTGTAGGGGGTGGGTGTGGCTACAGGGTTCCTGGTGGGGTGGTCATTCTGTCTCATAACAGCAGCAATAACCAGCCATTTATTATCACATACACACGACGTAATATTAAATATTGTGTAATTCAATAATGTTATTTATAGAAATTAATTTTGGGCAAATGCGAAATAAACTTATTACGGCCGGCCACACCCTTCTTCAGCTTATCCAGAACGCAGCAGCGCGCCTGGTCTTCAACCTCCCCCGACACTCCCATGTCACCCCCCTGCTCATTGACCTCCACTGGCTACCGGTGATGGCTCGCATCAAATTCAAAACATTGGTGCTCGCCTTCCAGGCAGTCCGAGGATCTGCCCCCCCATACCTCCAAAAACTAATCAGACCTTACACACCTGCCAGATCCCTGCGCTCCGCCTCCTCAGGACGACTGGTACCCCCCCCTCTTCATGCTAGCACCCGGTCTCGACGTCTGTCTGTCCTGGCCCCACGGTGGTGGAATGAGCTCCCCGTGGAGGTCAGAACAGCAGAAAGTCTGACCGCCTTCAAGCGCAGATTGAAGACTCACCTCTTCAAGCTGCACCTCTCTCCTCCCCTCCCTACCTCCCTGTGACTATTGTTATTAATGTTGTGTAATCCCCCCCAAAAAAATTAAAATAAAAAAATAAAATAAAAAAAAGCCCCAATCATACTGACTGCGCCTAGTACTTAGATTCATATTTGCCTTTTTAGGGTTGTTTCTTTAAACGTTCTTGTTCCTAGTTTGAAAATGCACTATGTACGTCGCTCTGGATAAGAGCGTCTGCTAAATGTCTATAATGTAATGTAATGTAATGGTGTAGGGGGTGGGTGTGGCTACAGAGTCCTTGTGTAGGGATTGGGCATGGCTACAGAGTCCTTGTGTAGGGGGTGGGCACGGCTACAGGGTCTTTGTGTGGGGGGAGGGTGTGGCTACAGGGTTCTTGTGTAGGGGGTGGGCACAGCTACAGGGTCTTTGTGTTGGGGGTGGGTGTGGTTACAGGGTCCTTGTGTATGGGGGTGGGCGTGGCTACAGGGTCCTTGTGTGGGGGGTAGGTGTGGCTAGCGGGTCACAGGGCGGGGCTAACCTGCAGCTGTGGAAAGGCCGCAGTGTAGGACAGCTGTTTGTAGTGCTGGCCCAGCTTCTTGCGGACGGGCCGGAGGCTGTGGAAGAGCTTGCCTCTGCAGATGGGCCGGGACACACCGGTCCAGGTGGCCCAGAAGTTCTGCATCCAGCGCAGTGTGCTGCTGTAGAGCAGGATCTTGGGCTGGCACGGTTCTGAGGAAATAACACACGCACACACACACACGCACGCACGCAACATACATAAAATGTTTTAACGTCTGCAGACAAGAACACAGAAAGACTAATATCCTAATACAATTTTTTTCTCATGAAAATACAAAAAGTATATGTAATTTAAAAAGAGTTATACAATTATTACTATAATTGTAATTTATGCTCTCAAAGACTTGTCTAAATCATAACCATTTTATAATGTATACTATATACATGTCAGGGTGCTTGTCCACTGTCAGCTGAGTGATTTGTTACATCAGCGCAATGTTCCCATCTTTCAAACTTCATCTTTAAAATACAGTTTACACAGTAATTTCCCTGCTTCCCCTGCCTCAAACTCCCATAGTTCATTGCACTCATCTTAGTCTATGAGATGTGCGGTCTTTTTGGAAGTATTGAAATGCAATTTTTGGTCTTGGTAATGTGTTGTATTTTAGTCTGTATCAGGACGTGTGTGTTCACACCACACCTCGCTCCGGCTCCCGCTGCTGGTTGAGGTCCATGGTGATTGACAAGTTCATGTTCTCCGAGCGGAAGGCCCTGTATGAGTCATGCGGCTGGCCGGAGGTCACATCCGCAACATTCTCAGCACAGCACAGCGTCACGGCGTGATGGTCGTGGGGGTTGCCATGACACAACCACTGCATGTCAAGGGTCATGCACAGGTTTGGGAGGTGAAGAAAGCAGATATCGTCATACCTGAAAGAGTTGGACAAACACCTGATATACACACTGAAAGAGTCAAACACCTGTGTACAGACCGAGTCAAACATACAAACTGAGTCAACCATGCACCTGTATTCAGACTAGGGGGAGGGTTTCAGCCACTTTCCAGATACAGGATACGTATCGCGATATTTTACATTTAGCGGTTCTGGCACCATGCAATTGCTAACAATATAGTACTCAATTTGCAGCCTTTAACCAAAACAATACAAGAAAAAATTTGAGATTTTAATAAATGAACATGCTGATCGTCTTGCTCTATAATGTTTTAAATAACATTTGCACAAGAGAATACTGAACAAACACTTTTATGGTAACAAACAACAATTTGTGGAGAATGGGGTTTACAGATGGGCTATGACCCACTCATGAATATTATTAACATACCCACGTACACATGTTGGGTGAACGTTTCTAATCGGTATTAGTTTAAACTAGCAATGTTGTTAACCCCTTATCTAGTACCTATCTCTTTTTTACAGCAACAATCGTCACGCAACCAGGAAGGGAAATTAACTTTCTGACCTACCAGCCACAGTGGATGGTAGATGCTACATTTTACCAGCCACCACAAAATTTTACCAGACTAAAATAATGTTTCAGATACATCATAGAAAATGCATACTCCTGTTTCTAGCTCTAATAAAATGGTATTCATTTGTCAAAATAGTCAAACATTGTGTATAAATGTATTACATAGCCTACATTTCATATGTAGCCTACATAAGTACAAACCCAAATTCCAAAAATGTTGGGACAGTATGTAAAATGCACATAATAGCAGAAAGCGGTGATTTGTAAATTCTCCTTCTCGTTTAATTGAAAACAGTACAAAGTTCCTATTGAACTCTATGGAAAAATAAGTCAGGGGAAATGACCCTTAAAGTGATCCATTCATATCTACTGCATATCATGACTCCTTTTATACCCAGTCATGATAGCATCACCTGCTAACCTGTGGAATGTTCCAAACAGGACTTCCCAGTCTTTTTTTGCCCCTGTCCCAACTTTTTTGGAACATGTTGCAGACATAAAATTCTGAATTAGTGTATATTTACAAAAATCAATAAAGTTGATAAGGTAAAACATTAAATATATTTTCTTTGTACTGTTTTCAATTAAATAGCCTATATGTAAAAGAAAAGAAAAATCACTGCATTCTGCTTTTATGTGCATTTTACATACTGTCCCAACTTTTTTGGAATTGAGGTTTGTAAGTAGGCTAATAGACAGAGAAGTATAAGGATTACAGCTAGGTAAAGCTTGAGACAACATAAACAAAACACATTATTTAATTTAGGCGTTGTTGCTGCCAGTGGTGCTGGGTCGTTTAACTCCCGTTATACTTGTCCACATGCCAGATAAATAGTTATTCAATCATCTATAATCTAATACTAGATACGTTAGCTAACATATGCTGTTTTTCTGAACGGACGAATGCCAGCAACGTTACAGCGAGCTGGAGATATGACTTTTACCTCAGAGCGTAGGCTATTGGTCAGTTTGTTTTCCTGTGCGATGGTTGTCTTGATAGAATTGCTTTATGGTAAATCGAACGCAAATCAGTTCCACTGAGATGGGCTCGCCTCGGGATATTCTAACAGGCGCTTTTTTCTGTCTCACATTTGATAGACTTACCCGACAATTCTGAAATCTACCCACATTTGGCGGGTGGCGGGTACTAATTTCCCACCCTACACGCAATATACCATTTGAAAGTGTTAAAACTCATGATTCTATCTCTATAAACTATTTTACGATCCCAATGTTACAGCAACAACGGTTCCTTATTTTGTAATATGACAAAAAACAGGCTAGATCAAAACAACGAATCCGAAAGTGTCCATATGTGTACTGTAAATCCACAGACGATATGAATCATGGTAAAGTTGATATCCTTATCCCGGCAAAAAAATGAATAAATAAAATAAATCTTCCATTGTGTTTGAGCTTCTGTTATTTCATTTAAGTAATAGTTCTTCAGTAATTCTGACTCTTGGAAAACAAACTACCAAGGGTTACCTTACAGAAAATACCAGGATTATGCCTGTAGTCAAAGGGGTTCAAGAACAGCAAGCATTTAATTTTTCTGGGTTGTGTTAAAAAAAAAAGGTGGTTCTCAAGCAAGCAATAGTAGAGCAAGTGAAAAAGAAAAAGACGTAACACTGTAAACATGTTTCCCCATCCAATAAGCTGCATTCTATGCAGTGTTACCGTTAAAATGATGGTCCATGATACCATTTGGTTGAATGTTTTTCATTTGCGCTCCAAATCCCGCCCAGCGGGTGCCGAGTTTGTGCTGCGTGGGTGTGGTTTCCATATAAACACAAGTGTTCAAGAATAATGGTGATCTCGTAGTGAATCGTATCAAATTGTGACGCATGACAACATAATATCGTAATATCGCCCACCCCTAATACAGACTGAGTGAAACATACACCTGTATACAGACTCAGTCAGACACAAATCTGCATACAGACCGAGTCAAACATGCGCCTGTATACAAACTGAATCAACTCAGACAAAAATCTATTCATATTTAACATTTTTTTATTTTTGTTATTATTTTGTTATTACTTCGGTCATCACATTATTTTGGAATATTGTCACGGAAACTAAGCACACACTGGGCAGATCTCTGAATGAGGGCCCAGGGCACGTACTTGGAGGCCGTTCTGACGTTGACGTCCATGTCACCCTTGAAGACGAACTGTCCTGGATTCCAGGCGTAGTTGAGTTTGTTCCACTCCCAGTGCATGTTCTCTGTGGTGTTATAAGGGTCCTATGGGAAGAAGCCAAAATGTTAGTGGCTGTACCTGGATCAGCCCAGGTGTTAGTGGCTGTACCTGGATCAGCCCAGGTGTTAGTGGCTGTACCTGGATCAGCCCAGGTGTTAGTGGCTGTACCTGGATCAGCCCAGGTGTTAGTGGCTGTACCTGGATCAGCCCAGGTGTTAGTGGCTGTACCTGGATCAGCCCAGGTGTTATTGACTGTACCTGGATCAGCCCAGGTGTTAGTGACTGTACCTGGATCAGCCCAGGTGTTAGTGACTGTACCTGGATCAGTGCAGGTGTGCATAAACACAGGTATACCTCAGTGGCTAGCTGATGCAGGTTGGCCTGCTCAATGTCCATAACCCAGCAGCCATGGAGGAGCAGCCGGCTCTTATCCCACCAGGCCAGCAGGGGGGAGGGGTCAGCCGTGGGCTTCGTCAGCAAGTCCACCACCTGACCAATCAGAGTCCAGGCAGGGTCCCAGCACGGCCCCCACACGATCGTGTACAGGGAGATATCCGCTGTACAAGAAGGAAAAAAATGTGTCATCATATAGGATAGCCTTAAGTCTTATTCACACACATAACACTTAACTTTGTCAATCAAAATCTTTGAGTCTTTGGATAAACAAGCAAGGCGGTGCTTTGCGGGCACATTGTAACTCACAGTGGAAGTTGAAGTAGAACTTGAGAGGGGGCATGTTCCTCTGGACCGTGACGTCCCCCCAAGGCTGTCCCAGCCGGACCACCTGCTTCCGCCGGCCGCGCGACTGCCCGTCCTGCTCCGTCCCGATCAGGCGTCCCGACAGTTCCCACTCCCTAATCTCAAACAGGTACCGGGGGTAGTCCCGGATTCTCACTGGGCCGAGAAGGAAGAGAGGAGTAGTTAGGGTTGGAGGTTAGAATTGGGGTCCAATTGCAGGCAGGGTTTTGGAAAATTTTTGACATTTAACAGGTAATTTCCTTTCATTTCTACAGTTTGACAGTAATTTTTACGGCAGAATTACACAAATGCCGTGCAGCTACCTTTTTTTCAGATGATTAAATGCAAGTAATGATTAGAAATAACAGGGTACACTTATGTCAGTGGTCTCCAACCCTGTTCCTGTAGAGCTACCGTCCTGTAGGTTTTCAGTTCAACACTAATTTGGCACACTTGATTCAACTAATTAGCAGCTCAGCAAGATCTCTGGCTGTTGAATGAGGTGTACTTTCTTAGGGTTGGAGTGAAAACCTACAGAATGGTAGCTCTCCAAGAACAGGGTTGGAGACCACTGAGTTTGTAGTCTATTACTCAATTACAAAAGTAATTCACCTGCCATTGTAATTGCTTATGGTCTGCATCTCTGATATGAGGGCCACGTGCACAATGTGCCCATGGCTTTATACAAATCCCCCCAGCAGTGACATCACAGGCCAGGCGGAAATCACAGGCGGGGAGAAGAACGGACTCACCCAGGAAGGCGGCGAGCTTGAAGCGGACGGCCCGGCCCCACTGTATCACCAGCGGCAGACCGTCCCGGGGGAAGGGGCTGACCCCGTCGATGTCGCGCAGCTGCTCCCTGACGCGCTCGGGCCCGTGCTGCGATGCGTCGGCCAGCACGGCCAGCTCCAGGTCCGACACAGTCCAGGTGAGCAGCGACTTGCGCATGGGCGTGTTGGCGTAGAGGCGGCGGGACCTCTGGATGTAGATCTCGATGTGCTTGCGCTCCAAGGACGTGTAGAGCTCCTCGATCTTGCGGGCGGGCAGCAGCTCGCCGTGCTGCTTACGCAGGTCGGCCACCTTCCTGTCCAGCAGCTGCAGCCGCTTGGCGCTCTCCTTGCTCTCGTCCTTCATCAGCTCGTAGTTGTCGCGCAGCTTGATCTCGAAAACGTCGTCCAGGAACACCCACGAGAACTGGCTGATGCGGAAGAGCAGGTCCGGGGGCAGCAGCGGGGGCGGTAGCGGTGCCGGCGCCGGGCCGACGCCGCTCCCGTGCAGGCTCTTGAGCCACTTCTGCACGTTGATGGCCTGGTCGAAGGTGTTGGAGAAGTTGTACTGGTAGGGGAACTCGACGGACAGGCAAGGGATGGTGAAGACCCAGGCACGGTTGTGCGGCGTGCAGAGGAAGGGGAAGTGGCTGCGGAAGGCGGTGGTCTCATCGGCCCAGGGGAGCGCCTGCACCTCGGCGCCACGGAAGGAGAAGATGTCGTTGCCGTCGAAGTTGAGGACGAGCAGCGGGGCCTGGAGCCGCGTGCTGCTGCTGTGGCGAGACAGCGACAGCGCCTCGACTCGCAGGAGGATGTAGTTGCTTTCGGACACGAACGCCCTCAGCGCCACGCCCGCCAGCTCCACGCCCAGGCTCAGTACCCTGCCCTGGGCCGCCGTGGTCACCGGGGAGACGGCCGGCTCCACCTCATGCCCGTGGGCCAGCCCCAGGGCGCAGGCCAGAGTTCTCCAGCAGGCCCGGCTCTCTGTGATGTGCTGGTACAGAAACATGTGGTCCGCTGGGGTCCACTGCACCCCCACCTCCACCTCAGAGCGGACCTGTACACGCACACACGGAGCCATGGAGAGAGAGATACACCTCATACCTGCACTATCAAGGAAACGAGGAAGAGGAAAGTGTGCTGTTTTTAGAATAAGTCATTAGCTAAAAATCCTTAGCTAGAACAGCACACAAAATGACACCAGAACTTTGATAAATTGCAATCCGTCCAACGTGCAGCCAGTATCCACCTTTTCCCACGTAATGTAGACGTAAACAGAAGTAGACAGCTTAAAAGGATATTTCACCTTCGTGTTATGCTGTGATGATTAAGTGTTCCCTGAATTTCTTTAAGCAGTGTATTTGTATAACGTGAATACTAGCAATGTCAGCTGTCCCTGCTGACCGTTAATGGCATCCCCGGTCATTTTCGGGAGCTCATCAAAATGAATCGTTTTAAAGCACGCACTAACAGATAATCCATCGATAAAAAAGAACACGACGGTGAAAAGGTACGTGTTTGTTTTGAGCTTATAAAATGTTGTCACATTTAAATTAGCTGTAATAGTGGAACTATTTTCGGATATGTTACTGCGTAAAAACACAACAAGCCGTAGTTTGATTTTTCGTTTTATTATGACGTAAACCTACAACGGTAGCCTACTGCAGTTGGTGAATTGACGTCATCTTTATCATACGCAAGGATTATTCACTGAGTTAAAATAACAAAGGTTTTTGCCAGATCTTCTTTTTCTTTTAAAAGGTAATAAAACGTTTAAAATACATTAAATACCAAAACAAACACGTACCTTTTCACCCTCGTGTTCTCTTTTATCAATGTATTATATGCCATAGTTAGCGTGTGCTTTAAAACGATTCATTTTGGTGAGCTCCCAAAAATGAATGGGAGTGAATGGGGAGCCTGACAACCGGGACTACCGGGGATGCCATTAACGGTCAGTAGGGTCAGCTGACATTGCTAGTATTCACACGATGCAAATATAATGGGGTAGGCTCCACAAAATTAAGCCTGGCATTACCCAGCCTGGCATTACCTACCTGTGGAAATGGTGCGTAAATTTTAAGTTTAATTTTAATGAATGAGATGAGCAATGAATTGGCTGCAATGGAATATTAATTACAGTAGCAAAACCGATGACAGCTCCTAAAATGTGCATGAGCTGTTGCCTAATAAGAACAATAACTTATTTGTAGAGCATTGTTCTTACACGGTGCACAAAGCTCCTTACGTAATGACAGTATAGGAGAAAATAAGAAAATTACAGAATAAAGACAAACACTGAATAAAATGGTCACGATAAGCAACGGTTAAGTGTTCAGTGAGAACTAAGCGAGCAGTGCACCTGAGCTGAACCCAAAGCCGTGTGCTTATATGACGCTATATTTTAGGTATTAAACCCTGAACGGTATTGTAATCTGTGCACACCGGTAAGGGCGGGGGGGGGGGGGGGTGAACAGTGCAGGAGAGACAGTACCTCCAGCCCCCAGGTGGTGGCATGGTAGCTGACGGCAAGAGAGGCGAGGCTGAGGATGGGGTTCGAGGACTGCGCAGCCGGGCAGCAGGGCTCCGTGGTCTCTGTCAGAGCCTTCACCACGCACAGCGAGATGCCCTGAAACGAGATGCTGGAGCTTTCCGCCATGCCCAGGGCCTCCACCGCGTCCACGCGCAAAGACACCGCGCCTGCAGGACCGGGGAGGGGAGGGGAAGGGAGGGGGTCGGGGTTAGAAAGCACGGCCAAGAGGAACGCCCCGAGCCAGCCGGACCGCAGCTCACCTGCCACGTTCGAGAGCGTGAACACGTTGACGTCCTCCAGGCCGAGCTCCAGCTTGAACAAGACCGAGTGCTGGTTGCAGGAGGCGGGGGAAACCACCTCATCGGCCGAGGGGTGAGAAGAAGGGGCCGGCAGGGGGACGTCAAGACCCTTCAAGGCGTTCCTGCCGTCCTGAGTAAAAAGAGACACCAGGCGGGACAGGCAGAGGGCGCAGGTTTCCGAAAGCTCCATCTGTATGCCCTGCAGCTTGGACTCTATGTGGATGCTCTCAGTGGGGAGAGAGGAATCCAGCTGGGACCGGTTACAGCTCCCCTGAGAGACAGGAGATGTTAATAGTCTGGGCTGAATAGAACCAATCAGAAAAGTTCTCACAAGCAGTACACAGTGGAGAAATATTCTGCTAATGCTTATGACTATCACAATGACTATCAGTGCAACAGGATGCTGAAGAGTAATAAATGCTGAAGAATTAAGAAGAAATATGGTTAATTCTGAACTAACAAGTTTAAGAAAGTCTGCTAATGGTGGCTGTGGTCTCCTAGGTACAGAGCTAATGAAACAAACCCAGAACATGTTTTTATGGAAACAGTCATTTAATTTGACTAACATTTTAATGTGAACTTGTGTTCTTGCAGCCTTGATTTGAACTGGGATAAAGAGACGTGCCCTGTCTCTGGCTGAAGGTTAATCTCAGTATCTGAACTGGGATAAAGGAACGTGCCCTGGCTGCTCCTGTAGGGTAGCGTTTGTGTGTGCGCGTGAAAGGGCTGGGCGTGTATTTGGGTGAGTGTATGTGGGTGAGTATGTGTATGTGCATGTGTGCGTGCTTGTGTATGGGCTGTGCCCTGGATGCTGCTGTAGGGTTGTGTGTGTGTGTGTGTGTGTGTGTGCGTGCGCGCATGTGTAAGGGCTGTGCCCTGGATGCTGCTGCAGGGTTGTGTGTGTGGGTGTGTGCGCATGTGTGTAATGGCTGTGCCCTGGATGCTGCTGTAGGGTTGTGTGTGTGTGTGTGTGTGCGCATGTGTGTAAGGGCTGTGCCCTGGATGCTGCTGTAGGGTTGTGTGTGTGTGTGTGCATGTGTAAGGGCTGTGCCCCGGATGCTGCTGCAGGGTTGTGTGTGTGGGTGTGTGCGCATGTGTGTAAGGGCTGTGCCCTGGATGCTGCTGTAGGGTTGTGTGTGTGTGTGCATGTGTAAGGGCTGTGCCCTGGATGCTGCTGTAGGGTTGTGTGTGTGTGTGTGTGTGTGTGTGTGTGTGTGTGTGTGTGTGTGTGTGTGTGTGTGTGTGTGTGTGTGTGTGTGTGTGCATGTGTAAGGGCTGTGCCCTGGAGGCTGCTGCAGGGTTGTGTGTGTGGGTGTGTGCGCATGTGTGTAAGGGCTGTGCCCTGGATGTTGCTGTAGGGTGGTGCTGGTGTGCAGCCCTGTACCTGCAGGGTGAGAGTGTTGAGGGTGAGGGCCTCGCCCCACACATGCTTGTCAGGGGGGTGCGGTGCTTGCTGAATGTGGGACCCCTGTCCCACACGCCACCAGCAGTGCTCCAGAGAAAGAGAGGCGCGCTGGTGCAGGCTCTGGCACCCCAAACTCTCGGCCTCCACAGGGAAATCCATCAGGTGCTGCAGTTCTGTGGGACACACACACACGCACGCACGCACGCACAAACACAAATGCATGCACAGGCACACGTGCCACAGACACACACACACACACACACACACACACACACACACACACACACACACAGGACTGGGTTAGTGTATAATACTGGTGGCTCTCACTTCTAACAGTATTGCGGATAATGTTACTCTGGTTCTGTTGTTTCCAAGATGCACTGTACGTTATTTAAAGTTTGTGTAAAGTTCCACTGCAAGACCATATACAGTGGTGCTCGAAAGTATTCATACTCCTTCAGTTTTTGCACACTTTTTTGTGTTGTAGATTTCATTTTAAATTGATAAAATTGCCATTTTTGCCCATCACACTCAATAACCCATAATGTAATAACATGTTTTTTGCAATTTTGAAATTTTTGCAAATGTATTAAAAATCAAAAACTGAAATCTCATGTGCGTAAGTATTCATACCCTTTGCTTTAATGTATTTTTAAAGTATCATATTTCATATTTGAAATAAAACATTAAAGCAAAGTGTATGAATCCTTATGCACATGAGAGATTTCAGTTGTTAATTTTTAATACATTTGCAAAAATATCTAAAAACAAGTTTTCACTTTGACATTATGGGTTATTGAGTGTAGAATGATGGGCAAAAATGGCAATTTTATCAATTTAAAATTAAATCTACAACACAATAAAGTTAAGGGGTATGAATACTTTCGAGCACCACTGTATGTGTGAGTGTGACTCATGGTATAAACATTCATTGTTCCACAGAAAGTAACTGATCTAATCTAATCCTAAAGGGCTGAGTCTGTTTGGAAAGCCACACCTCTATTCTTAGACTTTCCTTCCCTTTACTTCCTCCTGCAGTACAAAACTGCAAAACCAACCAGGCGACAAATACCCCATAATACACACACAAGCAAGCATGCAAGCAGTCGCACACACATGGTTCCAGAAACCGGAATACATGAATGATTTTCATTCATGATTTCATTCTCTGTAACTGCTCTGACCTATTTTCTCTCTAAGAGCTGCTCGTACCTGTGCTGTGCTCTCTGTAAGAGCTGCTGGTACCTGTGCTGTGCTCTCTGTAAGAGCTGCTGGTACCTGTGCTCTCTGTAAGAGCTGCTCGTACCTGTGCTGTGCTCTCTGTAAGAGCTGCTGGTACCTGTGCTGTGCTCTCTGTAAGAGCTGCTGGTACCTGTGCTGTGCTCTCTGTAAGAGCTGCTGGTACCTGTGCTGTGCTCTCTGTAAGATCTGCTGGTACCTGTGCTCTCTAAGAGCTGCTGGTACCTGTGCTCTCTGTAAGAGCTGCTGGTACCTGTGCTCTCTGTAAGAGCTGCTGGTACCTGTGCTCTCTGTAAGAGCTGCTGGTACCTGTGCTCTCTGTAAGAGCTGCTGGTACCTGTGCTCTCTGTAAGAGCTGCTGGTACCTGTGCTCTCTGTAAGAGCTGCTCGTACCTGTGCTGGCCGAAATGAAGCCCACGGCGAAGGGGGGCGTGTCTCCAAGCTGCACAGACACGTTAACGTTGGACACGGAGGAGCTGATAATCACTGGTGCTTCCAGCTGAGGGAAACGCCTACAGGAGAGGAGAACATGAGAGCATTAAACACACACTCACACACAAACACCATTGCATTAATTTCTCATTCACTTTTCACTATATTCATAGAAGTTAAAAATATGATCATACATCTTTCGTGGAGTGGCCTTCCTGTGAAACAACTGTTTCCATGGGAAAAGATCTAGCCAATGGGTGAATTCCTGGTGACGGTAGTGGATAATGCAAGTGTTGACTGTAACCGATCCCGAGATGTCCACCGATGTCACCTGAGGAAGAAGAAGACGAGGAAGAGAGGAAGACAAGAGAGTAAAGCAAAGCCCAACCACACAGCCCTGATCATCATGCTGAGGTTATCTACTGAGCTGGACTTCAGGCAGCAGCCCTGATCCTGGAAAGCTGCAGGGTCTGCTGCTTTTCCCAGGAAACCAGATGAGATGCGTTAACTGTAAACATCTGTTTTAATTGATAAATGAAGTGCTGAAAAACCATGAAAACCAGCAGACCCTGCGGCTCTCCAAGACCAGGGCTGGGGACCCCAGCAGACCCTCTGGCTGTCCAGGACCAGGATTTGGGGCCTCTGCTCGAATACCTCACCTGCAGGATGGTCCTGAGAGAGTTGAGGCAGAGGATCCTCTGTCGGCTCTGAGAGAGAAGCAGTCCGTCTGCAGGGAGAACATACAGCTGAACACACCTCGTGTGGAGCACTCTTAACCTTCCAAGTAACTGTCAAAATGTCACAACCTCCTTCAAAACAATTTTTGCCAATCAATCAATAAATCTTAATTTTAACACAATATGTTACAAAATGCTTTTCAGGTAATGCTTCACAATAGACAAAGTTGTATTAAAAAAAATTGAGGCACTGTGAAAAAAATGGTCAGATTATTCAATGTAGATTGATTAATGAGAAATGAATGCACATTTTTCATTATATTTCAAAGAAGGCCATGACATCAGAGGACCTGCAGGACACTTTGTTATGATCACACAAGTTTTCCTGAATGATCTGGGTCCCACCAGCGCCCTTCTCACCCTCCAGCTGCAGCTCCAGACTGCTGTGAGGGAAACGCAGTTCGGGGGTGAAGCTCTTTAGGGGCAGCTGCTCGTCTTCACGCCCATACCCCACCTTCAATGACTTCAGCGTCCAGTTCAAGTGCCTGCAGGCAGAGGAGAACATTCAGTCCAGCGCTCAAGAATGTGCCGTGTAAAACACAAACGTTTGGAGCACAAGGGCGAGGTTACGGCCTACGCTTACCGCTTCTGGCTGTGCAAGGACAGGGTGATGTTGGTGTTGTCAAACTCAACGCTGATCTTGTGAGGAATGAGCTGATGGAGCCGTTCTATGGCTTCAGTCTGCAGGTAGGCGTCTCCACAGTCTGAGTGAACATTAACACAGCGGCAGTCATAAACTCAGCTTATCCTCAGCTGTGTTCCTGTAAATGTTAAGCCTGTTAGAGCCTGTGTGTGTGTGTGTGTGTGTGTGCGTGCGCATGCTCAACTGTACCTGCGTGTGTGTGTGTGTCTTGTGGAGGACGGGTGGACAGGGGCAGTGGGCTGAGGAACAGGCCTTCGTGCATCTCTGCCAGCAGAGTCCTGACGCTGAGCCCAAACCGGCCCGGCCTCAGGTCCGGAACACTCACATCCCCCGAGAGAGTGAGGGAAAGGGACACTTCCGCCAGACACGTGTCCTGCTGAAAGACACACACCCCTGAGACGTCAGTACCCACTACCCACAAACACTGACCCTGCGGAAAGACACACACCCCTGAGACTCCAGGACACACAGACACTGATCCTGCTGTTAAAAACACACCACTGCGACTTGATGTGTTCTACCCTGAGGCAATTTTTGTTATTTGAAATTTAAAGTTTGAATGAACACATTCTTTTCAGATGGTAGGATGAAAAAATACCTAATTTTGATATCAATACTTTTCATAGCATGCCTAGTTTTTGCAAGTTATAATTAATTACTTGCAGACAGTGCTGTGTAGGGTGTGTGTAACTTAGAATTTTCTGTATGTTGAAGACCTCATTTGGTCATTTGCCATAATGAGAGAATGAGGTCACTTGGTCACTTGCCATTATGAGAAAATGAGGGCACTTGGTCACTTGCCATAATGAGAAAAAGAAGGCACTTGGTCACTAGCCATAATGAGATAATGAGGGCACTTGGTCATTTGCCATAATGAGATAATGAGGGCACTTGGTCATTTGCCATAATAAGAAAAAAAGGGCACTTGGTCACAAGCCATAATGAGAGAATGCGGGCACTTGGTCACTTGACATAATGAGAGAATGCGGGCACTTGGTCACTTGACATAATGAGAGAATGCGGGCACTTGGTCACTTGACATAATGAGAGAATGCGGGCACTTGGTCACTTGACATAATGAGAGAATGCGGGCACTTGGTCACTTGACATAATGAGAGAGTGAGGGCACTTGGTCACTTAACATAATGAGACAGTGAGGGCACATAGTCACTAGCCATAATGAGAGAATGCGGGCACTTGGTCACTAGCCATAAGGACAAAATGAGGGCACTTGGTCACTTGATATAATGAGAGAATGAGGGCACTTGGTCACTAGCCATAATGAGAGAATGAGGGCACTTGGTCACTAGCCATAATGAGAAAATTAGGGCACTTGGTCACTTGACATAATGAGAGAATGAGGGCACTTGGTCACTTGACATAAGAAAGAAAGGGCACTTGGTCACTTGCCATAATGAGAGAATGAGGGCACTTGGTCACTTGACATAATGAGAGAATTGGGGAACCTGGTCACTAACCATGATGAAATAATTAGGGAACTTGGTCACTAGCCATAATGAGAGAATGCGGGCACTTAGTCACTTGCCATAATGAGAGAATGAGGGCACTCGGTTACTTACCAGTCTGCTGCTCTTCAGCACTTTGCTGCTCAGCTGTCCCACAGAGAACTCCCATGCTAACCTGCAGCAATTAGGACGTACAGCTCAGACTACCGCACAGCACGGTGGCACATCCTCAATCAATCTACACCCTTCCCACATTAATCTACACCCTTCCCACAGTAATATACACCCTCCTAACATCCATCTACACTATTCAGCCAGAGGCTCAATCTCACCCCAAAACATCAAATGGTCACAGCTTTGAAATTGATTTTTAAAAATCAAACTCAGTGTAAGAGAGTGGAAAATAAAAACTTGCCATTGCCATTTATGAGAGTGTCAGAGAGAGTAAATAAAGACTGTAATCACTTCTTGTTGTGGTGGTTGAGCAGCAGGGTGATCCCTGTGGTAGTCATGTGCCATAGAGACTCAGCCAGTGCCAGGTTCAGCACCATCACGTTTATGGAGTTGATGTGGACAGACATCTGTTAGGAAAGAAAGCAAACCTCATACATTTTACCTGCCTAGAACACACCTCAGACACTGTACCTGCCTGGAGCACGCCTTATACACTGTACCTGACTGGAACACGCCTTATACACTGTACCTGACTGGAACACGCCTTATACACTGTCCCTGCCTGGAGCACGCCTAATACACTGTACCTGCCTGGAGCACACCTTATACACTGAACCTGCCTGGAGCACGCCTTATACACTGTACCTGCCTGGAGCACACCTTATACACTGTACCTGCCTGGAGCACACCTTATACACTGTACCTGCCTGGAGCACACCTTATACACTGTACCTGCCTGGAGCACACCTTATACACTGTACCTGCCTGGAGCACACCTTATACACTGAACCTGACTGGAGCACACCTTATACACTGAACCTGCCTGGAGCACGCCTAATACACTGTACCTGCCTGGAGCACACCTTATACACTGAACCTGACTGGAGCACACCTTATACACTGTACCTGCCTGGAGCACACCTTATACACTGTACCTGCCTGGAGCACACCTTATACACTGAACCTGCCTGGAGCACACCTTATACACTGAACCTGCCTGGAGCACGCCTAATACACTGAACCTGCCTGTAAGGTAGGTGTGACTGCACTGCTTTGTCGTTAGTTGAAGCGTGTTTTTTTAGACCACAACCACCATAATGCCCCTATGCCAGCCATTGTAAAGCCAGCAGCTCATCAAAAACATCAAAAATACACTAAACTGAACCAATATAATTAAAACTCCATAAAGTGTAAACTCCCATTAAAGCACAACTGAACTTTGGTAGAACGTTGGGTTGTGTAGTTACCTGGCCATGATATGAGTCCAAATGGTGGCAAAATATGTTCGTTAGTCGCTCTGTGCTCCCCTGGGGTGATAATCCAGAATAGGGTATTTGTCGCTCTCCATTCACTTCTATAGGGCAGCTAAAACCGTCTCAAAATGACACTTCTAGCACATATACGAACTAGAACGAAGCGGATTCAGTCAATACAAACAACAACCAAGTCCTCGTACATTTTTATTTTTGTGCAATTAATATTATTTATAAAAGTACTATTTTCTTCAATGTTGTTAGCAAGCTACCAGAAAAAACTCGCAAAATGTTGGCAGGTCGATTTCTTTACCATAGATATACACTACCAGGAACGCTTGCTTCCATAGAAATTTGGACCAATGAGTGGGCGCATTAACGCTGTTTCTGGAGCAAGAATTACCTACTGGATCTACGTTCTAAATAGAATATAAAAAAGCCAGGAAAGGGCCATTTAATTTCCCAAAAAAAAATAACGTACAAGAACTGGTTATTGCTCGTATTGACAGAATCCACTTTGTTCGCGTTCGTATACGTGCTAGAAGTGTCATTTTGAGATTGTTTTAGCTGCCCTATAAAAGTGAATGGAAAGCGACAAATACCCTATTCTAGATTATCACCCCAGGGGAGCAGAGAGCAACGAACAAACGTATTTCACCACCATTTGGACTCATATCATGGCCAGGTAACTACACAACGCAAAGTTCTACCAAAGTTCAGTTGTGCTTTAGAAGTTCAATGCAGCTATGTCTAGGGTGACTGACTCCATACCTGAGACAAGAAACACAGCACAGCTGGGCTGACTGGCAGCTTCCTCAGCTCTCCACTGTGACCTCGAAGCACCTGAGGTCTCAGGGGCTCCTGCAGATCCACTCGAACCCGAGTCTCTCCCACACACAATGCAAGGTAACGACTGAAAAAAGAATACAACGAACAAGAAAAGCTTACAAGCAACATCTGCACGTGGTATGAAGTAAGAACTTCTTCTTTTACAACATTGTGCAAAAGTCCATATCTTGCTCAAGCTTTAAAAAATTGACTCATCCATCAGCAATTGTGAGTACAATGTTTATCAAACTTATAAAATGTACAGTGCAGTCCAAAAGTATTTGGATAATGACATTTGTTTTTATTAATTTTAAATGGAAGTATGACAGTAAAATGCAGACTTTCAGCTTTAATTTGAGGGTGTTTACATCCATATCGGGTGAACCGTGTAGCAGTTGTAGCCCTTTTTAGACATCTCTCCCCCCCCCCCCATTTTATGGGACCAAAAATAACTGGACAAATTAACAAACTTAAATAAAGTCATCATATTTAATATTTGGTTGCATATCCTTTGCATGCCAAGACGTATTGATGCCTGTGACCCAATAACATAACAACATCAAAAGACTTTTGATATCTTATTTTCAGGTACTCTTACAAGTGATACTATAAACTTTCTGCATTTGAATGGATCTCTATGGGAATTGTGGTGGGGGGGGGTAGATTATGCAAAAAATTATGGAACAAACAATATGACACATGGTTGGCTACATGGGCTGTAGTTATAAGAAGAGAGTAGGGAAAAAAAAGCCTTAAACCATCACTCTGCTGCCAGATATGCAGTAAGAGCATTAAGGGCTGTTTCTCCTGACTCAATTTCCTATTGAACTCTATGGATAACTTTTAACCATGTGAAGTACAATAAAACTTAATAAAGTAGTAGTTAAAAATAATAATTTAGCCCTTTTCATAATAAGACATTCATAAATACCATAATGGGTGGCCTACAAACTTCAGGAGCTCTGCTGACAGCGATCTCAAGAGATTTTGTACAAACAAAACAGACGCTCGTAACTGCTATACATCTGCAAGAATGACTTCTGTTCAGAGGTTTTTTTTCATACTCACGGCAAATCCTGATTGAACAACTTGCTTGAGATCCATATCCTATCAATCTCCTACCCCACCAAGAAAAAAACGAGAAGGGTTATTTAAAACTAGCAGTGCAGTAAAAGTGTAGTTTAAAAAGAAGATGTATAAAAACATGACATTTTGAGGGCACGGAATCAGCACATTGAATTTACTAGACATGAATTACACAATTACTTTCTAGACTAGAATATACATTGTATTATGTAAGTAAAATTTTATTATTAAAACTTTATTAGAATTTTTGAAAGTTTTATTATCATTATTTATGACCCAGGATTGGACACATAGCGTAGAACAGTTAGAGCCTAATATTTTATTAGAAGTGTTCATGGACTGCACACGCATTACTGTGCATCTTGGAGCCGGAACATATTTAGAGACCCTAATGTTTCTTCTACCTCATAAAGCTTATAACGTGCTCACACCTGTGGCTGGGCTTAGACCTGCTCCCAGGTCCGTGTGACATGATTTCACCTCATGCGCCTTCAGTTAGCCTTTAAGGCGTCAGTTCACTAAGTCAGCGAAAGGCAACTGAGGTCCAAATTTCATGCTAACAGGAAAAAGGTGTGTGAGCACTAAACAACACTGTACGCCACAAGCCAGGTGCCCCACGTGAACAGAACTACTGAGCCCTGTCAGAAATGGGAAATAAATGATTCCTTATATCTCTGAATCAGAATCAGATTAAACTTTGTGGTATCTCTGACTGTCACTCACCAGAGTGTGCTGGGGCTGGAACTGGACACTGATTCCTCTCACTGTGAAGAAACCCACTGATCTGATCCTCAGTGCAGCATTAAGGTTGTTGTGAAAGAACCGCACAGCCAGACTACATACAAACCATCTGACGACAAGCAGGGGAAAAATTTACATTGTGAACCACGTGGAGGTAGCAGGTTTAACAGGTGTTACACTTAATGAAAATTACTATGGGAGCACCTGCTAAAGATATAGGACAGAAAATACAACATAAAGAGAGTGTAATTTCATCATCACCGGCAAAGCGTTTGTGGCAAGTGTGACTGGATGGTCCTCCTGCTCTTAAAGGGCAACATGCAGGTTCAATTTCTTAACAGATTTACAATTTTAGGCTCATGGAGAGGATGATTTGAATTTTTTTTACAGACCACAAGGGCGGAAATACAGAGAAAAATTGGCATTATAAGCCATGCCCCCTAAAAACGTTCCTTTTTTACATATCGCCCAGTGACGTCAGAAGAGGTATATAGTCTTTGCCTGACCTTGCCACAGTGCAGTGATTGACTTGATGCAGTTAATTTTTTAAACTTAATTATATATTATATTTTTATAAATTTATTCCATTTTAATTTCTATATGTTTTATTTTCTTATTTATTTTATGTATTTATTTGGTTATAATTATTTATTCTTACTAAAGATCAATAAAGTTTGTTTAAATGCAATAATCTGGCAGATGAACAGCATGGGATCGGCATAACTTGCATGCACAACTAGAATGCCCCGAGTTAAACTGTTATGTTACTCCTCCCTTGTCCTCCACCCCACCTCTGTCAATAAAGTTCAGCAACGTATAGAAAAGAGCAGAAGCTCTGATCATCGTTATGGTCCATAGTTTGTAACGTGCTACACAATGCAGTAGCCTAGTTGGATGGTAGTTAGTGAGGTCAGTCAGTCAGTTGCTTAGTCATTCAGTTAGTTTCCGTTTTAGGTGTTTCAGAGAGTTTAGGATGGTGAATTTTTGTGTTTTTAGCCTGACATTAGGTAGGCTATGATGGCTGATCGAATGGTCGGTCTACATTTTTTCCCCCACATATTAATTCACTGTTGATGTTAACCTGCATGTTGCCCCTTTAAGTTCTGATTGTTAGCAATATCAATCTGTGATTCCTGTGACTTAATCTTCTTTCTACTCAGGGTTTTTACTAAAACATTTGTGTTTAATGTAGCAATCACAAGAGGTTTAATTCAACAGATAAATACTTTTAGTTACACAGGTGGATGAACCCATAACTGCACTAAAATGACTCATTGTGTACTATGCGAAAGTATTGCAGAGTAAGTTGTAAAACACACAGAAACAACCAAAATATAATTGCCAAGATCATTCCATGGTATTCCATAAATGTGTGTCAATTAATGTCGACCAGAATCTATAACAAACTGAAGCTTAAAGTGATTAAATCTGCACAAAAGGAGTCAAAACTTTATATCCATACCTGAAAATATCATACTGATTATGGGCTCAAGAATTATAAATTGACTAATATATAAGCCTGACTTTGGAAGGAGCCCTTGTCATAAGGCTCTAAACACAACACAGTAAACACAGTACTTGCATTAAATAATATTAGGACATGGGAAAGGCAACCACTGGAGAACAATGCATGCACATACGTGCAGAGAAAAATACTAAACTGTTTAAAGAAAACGTCGGTTCACAAGTACATATCGAATGGCCGCGATCGAAACAATCTCTCTACTTTGACGATAAAAATAATATTGTGAAGAGGGGTGGCGGTGTATCATGTTTTGGCGGTGGTTCTTGATGTGTATATAATGTTCAGCGGGGCCAGGACGGGTTCTTACCTGAACAGGATAAGCGATAAAACGCCAAAAAGGAAAAGCGCCAGCAAGGCGATGAGAAGAGGTGACATTCTGGTCCCGCACAGAGCCTGAGCTCAAACGCAGCGGATAGCGATTTATATCACAGCGCTAATGTTAGCTAGCTGTCATTTCGTGTCGTTTATAATGTTCAAGTTAGCGCTACATAGCTAGCGTTATCGTCAGATATAGCTATCTGTGGTATAGCAACAGTTGTCCATTCACGATTGCAAATATTTCTCAATCAACATTAGTCTTGTTCCCACTGAATCTACATCAACATGTAAGTTACAATTCATAAATTCCACTTCGCTAGCATAGTATCAAAGAACATTTAGTATATGATCGTTAGCAAAGATACTAACGTTACAAAATATATTGCTAACGTTGCACAAAACACCAACTGAGAAGAGCTAACGTTAACGTTACAACAATCACTTATTGCTTCTAACGTACTTGGCAAGCTCAGCTCCTGCAACATTAGCGCTAGCCACCTACGTTAACGTTACGTGGCTTTGACAACTTGTTAGCGAGTTAGTGCTAGCTATGTTATGCTAATTATCGAGATTAATTGACATTACAAGTTAGCTGAATTGACATTAACGTTAGATTGTTCGCCGTTTCGCTATACGTGATCTAATTTAGCTAGCTGTACGTTAAACATAGGTCCGTAAAACAAGCTAAGATAACGGTAACTGTTTACTTAACGTTAGCTAAACAACCAAATGCAGACAACAATATCACTGATTTCTTCACTGGGTGCCTTAGCTAGCTATGTTAACTAACATTAGCTAGGTAACGTAGCTAACGTTACTACATGAATAGCTACAAACGTTTAAATATAATCGTTACTGGCTAGATACGCTACCAAGCCGACAAGCAGATGACACACCTAAGGTAGGTTGTCAGCAAAACACCCACCCGGTAGGCAGCTGCTAACTCAGACACAGTAAAGACCAGTGCTAACGTTACGCCTGTGTATCTATGCTAGCTAGCTAACGTTACCATTACCAGTAAAATGCTGGTCCAAATTCGGCAATCCAGCCAACGTAACGTTAACGTGCAAGTTAGGCTTCAGAAACGAGTTAGCTAAACGTCATACCACTGTCGCCTGGCTTAATTATTATTATAGATTTTGTGTAGACTATAACGTTAGCTATGCGCGTCAATTTAGCTCGGTGTGAGACTAGCTAGCAAATGTAGGCAAGCTCACCGCGTAAGTTACCTTTAGCTAACGTTGCCTACTAACTTAACTCGTATTCACTGCACTGGCACCTTCTCAATAAGCCCGTTTGAAAAAAACCATGCCACTTTTCGGTGTTCCCGTCCAGCGGGGTCTCCCAATCCTTGTGCTCAAGGTATTTCCCTTCACAAACACAAGTAACGGTGAAGAATGCAAAGCGGCTAACTATAGACATGTAGTTAGCTAGCTAAAGAAAGTAGCATCAACTATGTCCGGCTGTTGAGAAGCTACAGATGCACGGCCACTGAAAACCTTCCCGGAGTTCAAGCGTAGACCCATGGGAGAAGCAAGCAACGCAACCTTCTATATGCTATGATATTTCTGTGCCCACTGCCAGCATAGTTGGCTGCCTAAATTACATGTTTTTATCGAAACCCTTCCAACTGGTCGCTAAACGTTAGCTTGCAAACTGTTCGTACCATATTGCCTTGAAAATTATACATTATGTGAATCATCAAACTGAACATTATGCCCGCAGACTTTCTATTGGATTCAAATCGGCCTTTTAAGCCACTCCATTGTGTTTTAGCTTTGTCATTGTCCTGATGAAGAGGCAAATTTTCATTTACATTTAAAATTACATTTAGCAGATGCTCTTATCCAGAATAACTTGTCAATCAACAGGTTTCCATCTTGACACTGCCAAATAGGCCAGCTTTGTTCAGTTCATCTGCCCATCAAACACTAGCTTTTTCAAAGCCACCTTTGGCCTCACAGCAGTCTCTTGCCCAGCTGATGCCTTTTGAAGGGAAGCCTGATCGAGGAAGTGGCCACCTAATTTCTTATGATTGACATGACCATGCTCAAAGCACTATTCAGTGACTTGTAATGTTTTCATACACATCCCCTGGGTTGTGCTTGTTTTGGAAGCTCCTTGGTCTTCATGGTTAAATCCCTGCTTGAAATGCACTGCAGGGCCATAACCAGGAGCGTGTTAAAAATAAAAGTGACACTTTCACACTATTGATGTTCCCAAAATAAACTTTATTATGACAACATTTTGATCCATTTGGATCTTCATTAAGTCAGTTTGTTCGGTCAGGTTTGGGGTTGTGGTCACATTTGTAACAGAAGTATCAATGTAATCGATATATCCACAAATTTGGCCTTGAATTTGAGCCTTCTCGTAGATTAAAACTGTGTCATTCTCACTGTCATTATCACATAATGTTTGTTCTGCTAATCCAGAGAGCTAGTCAGTTGAAATACACCAGAAAACTCACCAATAAAGGCTCAGCAATGGTATTCTGCATTCTGGGAAATTACACTATCCCACCACATGACATATTTTACTGTAATAAATAAGCAGGTCAAAACAACCACTCCATTTCTATCTATGAAGTTTTAAAGTCAGTTTACCAAATTCAGTTTATGAATGACATCACTTGATAACATAAACAATACAATTAACAATTAAATTAATCTCCCATAATCCTTTTCTGTATCAAGCTTCTTTTCATCACGTTCCAAAAAAGTTGGGACAAGAGCAAAAAAAGACTGAGAAGTTCAAAAAATACCTGTTTGGAACATTCCACAGGTAAACAGGTGATACTATCATGACTGGGTAACCAACTCTGATTTTTCTTCACCAGTGCTGTGAGCACCGAGTGTTTTGGAATGGACAGTAGAATTTACAGGGGGCTATGATGCGGAGAAGCTTTGCAGACTCAGGAAGGCGTGGTCGATCTTCCGCACTGAGTCGCACGCTTATGCTGTGGCCTTCTGTTTATTGTGCTCGGCAAACCACTCATCACTCTTGTCTGCGGCCATGGCCTGTAAATAGAGGACAGGTAACGTATCAATATGAGGAACACAACAGCGCACCTGTGTAAGTCTGCACATAGGCGTGTGAAAAGCATTCCACCCAGTGAATAAGCCCTTTTCCTTTTTATCTGAAATATACCTAGAGCTACACAGCCAACGCGCTGTAGAAAAGCACCACCTTAGCTGCTGGCATAGGCAGACCTTGGGGGCTAAATCAGGCAGACGAGCTGCTGCTTGATAAGGAGACCCCCTCCCGACGCGATTCCCTCTGTGGGTGATCCTATGGACCACTGTGCATTGCAAGGTTAGGGCAATTCCATTTCAGTTCAGTAAAATTAATTCCATGAAATGACATTTTAGGCATTTAGCAGACACTCCTGTCCAGAGCAACTTACACAGGTTACACTCTTGTACATAAAGTCCATGGATGCAACTGGATATTTACTTAAGTAATTCAGGTAAAGTAACTTGTTGAAGGGTACAACTAGGACCAGCATTGTTTGATTGGGCATACAATTTCACAGAGGAACACCTCTCATTTTAACCCCTTCGTGCAGATGTAAATCTGGTCAATTCTCACCTATTTAGGGGGTGCTCCATTTAAGCCTTTACAACTCCAGGTGTGAGCATCACAGAAACTTGGTAAATGGCTTAAATGAAACAAGATAGTTATACCATTTACAATACAGATTAGATTAGTTAGATTAGTTTATTTTCATAATGTAAGTCAAAATAAAGTGCCACAAATGCAACTTTGGAAACACTAAAAAAAACATAGTTTTTCTTTAGTTTACAATTAAATACTGAGAGCTACATACTGCATGTGAAACAGGTAAATCTATACATTTCCTGGATCATAAACTTTGTGTCCACAAGTGTGCAAAATCTGAGGATGATATGCAAAACTACTAAAGATATATGATGCAAAATATAGGCAGTGTACCCTGGTGTCCATTAGTGTCTCCAAATCTATGCAAATGGCTAAATTGTGCACTGCTCTAAATCATAATAACAATGATATATTTAACTGCAAATCAAATATTTTGGCTCATAAAACTCACTGGGAATTGCTGTATTTTCATTGTATAGGGGAGTAGATATCTATGGGTCCAAAACCCTATCCAAAACATGTCATGTAATGAATAAAATTGGTTTTGTCCATTATAAAGTATATACATTTGCTCCTTCTGATGGTTTAAGCTGAAAACATTGACCACGTTTACATGCACACCAATATTCCTATATTAATCGGAATATGGTAGTATTCCAATTACGTATGAATCATGTAAATGCCTTAACCCAATTGCCAAAATCCGATTAGGCCAATATTCTGATTGCTAGAATTCCGAATAAGACACCTGGCATATGCCTGTATTAACCAGAATATTTGGTCATGTAAACACGAGTGTTCTTGTTAAATTATGTTGTAGAAGTGTTAAGAAGACAACACATTATAACGCAAAAGCAAGCATCTTCCAAACCTTTTGCGGAAAAGGGAATTATAGTGGGAAAAGAACGTGTATGTCCAAGTTTATTCGGAATATGCCATTAACATGTATACAGGAATATTCGCGGAACACTCTATGGAGCATATAAACACTTTATTTGGAATATTGCCTTAAAGAGAATATTGACCTCATTCTGAATACGGTGTGCATGTAAACGTCATTGATATCACGTGACACACACAATGAAGTATGTAGCCTAGGGGTGGGACAATGCACCGATGCATCGATCTGAATGTGGAAATACAACTGCATCGATCTGTAAGTTTATTATTGATAAGCATCGATTAATATCGCATTTTAAATGAATGTGCACATGTATTCATTTATTCAAAAAAAATATTAATTTCATTATTTAAAATATATATTTCTGAGACACGACTACTTTTAAAACAGTTTTGACCAGCTTCAATCCATGTTTCTGCTCCAACCCCCCACGTAAGCGTGAGTTGAAAGCAGGGACAGGCGGGAATCAAGCGAAATGGCTAGCTGCGTGCTCGCTGAGTGCGACAAAAGAGACAGAAACTTACGAATGTTCCGAACAGAAAATCAGTGGTATGGAAGCATTTCGGTTTTAGAAAGAAGGAGGGTGTACTTGACAAAACCGCTGCAATATGCAAGATCTGCAAGATCTGCCAAGTAGAAATCAGATACACAGGCAACACCACAAACATGATAAACCATTTGAGCCGACGACACACCATTGACGTGAAGGACAGCAAGCGGGTTAGCAAGCTAAACTCGGGAGTCATTGACACTTCCCCTGAGTTTCCTGGAGAAATGGCCAAACAGTTCTATTTTTTTGTATAATTGTTTTTATTCGTTTTTATACACATACCGTGTCCAGACAGTTAATTGTAAAGTGCTTTCTGATATTTAAATTTAAACCATTTTCTATTCAAAATCAAGTAGACGTTAGAGACAAAAAACAAAAATAGTAAGACTATTTCCAATGTCTTACGTTTAATTAATTATTACTACGTTAGCTGTCCGATTAGATACACCATACCATGCAGAAAACATTTTAGTGAAAAATGTATACCTGCTCTGTATGAAGAGGTGAAGAAAACTGTTCGACTCTTTGCAAAACGCTACGAGAGTAGCTTTAACTACGGATGGATGGGCATCTTGCTCCACCGAAGGTCTAGATCGTACTAAGATTTAGGAAAGTACTATGCATGACACTAACCTATAGGCTATTTCATTTTCCTTGGCCCAGTTTAGTAATTGTTATACATTTTGCCATTTTAATTTAGTAAATAAATGAAATGTATTAGGGTACCATGTCTGACACTGTTTGAAAAACAATAACCTAAATAGGGCAACTTTAGAAAATACACTGTTAGTCATGTTTATTGCTGCATTATTTGCTGACAGCTGCAAAATGTATGGCATGCCTTAACAATAAAAATAATTCTGTGAACTTGGTTCTAGGTTCTAACTGAATATTGAATTACTGCTGACTGTATCGGTATCAAATCACATTAGCATACCTATTACATTTTTTTAAAGTATCAAAATTAATCATATCGAATCAAATCGTGGTCAAATGTAAGATGTTATGATGCATCGAACCTTTGCCTAAAGAATCGTAATCGAATCGAATCGTTATGGGATTGAATCGTCCCACCCCTAATGTAGCCTAATCATTCACTCGTGTACCTCAATAAAATATTATTGTACTCTACAATATGAATTATTTTGCCCTGGGATCGCATTTTTCTGTACTTCCCATTCATAATTAATTTTACATTCATCTATATATCTGCACACAGTAAATTGAAATGAGAATTTTCCATGCCCTAAGTGACAAGTATAGCCCAGGAAGATGGCCTATATTATGTATGATAACATTACAATAAAATTATATTCCCCCAACAGGAAAATGTTGCATAAAACTATAGCATAAGCTTTAATGTCCCTTCAATTTGGGTTCATTTAATTTTCATACTTTTAAAAAATAGTAAATATTGTTATTATGAACTGTTTTGAACCACTACTAGCACCATCCTGAACTGAAGTAGGCTAAGTACTATAAACCGCTTCAGCGCGTCACAGCTGAGGTGCACAAGCAACCCTGGGGTAGCATAGACCCATTTCTTGTTTATTAATGGTCATGTGAGATGCAACCAAGACAGTAACATTAACGTTACAGTGGCTAGTTAACGTTTGTGGGCTAACGCTACAGGCAGCAAAAACATGCATCTTTCATGCCCTATCATTCATATTTGCTAGCATATTTTTAAACATCTAATCAAAGTATATGATTCTCGCGTTTCTACAGATGACAAATATGCTTGTGTGTCGTGTGTGTGCATTTAACTGTGCGTTAAATCCTTTCCACATTTGGTATCAACATGACGTGGCTTTGAACTTTGACAGTTTTAGTCTACGAAGTCTAGTTGAGGAGAGCTCGCTCAACCGCTCATCATGGGTAGTTTAACCACAGCGTCAATATGGTTTCTTGTTGTGTTGTTTTTGGATGTACAAACAGAACAAATGCCTAGAGTCATGCCTTAATTTAAAGCCAACACCACAGTTATGTGGCCGAGTCAGAATGCCAGATCTGGGTCAGACCCATTTGGCTAACTGGGTTGTCAGTCCCATCTCACATACGCTACGATGACATGTTTGAAGCAACATTAGTTCATGGCTAGGCTAGCTGTCTATGATAGAAAACATAGGCTACTGTGAGATTATTTTGACCCATGATCAAACAGAATTTTAATACGACTAGCCTAAGTTACGCGACTGACTGTGCATCAGTAGCCTGCTCTAAGATTGACTACTATGCCTAGATATCAAAGCCACTCCTCCTAATTACCATATGGATGAAAAAAATAAATAAAATAAATACAGAAAAGAATAAATACAGAAATAAATAGATACAGAAAAGAATAAATACAGAAAAGAATAAATACAGAAATAAATACAAAAAAGAATACAGAAATAAATAAATACAGAAAGAAATAAATACAGAAAGAAATAAATACATAAAAGAAATACAGAAATAAATCCAGAAATATTTATTATTTATTTTTTATATATATATTTTATTTTTATCCATACTTTTCAGATGGTCCCTAAATACTTGTTGGTTTGAGCAATCCAAGCCATTGAATGAAGAACCTAAACATATAGCTTATTCTTTGAAAATATTGTGGGCCTAATGGAAAAAATAGATGATGTGCATTGATGTTGGAAGGGCCCACATCGTAACAAAATGTTTCTGGAGTTTGTCACAATTGTAATTTTGAAGTTATTGATGAGATTTGCCATAGGCTAATATTAAAAGAAAGATAAAAGATCAAACAAAGTGTTCTGACGCATTAGTTGAACTCCCCAGATTAAGAAACTCCCCAGATTATTTTCAGCACGTTGGCTTGTAGAGCTATTGAAGTCTGAATATTGAATATAAAACACATATAGACTCTACCTTTGCCACAGTGAAAAACTATATCGTTCTAACCATAAAATATATAATTTTAGCAAAACAAGTTTAAAACGTTTTCGTTTTATAGGCCTATCGTTTTAACAATAAAATTATAGCGTTATAACTATATAACTTTTTTCTTACTGTGTGGCAGCAATAAAGGCACCATAGTAGTGACAGGTTAAAAAATCTACATAACAAGAACCAGTACACCTAAACGCATTTAACAAACGTGTATCTTACAATGTTTGTCGGGTGTAGACCCGGTCTCCCGCGTTCTTTGTGTCTCCCATTGAAGTAGCTTACATTGACAAACTCCATACAGGTGCAATGCCTACATGACCAACATTGGACTGCATAACTAAACACAGCTTGCATATGAAATTGTCAAATTGAAATAAACAATATATTTTGTGCATCTGTGTTATGAGTTCATGCATTCATATGTGCAGCACATTCATAATGCCACCCAAAAACATCTGACACTCGTCTATTGCAGCACCAAAATGAGAACACAATTAAGAGAGAGTCATGTCAAACATTATTTAAACCACGCAATTCCCTTAAATGTTTACAATGAGAAAAAACAAATATTCTTCAAAATGTACAGATGGGTTGTGGATTACATTTTTCATGTTGTGTGGAATTGAGAGCCAAACGGTGTAGAGAAATATTATGATTTTTCTTGGCCAAAATAAAAGCACTACTTTATGAGGGAGATTAAAAGTTCAAGATGGGGACAGGTCCCTTTATACAAACAGTATCCCCAATCAGCAATGTGATCCACCTCAATTATCATCCATATTGGCTATCACATAGTATGCCCTCAAAAATCATAACCATCCATTCATACTAAACAAGCTGTTTTGAATTTTGCACAATGTCGGCCATTTTTCTTTGCCCAATGTCGGCCATATTTCAATATAGAAGGATTACTCACAACAAGACATGAAAATACACACCAATTTAATAAACACCATCAAAAACTATTTAAAGTTTAAAGATTTATGAGAGGTTTCAGGAAATTTTCTCTCACATTAACAGGGCTAAGACAGGTCAGCAACTAGAGATGGCATTAACTATTTCTGTACAAACAAAATACATCTCTGTTATGAGAGACAATTCATCAGTAAACACTGCCCTGTATACCCAAGCTCATGACGATGAGCCTTTTTACTTTTTTCTGAAAGTTAACTTTCATTTTAACGCCTTTAAAAATAATCCTGACTTAAATATTTATATTGCATACCACTTCAATTTGTGCTTGTGGGAATACGTGTCTGCAGTTTTATATTTGTTATTATTCAGCATAAATAAACCAGGATGAGTAAGCTGCATCACAAGATATTACACTTTTCAGCAACACACATCAGAGATTGAACTCCAATTAGCAGTATGTCAGCTATAAATGAGGTCTCACAAGCAGTACTTTGATATGTGAGTTTCCAAAACAACATCAGGCAACTATCAGATTTCCGATTATAAAGTTTCAAAATTAGATAATGTTGCAAGGAAAACTACACCAAATATGAATTAAACTTTATCAGCAAAGAACAGTGGTTGCAAGTTGAAGATAATCAACAAGGACAGATAGACACTTAACAGGAGTTTCAAAACGACAGATTTTACGGCCTCAAAAATGACCACAGAATTGAATCAACACGTTTGTGACCCCTTCTCAACAAACTCTACATCATGAGGTTCACAAAGCTGGTATTTGTGGCAGGGCCGACATTTGGAAACTGCTTGTATTGGTTTAGTGGCCACTTCCAACAGTCTCATACAATCCTGCACCTTTACATGAGTTATTGTGGTTTATAGTTACTTTTGCAAATACTGTATACAGAAAAAAAACTGTGTTGTCTGTGTGGGTCCCAAATTATTAAAGTACTGAGGAACTAGATTATAAAACTCAATGTAGAATCTGTCTGTGCAAGAAGTTCAGCAAAAAGTCAAACATAAGAAATAGCCTACTCATTACTTATGGTGTAAAAGCTTATGCCAGACTAATTACATAAACTCATCTCTGTCACAAATCTACTGTCATGTCACGTTTTATTTTCCTTTCTTGTCTTTGTTAGATTTCTTGTTTATGTCACGTATTGTGTTTAGTCTAGTCTAGTCACGCCATGTTTTATGTTTTAGTCTTGTTACGTTTCATTTTTATGTCATGTCACGTTTCATGTTTGATTATGGTTATGACTTATTTTCTAGTATTGTCATGTCACGTTTGATATTTGATTCATGTTACGTTTCCCGTTCATTGTTAGCATACACATTTCCGTGTTTTTCCGCAGCCTTGCGTTCATGCTGTTTCTCTATCTCTTGCTGTCACTCACGCTTCCCTAATTGTTTCATTCTCCCGTGTCTATTTACTAATCTACTAACGTTAGATCAGGATTTGGTAATACTAACTCTCGAACCATGTGTTCATGTTTACCTTATGTTTCTCATGCATGTTATTTACTAATTTACTAATGCTAGGTCAGGATAGGTTATTACTAACGAGTACTAATTATCTTGTTACCTTGTCAGCCTTCCACACCTGATTTCCATTCGCATGCTGCTCTCAAGCTGAGTGTCTGCACCTGTCTACATCTGCATTTAAGCTCAGTGTTCATGTCTGTTCTTTGTGATATTGTTGCCCCTGTTTATCAGTGCACTATTGAACGGTTTTTCAAGCCTGTCTTTTGTCTATGATCCAAGCCTGTTTTCTGACCATTGTTATTGACCACTGTTTTGTTACCACTGCCTGCCTGTACCACAAGTTTTTGCCTGCCGTCTTTTTGTACTTTTGCCCCGCGGAGCGGACTTCGGTCTTGACTCTTGCATTGCCTTCGACCCCGAGCCTGCCTACCGTCTGCCTGTACTTCTGCCCTGCTGACAGCTACTCTAGTTACTGGACTTTTGCATGGTGTACCGATTCCGAGACTGCCTTCTCCTTCGGTACTGTACATTGGTTTTGGCTGGATTTTTGTGTATGAACTTTGCTTGTTTTTTGACCATGCTCTTTGGACATTCCTGAAATAAAGCCCTGACAGGACTTTATCTTACCACTGTTTCTGAGTCGTGCATTTCGGGTCCAACCCTCACACACCCGTCTCAATCTCCCTACTGAACAGGAGTATAGGAGTTTGCCAATAAATCAGATACACATTACCCTTAGCATGCCAGACTTTGGCCTTTCATTAATATCAGAGAAAATAATTCTCTAAAAGAGCCAAAAAAAACAAGGATTTGTAACTGTGCCAAAGCATACCACATAGAAACACAGTCATTCACTGACCTTGTGTTATCACAATTGTTTTATGTTCCTTTCCTGCGTAGGACTGTTGTGGACTGGTTAACAAGTGTAATATTCTGACTTTTCTAAGCTATTGGTAAGAAAATGAAATGATAAAGGACCTATACATACATAAACAGGGAAATGCTGATATGAATTACATAACATAAATAGTGTTATAAATTAGATAGAGGATGATAAAATATGTACAAATACATAAGTTGGAAAATGTTAGTGTAAACTGGATACAGACTAAAAGATTTTGCTTGTATTTGTTTAAGAAAAGAAAGCTTTTTTTGTGTGAAAATGTTGAAGGAAATACCATGATCACCATGACATACATACTGCTCAACTATCTTCCAGGCAAAGTCAGATCAGTTTTGCTTACTTTTAAAAAAAATTCACAAACATTAAATTAAAAAGAAAAAGTGTATTGTATTAGAAAATGGAGTGATGCCAAATTGAGTTAACTCGCACTGAAAAAGAGGTAATTTTTCTTTAACTTTTCCATCAAGCATTTGGTTAAAATTTGGGTAAAAATGACATCATCCCTTATGACAGAATGCACTAATTATCTGGAAAGTCTGGCCAAAGCAGCAGAAGGTCTCTCCCCATCAGTGCAAAATGATGGCAATATTGCTGTAACATTACACAAATATTACCATAACATTATAAACTCAATATAAAAAAGCCAAAAATATAATCACAGATGATGTAAAAAACTGAAAGGGGAATGGAAGAAAAGTACAACCCTCTGAAATATCCCCTGTAGAAGTATGTCCTATACATCATAACACAGGGAATTTGCATTTTGCAAGTCTGGACAAATTTGAGCCCAATAGGCAAAGGCTGCTCAACCCCTAGAATACCTGCACATCCCACTGACCAATGGAGCTTAAGGGATAACTACACGCTAGACCACGTTTTTTTAAAGCTGTAAACGTGTTTGTATGCCAACCTTATAACGAAACAAAATATGCGTTATACGAAAGCATTTGTACATTAATTTATGCAAATGACGAGTCTGGCTGAGACAGTAAGTGCACTTACTCTTTAACATCTCTCTATAAAGCAAACACATGATGACATCACCCTTACTTCTTACTTCTGCTTACTACACAAAATGCAGCAAGATGCAACCCATTTCCCTTTGCATTAATCAATCACTCAAAAATGTGATTTGTGGTTACAAGTATGCCTCTTTCCATCCATAACCAGAAACAATATCCAATTTCACAAATTATTTTGTTGCTTTTCCTGTAGGCTACAAGTTAATGTTAACCTCTTTCTAGTTTTCTACATAGGAAACCCAATAGGCTGGCAGCTCAAAACCACATGTGCAAATGAATGACTGCTATGCACACACTCTAATCAGTCACAATCAAGCCTTAAGAGTGTGGTTCTATTATCTGCAATCACCAAGGAAAAGTGAAGTGTCCTTCAGTTTTACTATGGGAACTACATAAGTCAGCAGCCCATCTGCAGACAGTGCCCTGCAGAAATAGTGGATTGATAATTAAATGCGGCTTGGTAATGACTCATTCCTGTAACATTTATTACAATTAATTTATTAAGAATGTTTTTGTTGGGGCATTCCGTGAGAAATCAATCACTTTCTGACCTCACCATGTTAGATTTTAACGAATGTTTTTATACATGTTAACCTATATGAGAGAGTGTTAGAATGTGGGTTGATTTACCAGAATGACCAACCATTCAGGAGACAGGGGCCCTCAAAGTTGACCCATATTAGACCCCCCCACCCTACCTAAAGATGCAGATATCTTCTCTTATTACCAGACAGCTTATAAACAAGGTTATCCACAAGTTCAATACTTTTGGTCCAAAATAAATAAATGTGCAAATTTGGTGATGTTTTGCCCTTAAAGCTAGAGTAGAGTTAGCTCGTACCGGCTACGCAGCTATAAGTTACCATGCATACCAGCTGTAGCCAGATAATGCCTGGTTCAGGCTAACGCAACACAAACTCAGTGTTATGCAACAACTCTGGAACAACAGAAAAGACTCAGTTGTTTTATCTGGACTTTTAGATTACATTTTTACTGTAATGTTAGCTATACCAGTCTGTAATCCTGCAATCATATCTAGAAGACTTGCACGTTCACAATGAGATCTGTGGAAACAGGGGTGGGGTGTGTGTCTCTTTCTCTGTGGGCAGGGCCAAGGGATGTTGTGACTTTGAAACAGTACCGGTTCTAGCTTGTATGGTGCCCTGGGCGAACGCCCCCTTCAGTGCCTCCAACCCCCCCCCAACAAAAAAAAGCACCTTTCTGCACTAACTGTAATTTTTATTCAGACATTTGGAACAGCACAAATAAATAATCATAACATTTAAAACTATATTTATGTATATAAAATATATACAAAATAAGACTCATCAATATCAAAAAAGTAACAAAGAATTGGCTAATTCTAGGTATAAGACACCCCAAAAAACTCAATATATCACAAAATATACAAAATATCAGCATAATATAGACGTCTTTTAAGTTAGCCTACAGCATTGGAAATTCCCCTTACTGAGCTCAGGACCTAGTTAATACAATACACTCAAAGAAAACCTTTATGATGTCACCTCAATGAAAGTTAATCAAATCAATAATGTGCTAGTTAGGTTGTAATCATTTGCTGCAGGCTACACACATTATCATGATCAGAGTTGGGGGTAACGCATTACTAAAGTAATGTGTGACTGTAAGTTTTTCGTGTAACATGGTAATATAGCGCATTACTATATAAATGCGTGTAATAATATTACTTTACATTTTCGAAATTAGCAACGCGTTACTTAACCTAATATTGTAGGCTATGTTTCATGCTGTGTTTGATATGCTAAGGCAATACGAAGAACTCTCCAATCGATTAATAATCGAGTGTGATAGCCCTATATTTCATTTGATTATAGCTTTTCATATCTGTCAATGTCGTTTTAAAAGCAACATTTTGAACACCCTGTTACTACGTTTATATTGTCAATTGAAACGAGCTGAACACATTTAAGAAGGTTAATTAAAAAGGCTATTTTCCATATGTCTTGTCTGAAGTAATCTGTCAACTCTAATATATCAAAAGTGCAAAGTGCATTACCGTGCGCTATTTGATAGATTTCCCCACTCCCCCTCCCTCGGGCTTCCAGTGGGGAGACCTGAGGTCAACCTACCCCCGCCCCCCTCCACATCTCGTTCTTCTGAGTGGGAGACCTTCCCAGGCGCAGGCAGTAGCCTGCCTAGCTGAAAAACTAGAATCAGGGCGCCCACTCCGACAAAATTAATTGACCCACACGGTGACATGAGTGACGAGCAAATGTGCAATAGAAAACCGATTGCACAAATGTCACCATTCCAAGTTTTTGGGTGCGGGCGCCCCGTGCCGCCCCTGGCATGATGCTGCCCTGGTAAATGGCTTATATGAAACAAGACGGTTGTACCATTTACACTAGATTTGTTTATTTTCATAATTTAAATCAAAATAAAGTGCCACAAATGCAAAGAATCTTTGGAAAAATGCAAAAAAATAATAATAATTTGAAAAAATTTGGTTTTCTTTAGTTTGCAATGAAATACTGAGTTACATATGTGAAACAGGTAAATTTATACATTTCCTGGATCATAAACGTGTCCACAAGAGTGCAAAATCTGAGGGTGATATGCACTCTTACTACTAAAGATCTATGATGCAAAATATAGGCTGTGCACTGCTCTAAATAATAAAATGATGATATATTTAACTACAAATCAATGGTTTTGGCTCATAAACTCACTTTTGCATCATTGCCAAGTGGGAATTACTATGTTTTCATCAGTATAGGAGGGTAGATATACAGGTGCAGCTCAAAAAATTAGAATATCGTGAAAAAGTTCAATATTTTTTGTCACATGTCAGAAAGTGAAACTCATATATTATATAGATTCATTACACATAGAGTGAAATATTTCAAGCCTTTATTTCTTGTAATTTTGATGATTATGGCTTACAGCTAATGAAAACCCAAATTCAGTGTCTCAGAAAATTAGAATATTACATAAGATCAATAAAAAATGCACTCAATACTTGGTTGGGGCTCCTTTTGCATGAATTACTGCATCAATGCGGCGTGGCATGGAGGCGATCAGCCTGTGGCACTGCTGAGGTGTAATGGAAGCCCAGGTTGCTTTGATAGCGGCCTTCAGGTCATCTGCATTGTTGGGTCTGGTGTCTCATCTTCCTCTTGACAATACCCCATAGATTCTCTATGGGGTTCAGGTCAGGCGAGTTTGCTGGCCAATCAAGCACAGTAATACCATGGTCATTTTGGTACTTTTGGCAGTGTGGGCAGGTGCCAAGTCCTGCTGGAAAATGAAATCAGCATCTCCATAAAGCTTGTCAGCTGAAGGAAGCATGAAGTGCTCTAAAATTTCCTGGTAGATGGCTGCGTTGACTGTGGACTTCAGAAAACACAGTGGACCAACACCAGCAGATGACATGGCACCCCAAATCATCACTGACTGTGGAAACTTCACACTGGACTTCAAGCAACCTGGATTCTGTGCCTCTCCACTCTTCCTCCAGACTCTGGGACCTTGATTTCCAAATGAAATGCAAAATTTACTTTCATCTGAAAAGAGGACTTCGGACCACTGAGCAACAGTCCAGTTCTTTTTCTCCTTAGCCCAGGTAAGACGCTTCTGACGTTGTCTCTGGTTCAGGAGTGGCTTGACACGAGGAATGCGACATTTGTTGCCCATGTCCTGGATTCGTCTGTGCGTGGTGGCTCTTGATGCACTGACTCCAGCCTCAGTCCACTCCTTGTGAAGCTCCCACAAATTCTTAAATGGATTTTGCTTGACAATCCTCTCAAGGCTGCGGTTATCCCTGTTGCTTGTGCACCTTTTCCTACCACACTTTTTCCTTCCACTCAACTTTCTATGAATATGCTTGGATACAGCACTCTGTGAACAACCAGCTTCTTTAGCAATGACCTTTTGTGGCTTACCCTCCTTGTGGAGGGTGTCAATGACTGTCTTCTGGACATCTGTCAAGTCAGCAGTGTTCCCCATGATTGTATAGCCTACTGAACCAGACTGAGACACAATTTAAAGGCTCAGGAAACCTTTGCAGGTGTTTTGAGTTAATTAGCTGATTAGAGTGACACCATGAGTTTTCAATATTGAACTTTTTCACAATATTCTAATTTTCTGAGACACTGAATTTGGGTTTTCATTAGCTGTAAGCCATAATCATCAAAATTACAAGAAATAAAGGCTTGAAATATTTCACTCTATGTGTAATGAATCTATATAATATATGAGTTTCACTTTCTGAAATGAGTGACAAAAAATATTGAACTTTTTCACGATATTCTAATTTTTTGAGCTGCACCTGTATATGGGTCCAAAAACCTATCCAAAACATAAAATTTATTTTGTCCATTATAAAGCATATACATTTGCCCCTGATGGTTTAAGATGAAAACATTGATATCACCTTTTCCTGTACTCTACAGCAGTCCCACCAGGATCTCGCAGAGATTTTTTTTGATTGTTGCGGCCTAAAATGCTTGATTTTGTGGCAGCTTTTCTTAAAAGTTGTGATGCAAAGTGCAATGTTTTGTGTGTGTTTGTTGCGATGAAGTTGCAGTAATCAGTGAAAGTTGCAAACAAAAATTGCGATTTCAAAAATATATATGTAATTCAATATAAAATCATATGTAATATAAGTTCAGTGAGAATGAAACAGTACTGTATAACACAACTGGAAATATTGTGGAGCTTGTGTTCTGAGTAACCATACAAAAAAGGCTCAATAAAACAAAAATGTTTTGTTTTATTTGTAAATTGAAACTTATTTTTTGGACCTGAAAATCACAGTTAACATGGAGTAATTATGTTTGTGCTCGTGTGAGACCCGGAAGTAGCTTATGTATAAACACGGAGACTTGTGATAGCAGAACCCAAACACGCTTTTATTATAAAACCATTTTTATAATACCCTGCTTTATGAGACTCGCTACAATGGAGGATATATTTTAATAAAAACATTTTGTAAGTTGCCTATTTGTGTTCGAAATAATTTGTGTTGCGGCCCCTTCGAGCCGGGTCATCATTACACAATGATTTGACCATTTTTCACGGGGAAAGTTGCAGTGATTGGAAAAAATGCAAGCTCTTGCAACTTTCGTGGAGTTTCGTAGATTTTGCATTAATAGTTGCGATCGCGACATTGTGAAATCCTGGAGGGACTGCTCTACAGTATGAATTATTTTGCCCTGAGATCACTTTTTGAGATCACTTTTTTTTGATAATGACTCCATGGAAAATTTTTACATTCACCTAGCTAGCACATATCAGTGCACAGTACATTGGAATGAGTATTTTCCATGCCCTAAGTGAAAAGTATAGCCCAGGAAGATACTAAGCCTATAGCCTATATTATACAGGGTTTTTCCTACATAGTAAATTCTTTGGCGGCCGCCTAAATGATTTCACGGACCGCCAAAGGGAAATCACAACTGCCAAAATGACAATAATTGACAAAACGGCAAATAAAATCATATCCGAATGAATTTAATTGAATTTCTTGGGTGCAATATGGTCTTTCGGCCAGCAGATGGCTATATATAATGTACTCGTCGCTTTCAAGATGTCAATACTAGAGACGAGTAGAAAAAACATAGAACCATAGACTGTATAGAAATGTGGCTCAGCTATAGAGTACTCAAGTGAGAGCAGGGTGGAGTCTGGTTTCAAAACTAAATTCCCGATGGAAGAATAGAATGGGCTTCGGAGACTATCGACTATTTCTTGAAATCTTATTTATAGAATGAGCCGAAATGTTCCTGGATTAGCCTGTGTAATACAAGGATATAGACCATATATCGCATGTTCCAACTTTTATTTTTTAAAGTAATGCATCAATGATTGTATTTCGACTTGTAGTCCACTTTAATGGACTACATATTCAGTACTGTAACGCACGGGTGGTTCTCGACCAATAAGATATCATCATCTCGTCTGTCTGGACATTCTTGGGCAGATGGGAGTACTGCAGCTGAAGATGAGCTAACATTAGCTTGCTAAGTTGAGAAGCCCGCCCGACAAGGTCAGAAACTATGCTACGGTTAACCACATAAAGCAATTCTAGCTTTTAGTCCTTCAAGCTAACTAACTAACGTTAGAAAAAAGTGTTTAAAAATGGAGCTGTGTGCTACTGCTGGATAAAGTTATATGACAATGTCTGGAGCCAAGGCTGCTCGTTCGCAGGGAGTTATGGGACGTGTAGTTTTTAAACAGTGCCAGTGCTGGTTTGATCACACAAAAAAAATACTAAAACTAAAATATACTTGAAGCTGGTCCACAAAAAAAATTACAGTTTGCGAACGGGCGTTATATTGAACAATCCGGGAAATTGACGGTAAGACATAATCACTAGAAATTATTTAAAGGTAAGCATTAGTTAATGTCTACGCTCTAAATGAATGGGGAATTTACTTCCAAAACCAGCGTGACGTAGTCACTTCAGTACTCTATTCTGTGGCAGAGTGCAACCTAAATCTTTGGGGCGACTCGGTAGAAAGATAGCGTGCACAGCGAGTTGGATGGAACAGGCAACCTTTGAAGCCCTAACTTCTGAAAAGGTAAAAGCTTTAACCCGATCCACGTTGGCGCCCCATACTATAGTGGTAGATGTATCGGTTTGAATTACAGTATGCATGTTTGTCTTAAATTATAAACTAGGCTACAGCTTTAAGAAAACCCGCAGGAATATAAAATAAGAGGGTGCTATTAATAGCCCAAAGCACTTATGACCCACAGCCACAGAATGTAAAATGCATAAAATGCATGTTCAGATATAGCTAGAAACAATAATATATATTTTTTAAACATTGTACAAATAGGCCGAAGCATTCAGCGTTTTCTATTGCTTACTGTAGGCTACTAGCTATACAGCTGGCTACCTGATGCACTTTCAGTTTAGAAGACACCTCATTGTTTTTCTCCAAAATCTCTCGTAGCTATAAATATGTTAATGAAACCAAATATTTTACCTGTAGGCTATCAGCTGTGTTATGATTAACCCTGACGAGTTTATCTTGTTACGTTTCGTCAAAGTCCCGTACAGTCGACATTTCCACAGTGACCTATCGCATTTAGGGCTAAAATAGTCTTCGTTGCTTTTGTTAGCCTTTGTAAAAACACACACGTGATTTTGTACGTTTAAAAAAAACAAACTTGTAGCTACACATTTTTTATTTCTGTTAGTGTTGTTTATTTATTTTTCGATTCGATCAAAATAGCCTAAATGGTGTAATATTAAAATATTTAAAAAGCTTCAAGGACCTTTGATTTCTAAAACCTAACTCCTAAACCCAACCCTACTGGTACTTTACAATAAAAGCCTACATGGGCTCTTTGTACTCCAAAAACGGTATTTACGGTAAAATGAATGCAAAAAAATGTTCTGCTCTCGCATAGGTAACGCCAAAACCCATTTATCTGCCAGGAAAAACCCTGCTATGTACAACAACATTACAGTTAAATAATATTCCACCAACAGGAAAATGCTGCCAAATGTTCTAGCTTCAATGAAAATCGGTACATCAAACATAAAACATGACTGAGCCACCAAAGAACGCTTACACTACAGTCTGTGAAATGCACTCAAAATGCAAAATTAACTATATCTAACATAGCCTAATGGACAAGACAGTGATCAAGTGGAAAAACAAACTTATGTATGTAGCCAGGGAGAGGAACCACATATTACAAGCAGTACTACTTTCATATCGAGGACGAATGCGTTTTCTGTAGCTGTTTGCGTCCTGGTCACTAGGCATCTGCACGAAGGGGTAAATCCCTGTTCATTCTTCTACAGCTTAAATGCCATTTATGAACAATAAAGCTGCTGAAATTCTGAAATGTAATAAAGTGTAACTAATTTGTGGACTTACTGAAACAGTGATCAATTTCTAAGTAGATATGGTCAACACAAATGTTAAAAAATGTTATTAAGGCTCTTTCAGTTTGTCACGATTTTTTCCCAGCATGAATGAATTAATCAGTGGTCCAATTATTATTTTAGTCTTTTAACTATACCTCCCCAATGTCAGCAGCCAAGTTTTCTTAAACCTCTGTGTACAACGAATGCATTTTTGATTGAGATATTCAGTGTAGTACATGAAAATACAAGCAAACATGAGGAAGGTTCAGTGCTGAAAGACTCACCTTATCCAGCAGTACCTCTCCGTTGGGGTCCACCATAGAGAGCTGCCTGAACGCTTCATCGCCCACAAAGCAGATCTCATGGTCATCCTAGACCACAGAGAAGAGAAAATGTCTGTTTTAAGTCTCTACAGGAAACATTGAACACAGTGTATTTCCAGCAGTAAATATGACAGTACTTACTGGATCAGCTAATATGACCACTTCAACAGTGGCCTTGCCAGGAGTATCCAGGCTGACCAGGGGTGTGAGAATCTTCTGGTTCTCCTTCTTCATGAGGGCCTCAATATCAGGCAACTGAGGCAAAAAAGGACCATTCAAAAATAGTGACCCTAGAAGGCAAGATCTGAAGGCTTTAGAGAAACCATTACAGAGCTTTATTATGGTTGAAAACAATTTGTGCACATTTATCACATTTATGCACATTTATCCATGATGTGTTTTTATAGTCAGCCAATGTCAAAAGACTTGGGCCCCACTTATGAATGCTGTGCTGATTATTCAAGATCCTTGGCAAATGATTCCACGAAATGAACTAGATTTTTTAAATGCTTTCAGAAGTCATCAGAAATAGGATGTTGACAATATAAAACAAATAGTCAAAATAAGAACATGAGCTAGGGAGCCGAATTAGTCTGCATTCAGTTCAAGAACGGAAATCGAAAATAGAAGAAATCTAAGGGTTTAAGGACAAAAAATTACTTAAATTGCATATTTAATTGCATATTATATTCATTTTTGGCCAAGAGTATTGAAATTGTGCATAACCTTGTTTGTCAGCTTTCCGATAATAAGAGAACCATACTGTTGTGTTTATTTTTAAGATATCTGTGTCTAGGCAGGGTGGGGGGTCCAATATGGGTCAACTTTGAGGGCCCCTGCCTTCTGAATGATTGGTCATTCTGGTTAATCAAACCACTAACACCCTCTCATATAGGTTAACACGTATAAAAAAATTTGTTCAAATCTAAAAAAGTGAGGTCAAAAAGTGATTGACCCAAAAAAATCTCAGGTTCCTTTGTGAAGAAGTATCCTGCTTGTGTGGATTGACACTTGACACTGGGGTCTCACCTGTTGATGGGGGCAGGAGAACGCTATGCGTCCAAACGCTGTGCCGTGATCCACTGGCCCACCGACATCCTGAAGTTCCAGCTTACACTGCCAGCAGTGACACATAGTTTAGCACAAAATCCACATTCACACGTATGTTCAACATGCTAACACACTTCACACATGCTTCTCACCCTCTCTGTCAGACCTGATTATCGGCGAATCCCAGGAGCACAGTTCTCTTCTCCGCATTTTTCTCCTGCACCTGCATCCCGAGAAATGAGGACCAGTAGTGTGTAGAGCGCTGCAGGTCTGAGACGGCCAAGGACACCTTCCGCACAGGATCTAGGACCATGAGACCACAGTGAGAGAAAATAAACTGTCTGAGCAATCATCCTTGTAAAACAACAACAACCGCTACCACAACCACCACAACAACCACAAACTGATTGGGCCCAGGGTGTGAACTTTATACATACTTCATCCATTATAGCTATGAATGTTATAAATACCATACTACCCCAGGTTGATGGTCACTATGCTCTACACAAAGGTGCTCTAAACAGCATTGACCCAGAATTCACCTTCACTGGGCTGCTCTTTGTCCAGTAGGTAGAAGTGGTAGCCCCCAGGGGCCTCAGCCAGGTAGATGCCCTCTCCAGCCTCAGAAAGGGGCCATCCCAGTCTCTTAGCATTGCTCACTGCCTGGCTGGACTGCAGGGTCAAGCCCTGAGCAAACACAGAGCAAACATCATCAGCATTTCCAATATTTTTTACTAAAACCTGAGTAGTAATCAGTTTGTGTCTTATGTTTACCACAACCTGTGCACTAAGCTAACAGTTTATTTATCTGGCTCTAAAGCCCTTCCCCAGTGTTTTTACCACCACCTTGTGAATTATCTAATAGTTTCTTTATCTGATCATTTTACTTATATGTTGTCTTTATGATATCATCTAGCTCAAAATATTTACATCAATATAGACAGTTAAAAATGATTTATTCAATTTAGAGTTTACATATGACTATCAAGTATTACCTTTGCTGCTGAGTTATGCAATGTCAGGTTTTACAGGTTCATCACAAAGTTTCCTCAGTTTGTACCGCAATATGACACACGAGCAGGCAATTTACCAACTGCACAACATATTAGACAGTTTCATGGAATACGGTCTGTAATATAAATTCAGATGACATGTGCATGACCAATTCTGGTCATTGTAACATTTATTTCAACAAGTGTCAAATATAGATTCATAAATATATGCCTCCATGCTTACTGTAATTCCTATTATGAAAGACAGTAATGTGTTTTTCCCTCACAACTTTTCAATTAAATATATGTTCATATAGTACAGACTCAAATAATGATTTGAATGGCAACCAAGGGTCAAAATATGAATACTGAAAGGGCCAAATTCACAAGCAATGCTACAAGCAAAACATGTGGATTTGTTATTGCAAATGTTTTGTTTTGCTTGTAACATAGCTTGTGAATTTGCTTTGTTATTGCAAATTCACAAGCAATGCTCCATGTTGACTTGTGCAACCATTGGTCAAGCTTGCACTCACCAGGAAATCGTTGCCAAGACGATACTCCCCTACACCATAGTTGTATGTCAACTCTGCAACAAAATGACCATCCTCTGCCCCGAAACCCACCATGGTCTTGCTCCATTTCCCATCATATGGACTAGTCAGAGGGAAAGACACAGAATAGTAATACGTACTGTAAGACAGTACTTCTGCTTTAAATTAATATTCACTTTTATGCATACTCGACACAGCAGCATACTATGTAAAAACCCACTTCACAAGTTATTTACAAGATCAAAATCACATACCCAAATGGACCACTGAAATGTCATCTGTGAATTAACTACATTATTGGCCAATTACTAACTACAGTATGAAAGCTTACCCATTGCAGCTAGCTTTGCAGCCTTCTTCGAATTCCTCATGACGTAATATCTGTATGGAGATGACATAACGATTAATAGGCCTACTTTGACGTAACGATTAGCTAGATACTGTTGCAATGTTCTAGTATACACAGTACACTTAGTAACTAGTAGGCAACGATCTATATTTAAGTTTATTGTAACGTCAAAGCCTGCAAACAAGATACATCTATAAGAACGTAATAAACTAAGGTAGCCTACTGCGTTTACAGGTTAATGAAACTATGCAAAGTGCTGTGACGGTTTTTCTCTCTGTCTGAATTTTCTTTGTTTACATAAAAAACGAAAACGAGTTTTAAATAACGTTTACTAGATACCGCGGCCTGAACTGTCACAACATCGGTGGAGCTGAACAAGGTTTTATTTTCTTACCCGCATGCCAAGAACATCGCGATAGAATGTGGCGGTCTTGGCTCTATCGCCCACTTTGAAAACGAAGTGCAGGGCCCTTCTTACAGACATTACCAATAAGTGAAAGTTCTTCTTCTTCTTCTTCTTCTTTTGGTGTTTTATGGCGGTTTGCAAACAGCTTATAGGTGCATTACCGCCACCTTCTGAAATGGAGTGTGGATCAGAATGGTCTTCTAACTATATTCTTATATTAAGTCCGGTCTTCTCCAAAAATACAAATAAAGCCCTGTACCCCACATGCCCTGAATTCAGTTGTAATATTTCTTTTAATTCTAGCTTGATGTGATCTTTTTCCAGTCTGCTCTTGAGACTCTGTCTTTCCTGTTGGTAGTAAGGACAATCTATGACTACATGTTGTACCGTTTCCTGTATATTGCAATACTCACACATACCAGTCGCATGTTTACCCATGATCACCAGTGTACTGTTAAGGCCAGTGTGCCCAAATCTCATCCTTGAGATGATATCTTCTTCTTTTTTTGTTCCGCTAGCTTCTCTCATTTTTCCTACTTTCTTTTGGATGCTGTAATAATATCTACCTTTAGCTTCTCTATTCCACTCTTCTTGCCATTTCTTTTTCATTTCTCCTTTGATTATGCTTTTAACTTCAGCCTTACTATAACTTACTACCATATTTATTTCTAGTTTATTAGTTGCATCTTTTGCATATTTGTCTGCCAATTCATTCCCCTCCACCCCTATGTGTGCTGGAATCCATATGAATTCCACAGTTGTTCCTGCTTTGCCAATTCTGAAAATTGCTTGTGATATTTCCAGCACAATATCTTGTCTTGCTTCTGATTGTACCCCCTTGATACTAATTAATGCACTACTGGAGTCCGAACATATTAAAACTTTGTTTGGTTTGACTGTTTCTGTCCAACTGAGTGCTAAGAGAATAGCCAACAATTCCCCTGTAAATACTGACAAGTTATTATTCACTCTCTTACTCATCATTACATTTAACTCTGGACTTATGAATGCAACCCCTACTCTATTACTGGTTGTTTTTGAAGCATCAGTATATATTTTAATATGGTCAGCATAACGTCCTTCTATATATCTGTCGACTTGACTGTTATCCAGCTTTTCCTCTTTTTTCTTCCTACTCAATTCCAGCAGGTGTAGGTCAACCATAACCTCCTCAAACAACCAAGGTGGGACAACAGAGAACAGTACAGTGGGGCTTAAAATTATATCCCCTATCCCTAGTCCATTAACTATGTCTCCTATTGTCCAACCAAAGCTCTTGAATTGTCGTTTTTCTTTCTCTTGACAGGGCTGTAATACTGTCTGAGTAGGATGGTTCTCCTCATGACCCTTTAGGTTTGCCCAATATGTTAGTGCTAACTGAATTCTTCTGCTTTCCAAGGGCATTTCATTCATTTCCACCTGCAAGGCTGATACTGGAGTTGTTTTTATAGCACCACAGCAGAGTCTCAAGGCCTGATATTGAATCACATCCAACTTCTTTAACAAAGTATTTGATGCAGACTGATAGACTATGGAGCCATAGTCTATAGCAGCCCTGACCAAACCAATATATAAGGTCTTCAAAGAAATCCTATTTGCTCCCCACTCTCTACCCCTCAAACATCTAACAATATTCAATACTTTTTTACATTTTTCCACTATTTTCCCAATATGAATTGCCCAAGTAAGCCTCTTGTCGAACCAGATACCTAAATACTTGAAACATTCTACTCGTTCTACATTTTCTCCATAAAGTTTAAGTTTAATCTGTTCCTGGATTTTCCTTTTTGTGAAAAAAGCTGCCTTTGTTTTCGCCACTGAAAATCTAAACCCCCACTCCTGTGCCCATGTCTCTACTTTTCTAACGGCCTCTTGTACCTTCCTAACAATGAAATCTATATTCCTTCCCCTTTTCCACATAATCCCATCATCCGCGAATAATGCAACACCAATAGAGCTATCTACATTACTAAATATGTCATTTATCATGACTGTAAACAGCACTGGACTAATTACACTTCCTTGAGGAGTCCCATTCTCCACTATATACTTGGTGCTAAATTCTTTTCCTATTCTTACTGATATTGATCTATCAGTTAAGAAGTCTTTAATCCACCTATACATTCTCCCCCTTATTCCCATTTGACACAACTTGATCATTAACCCTTGTTTCCACATCATGTCATACGCCTTCTCAACATCAAAAAATATAGCTACTACACTTTCTTTGTTAACTTGAGCTTTCCTAATCTCATTTTCTAGACATACAGCTGGATCAATTGTGTTTCTTCCTTTTCTAAATCCACTTTGGTAATTCTTTATTATTTTCTTTGTCTCTATTTGATACTGTAATCTTTAATTTATCATTTTTTCCATAGTTTTCCCGATATGTGAAGTCAAAGCAATCGGTCTATAACTTTCTGCTAGACTTGGGTCCTTACCTGGCTTACATATGGGGACAATAACTGCTTCTTTCCACTGATTAGGTAGACATCCCACTTCCCATACCGTATTATACACTCTTAATAATACTCTCTTACTCACTTCACTTAAGTTGTTTAACATGCAATAGCTTACTTGGTCTTTCCCTGGTGTTGTTTTCCCAGCTTTGTTTAGTGCATTGTTTAGTTCTGTTATTGTAAACATCATATTTATTAGGCTTCCATATTCATTCTCATCCTGCACTATTTCTATGTTTCTTGCTATTGTTCTCTCTCTCTGTCTCTTTTCCTCGTCACTCAAATTTGCAGTGCTATGTACCTTAACAAAGTTCTTTGCCAACAGTTCTGCTTTATCCTTACCTTCTATTATTACATTTTCCCCATCTTTCATTGTAGGATACCCATATTCTCTCCTGTTACCGGACATCTTCTTAATCATACCCCATACTCGGTCTAATGGCGTAGTCCTGCCTAGCGAATCACAATACTTCCTCCAAAAATCTCTTTTAACTGTCTTTACTATTTTCCTAACTATTGCCTGTTTTCTTTTATACTCAATTAGATTTTGAAAGTTATGCGTCTTCTTCAAGACTTTAAATGCCTTATTTCGATTTTTAATTGCTGTGGTGCATTCTTCCGTCCACCATGGAACTATCTTTTTCCTTTTACTACCTTTTATTTTTGGTATTGATTCTTTTGCTGCTTCTAGAATAATATTGCTTATTTCTGCATTTAGGATATCAATGTCCTGATCTATATTTACCTCCTTTAATTTCCCTTCAGTTATCATTCTATACCTGCCCCAATCTGCTACTTCAAATTTCCATCTCCCATCTCTCTCACCCTGCTCTATTTCCCTTTCTACTCCTATGTCTATTAATATTGGGTAGTGATCACTGCCTATAGTGCTTCCTTTATCCACTTCCCAACTAGTTTTTCCAGCCATAGACTGTGATACCAAAGTGAGATCTATTGCAGATTCTGTACCCTTTGTTAAATTCACCCTTGTGCCTGATCCATCATTCAAACACACCAACTCCTTTTCATCCATTAACTCCTCTAAAATTTCTCCATTTGCATCATCTTGTTCACCCCATATTGTGCTGTGTGCATTAAAATCTCCACACCAAACAACATTACCTCCCCAACTTTCTAATACTGTCTCTAGTCTTCCTTTCTCTAACCTTTTGCACGGGTTATAAAAATTAATTATCTTCCATCTCTCTTTCTTGATCCATATTTCAATAGCGACTAATTCCAATTCTTGCATCGTCCTTAACCGTCTATAATTTATTCCTTCTTTAATGAATATTGCACGCCCTCCTCCATTTCCATCGCCTCTATCTTTGCGTATGGTAGCATATCCTTTAATAGTGAAATCCAGTGTTGGTTTGAGCCATGTTTCTTGAATGCATATGATATCTGTTTTTTTTTGTAACTTGTCAATATAGCCTTTAAATTCCTGTCCATTAGCTATCAGACTTCTGGCGTTCCATTGCAGTATTAACATTAAGTTATATCCTGAGAAGTTGCCCCTATTTCTCCTTGACTAAGCTCTGCTTGTATCTTTTCCCATGATAACTTGGTCATATTTAGATACTTAGCTGCTGCCTTAGCTATAATTTTGATTTTTTCTGTCTTGGAATGTACTTGCTCTGTACAATTGATGGCATAGGTTATAAACAGCACTAACTTGTCCATTGGTATTCCTGAGTTGCATTTATGTTCCTGTACCGTTTTCGATCCTACTCTTGCTTCAGTCATGTTTTGTTTGTCTCCTTCCTCTCTTCCTTCGTTTTTATGCATCCTTACTGCCTCTGCATATGATATTTTCCGTTCTGTCTTTACTTGTTGAATCTCCACCTCCTTCTTTCTCACTATACACCCACCATAAGCTGCTGTATGGTTTCCTCCGCAATTACAACATTTAACTGCAACATTACTACCACATTCTCCATACGCATGTTCTCCTCCACACCTTCCGCATCTTTGTTTTCCTCTGCATACACTAGCAATATGTCCATACCTCTGACATTTGTAGCATCTGACCGGAGGAGGAACATATTCTCTTACGCTAAAACTCATGAACCCTATCATCACTTTCCAAGGAAGTACCTCACTGTCGAAATATAGCAGCACTGATTCACTGTCAACTTTTTCCCCGTTTCTAAATGCCTGGAGCCGTCTAATTTCTGTGATTGTTCCTCCTTTTATTAGTTTCATCATTTCTTGCAGGTTTTCTCCAACGGGGACTCCTGCTATCACTCCCCTTACTCCTCTCCTCTCATCAACTATCTTTTTTTCCGCTATTTCTTTTTTACATACTGTCCGTAAACTCATTGCTTTATCTCTCTGTTCAACATTTTTGCATTTTACTAACAAACTGCCATCACGTAATACCTTCGCCATTTCTATTTCCCCAATATCCTTCCTCAATCCCTTTGTTAAAGCCATTGGACTAACCGACGCTATCTCCTTCCCTTCCTTAAACTTAATGATAACTTTAAACTCTTCCACCACAACCTTTTTCTTTACACTTCGACTTTCCTCACCCTCTTCCAATGTCCGTTCTCGTTTATCTCCTTTACCCTTTCTTTTCCTCCCTCCTCCTTTATCCACCATTCGCACCCCGTCTTTCTCCATTCCTTCCTCATCCGAAATATCGCTAATACTTGCCATTCCGATCCAGTCACAAATCAGATTATGCCAAACCACCAGTGCGCTATAGCTTTTCCTATTTTTATTTTTATTTCTACACCGCTAACCCCGGCCGGAAAACCCAAGCCAGGATGCGCAAGTGCTTCTCTAATTATTATTTCCACCAAAATAAAACAAACAAAACAAACAAACAGCAAAGAAAAAATTCTCAAAAAACACGCGACAACCATTCAATGATCCTCCCACCATAGAGTTTCCATCCACAATTTTAAATTGTATTTATAAGTGAAAGTTAGCTGCAACAAGTCTTTTCAGCAGAGCTGAGAAACGCTCTTGTGTGAAACCTAGAATTGTACAGTTCTATGGTGAAACCACTCAGTCTTCCAAGTCTGTCTATCGTTTGCTCTGTTCTCGATTAGTTTTCACCTAACGTAAGTAAATTCGGGTAGTAGACCACATATTTCGGTAGCCTGTCCTTTCGGCAAGATACAGGAGTGATTACGATTCGATTAATCTATGTGCATCTAGCGAGCCTTCAGTGCTTAATTTATAGCACAGATATTACACGTAAGCAAGATGGTGCACTCCTAGGTTCCATCCGTCAGAGAGGTCAAATGTGTGCGAGATCGCCATCTGGGTGGATTTTCTGTCCACGAAGCCACAAAATTATGCAGAAGATGTTACGATCCGCTCCGCTCCCCGTCCCTTCCTTGGTGTTTTCCTCTGTTTTCCCTGAACCTGATTGTGTCATGTCTGCGTTCATTTCCTTATTGTGTCCACACTGCACCATTACTACTCGCACCACATCTTAATTACACAATTCACACTTAATTGCTTTCACCGCATTCCTCATGCGTTTTCTAATTGTTCAATCAATTCGCTGATTTCGCACGCATTTCCCGCAAGCTGCAGATTATCAGCTCTAATGACACTAGCTATATTAACCGTGCTGTTCCTGTGATTTGTTGTCAGAGTATTACGGTCCTGGTCTCGTTTGTACTTGTTTCCCTATGTGCTAGCTTGCTAGACTCTGCTGACTACCCCGGTCTGGATTTTCGACACCCTGGCTTTCCGGTGTGGATCCTGACTCTGCCTCCGCCTGACCCTTCACTGCTACCCAGGCTAAAACCACTCTTGGCTACTTCGCTGGATCCTGTTCACCAGTTCTCTGCGGGTTCCACAGTGGATATTGTTTTTTGTTAACCCTGATCTCCCGGTGTGGATCCGACCCGGGATTCCTTAAAATAAAAACCCTTGTTTTCAAAAGAAAGACTTCTGTCTCGTCGTGCATTTGGGTCCTTCCCTGCTGGTCATCACAGAATACTCTGACCAGACATGGACCCAGCCGACGCGGAACAATTTCGCCACGCCCTCACCTGCCAGGCTACCCAGATCGCCCAGCAAGGCAGCCGCCTGGACGAAGCACTGGAGCTGTTCCGGGGCATGGCGGAACGGACAACCCAATTGGGCACCATGCTAACACAGAGGGCTGCCCAGACGTCACTACTCTGTCCTGAATCGGAGAATCCACCTCAACCACCGGCACCAGCTCCATTACTACCTCCTCGGGAACCTCGCGCCAACCCTCCAGAACGGTACTCAGGTGAGCTGGGGAAATGCCAGCCCTTCCTACTACAGTGCGAGCTGGCATTCCGGATGCAGCCATCCTCCTACTCTGCTGACGCCACCCGTGTGGCGTACGTCATCACCTGCCTGGGAGGAGAGGCGCGGGACTGGGCCGCCGCGTTATGGGAGAAGCAACCCACCCTCTGCACCAGGTACCTGGACTTCGCCATGGAGATGCGGCGCACCTTTGATCATCCCGTGTGCGGTAGAGACGTCAACCAGCAACTTATCGCGCTAAGACAAGGCGAGCGCAGCGTGGCGGAGTTCGCGATCAAATTCCAGATCCTCGCGGCGCAGTCGGGCTGGAACGACGCCTCCCTACAGGGCGTCTTCCGCTCCGCCCTTTCCGAGGAGATGAAGGATGAGATGGCCACCCGCGATGACACTTCCACGCTCAATGACCTCATCTCCTTGGCCATCACGGTCAACAACCGTCTGCGCGCCCGCACCCATGAGAGGAGGGCTTACGCCTCTACTCAACAGCCTCTGGGAACCACGTCCTCGCACCCTGCTCTTCGCCATCCGGCTCCCATGCCCCTTGAACCTCCGGAACCCGTGGAACCTATGCAGCTGGGCGGTACTACGTCCGACCCTGCTGCTCGCCGCCGCCAACGCCGGGCCACCGGAGCATGCTTCTATTGCGGCCGCACGGATCACCTCCTTAGCGCCTGTCCGGTGCGCCCAAAAGAGGGCTCGTCAGCAACCCTAGGCCTACTGGCTAGCCAGACCCAAACACCTGGCCTAGCTCACAACCGCTTCCAACTCTCTGCGGTCCTCAAATGGGGCACTACGTCCTCCGCCACCGTATCTGTTCAAGCCCTCATCGACTCAGGAGCCGACTCCAACTTTGTGGACTCCCAGTTCGTGCACGAGTCCGGGATTCCCACGGAAGAACTGGAGAGACCCATCAACGCCTATGCCTTGGACGGCCACCGCCTGGCCCACATCACCCACCGCACCATCCCCATCCAACTGCTTCTGTCCGGTAACCACCGTGAGATCATTCAACTCTACATCATCAGCACTCCTCACTCCCTTCTGGTCCTTGGTCAGCCCTGGCTGCACCAACACAACCCCCTGCTTGACTGGATCACATCCAGCGTCACCAGCTGGAGCACCCAATGCCATACCTCCTGTCTCCACTCGGCGGAACCTCCCTCTAGCACGGAAATCAAGACGTCCGTTCCTGAGGTCGACCTTAAGGTGGTCCCCCAGTGTTACCGGTACATGTCCCGGGTGTTCTCCAAGTCCCTTGCCTTGTCCTTACCCCCCCACAGACCCTACGATTGTGCCATCTCCCTGCTTCCGGGTGCTCCCCTACCCTCCGGCCGCCTGTACAGCCTATCCGGCCCGGAAAGAGCGGCCATGGAGGATTATGTCAAGGCCTCCCTCGAAGCAGGTATCATCCGCCCCTCCTCCTCGCCCGTCGGAGCTGGATTCTTCTTCCTCAAGAAGAGAGATGGCTCCCTCCGCCCCTGCATCGATTACCGGGGCCTCAACGCCATCACCGTCAGAAACAAGTACCCGTTACCCCTACTGAATTTGGCCTTTGAACTGCTGCAGGGTGCCCGGGTCTTTACTAAACTGGACCTCCGTAACGCCTACCACCTGGTACGGATCCGGGAGGGGGACGAGTGGAAGACCGCCTTCAACACCCCCCTGGGTCACTTCGAGTACCGGGTGGTCCCGTTCGGCCTTACTAATGCCCCAGCCGTCTTTCAAAACCTAGTGAACAATGTACTGAGGGATTTCCTCAACCGCTTCGTCTTCGTATATCTAGACGACATACTCATTTTCTCCCAGAACCAACGGGAACACCAAGACCATGTCTCCCTGGTGCTACAACGCCTACTAGAAAATAAGTTGTTCGTTAAAGCCGACAAATGCTTGTTTCATGCTCCCTCAGTCTCGTTCCTAGGTTTTGTGGTGGAGAGGGGCGACATACGGCCGGACCCGGCTAAGATCCAGGCGGTTACGGAGTGGCCTATCCCCACCACTCGGAAGCACCTGCAGCAGTTCCTGGGATTCGCCAACTTCTACAGAAGGTTCATCCGCAACTACAGCCAGGTAGCCGCACCCCTCACCGCCCTCACATCTATTAAAACCCCGTTTACTTGGAATTCCCTGGCAGATCAATCCTTCACCAGACTCAAGACACTATTCACCACGGCCCCCATCCTCTGCTGTCCGGAACCCGACCGCCAATTCGTGGTGGAGGTGGACGCCTCTGACACAGGCGTAGGGGCCGTCCTGTCCCAACACTCCCCCCTCAACCACAAGCTCCATCCCTGCGCCTTCTTCTCCCGCCGCCTCTCCCCTACCCAACGCAACTACGGGGTAGGGGATCGTGAGTTGCTGTCCATCAAGCTGCCACTGGAGGAATGGAGACACTGGCTTGAAGGGACCACTCAACCGTTCCTGATCCTGACTGACCACCGCAACCTACAGTACATCCAGTCAGCCAAACGACTTAACTCCAGACAGGCCCGTTGGTCGTTGTTCTTCTCCAGATTCAACTACTCCATCACCTTCAAACCCGGATCTAAAAACATCAAACCCGACGCCCTCTCTCGGATCCACTCCTCCCCTGCCGACCTGTCTGTCCCGGAGACCATTGTTCCGGCTTCCTGCGTCGTGGCTGCGGTCCGGTGGCCTATCCAGAAGATCGTACTGGACGCTCAGGTGACGCATCCCGGTCCTCAACCCTGTCACCCTCAAGCGCCGTCTCCCTGCCTCCCTCAAAATTCACCCCACCTTCCATGTCAGTCAGGTCAAGCCAGCTGTCTCCTGCCCTCTCAGCGCTCCCACTACTGCCCCACCACCTGTTCGGGACATTGATGGTTCTCCGGCCTATACGGTCTCCAGCATCCTCGATGTCCGGCGCCGGGGACGGGGCCACCAGTACCTGGTCGACTGGGAGGGGTATGGGCCCGAGGAACGTTCCTGGATCACCCCTCGTCTCATCCTGGACCCTACCCTCATCCGGGACTTCCATCGCCGCCTACCCCAGTCGACCAGAACCTATGGTCCGCCAGGAGGCATACCTTGACGGGGGAGTACTGTTACGATCCGCTCCGCTCCCCGTCCCTTCCTTGGTGTTTTCCTCTGTTTTCCCTGAACCTGATTGTGTCATGTCTGCGTTCATTTCCTTATTGTGTCCACAGTGCACCATTACTACTCGCACCACATCTTAATTACACAATTCACACTTAATTGCTTTCACCGCATTCCTCATGCGTTTTCTAATTGTTCAATCAATTCGCTGATTTCGCACGCATTTCCCGCAAGCTGCAGATTATCAGCTCTAATGACACTAGCTATATTAACCGTGCTGTTCCTGTGATTTGTTGTCAGAGTATTACGGTCCTGGTCTCGTTTGTACTTGTTTCCCTATGTGCTAGCTTGCTAGACTCTGCTGACTACCCCGGTCTGGATTTTCGACACCCTGGCTTTCCGGTGTGGATCCTGACTCTGCCTCCGCCTGACCCTTCACTGCTACCCAGGCTAAAACCACTCTTGGCTACTTCGCTGGATCCTGTTCACCAGTTCTCTGCGGGTTCCACAGTGGATATTGTTTTTTGTTAACCCTGATCTCCCGGTGTGGATCCGACCCGGGATTCCTTAAAATAAAAACCCTTGTTTTCAAAAGAAAGACTTCTGTCTCGTCGTGCATTTGGGTCCTTCCCTGCTGGTCATCACAGATGAAGTAGATTTAATGATGATTTTCCCAGCCTGGTAACAAGTGAGTTATTTTGCAAACAGAGTGAACAAATTATTTCCACAAATCATTGCTCCCACATGTACATTTGTTTAGAAAGTTAGGCTCCTTTGCCAGATTGGATAATAATAACCTAACTGAATAATAATTTACTGTCCAAGTTTTTTTCAATCCAATCCAATTTATTTATAAAGCATGTTTAAAACAACTGAGTTGACCAAAGTGCTGTACAGTAGTCAACAAAGCATAAAAACACAGCAGCAACACGCAGGACATAACAATAAGACAATAAAACAGTAAAAGAATAAAACAGAATAAAAATAGTAAAAGAATAAAAACAGAATAAAAACAGACAAACAAGAAACCATGCGACTCTCATGGACTAATCTTTAAAAGGCCAAAGAGAACAAGTGCGTCTTTAGGCGTGATTTAAAAATATGGAGCGTAGGGGCCAGCCTGACAGGGAGGGGTAACTCATTCCAGAGTTTGGGGGCAGCTACACTAAAAGCTCGGTCTCCCCTGCATTTTAGCCTGGCTTTAGGGACCACCAGGAGGGACTGGTCAGCCGACCTCAGGGTTCGAGAAGGGGTATAGGGGTGGAGGAGGTCGGTGATATATGATGGGGCCAGTCCATTCAGGGCTTTATATGCAAACAATACCATTTTTAAATGAATGCGAAAATGCACAGGAAGCCAGTGGAGAGAGGTCAACACAGGGGTGATGTGCTCATGTTTTCGAGTGCCTGTAAAAAGCCGAGCCGCGGCGTTTTGGACCAGCTGCAGCCGTGACAGAGAGGCCTGGCTGATGCCAACATACAGGGCATTGCAGTAGTCAAGTCTGGTCGAAATAAAAGCGTGCATAACATTTTCCAGGTCTTCAAAAGTTAAAAAAGGCTTGATTTTTGAGAGCTGTTTGAGCTGGAAGAAGCTGGACCTGACCACAGAGTTTACTTGTTTATCAAATTTTTGTCCACTAGCAGGCTGCTGTAGTGCCGATTTTCAAACCATTAATAGTGGGCCAATAGTGGGAAACTAGCAGACGCTACATATTTTCTTCCTGGCTACTCTCCAGTAGCGCAGCAGAAGCTGTTTGTTTTTTATCCTGCATTCTGAGGGGGCTCATACTGAGGTGATAGGAGGTAATGAAGGCACCCAGTGATGGCGAGTGTGCATCTACACATGAGCTAAGGCTTTGCTAAAAGACTAACATGACAATACATCACATTGTATTATACACCCAGTAACAGTCTAACGAGAAGTACAGTCTACTGTCCTAACAAAAATATTCAACATTCTTGATTGCATATCTCCTGTAAAAGTGCTTGATAAAAGGACATGCGTTGAGGGAGGTGAGTAGCCAGCTCTGGATGCTGCCACCGCTCACATAGAGTGAGTCTGTCCTACAGATAGCCAGAGGATGGCAGCACTCTGGAACATCCTGCTGAACCCAGGGCCGTTTCTAGACTGCTTTGATTGGGGGGAGGGGCATCAAGAGATGTTGGTGGGGTACAAGAGGGGAATGAAGTAGCGGGGGACTGGTCCTCCCCCACAAAAAATTAGAGCCTTTTAAAACTAATTTCCTGCATTTCTACACAACCTCATACAGGGCGTTTTCTAAAACAAAATGTTTTATTTATGAACATTTTGAGGAAGATTGTTTTTCCCCTAGGTGAGCTTTGAGATGCTTTCATATAAAGCTAAAGCCAGGGTAGGCTAATCAGGGGTGGCTTTCCCAAAGCATGTCGTAGCGAAAAGTATGTCGTGAAACGTGTCGTGAAGATATACTTGCCATTCACGACGCTTCCCCGAAAGCGCTCATAATTCAAAGAGATCGTGAAATGTGTCGCGAGTTCAAGACAACATCGGACTAGTCGTGAAATCTCAAGTGTGTCTTGAGATGCGGTACTAGGCTCCTACGTGCAAATCCCACCTAATCTACATGATAGGTGTATAGAGCAGGTGTAATCAATTATCCCATCATAGGGTTTATAAGGACTTATTGTGACCTGCGCTGACATGTAGGCTACATTGTACATTCACAATAGGCCAAATAATTTAAATAAATGTAAACAGCAATAAATGGATCATATCAGTTTGCCAAAAGCATTATATAGTTAAGATAATACTAGATCATTTTATTACTTGCGTAACGAACTAAATTCGGGCGGGGCTTAAACCACTGAACTTCAGGGGGAGAGGCCACGGCGCAAACCACTACGCCATAGATTAATTCACTGTTATTTACTTATTATTTATTTTTCTTGCTCGCTTTTTTCTTTGTCTCTGTCTTTATTGGCAGTTAGGTTTGATCAAATTTAAAACGAAAAGCAAAGACATTTTTTTTTTAAAGATGATCATAACTCGACAATGCTTTTAGGAAAGTGACTGATAACGATGTGTGATGCTTTCTGTTGTGTGAATCGGCTTTTCTACATCGACCTGTCGGTTCTGTGTTACTCAAAGTTTGTAGTGAAAGTGTGTCTTGAAATATTCAGTCCACGATATACTTTGGGAAAGAGTCGTGGAAATTTCGAGACATGTCTTCAAAAAGATCGTAAAGTGTGTCGTCAATTCTGAAGACACATCGAAATCGGTAAAGACACCCCAGTACATTAGTGGATAAGATCATTTTATTACAATTTAAACCTACCTTCACCCCTGCATCTTATAGGAGGACAAATTTATTTATGCCCAATAATATCAAATCATTATCTAATCTTATATGGGAACAAGTATATTAAAGATGAGATATATTCTTTCATCATTTCAGTCTCTTTGTGCTATTTTCTATTTACATGTGACATTAAGACACTGTAATTGACTCATCATTTTCATTAATATTTTAGCCATACTGCACCCCCCTTACCGGAGGACACCTGTATCAAATTATTATAGAATCTTACATAGAATAGCATTTTGATCAAGTTTATTTTCTTATATATTTACCACACTTCTTACATACAATCTTACACACCCTTCAGGACATACAATATTTTCACTAACTATATTACACCAATTCCTTTCTTTTTTATTTTATAATAATTTTATAAATTATTAGGCCTATAAATTTTTTTTGGAGTTCTGTGACTCACAATCTGTAAATTTTATACGCATTTCTGTATGCTTTTCCGCAAAAAACATGTAAACATTAATTAATATCAAGAGCCAATGTAATGGTCTCATGAGCAATAATAACCAGGTTTTTTTTCCTTCGGCCATGCAACATGGTTCGGTGGACGGGGGTTAAGATGTGATGACGTTAAGACAAGATAACGTGGAGAAAGAACTTTCGCATGCTGCAGATGAAATAAAATCAAATTCTCAAACAGTCGCATGCACGTTGCAATAATTTTGGCTGATGTGTTTATCCCACAAAAAACGATAACCCACTGGTGCCCTACATCTCTAGTTCTATAGTACATGTATGATTCGTCTGTAGCTCTAATATTGACGGCACTGTTCAGACGTCAATACTCGACATTATGTAATTGTCATGGGTAGTGGCTGTCTCTTTTTGTTTTCTACCATTGTTTTCCGTTTGGCGTCGTCTGAAGCTCTATCGGATTTTTTCTTCCTCCGTCCCGGTGTTTGGATCTCTCCAGGTCATTATCTCCTACACCTGTGTTTGGTTTCCGTCGGCTATAAATAGAGCTTGACTTCCGCTTTCCGGTGCTTCTAGATTGACGTTGCAGTAGGACTAGAAAGCCGGTATAGGGTTTTATAAAAAGAAAGAAAACAAAGAGAGCTGTAGGCTTGCTATTTTGTTCGTTTCTTTTCAGTTCTCGACCTCTGATACACGCAGATCAATTAGTGCGTGAGTCCATTTCTTTTGGTGTTAGTTTCTCGCTGTTTAAGCGAATTTCCGCCTCCGTTTGAGGTTGTTTTGTGTTAGCCTTGTGCTTGGGAAGTTTTGTTCCCGTTTTTCCGTTTCCCTTCTACTAGTGCGGTTTAATTCCGCTTCTGTGGCGTATCTATATCTTGATACACTTTCTGTATCCTTATCTTTCGCGTTTGGTTCTCTATTTTCTAAACCTAAATCTGACAGAATCTAGAAGCCTTACAAACATGGAGGAATCAGCGTTAGATAAGGATTATGAACAAGCACAAGCCAGTCAGGGCGCTACGGGGGTTACTATGGAGCAAGCACTCCTCTCCATGCAGATTCAGCAGGGTCAGCTGTGGGAACAGTTAGTGCCTCCAACGTTTGACAGAGAGCCTGCATAGACTTTCTGTGGCAAATAACCCTCCTCCAGTTGCACAAGCACCCACACCTCCCATACCCGCTCCACGTACCATAAAAGAGCACAAATTACAGTTACCGGATCGCTTTGGTGGGGAATAGGGTAAATGCCGGCCATTTCTAACCCAGTGTCTGATATTTTTTCAGGCACAACCCTCTCGTTTCTCCACACCTGAATCCCGGGTAGCATTTATTTTATCTTTATTAAATGGCCAGGCTCTTGCGTGGGCGGACCCTCTCATTCGAGCCAATGCACCTGTCATTCGTGATCCAGTTAAACTTATGGACGAAATGCAACTGGTTTTCGATCACGAGGTTTCAGGAGAGGAGGCGGCAAGGAGACTCACCAGCTTACGCCAAGGCACTAAGACTGTAGCTGAGTTCTCCATTACATTTTGAGCGCTAGCCGGGGAGACGGGATGGTCAGACGGCCTGTTAAAATCCCTCTTCCTTCAAGCATTATCCAATTCCATCAAGGATGCGTTGGCTATGCTAGAACCACCCGCTACACTAAATTAATTAATAACTTCTGCAATACGTCTCGATAACCGTATTAGAGAACGAGAACGTGAACGTGCGATTAAAGATCAGTCGCCCCGTTTAAGATCCGTGTTAAGAGACATTCCGCCTACTGTGCCCACCTACCTCTCCGTTGATCAGGAAGAGCCTATGCAGGTGGATGGCTCGTCCCTCCATCAAAATAAGAGAGCGAGACCGCAGAGGTACTGGTGCCAGCATTGTAAGCGTAACGGTCATACTAAAGATCGATGCTATAAATTGGTGGGAAACGAAGGGTCTCACTAGGGAGGTCGGGGTCCCTAGTGAGACAAGATTGTATGAACTCCCGGACCCTCATACCTGTCCGACTGTTTTGGGAGGGACGTTCGGCAAACGTTACCGCTTTTATTGATTCAGGGGCCGTGGAGTCTTTTATTGACGCTAAATGGGCTAGGAATTTACAAATCCCTACCAATCCCTTAATTAGTCCTCGCCAAGTTACTGCCCTGGATGGTCGTCCTTTGGGTTCTGGACTCATTAAACTAAAGACGAATCCAATTGAGATGCGCATTCCTCTCCAGGGGCACTCGGAGAGAATAGAATTTTTTAAATAAACTCTCCGTCGTATTCTTTAGTACTGGGACATTCATGGTTAGGGCTACATAACCCGCATATCTGTTGGGGGTAGGAATATAAATCCTATTCGTCAGTGGGGGCCCCACTGTTTATTGCATTGTTATCCTGTCGTTTACTCTGTTCCAAACGCTACCTTTGATCTGTCCGAACCTAATTCCGAGAGTGATTCGGAGGAGGCAGAATCTTATCCGGGCCGAGATACTTCCTCCTTCCTGACGGGGAGTGGTGAGGAGAGTCTGTCTTGGGATCCCTTTGCGGAGGGGCTTCTCACAGAGGAGGACGAACATTCCATCTCCGATTTCGAGTGGGAGAGCTCGTCTGACAGATCCTCCGGTACTCCGGAGGTGGTAGGGGCGCTTGAGTCGAATCTACCCGCGGGTGTGCCTATCGAATATTCAGACCTCGCAGAGGTTTTTAGTAAACAGCGTGCTGCCAAATTACCACCTCACAGACTATACGATTGTGCCATTGAGCTGTACCCTGGTACTGTTCTTCCCAGAGGCTCTTTGTACTCCTTGTCAGCTCCTGAGAGCACTGCTATGAAGCAGTACATTGAGGAGTCCTTAGCCAATGGGTATATCACGCCGTCCACGTCACCAGCCGGTGCAGGGTTTTTTTTTTGTTAAAAAGAAAGACGGAGGGCTAAGACCCTGTATAGATTACCGGGGTCTCAATGCTATTACCATTAAGAACAGGTACCCTCTTCCCCTCATGAATTCCGCATTTGAGCGTTTACAGGGGGCGTCGGTTTTTAGTAAACTCGACCTACGTAGCGCATACAATCTCGTGCGCATTCGTGAGGGGGATGAGTGGAAGACTGCTTTTAACACGCATCACGGACACTACGAATACCGGGTGATGCCGTTCGGCCTCACTAGCGCCCCCTCTGTTTTTCAGGCGCTAGTGAACGATGTCTTGAGAGAGATGCTGGAGAGATTCGTCTTCGTTTACTTAGACGATATTTAAATCTTTTCTCCGGATCTTCCCTCTCACATCATACACGTTAGACAGGTGTTGGAGGCACTTCTTAAGGCCCAACTATTTGATAAGGCTGAAAAGTGTTCTTTCCACACCAGTTCCATCTCCTTTTTAGGCTTCATTGTTGCTGACGGTAAAGTCCTGATGGATCCAAATAAAGTTTCAGCGGTTAAGAATTGGCCCACTCCTACTTCTGTGAAGCAGGTGCAGCGCTTCTTGGGTTTTGCAAATTTTTATAGAAGATTTATCCGCAATTTTAGCTCAGTAGCGGCTCCTATCACAGCCCTCACAAAAAAAAAAGCATTTCCTGCTCGGTTTCAGTGGAACTCCAGGGCGGAGACTGCAGCAAGCCCATTCTTGCTACTCCCAATCCCTCCCTTCCCTTTGTGGTGGAGGTCGACGCTTCGGAGCTGGGGGTTGGGGCCATTCTGTCTCAGCATTCTCCGGTGGACCGCAAGCTACACCCATGTGCATATTTTTCTCGTAGCCTTACACCTGCCGAGAGAAACTACGACATCGGTGATCTTGAGCTGTTGGCGGTCAAATTGGCGCTGGAGGAGTGGCGTCATTGGTTGGAGGGAGCTGAGCACCCTTTTACAGTCTGGACTGACCATAAGAATTTGCAGTATATTCAACAGGCCAAAACGCGCAATCCTTACCTATCGCCCTGGGTCAAAAAATATTAAACCTGATGCATTATCACGCATTTATGACCGGTTGGATAAGGAGTCACGTCCCAAATCTGTGGTCACTAGTTCTAGTATTGTGGCCCCTGTTATGTGGGCCATTGAGGCGGCTGTGCAGAAGGCCCTGCGTTCCGATCCCGGCCCAGGGGGGGGTCCGCTTCACTGCTTGTTTGTTCCCCCTCGATTGAGGTTGCGTGTCCTTCAGTGTGGTCACACTTCCCAGTTAGCGGCTCATCCGGGCATGCACCGGACCAAGAAGTTTGTCTTACGTCGGTTTTGGTGGCCCAAGCTCGAGAGTGATGTGCGGGAGTTTGTCGCGGCATGTGCTATTTCCGCCCGTAATAAGGGTTCACGGCTTCTCCCTTCGGGTCTCTTGCGTCCCCTGCCCATTCCCAGGCGCCCCTGGAGTCACATCGCCCTCGACTTCGTTACAGGCCTGCCACCTTCGCATGGGAATACGGTCATCTTGGTTATAGTTGACCGTTTTTCCAAAGCAGCTCATTTTGTCGCTCTGCCTAAACTGCCATCGGCACCTGAGATGGTCCAGCTAATGATAGACCATGTGTTTAGGGTGCACGGTTTACCTCTGGACGTGGTGTCGGATCGCGGGCCCCAATTCACCGCTAGATTCTGGCGTTCATTTTGTGCTCTGTTGGGGGCATCTGTCAGTCTTTCTTCCGGCTTTCACCCGGAGACTAACGGCCAGACAGAGCGCACCAATCAGAGTATGGAGAGTACTCTCCAGTGTCTGGCCGCGGCCAATCCTAGCTCCTGGAGTCGCTTTCTCGCCTGGGCTGAATACGCGCATAATACCCTGCGCAACGCGTCCACGGGAATCTCTCCTTTTGAGGCTCAGCTGGGATACCTACCTCCCTTGTTCCCTGAGCTGGAGAGAGATGCGGAGGTACCCTCCGCCGGATTCTTCGTGCGTAGGTGTCGAGCGGTCTGGAAGCGCGTACGTGCATCGTTACTGCGCGCTTCAGCTAAACAGAAAGTGGTGGCTGACAGGCACCGCCGTCCCGCCCCCTTCTACCGGGTGGGTCAACGGGTGTGGCTTTCCACACGGGACCTGCCATTGCGAGTTGAGTCCTGCAAACTCGCGCCTCGATTCGTGGGCCCCTTTAAGATCGTGCGGAAACTCAACCCGGTCACGGTACGTCTTCAGTTACCATCTTCCATGCGCATCCACCCTACCTTTCATGTCTCACGCTTGAAACCGGTACTCGTGAGCGCCCTCGCTCCGGCTGACAAGCCACCTCCTCCTCCTCGATTCTTGGAGGAGGTACGGTGTACACCGTTCGGCGCATTTTGGCCGAGAGACGTGTGGGCAGAGGGTACCAGTTCCTGGTGGACTGGGAGGGGTATGGTCCCGAGGAGCGCTGCTGGGTTTCGTCCAAGAATATTTTGGACCCCACTCTCATTAGGGACTTCCGAGACAGCAAAGCTTAGGGATCGTCTGGTACCGTCCCTTAGTTGGGGGGTACTGTCATGGGTAGTGGCTGTCTCTTTTTGTTTTCTACCATTGTTTTCCGTTTGGCGTCATCTGAAGCTCTATCGGATTTTTTCTTCCTCCGTCCCGGTGTTTGGATCTCTCCAGGTCATTATCTCCTACACCTGTGTTTGGTTTCCGTCGGCTATAAATAGAGCTTGACTTCCGCTTTCCGGTGCTTCTAGATTGACGTTGCAGTAGGACTAGAAAGCCGGGATAGGGTTTTATAAAAAGAAAGAAAACAAAGAGAGCTGTAGTTACAGGCTTGCTATTTTGTTAGTTTCTTTTCAGTTCTCGACCTTTGATACACGCAGATCAATTAGTGCGTGAGGCCATTTCTTTTGTTGTTAGTTTCTCGCTGTTTAAGCGAATTTCCGCCTCCGTTTGAGGTTGTTTTGTGTTAGCCTTGTGCTTGGGAAGTTTTGTTCCCGTTTTTCCATTTCCCTTCTACTAGTGCGGTTTAATTACGCTTCTGTGGCGTATCTATATCTTGATACGCTTTCTGTATCCTTATCTTTCGCGTTTGGTTCTCTATTTTCTAAACCTAAATCTGACAGTAATCGGATTAAATTTTTCTGGATTTGGCTTTGGGGGGGGGGGGGCAGACGGAGAATTTGGGGGGGACTTGCCTAATAATACCAAATCTATATAAATATATGGAAACACTTATATTAAAGATTAGATATATTCCTTCATCATTTCAGTCTTGTGCTATTTTGTATTTACATGTGAAATACTGTAATTGGCTCATTTTCAGTTATATTTTAACCCAACCCCAGCCCATGCCTATAGAACCGGCCCGGCTCAACCACTTAGACAAGTAACTGTCCTGTACTGGGGACATCCGGCGCAATTTTGTAGTCCATCTCCGTGACCGCTGGCTCATCTTCATGACAGCTCTGTGTTCCATATTCATCTTCATCTAAATTTAGGGGTTGTGGTACCGCTGAATACAGGTCTAGGCTCATGTCACCTACATTGTCGTGATGCAGACATCTGGAATGGGGGAGTCAAAACCAAGCAACTGTACCCCAGTACATGTAAAAAATAATAATTGGTGCCAAACACAAGGCTGTAACTGTCTCCCAGTAGAAGAGGGGGAGGGCAGAGGGCATATGACACAATGACCCAGATCATATGACTCTCTGGCTGGACTTTGGGCAGGAGGGCTAGCTTAACAGGAACTGTGACACTGCAGATACTGTATATGGGGCTTTGTGATTCAAATTTGATATTTTCCATATTTCCAAGAAATTATAGCCAGAGCACACTTTTTACATTTCTGCAAAACACAGAATGAAAAGAGGGTCCCCTATATTATAGTGCTTGCAAAAATAACACAGAAAAATGACTCTGAACTCTCTTATTACACCTTTATTTTAAAAAGGCAGACATGTGAAAATGGCATTATTAATTAAACACTGTCATCAAAAATAAAAATGTCAAGGCTGCAGATCTTTCAGACCATTGCTTTACTGAAAGCGTCCCTTTGTCACTTCAAAACTTCAGTACAGAACTGAACAGGAAATATAACTCATTAAAGAAATGTGGTTATCTTTTTTATTTCTCTTTATTTTGTGGGAGAGGAAGGTAATGAGGGTAATATCCATGGTAGCTGTAGATCTTCGCTATGAGCTGACTATTAGAGTTCTGATTACTTCATCAGTAAGGTCTCTTTTGAACAGGACATAACACTATTTCATCAGTTCAGTCCTTGCAGCTGCCACCAATACCCTGGCAACCTGAAACACGTTTCTAAAACAAAACATTATGAGGTTCTTGGCTCTTAAAGTGTCCTATTAAAATATCCATACATCCTTAAGTTACATGTTATGTATATTTCATAAGGGTGTTTGTTTTATTTGACTTAAGCCTGCATTTTACATAGACTTAAAAATGTATTAGGTTTTTTATTCACAAGTAGTTTGGTAAGTTCTTTTTGGGGTTTGCTGAACTCACTAGCCTTTGTTGGTGAAGATTAATCCTAAACATTTGCATTTTATTGGGTTTACTGATTCTCGGTCTGAAGGTTTTACAGGTGATCGTTTGAATTAAGACATACAATGGGGGAAATAAGCATTGGACACGTCAACAATTTTATTATCAAACATATTTCCAATGTAGCTATTCACATGAGATTTTGACCAGACATTGGTATTAACTCAATAAAACTACACAGCTAAAGAAATTGTAATGTTCCAATTCTTAAAAAAAGTTTTGTGCAATAAAGTGAAATGACACAGGAAAAAAGTATTGAACATGCTAAATTAAATGTATTTAATACTTGGTAGAAAAGCCATATTTTTTATATTTGGTTGCATATCCTTTGCATGCCATGACTTTATGATGTCTGTGACCCAGCAACATCAAAAGGCTCTTGATATCTTATTTGCTGGTACTCTTACAAGCGATACTATAACAGCTCTGCATTTGAATGGATCTCTATGGGAATTGGGGGGTGAGACAAGATTTAGCTGTAAATTCATGTGAATAGCTACGTTGAAAATATGTTTGATAATAAAATTGTTGACGTGTCCAATACTTATTTCCCCCATTGTAAGGGGGATAGGGGAGTCGTGAGAGAAGGCTGATGATCTTAGTGAGGGAAGAAATAAGCTCAGCATTTTAAAAAGTGTGACTTTACCTAAGATACAGGCAGTAAAAAACAGAAACTGTGAACATACACTTTTCCAACACTTGAAAATAATTGGATGGTAAAATGATTTTTGTACCGTCAGAAACATACGCCATTCTCCATTGGGACCTTCACAGAAAATCCTTTTAACACTCATGGTTGAGTTGCAGTTCTGGCATAATAATTTTCTGTAAATATAGCATCATAGAGAACAGGAACAGTTTGAAGGCAAACACTTTTGCATGACAACAAGTGGTCAATTGAAATAAGACAATCTTCTAAAAATGTTGGACAATTATGCATGTGGTTTTTTTAACGAGGAACCCCCGTCATTTTGTTGTCATTCTATGCAGTAAAGCTGATGAAAAGAGAAGTGCATCCTGATAAGAACAGGCAGGTACACCAAATATAAGTCTTGTAAATTTGTCTCAGTAGCAAATGCATGGACACATTTTTAATACAGAATGATAAAACTTACTTTTAATTTGCTTTAGTTACTTTAATTTACTTGTTGGCAAGTCAGAACATACATTTTTAAATAGTCTGGGCATCAAATGAAATCAAAGCCAAAAAAACTAAAAATATTTAAAATTGAACTTTGCTGAGTCATGGTGTGGTTTTCATACTGAAATGAAGATCTTGTTAAAATTAAATCCACAAGAGAAGAAGAACAAGCTTCCCAAATGAGAATGGAGAAAAGTGTGAGGGCTCATGGGTACTGCAGAGCCTACAAACAATGCAAGGCACTGCATGGAGAGGAGGATGTGTGTAAAAACAGATCCCTTCATGGGCTGGGGCAGGACTGGTACAGAAGAGAGAGTGATAGAGTCTTAAAAAGGGACGAGGGTGAGGTGGGACGGGGGGTGTCAGTCCCATCACATCTCTCTCTCTCTCTCTTTCTCCCTCACACTCTCTCGCTCACTCTTCAGATCGGTTCTGGTTTGAGCATCTCTGCAAGGAAATCGTCTAAGAACTGCTCCACAACAGCGGGCGTGATCTCCTCCACGTCACGCACATACTTGGCCCGGGCAGACATGTCTAGGATGGTGAGCAGTGGCGCTGCCTCTGGCAGGTTGGTGTAATCGCGCAGCGAGTCGCTCATGTCATCCTGCATGGACACAGGACAGTCAGAAAACACACGCGTAGAATACACACAGAGAATACAAACAGAGAACACTCAACGAACAGAGAATACACACAGACACCAAATTCCCACCATCATCACTTCAAAGAAAACCCTAAAGTGCAAAATCACAAGATGTAAGGAGAGCCCAAACTGGATTGTATCAGTGAACCAGACTTGAAAGAGCCCTGAGAGAAATCACATATGGACAGTATTACTGCAACATGTGCATGTACCATAATGACCAGAAGGTGGCAGTATCACATAGACATTGGCTTTGATGATGACTTCAGTCCTCTGAGAACAGAAATAATGGGGCAGCAGTGGATTATAATGGTTAAAGAACTGGGCTTGTAACTTAAAGGTTGCAGGTTTGATTCCCAGGTAGCACACTGTCGTTGTACCCTTGAGTAAGTTACTTAAGATAAATTGCTTTAGTATACATCCAGCTGTATAAATTAACATTATGTAAAACTGCAAATGTTGTATTAGTTACTCTGAATAAGAGTGTCTGCTAAATCTACTGTGATAAACTGCACAGCCTATAAAACCGTTGATTTGCATGCTTTTAACATCTTTGAGTCTAAATAATAAAATTTCCCTGAAATGACCTGGTGCCCAATCTTACACCCGGATTGTCTCCCGCAAGTGTCTTTGCTATCTTACATGGTTCATTATAATGCCTTGCGTTCCCATCATTTAAATATCATGTATTCTTGCGCCCATTACAAGTGAACTGGGCGTGTTGGTCTTAAAATGAGGAGTGGCCAGGATTATTTTTGGCGTATTGCTATCTTGAGCCAGCAGAAAGCGCTTGTGCCAATGAGGCATTTAAAAAAACTTTATTATCTGTTTTTTGGATTGATCTCAGTCACATGAACCATTAACTGCTTAAAGCCAAACTGTTCACCATCATGGGCTGTACATACAAAAAAAGTATTGTCCAGCATGTATGCCCTGTTATATTATTTTTTGTGACCTTTTTTAAGAAAAATGTTTTTCAAATGCAAACAACAAAAACACAAATACAGCACAACTGCTCTACTGGTCTACTATGAGAAGAAATGATCCCTGTTATATACTATAACAAAGACTGTTTGAACAGAACTGCCATAAGAATTTTTTTACTTAGACTTGACTATAAATTATTGCATACACTTAAAAAAAAAGCTTGTTTATGCATTATCTTTGACTAGGGCCAATTGGCAAAATATTGGGTGTATGTCATAAATAAATAGGCAAAACTTTTGTTCCCTATGGTTTTTGTCCAGTAAAAGACATCAGCCTTGATTCTCCTTCATCTTTAAAAATGAATACTGGCTTGCTGTAGTGAAAAACATTGACCTTTTCCTCATTTAAAAAGGCTGGACCTGGTACGGGTGTTAGTAAAGCCTCTCAGTATATGACAGTGTGTCCTTGTGTCTATCTGTCTGTATTGCATGTCCAGTTGTCTGTAGGCAGGTGCCTGAGTAGTGAGGCATTATGCAGCAGTGCATGCTGGGAACAGATGTTTGGGCCATGCCTGAAACCCCTATATGACATCAGACTCTGAGGCCTCTACCCACAGAGCCCAGCTGAGCCCAACTGCCAGGAACCAAAGAAGAGGAGAGAGGAGTAGAGAAGAGGAGACAGCAGGAGGGGGGAAGCAGCTAATGCAGAGATGACTCCACAGGATGGGAACAGGAAGTCAGGCACAGTGGGATGCACGGACACACTAAGTAAGCAGGACGGACAGACACACTGATTCAGCAGAATGTACAGACACACTGAGTCAGCAGGATGGATAAACACACTGAGTCAGCAGGATGGATAAACACACTGAGTCAGCAGGATGGATAAACACACTGAGTCAGCAGGATGGATAAACACACTGAGTCAGCAGGATGGATAAACACACTGATTCAGCAGAATGTACAGACACACTGATTCAGCAGAACGTGCAGACACACTGAGTCAGCAGGATGGATAAACACACTGAGTCAGCAGAACGTACAGACACACTGATTCAGCAGGATGGATAAACACACTGAGTAAGGAGGCTACACGGACACACTAAGTAAGCAGGACGGACAGACACACTGATTCAGCAGAATGTACAGACACACTGATTCAGCAGAACGTGCAGACACACTGAGTCAGCAGGATGGATAAACACACTGAGTCAGCAGAACGTACAGACACACTGATTCAGCAGGATGGATAAACACACTGAGTAAGGAGGCTACACGGACACACTAAGTAAGCAGGACGGACAGACACACTGATTCAGCAGAACGTACAGACACACTGATTCAGCAGGATGGATAAACACACTGAGTCAGCAGGATGGATAAACACACTGAGTCAGCAGGATAGGTAAACACACTGAGTCAGCAGGATGCACGGACAGGGCAGGTAATGAGGTGAGGCACACAGCTGTTTTGGGTTTTGGTGGGGGGGTTCAGCCAAAACATTGTTCTTCCTGTGATGAGAAGGGCTGCAACTACACAGCATCCTCTCCTATTTTATTAGTTTAGTTTTAATTTAATAAATACAGCCATGACCCTGCAGATAAGTATGACAAAAAACACAAGATTGCCAAACCAGATGCTTTTACATACTGATAGACCATATGGACACAAGCACATTCACACACACACACACACACACACACACACACACACACACACACACACACACGCACACGCACCTCTCCAGCCACAAAGAATAGCAGTGGTGTGTCCTCCTCCTTGGCCTTGTATTTGGCCATGATCTTCTCCGCAATTGGCTGGATCAGTTCCCTGGCTGGCTCTAGCTCCTCCTCTTCTTCTGCATCTTAGAAAGAGGTAGACATGAGCGAATCCACGAGAAAAGGAGACAGACAGACAGAGAGAAAGAGAGAGCGCAAGAGAGAGATAGAGAGATGGGTGGCAGGATGGAAAGAGAATGAGCAGAGAAATGAGCCAAGACACAATCGAGGAGATCAGTGAACCCCTTTAAGCAAAAGTCTTTGACACAAGAAATTACCTGAGAACAATTATTAAATTCCGTCTCTATCAACTTGGTGTTGCTCTATCACTCTACCATCTTTCAACATGTAATTTTCAACCAGAAAAGCATTACCCACTTCCAGCAGTACATCTGGGAGTTTCTCACCCACGAACAGAACCAAGCATGGCCCCTCGTTGAGGTGCACAGCATTGGCCTCGCTAAGCTCCAGAACAGGGCGTGGCTGCCAGGGGAAGAGGCGGCACTCCGGGTCATTCAGCACCTCCACCCGACCCTGTCGCGTGATCACACAGCCCTCTGTGTCCAACAGAATCAGGGTGGGGATCCCTGGAGAAAGAGGCGTGGTTTCAAACGCACTGTTAATACTCATCCCTCCTTCTCATATCGACTCTCTCACTCCCCCTCTCCAGGACCCAGCGCAGCACATCTACCCACAGTCCTCTCTGCCTCTTTCTCTGCCTCCTCCTCCTGGTGACATTTACACAGCCGGATCTGAACCTGCAACTGCCGAGCCCTTAGTCACTATACTGCCACTTGCAGACAGAACACACAAGTGCACTATGCTGTACAAACCCCAATTCCAAAAAAGTTGGGACAGTATGTAAAATGCACATAAAAACAGAAAGCAGTGATTACATTTATTTTTTTAACATATATTTAATTGACAACAGTACAAAGAAAAAATATTTAGGGCCCTATCTTACACCCGGGGCTAACCAAAATGCAAGTGTCTTTGCTATCTTACATTTTGTGCAGGTGTCATTATAGCGCCCAGCGGTCACGTTGTTTAACTACCGAGCAATCTTGCGCCCATAGCAAGTCAACTGGGCAGGTTGGTCTTAAGATGAGGTGTGGCCATGATAATTGTTTGCCGTATTGCTATCTTGAGCCAGCAGAAAGCGCTTGCGCTAAAACCACCACAAACCCCCCCCCCACTGGCCCCCCCATCGCGAGTCGCATATGCATAATATGCTGCAATCTGATATTTTACATTAGGTACTATTATTTTAAATTAATAATTATATTTTTCATAATAGTTAATGCATGTGAAAGAAAATAACAAATGTATAGCCAGCCAGCCGCTTAAGCACAGTGCACTGCCAGGAGACTGAGCGCAAATAGGCCCCGCCCATCCCGGGGGGAAAACACATACCGCTCTCGCCCTCTATTGACCTGACGTGCTGGTGCCTTCTTGTCATTTCAATCCCTTAGCCAACAGCATAAAAATGCCCAAAAGTTGTTGTTTGGTGGGATGCACTACAAACAAGGCAAAAAACCCAAAATTGCGGTTTTATAAGATTCCGAACCGCAAAACGGAGCCCATAAGATGAGAAAAGTGGATCCGAGCAATAAGACGTGAGGCGTTGGCGGGAAGAAAGGGGAAAATGTGGGACCCTGAAACTCCACGTGCTTATGTGTGCAGCAGGCATTGTTTCACAGGTAGCCTAAGTCAAATAAGTTTTTGTTTAATCCAATTGTCAATTTATGGCTAACTAATATTGCTGTAAGAAACGCTAAAACATTTTGACCATATGCAAATGGTTTGTAGTGGAATGTGGATAAATCGGAGTGCTATAATGTTACAGTATTATATTTGCAAGTTTAAAATATTATCATCCACTAACAAAAAAGTTGTGGGCATCCAAAGAACGATAATTTTTCATCGTTGTAAGCGTATAGATTCCAAACAAACGGTGAAACAAAGAAAAAGCAATCAGCTTTCAATGGGTAGGCTACTCTTCTCATGCGGGTTGTAACTGTTCAAGTCGGCTAAGCTAGCGAAATAGAGGTGACGTTGTCATAAATTTTTTTCTTACAGTGAAAATGGACGACTTGTTTACATTCTCGGACAGATGTTAAAGTAAATCTATCACCACTCGCCACAAGTCAGCAATTATATCGAGAACTGCCCTCTTTGAAAAAAATAAAAGAAATAAAAGAAAAAGGCTATGCTGTTACTGCATACCAGTTTTTGCCAAAGCTGCATCATAGCCATCATAGCGCACAGCTTTCAAAACCATAACAACGGGGAAACCCTTTATAAAAACAAAATAAAAACGGTAGGCTACACATAGCCTAGCCTATGATAACTGTGGACAAAACGGGCTGAAAAGAATGTAGCCTAATAAAGCAGGGATATGAGTAGGTTATGAGTAGGCTATAATAAAATGTATATTGTTGTCCATGATTATACTTTTTTGTTTTGTTTTTCATTTTTGGACAAATATACAGGTGCAGCTCAAAAAAATTAGAATATCGTGAAAAAGTAAGTCATCAAGAGTCTGAGTTATCGAACGAGCCCCAAACCATCACTCTGTTGCCAGATATGGAGTATATGTGGATGGATCACTGCAAGGGTTATTTCTCCTGACTCATTTTCCTATAGAACTCTATGGGGAAAAAAGTCAGGAGAAACAACCCTTAAAGGGATCCATCCACATTTACTCCATATCTGGCCGCAGAGTGATGGTTTGTGGCTCGTTTGATACCTTAGACCAGGGGTGTCAAACTCCAGTCCTGGAGGGCCGCAGTCTCTACAGGTATTTGTGGTTTCCTTTCAATCAGCACCCAGTTAAAGGATTGAGAACAAGGTGTGTGGGCTTCTTAGCCAATCAGTGACTTAAATTAATCACTTGTGCTGAAACTCACCAAAAACCAGCAGACACTGCGGCCCTCTAGGACCGGAGTTTGACACCCCTGCCTTAGACCCTTGATGACGTACAGCCATTTCGCCAGTCATGTGTTCCGTATTGTACCAGCGTAATTTACAGCTGAATCTTGTCTTACCCCCCAATTCTCATAGAGATCAGTTCAAATGCAGAGAGGTTATAGTATCGCTTGTAACAGTACCTGGAAATAAGATATCGAGAGTCTTTTGATGTTGATTGGTCACAGACTTCAGGAAGTAACAGCATGCAAAGGATATGCGACCAAATATTAAATATGATACTTTAAAAATATGTTAAAGCAAAATACTCAAATTTTCTGAGATGTGTATGCATGTATGTGTGTGTGTGTTTGTTGCACTCAACCAATCTGAATATACATTATGTATATAATGTACCTTCCATACGTTCCTTTTTTATTATATCTACTGTTCTGTCTGGCACCTGTCTGAGTTTCTGGATGAGCGTGTATTTTCTGTGATCCAATGCACAAGATGGGGCACCCTAAGCCGTGGATCCAGGAAAAACACACCTTGAATTCCATACAGCCGGTTGAGTCGTGATCGCCGACCCTCATCTGTGTATGGAATGGCAACCCAAGGCATATCACTGAAATACTGTTTAAAGGAGTCTTCTGACCTGCGATTGATAAAGATGGGAGGTTGAGTTTATCCGCGGACAGTGGATCTGTGTGGCAAAGTCTGCATTAGAAGCCTCACCTGTCTGCGCTGACAAAAACGATTTCAAATTTCTGTCCCGAGTCCTTCACAGTCCGATACGACTCCGCCAGGACCCGCGTTAGACTGCGACAAGGAGGACACTGGCAGGACATACACACACACACACACACACACACACACACACGCACGCACACATACTCACTAAACAATGTTCATTTTACATCTACAAATTTTGCTTGATACTTCATTGAATTCAACAACGGAGTGCTCTGAATATATAAATATATATATATATATATATATATATATAATTTTGTTTAAACATATTGTTCTATTCCCATTTTTATACTGAGTGTGTACTGTTTTAATACCACCACGTGCTATAGGCAAGTTAATGTTCCTATTGAAGGCGTCGTAAATAAATGCTGGCTAAGTTTCTTCATCTTTAATATCTTGAGATGTCCCTTTCAAAATTCAGTGGTCATTTATTGTCTTGGACAATCTGCTTGAGAAATACACACCAGTTTAGCTCATTATTACACATCGATCCCATATTTCCTGGGATGCTGTGAACAATCATTTGCAGCCCAGCATAACATAATTTTTAATCTAGTCAATGTACTATGATGCAAACAGCTACAGAAAACGCATTCGCTGATGGGAGTTTTTCTTCTGCGATATAGAAAAAGTACTGCTTGTAATTTGCGGTTCTTCTCGCTGGCTACATATGTACATTCATTTGTCCAATAGGCTATATTAGATATGGTTATTTTTGCATTTTAAGTGCATTTCACACACTGTAAAGTGCTCTGAATATATAAATATAGAAGGATCATTTTGTTTAAGCATATTGTTCTATTCTAATTTTTATACTGAGTGCGAACTGTTTTAATACCACCAATTCATTCTCATGCCATAGGCAAGTTAATGTTCCTATTGAAGGCGTCGTATATAAATGCTGGCTAGGTTTTTTCATCTTTAATATCTTGCTTTTTCTCGACTGGCCAGTTCCTCCTGTACCGCACCTAGTAATGCAACATATAGCATATGTACATGTTGAGGCTTGTTAAGGCACCACAACACTTTCCTCCCAAGGAATCAGTCTCACGACATCAATGCTGATCGCATCAACAGACAGGGCTGGTCAGCTCAGGGGAGGGGGTGTGAGGACACTCACCCAATGGGCAGAGAAATACACGCCAACATAAGACCCTTCCAGGGAGCTGCTGTCCGCTGCGTGCCCGCTGCTCCGGAGTAGGGGTCCGGCCACCACCTCCGCAAATGGCTTGGGCCCCCAGGGGAACTCCAAACCTGGGGGAGAGCATGAGGGGTGGTGGTGAGGTCAGGCGAACACACAGAAACAGTCCCCCTTGTCTGAACCTTCCTATTATGTTAGGGTCTATATGACCCCAAATAGCTTTTTGTCTTTGTATAATTTCCAATTTGTTATTTTTTTCAGCAATCGCCTTTGAAAAATATATTTATATGAAATTGCTTTTTACAATCAAATAGCATTTTACATTATGGTAATACTTGGAAAAATATGGTTGCTATTATTATGCAAAGAAAACCTGTATTTCACTCACACAAAATTTCTAATTTCCAAAAATAAAAGGATTTTTTCGCATGAATGCTTCACACCTGACTTTGCAGCCGACCTTCCTGGTTAAATAAATGTTAAATAAAAAAGAAAAGCCGCCGCGGTGGTACAGCGGTAAAGAGCGCTGACTTTCAGTCAGCGCAGTTGTACTCCGAGGATCGGGGTTCGCGCCCCGGTCCTGCCATAGCCGAGCGTGGCCGGTGCCCTGTGGAAGCGACAATTGGCGGTCGCTTCCCGGTGGGGGGAGGGGCTCGGAGAGAACCGCTGCGCACAGTAGGACCCAGGGCGTGTCACGGTCAGGAGCTGCGCCCTGTAGAGGACGTAGCGCCCTCCCTATAAAAATACCGATTGACGGGGTTGTGCAGCGGTGGTTCTCTAGCGGTTGCTACACGGGGGGGAATTGAATTAGAATAGGGGTTCAATTGGCTACTAAATTGGGAGAAAAAGGGAAAAATCAGAAACAAATTAAAAAATAAAAAAATAAATAAATAAAAAAAAGAAAGGAAAACAAAAAACACCCTAACCCCTTTGCGCAGATGCCAAGTGACCAGGACGCCAGTGCCACAACTCTGCAGAATACGGAGTTTCTAAGTGAGTTCATAAATATATTTATTCATCATATAAAATTAGAATTCCGTCATAGCAACAAGATAAACCCAACAATAGCCTGATCGTATGCCAAAAAAGCAGTGAAAAGCCCTGCTCATAACCATGTGAAATTATTGTGTCATATACCACATCATTCTATTATAAATATCTGCTTCTAAATATTAAATAAATATACAACCCTAGCATTGGTTTTAAGCATAAAGATGTCCCTTTCAAAATTCAGTGGTCTTGGACAATCTGTTTGAGAAATACACACCAGTTTAGCTTGTTATTACACATCGATCCCATATTTCCTGGGATGCTTTGAACAATAAGTTTCAGCCCAGCATAACATAATTTTTTATCTAGTTAATGTACTATGACGCAAACAGCTACAGAAAACGCATTCGCTGACGTGGAAAAAGTACTGCTTGTAATTTCCGGTTCTTCTCGCTGGCTACATATGTACGTTCGCTTTTCCACTTGATCACTGTCTTGTCCAATAGGGTATGTTAGATTATTTTAGCATTTTGAGTGCATTTCACACACTGTAGTGTAAACTTTCATTGCTCAGTCATGTTTTCTGTTTGATATACCGACTTTTATTGAAGCGGCATTTGGCATGCATTTAGTAGCGGATATTCAAACGCAGAGGTGAGGGAGATCAGACAAGTCACCCACATAGGTGAGGACCAATAAGGGAGATATAACACAAACAGAAGAAAGAAAAAAAAAAGGAAATAATTCCTGACAGCTAAACAGCCAAACTAAATCCACCCATGAAAACAGGGCGAACTCGAATAGAACGAGCGAAACACAAATCCAAATCTCCCGAACTCAATACTAGAGCCAAAATAGGAGACCAGAAAACACAAGAAAAACCTTCGGAACGTAACTCTACAACGTCCGATGGAAGGTGAAACGAAATAAAACCACCAAAAGAAAACACGGTCTCGTAGAGAACAGCACAGAAATAAATAGCGGCGAACGCTAACAGGCGGAAACACAATCCTATCCCTGGAGAGGCTAAAACCAAGTTCCTTGTGTACATTTAATATCACAAGGTCGCTTAAACCTGGCTATACCTGGCTCAATGTACAAATTAATTTTAAAAAAGCACCGGGGAAGTGGAAGTAAAAAACTTAAATACCCCGCAGGTAGAAGCACAGGTGAAACGAATAACGAGCACAGGAAAGCAAAACCTCGGACCAGAACGTGGAAAAAAATCCGATAGCTTCCAAATCGAGAAACAGGACGAGAATCGCAGTGGAAAATAAAACAAAACCCACAAACTATGACAGTGTTATCGTACATAATATAGGCTTTAGGCTTTGTAACTTCCTGGGCTATACTTGTCACTTAAGGCATGGAAAATACTAATTACAATTTACTGTGCGCTGATATGTGCTAGATTAATTTAAAATGTTCATTGGAGTCATTATGAATGGGAACATTAAAAAGAAAAAACTACAGATAAATGCAAACCCAGGGAAAATAATACACACTGTAGAGTACATGAACAACTGATGTTTTATTGAGGTACAAGAGTGAATGATTATGCTACTTATTTAGGTGTGTGTAACAGTGTGATATCAATTTTTTCATCTTAAACCATCACAAGGAGCAAATGTATGCTTTATAATACAAATTTAATTCATTTTATGACATGTATTGGATAGGGTTTTGGACCCATAGATATCTACCCCCATATACTGAAGAAAAGATAGTAATCTTCATTAATAAGCTTTCCATTATCACCACAAATGTGTATGGTTACACATTACTGTACACAAACCGTATGCTCTCCACCATGGAAGCAGGTTTGTACTTACTGACCCACCTTTCTTTGAAACCCAGTGATTATAGTATGTCCACTGGTAGTGTGTGCGAGTCTGCGTGTCCAGTGTGTTGTTATAATAAGTCTGCTGATATGTGGTGGGGGGAGGGTATGGTGAGTCTGCCTGTCCAGTGTGTTGTTATAATAAGTCTGCTGATATGTGGTGGGGGGAGGGTATGGTGAGTCTGCGTGTCCAGTGTGTTGTTATAATAAGTCTGCTGATATGTGGTGGGGGGAGGGTATGGTGAGTCTGCGTGTCCAGTGTGTTGTTATAATAAGTCTGCTGATATGTGGCGGGGGGAGGGTATGGTGAGTCTGCGTGTCCAGTGTGTTGTTATAATAAGTCTGCTGATATGTGGTGGGGGGAGGGTATGGTGAGTCTGCGTGTCCAGTGTGTTGTTATAATAGGTCTGCTAATATGTGGTGGGGGGAGGGTATGGTGAGTCTGTGTGTCCAGTGTGTTGTTATAATAAGTCTGCTGATATGTGGTGGGGGGAGGGTATGGTGAGTCTGCGTGTCCAGTGTGTTGTTATAATAGGTCTGCTGATATGTGGTGGGGGGAGGGTATGGTGAGTCTGTGTGTCCAGTGTGTTGTTATAATAAGTCTGCTGATATGTGGTGGGGGGAGGGTATGGTGAGTCTGCGTGTCCAGTGTGTTGTTATAATAAGTCTGCTGATATGTGGTGGGGGGAGGGTATGGTGAGTCTGCGTGTCCAGTGTGTTGTTATAATAAGTCTGCTGATATGTGGTGGGGGGAGGGTATGGTGAGTCTGCGTGTCCAGTGTGTTGTTATAATAAGTCTGCTGATATGTGGTGGGGGGAGGGTATGGTGAGTCTGCGTGTCCAGTGTGCTGTTATAATAAGTCTGCTGATATGTGGCGGGGGGAGGGTATGGTGAGTCTGCGTGTCCAGTGTGTTGTTATAATAAGTCTGCTGATATGTGGTGGGGGGAGGGTATGGTGAGTCTGCGTGTCCAGTGTGTTGTTATAATAAGTCTGCTGATATTTTGTGGGGGAGGGTATGGTGAGTCTGCGTGTCCAGTGTGTTGTTATAATAAGTCTGCTGATATGTGGCGGGGGGAGGGTATGGTGAGTCTGCGTGTCCAGTGTGCTGTTATAATAAGTCTGCTGATATGTGGTGGGGGGAGGGTATGGTGAGTCTGCGTGTCCAGTGTGTTGTTATAATAAGTCTGCTGATATGTGGTGGGGGGAGGGTATGGTGAGTCTGCGTGTCCAGTGTGTTGTTATAATAAGTCTGCTGATATGTGGTGGGGGGAGGGTATGGTGAGTCTGCGTGTCCAGTGTGTTGTTATAATAAGTCTGCTGATATGTGGTGGGGGGAGGGTATGGTGAGTCTGCGTGTCCAGTGTGTTGTTATAATAAGTCTGCTGATATGTGGTGGGGGGAGGGTATGGTGAGTCTGCGTGTCCAGTGTGTTGTTATAATAAGTCTGCTGATATGTGGCGGGGGGAGGGTATGGTGAGTCTGCGTGTCCAGTGTGTTGTTATAATAAGTCTGCTGATATGTGGTGGGGGGAGGGTATGGTGGGGCATGGCCTTGCACTCACCTTTGGGATCGTCTCGCACCACCAGGAGGCCATTTCGACACACTACCTTCCCCGTGACTACATCCACAAACACCAGAGAAGGGATGCTGGTCACCTTGTACCTGTTCCACAGCCGCATCTGAGAGAGAAAGAGAAAGAGAGAGAGAAGGAGAGAGAGAAAGAAATACATTTAAATCACTTTCTCAACATCATTATATTAGTATATACTACAAACCCCAATTCCAAAAAAGTTGGGACAGTATGTAAAATGCACATCAAAGCAGAAAGCAGTCATTCGTAAATTATCTTTTACATATATTTAATTGAAAACACAATTTTTTTATTTTTATGTTTTACCTTATCAACTTTATTGATTTTTGTAAATATATGCTCATTTTGAATTTGATGCCTGAAACACGTTCCAAAAAAGTTTGGACAAGGGCAAAAACTGGGAAGTTCAAAAAACACCTGTTTGGTGGCTAAATGGCTGTAAGTCATCAAGGGTTTGCGGTATCAAACGAGCTTCAAACCATCACTCTGCTGCCAGATATGCAATAGATATGGATGGGTCACTTTAAGGGGGGTTTCTCCTGACTTATTAGGAGAAACCACCCTTAAAGTGATCCATCCATATCTACTGCATATCTGGCAGCAGAGTGATGGTTTGAGGCTCGTTTGATACCTCAGACCCTTGATGTCTTACAGCCATTTACCCAACCATGTGTTCCATACTATTTCCGTGCAATTTACAGCTTAATCTAGTCTCACCCCCAAATTCCTACAGAGATCCATTCAAATGCAGAGAGGTTTGCTTGTAAGAGTACCTGAAAATAAGATATCAAGAGTCTTTTGATATTCCTTTATACCCAGTCATGATAGCATCACCTGTTTACCTGTGGAATGTTCCAAACAGGTGTTTTTTGAACTTCCCAGTCTTTTTTTGCTCCTGTCCCAACTTTTTGGGAATGTGTTGCAGGCATCAAATTCGGAATTAGCGTATATTTACAAAAATCAATAAAAAAGATGATGATAAGGTAAAACATTAAATATATTTTCTTTGTACTGCTTTCAATTAAATATATGTAAAAAGGAATTTACAAATCACTGCTTTCAGCTTTCGTGTGCATTTTACATTCTGTCCCAAAATTTTAGGAATTGGGGTTTGTAAAAATCATCCTATTTAATCCAATATAATCATTTGTTTACTAGCATTAAACTGCTCTTTTTCCTCCAACTAAATGCAGTTGGAAATAGAATGCCTATACTTAAACACAAAGCCGTTCAAAAAAGAGGAGATTAAAGAAAGTGGTAGGAAGTGGAATTATTAATTCAGCTCTAAAGGCCAATGATGTCTGAAATGTACAAAGGAACTAAGAAAAGGCATGCGGTTCAGTCTAATAGCAGTGAAGTTTATCTGCAGCTGAGTACCTGAGGACTGAAATCAAACAGCCGCATGGTTTATTCTACATGAAATGGCTGGTGTCAAAAAGTATTAAAGAGGTGTGATTTTCCCAGCTGCCGCCTCAGGTAAAATGCGCTGCGTAAAACACTAGTATCTGTACACAATATACACATGGAATAAAGGTTCGCACAGCAAAGCTGCAGCTCTGGAAATCTGTTACTGAAAACAGGTTTACATCTTTCCTGCCCTCAGAAGAGGTCATAAATAATCCAATACAAAACAGATGAGCTGAAGATGCAGTGAAAAGAAGCTATAAAACACAATTATAGGAGTAGTTCAGCTGTTTCAGAAGAAACGTTGATTCTGGACTCATGACACAGAGATGACACTAATCACTAATCAGTTTTTATTTTTGTTTAGCACCATTTACGAAAAGGTAGCTCAAAGATACATATTCCAGAGAGAATAGAACACATAAAATAAAAAGTATTTATACATGGCTATACATAGGCTTGGTATGGATTAAAGCATTATTTTTTTACTTAATTGTGAAAATAATACCTGATACCCAGTGAACAGTCATGTACATTTTTACAACCTTGGAAAATAAAAAAATATACTAATATGCACACAAGAGAAAACTAATATACTTTCTAAAGCTAATACTTTTTACAACCTGCTTAACTAACTTAGAGATGTGTACTCCACAGACCTTGGTAGCAGACCATCCATGTCCACTCCAGTGCACTTGTGCAGTAGCGAGCTAGCTTACACACACTACCGGTGTGGTGATACCAGAGACAATTTTAATTTAATTTAAAATAGGTAATATCAAGTAACATCTCAATTGGACAATCAGAGCAGCTATGAAAGAGACCTTAAGTGAGTACACAAATGGAGAGAACAAAAAGAAAAATATCATCAATATCCCACAGCCTGAACACTTAAAGCTGTCATGGATCATGCCTTTCTTTCCTTATCTCCGCGTTTTGCATTCCTTTTCTCATCTACCTGTAAATCTATCGGATTTTTCTGTGTTCCGCTACGGGTTTTGCGTTTGCCTCGGTGATTAGTGGGTTCACCTGTACTGCATTTCCTCTCGCTATTTATACCCCGCTTCCTCCTGTTCTCGTTGCTTCCATGTTATTTCACGTAACATTCGAGCCGGTAAAAAAGGTATAGGAAGTTGTGCTGCTATCGACCGCTTTGCTTCTCAACGCGGGACTTGTTAGCAGTACAATTTAGAAAGAAAGCAAAGTTATCTTTTCGCTCTTATTTCAGAGCAGAGGTTTTTCGTTTCTTTGTTTTTCCACTCATACCTACAAGTGCTCTTACCCTAAGCCTTAGGGGTTCTTTTGAGTTTTTCTTTTCTTTCTGTTGTTCACTCCACAAACGGGAGTTAGATAAGCGTTACTGCTTATTTCTTTGTTTTGCTCGGATATCGAGTTCCTCGTTAGATAAGCGTTACTCTTTATTTCTTTGTTTTGCTTGGATATCGAGTTCCTCGTTAGATAAGCATTACTGCTTATTTCTTTGTTTTGCTCGGATATCGAGTTCCTCGTTAGATAAGCGTTACTGCTTATTTCTTTGTTTTGCTCAGATCGAGTTCCTCGTTTCTTTCGCAAGGTTATTTGTGTTCCCCTTATTTTCCCCTTTTCCAATACGGATTATTGTCCGTTTCAGTGGTGTTCATAGGAACACTTTAAGATTCCCTATCTGTCGCACCTGGACCTCCAATATTTCCTCTGTGTCTCTGGCACAGAGAACCCCAAAAGAAACGGATTAGATGCATAAATTCAGTGCTGCTAAATAATGGTGCTATGGGTAGATACCATAAATATGCTACTTACACAAATAGACTAGCACACTGTTTCAATAACTGCATTTTCAGTTCTAGTCTTTAATCATATTCATCATCTAATTAAAAATGTCTTCTATGACTGTAAAAGTCATAGGCAGTCTAAAACCAGCAGGCTAGTTTTAGAATGAGATGTAGCATACCAGCATACTATGCGATTACACAGCTATTCATCAGTGTTGTGGTATGCTAATTGTTTTTACAGGACGTGAGTTTTAATGTTTCTGCAGCTAAACTCCAGCCAGCCTCGGACTGAAGCCCCCAATCACTCACTGCCATCTTCGGCTCTGTCCTCACCTCATCTCTCTGCATCAAGAGCACTTTAGGTCAGTAATCTGCTCAATGCACAGACCACCGGATAAAGCAGACGGCATGTTAAAGATACAAATCTGTGATGTTATCACAGTTCCAGGGAGCTGGGGGACTGATTGCAACAAGTATGACATTCGTCCATTCATCACCTGGAGCAGAAATAGCTCTGCTGAGATTGGATATTTCAAATGACACAAAAAACTAGATTAACAATTCCTAAAGAAATTGTAGGTGTGGTTGCTTCACGGTGTTATTAATTGCTGGAAATGGCATAGAAAGATGGTAATATGGTATAGTGTGAGGTAGAAAATAAAAGGTGGAAATGGTATGAACTGGTAATGCAGTGTAAAAGGATCTAGTGAAGGTGAAAGTGTTAAAATATGGTGATGTAGCCTATTTTGTGGTAAGTCTAAAGAACCTGAAAGGGATACAAAGAAGTAATGAATTGTGATGAAAGCACAAAAATGTCAGAGTGAAGAATGCACTTAACGGGTTGCTCAGTTTCGATCACTCTGAGCCGCTCAAAGTGTTGCTGAGCGATTTTGGATTTGGATCAGAGACGGAAGTAGGCTACGCCGTAGCTATGGAATTTCTCGCCGCCATTTTTCTAAACTCAGTCGGTTTTTGACAGTTACTCAGCGCTCACGTAAAGCAGAACATTAAAGGGTAACAAAACACGAAAACAACTTATTTTAGATGATAACTGATTTTTTCCCCCCTAAGTATTACTGATTGATCCTGGTCCAAATCTTGACAAATTACTGCAGTCAGCGCAAAAAAGCGTAAACTTTAAGAATCTGGCTCAAAAGTGTCTCTAGTGGTAAAACGTTGGGTACTGCACATTCAATCTGTGATTGGCCAGAAATTTCTAAAGAACCTAAAGGTGATACAAAGAAATAATGAATGTGATGAAAGCACAAAAAGGTAATGTCAAATAATCTGGGATAGTATTGTTAGGTCATAACAATGTTGTAGAGGAAGGCATTGTGATGTCATAAGCAGTGTAATATGTTACAGCATCCACACTTTATTGCATCGGTTTTCAAAAGGTGCCCATTGACTCCCATTCATTTTTGGCGATAAAAGGTCAATTATCTGTATAAATCTGTATTATCTGGTATAAAAGTAAAAAGTAATTGCAACCTGGAGGGTGTATGAAGGTATAATATGAAGTATGAAAGGTGTTGACGGTGTGGTGTCGGAGGAGATAGGTTCTCAAAAATCGGCGGAATAATAATAAGTATGGTGAATTACAAAAGGTGTGGTTTCACAACCACACCTAACAAAAAGAAAATAGTCAGCAGCCATACCACCATGTACCCTGCTCCTGCTGAATGGCTGAAGCTAAGCAGGTGTGGGCTTGGTTAGTACTTGGATGGGAAGCCTCCTGGGAAAGCTTAGTTGCAGCTGTAAGTGGTGTTGGAGGGCCAGTAGGGGGCAATGTTCCCTCTGGTTGAATAAACCCCAATGCCCCAGCACAGCAATGGGGACACTGTGCTGTAGGAGGTGTCATCTTTCGGATGAGATGTTAAACACAGGTCCTGACTCACTGTGGTCATTACAGATCCCACGATACTTGTTGCAAAGCCAAGTGGACATGTGGTGTCCTGGCCTCTCTTAAATATAGTAGGAAGTACTGCTCTATTATTCGGTGGTCCAATATAAGAAACTGATGATTCTGTTTCTGACAAAAGATATCTCTCAATCTCGAATTTCATGATTCAGAAAATTTTGGCACTGTTCTGGGGAGTGATTTTGACCCTGTTACCATCTCTGCAATGCGGTGGAATATTTATCTTCCCATATCCACCTTGCAACCTGACACAATTTGCTTTTTGAAAGAGGGTATGTTTCCGAGGAAACCCCCCTGTGAGGACACACTGAAAAATGCCTGGTACATTGTGAGCCCAAGTTAAAATATCTGATTTAAATGAATGATTTTGCAACAAAACATGTGTCAGTATGACAGAGGGAGGGAGAGGGGAAAGAGAAAGAGAGAGGAGGAGAGAAAGAGAAAGAGAGCCCTTTAATACACTGCCTCCGGAAAATCCAGTCATCCTAAATGTTGGGTTCACCAAAACCCAGTGCACAACTCTTTTTGAAATGCATGCAAAGTAAAGGCAGAGAATTGTAAAGCTGGTTATAAAAGGAAAAAAAAAGAGGGCTACAAGCCTTTCCTCTGTAGACATGCGTTTCTCATTAAGGCAGTTAGCAAAAGCTCTTAGCAGAGCTTCTAATTTACGTAATAATAATAATAATAATAATAATAATCATTGAAGGTTTATCTTCTCAAAGACCAAAGGGCTGAGAGCAAGTCTGTGGTGGACAGCCAGCTGAACCACCCTGATTTGTAGCCTTCATTTTCTGATTTACTTTATTCATCCTCATTACTGACTGTCTTCTCCCTTAAATCATCTCTGTCAGCACCGCAATGTAAGAGACAGACGGATGTAAGTGTATTATTATCAGTTTGCTGATGACTTCATCACTTTCCAGGGCTGTCATTGGTGCAAACTACCAAGTACAAATTAATCCAAACACATGACTGAGGTTAACCCGAGAACTTAACCACATTCGCCACAAAGTCTCTGCCTTCTTAATCTGCATTCAAACGCATGGTGTTCATCGTCTGTCCAGGTAGTTTCACTGAAATATTTCAGTGTTTGATGTCATGGGGAAAAGGACAATCCTGATTACTTTCGGTGGTGTAACCAGGGCCTGTACGTTCAAAACCTGCCAAGACGCAAGAGCTCCAGCAGATTCAGAAAAGCCCTGCGGTCTCTCCACATTGAGGACAACAGATGTTAACAAGAGCCAAGCTTAGGGAGTGATTTTGGAAACAAGAAATAATCCTGTACTTTTCAATTGTGTTCGTTTGATTCATCGGAGCTGTTGGCAAGACTCCAGTTTTCTCTCTGTCAACCGTGTCCAAACTGTCAGACCTGAGCAAATGGATGAGTGGGATGAACCTACCTCTGCAGCTGCTTTGTTCTGCATCTGAGGGGCAGGAGTTGAGACTGCAGACGCACGCTCTGTCAGGACTGGGCCTGAGGCCATGGCTGGTCCAGACAGTCTGCTTACTGAAGGTAATGCACACACTGCTACTGGAGCTCCTGCACCCACTTCTACTGAAGCTAATGCACACACTGCTACTGAAGCTCCTACACACACTGCTACTGAAGCTAATGCAGGCACTGCTACTGAAGTTCCTGCACACACAGCTACTGAAGCTAATGCACACACTGCTACTGAAGCTCCTGCACCCACTTCTACTGAAGCTAATGCACACACTGCTACTGAAGCTCCTGCACAGACTGCTACTGAAGCTAATGCACACACTGCTACTGAAGCTCCTGCACCCACTTCTACTGAAGCTAATGCACACACTGCTACTGAAGCTAATGCAGGCACTGCTACTGAAGTTCCTGCACACACAGCTACTGAAGCTAATGCACACATTGCTACTGAAGCTCCTGCACCCACTTCTACTGAAGCTAATGCACACACTGCTACTGAAGCTCCTGCACAGACTGCTACTGAAGCTAATGCAGGCACTGAAGTTCCTGCACACACAGCTACTGAAGCTAATGCACACACTGATACTGAAGCTCCTGCACCCACTTCTACTGAAGCTAATGCACACACTGCTACTGAAGCTCCTGCACACACTGCTACTGAAGCTAATGCAGGCACTGCTACTGAAGTTCGTGCACACACAGCTACTGAAGCTAATGCACACACTGTTACTGAAGCTTAGACACACACTGCTACTGAAGATTATGCACACACTGCTACTGAAGCTAATGCACACATTGCTACTGAAGCTAATGCACACACTGCTACTGAAGCTTATGCACACACTGCTACTGAAGCTCATGCATGCACTGCTACTGAAGAATATGCACACATTGCTACTGAAGCTCCCTTCTGCACACACTGCTACTGAAGCTTAGACACACACTGCTACTAAAGCTCATACACAAACTACTACTGAAACTAATGCACACACTGCTACTGAAGCTAATGCACACACTGAAACTAAAGCTTATGCACACACTGCTACTGAAGCTCATGCACGCACTGCTACTGAAGTTCCTGCACACACAGCTACTGAAGCTAATGCACACATTGCTACTGAAGCTTAGACACACACTGCTACTGAAGCTCCTGCACACACTGCTACTGAAGCTTATGCACACACTGCTACTGAAGTTCCTGCACATACTGCTACTGAAGCTAATGCACACACTGCTACTGAAGCTAATGCACACACTGCTACTGAAGCTTATGCACACACTGGTACTGAAGTTCCTGCACACACTGCTACTGAAGCTAATGCACACACTGCTACTGAAGCTTATGCACACACTGCTACTGAAGTTCCTGCACACACTGCTACTGAAGCTAATGCACATACTGCTACTGAAGCTAATGCACACACTGCTACTGAGGTTCCTGCACACACTGCTACTGAAGCTAATGCACACACTGGTACTGAAGTTCCTGCACACACTGCTACTGAAGCTAATGCACACACTGCTACTGAAGCCTATGCACACACTGCTACTGAAGGTCCTGCACACACTGCTACTGAAGCTAATGCACACACTGCAACTGACGATTATGCAAACACTGCTACTGAAGCTAATGCACACACTGCAACTGACGATTATGCAAACACTGCTACTGAAGCATATGCACACACTGCTACTGAGGCTCCCTCCTGCACACACTGCTACTGAAGCTTAGAGACACACTGCTACTGAAGCTCCTGCACACACGACTACTGAAGCTAATGCACACACTGCTACTGAAGCTAATGCACACATTGCTACTGAAGCTAATGCACACATTGCTACTGAAGCTTATGCCCACACTGCGACTGAAGCTCATGCACATACTGCTACTGAAGCTAATGCACACACTGCTTTGATGTTTCTGCACATACTGCTACTGAAGCTAATGCACACACGGCTACTGAAGCTTATGCACACACTGCAACTGAAGCTAATGCATGCATACAGTACTACTGAAGCTAATGCACACACTGCTTCTGGAGTTTATGCACAAACTGCGACTGAAGCATATGCACACACTGCTACTGAAGCTCCTGCACACACTGCTACTGAAACTCCTGCACCCACTTCTACTGAAGCTAATGCACACACTGCTACTGAAGCTCCTGCACACATTGCTACTGAAGCTAATGCACGCACTGCTACTGAAGTTCCTGCAGACACAGCTATTGAAGCTAATGCAAAAACTACTACTGAAGCTAATGCACAAACTGCTACTGAAGTTCCTGCACACACAGCTACTGAAGCTAATGCACACACTGCTACTGAAGCTTAGACACACACTGCTACTGAAACCCCTGCACACACTGCTACTGAAGCTAATGCACACACTGCTACTGAAGCTTATGCACACACTGCTACTGAAGTTCCTGCACAAACACCGCTACTGAAGCTAATGCACACACTGCTACTGAAGCTTATGCACACACTGCTACTGAAGTTCCTGCACACACTGCTACTGAAGCTAATGCACACACTGCTACTGACGTTTATGCACACACTGCTACTGAAGCTTATGCACACACTGCTACTGAAGTTCCTGCACACACTGCAACTGAAGCTCTTGCACACACTGCTACTGAAGTTCATGCACATACTGCTACTGAAGTTAATGCAAACACTGCTACTGAAGCTCTTCCACACACTGCAACTGAAGATCCTGCACAAACTGCTACAGAAGCTAATGCACATACTGCTACTGAAGCTTATGCACACACTGCTACTGAAGCTAATGCACACACTGGTACTGAAGTTCCTGCACACACTGCTACTGAAGCTAATGCACACACTGCTACTGAAGCTTATGCACACACTGCTACTGAAGGTCCTGCACACACTGCTACTGAAGTTAATGCACACACTGCAACTGACAATTATGCAAACACTGCTTCTGAAGCATATGCACACACTGCTACTGAAGCTAATGCACACACTGCAACTGACGATTATGCAAACACTGCTACTGAAGCAGATGCACACACTGCTACTGAGGCTCCCTCCTGCATACACTGCTACTGAAGCTTAGAGACACACTGCTACTGAAGCTCATGCACGCACTAGTACTGAAGTTCCTGCACACACGACTACTGAAGCTAATGCACACACTGCTACTGAAGCTAATGCACACATTGCTACTGAAGCGAATGCACACATTGCTACTGAAGCTTATGCCCACACTGCTACTGAAGCTCATGCACATACTGCTACTGAAGCTAATGCACACACTGCTTTGAAGTTTCTGCACACACTGCTACTGAAGCTCCTGCACATACTGCTACTGAAGCTAATGCACACACGGCTACTGAAGCTTATGCACACACTTCAACTGAAGCTAATGCATGCACACAGTACTACTGAAGCTAATGCACACACTGCTACTGGAGTTTATGCACAAACTGCTACTGAAGCATATGCACACACTGCTACTGAAGCTCCCTCCTGCACACACTGCTACTGAAGCTCCTGCACACACTGCTACTGGAGCTAATGCACACACTGCTACTGAAACTCCTGCACCCACTTCTACTGAAGCTAATGCACACACTGCTACTGAAGCTGCTGCACACACTGCTACTGAAGCTAATGCACGCACTGCTACTGAAGTTCCTGCAGACACAGCTATTGAAGCTAATGCAAAAACTACTACTGAAGCTAATGCACAAACTGCTACTGAAGTTCCTGCACACACAGCTACTGAAGCTAATGCACACACTGCTACTGAAGCTTAGACACACACTGCTACTGAAACCCCTGCACACACTGCTACTGAAGCTAATGCACACACTGCTACTGAAGCTTATGCACACACTGCTACTGAAGTTCCTGCACAAACACCGCTACTGAAGCTAATGCACACACTGCTACTGAAGCTTATGCACACACTGCTACTGAAGTTCCTGCACACACTGCTACTGAAGCTAATGCACACACTGCTACTGACGTTTATGCAGACACTGCTACTGAAGCTAATGCACACACTGCTACTGAAGTTCCTGCACACACTGCTACTGAAGCTCTTGCACACACTGCTACTGAAGTTCCTGCACATACTGCTACTGAAGTTAATGCAAACATTGCTATTGAAGCTCTTGCACACACTGCAACTGAAGATCCTGCACAAACTGCTACAGAAGCTAATGCACACACTGATACTGAAGTTCCTGCACACACTGCTACTGAAGCTCCTGCACATACTGCTACTGAAGCTAATGCACACACTGCTACTGAAGCTAATGCATGCACAAACTACTACTGAAGCTAATGCACACACTGCTACTGAATCTAATGCACACACTGCTACTGAGGCTTATGCACACACTGCTACTGAAACTAATGGACACACTGCTACTGAAGTTCCTGCACACACAGCTACTGAAGCTAATGCACACACTGCTACTGAAGCTTAGAGACACACTGCTACTGAATCTAATGCACACACTGCTACTGAGGCTTATGCACACACTGCTACTGAAACTAATGGACACACTACTACTGAAGTTTATGCACACACTGCTACTGAATCTAATGCACACACTGCTACTGAGGCTTATGCACACACTGCTACTGAAACTAATGGACACACTGTTACTGAAGCTTATGTACACACTGCTACTGAAGCTCATGCACGCACTGCTACTGAAGTTTCTGCACACAAAGCTAGTGAAGCTAATGCACACACTGCTACTGAAGCTTAGAGACACACTGCTATTGAAGCTCCTGCACACACTGCTACTGAAGCTCCCTCCTGCACACACTGCTACTGAAGCTAATGCACACACTGCTACTGAGGTTCATGCACACACTGCTACTGAAGCTAATGCACACACTGCTACTGAAGTTTATGCACACACTGCTACTGAAGCTCCCTCCTGCACACACTGCTACTGAAGCTCTTGCACACACTGCTACTGAAGCTCCTGCACATACTGCTACTGAAGCTAATGCACACACTGCTACTGAAGCTCTTGCACACACTGCTACTGAAGCTCATGCACATACTGCTACTGAAGCTAATGCACACACTGCTTTGAAGTTTCTGCACAACTGCTACTGAAGCTCTTGCACACACTGCTACTGAAGCTCATGCACATACTGCTACTGAAGCTAATGCACACACTGCAACTGAAGCTAATGCATGCACACAGTAATACTGAAGCTAATGCACACACTGCTACTGAATCTAATGCACACACTGCTACTGAGGCTTATGCACACACTGCTACTGAAACTAATACACACACTGCTACTGAAGCTTATGCACACACTGCTACTGAAGCTCATGCACGCACTGCTACTGAAGTTCCTGCACACACAGCTACGGAAGCTAATGCACACACTACTACTGAAGCTAATGCACACACTACTACTGAAGCTAATGCACACACTGCTACTGAGGCTTATGCACACACTGCTACTGAAACTAATACACACACTGCTACTGAAGCTTATGCACACACTGCTACTGAAGCTCATGCACGCACTGCTGCTGAAGTTCCTGCACACACAGCTACTGAAGCTAAGCACACACTGCTACTGAAGTTTAGACACACACTGCTACTGAAGCTCTCTCCTGCACATACTGCTACTGAAGCTAATGCACACACTACTACTGAAGCTTATGCACACACTGCTACTGAGGTTCATGCACACACTGCTACTGAAGCTAATGCATACACAGCTACTGAAGCTAATGCACACATTGCTACTGAAGCTCCCTCCTGCACACACTGCTACTGAAGCTCTTGCACATACTGCTACTGAAGCTAATGCACACACTGCTACTGAAGCTCCTGCACATACTGCTACTGAAGCTAATGCAAACACTGCTACTGAAGTTCCTGCACACACTGCTACTGAAGCTCCTGCACATACTGCTACTGAAGCTAATGCAAACACTGCTACTGAAGCTTATGCACAAACTGCTACTGAAGCTAATGCATGCACACACTACTACTGAAGCTAATGCACACACTGCTACTGAATCTAATGCACACCCTGCTACTGAAGCTTATGCACACACTGATACTGAAGTTACTGCACACACTACTACTAAAGCTAACACACAGACTGCTACTGAAGCCCTTGAACACACTACTATTGAAGCTAATGCACACATTTCCACTGAAGCTTATGCAAACACTGCTACTGAAGCTAATGCATACACAGCTACTGAAGCTAATGCACACATTGCTACTGAAGCTTATGCACACACTGCTACGGAAGCTCCTGCACACACTGCTACTGAAGCAAATGCACACACTACTACTGAAGCTCCCTCCTGCACACACTGCTACTGAAGCTCCTGCACATACTGCTACTGAAGCTAATGCACACACTGCTACTGAAGCTCCTGCACACACTACTACTGAAGCTAATGCACACATTTCCACTGAAGCTTATGCAAACACTGCTACTGAAGCTAATGCATACGCAGCTACTGAAGCTAATGCACACATTGCTACTGAAGCTCTTGCATCCACAGCTACTGAAGCTCCTGCACACACTGCTACTGAAGCTCTTGCACACACTGCTACTGAAGCTCCTGCACATACTGCTACTGAAGCTCTTGCACACACTACTACTGAAGCTAATGCACACATTGCTACTGAAGCTTTGCAAACACTGCTACTGAAGCTAATGCACACACTGCTACTGAAGCTTAGACACACACTGCTACTAAAGCTTATGCACACACTGCTACTGAGGCTTATGCACACACTGCTACTGAAGCTCCTGCACACACTGCTACTGAAGCTCCCTCCTGCACACACTGCTACTGAAGCCCCTGCACATACTGCTACTGAAGCTAATGCACACACTACTACTGAAGCTAATGCACACATTTCCACTGAAGCTTATGCAAACACTGCTACTGAAGCTCCCTCCTGCACACACTGCTACTGAAGCCCCTGCACATACTGCTACTGAAGCTAATGCACACACTACTACTAAAGCTAACACACAGACTGCTACTGAAGCTCCTGCACACACTACTACTGAAGCTAATGCACACATTTCCACTGAAGCTTATGCAAACACTGCTACTGAAGCTAATGCATACACAGCTACTGAAGCTAATGCACACATTGCTACTTAAGCTTTGCAAACACTGCTAATAAAGCTAATGCATACACAGCTACTGAAGCTAATGCACACATTGATACTGAAACTCATGGCATGCATCGCTACTGCTAACATAATGTGGCTTAAGAGGGTAAATAATCCTTCGAAACATTAAAAACAACGAATTAAGAAAAATTAACAGTTTACAATTCTGGTATTGCAATTGTTCTTAGAACGAAAACCAGCATACACAGGGGTACTCCAGGACCAGGGTTGAGCATAGCTATTCCTAATATACTGTGCCTTAAGAGGGTAAATAATCCCTCTAAACATACAAAACACCTAATTAAGAAAAAGTAACGGCTTGTTAAAATTCTGGCATTGCACTTGAAATGAAAACCAGCATACACAGGGGTGCTCCAGGACCAGGGTTGAGAACCACTGACCCAAGGAACAGCTTGCGTGGGGGAAAAAAACTGCTCTGCACATAGTCAAAGATGTTTCCATATATTTATTCTGAATGATGTTGACTTATCATGCATGAATATAAACAACATATGTGCTTATGTACCAGATACCAAAAGGCTGTGATGTTCTGAGCTGGGCCTGATTCTCCTAGAATCCTCTCTGCTCATCAGGTCACTAAGCCTCATCCTACCACCACACAACCAGTGTACTGTGCATCTCTTTCACACCCTTATCATTCATTTTGAATGCAGTAGAATCCAAATTTGACTTGTTTTGACAAATCAACAGTTGATGCCGCATTACATTGATCAAAAATGAATTTAAAGACAAATTTTACTTATGACATGCACTGAAGTGTACCTGCCTGAAGTGAAATTAAGCAGTGGCTAGCTGCATATACGTGGAAGGACACGTGACATAACCTCATCACACAGAATGCTGTGTCCTTCTGCACAACATCAATGCACGGAATGAGACCCTACCTAAAACGTTTTTGGTATGTCTTCAGTGGAAAAAACCCCACACGTGGGCACATTCAATCTATAAACTTTCATACTTCCAGGCTGGAGGGGTTCCCTGTTAGCATATGTAAAAGCATCAAAGGCGGCTAATTGTTCATAAGCATAATCCCTGTTTTAATTAATACTATATTGTAATACACATTTTGGACACCAGGGAGTGCTGGATTTACTCAGTTGTCCCTCAGACCAGTTCATCAGGAAGGTTAATGGAATAGCTCTTGTTATTGTGGTGGTGATTATGACCAAACCCCAGATGTGGCAGACTAACAGGTCTGAAGGGAAGTAGGGAATGATGAGAAATGGTGAGTGGAGCTCATAAGGACCCAATCAGAAGAGGACGTGGATGAATATCGTTCATGCACCCGCGTAATACAGCAAGGTCTTTGCAAGCGACCAGCGTTCGGCTCTCGACCTCAGCATCGGATATAATGTCTCCCTCTGCTAATATCTATACTTTGCACTCAAAAAGCCAGTTTCCCCATTGGGCTCCATTCATTTTTGAAAGCAAAAAAAAATACTCATATTTTGATGAAGTTGTCATGGGTTGTGGTTTTCTCCCTCGTTTGTGTCGGTTAGCAATCTATTGGATTTTATCCTGTGTTCTGTCTCGGGGTTTTGCTCTTCCCCGCTAATTATTAATTTCACCTGTTTCCCAACCTGTTAGGTATTTAAGCCTCTCGTTTCCACTTCCGGATGCTTCGTTATCATTTCGTGCCTTTACGAAATCAGGGTTAGTCATTTCTGTCTCTCTGCAGTTTTAAGAAAAATATTATTTTCTTTATTTATCGCAGCTTGAGATTTTCTGGCCTTGAAGCCAAGGGAATTAGTTTTTCTGTTCCCTTTTCTCTTTCCTCTCTACGCATCCACTCTCTCGTTTTCTGAGGGTGTGAGTTTTATTTTTGTTTCTTTTATTTCACAAGTTATCGGGCGTTATAGTCATGTCCCGAGGGTGCCTTGTTTTTCCTTCTCTCCTCTCGCCATTTTATTTAGTGGTGGCTATTCAGACCCTCCTCTCTGCCCGTGTTATGAGGCTAGCCCCTTTTATAGGGGTGTGTTATTGTTTGGCTATGGCCAAGAACTTTATATCCCTTCTTTCATTTGTCGCATTTGGTTCATCATTATTCTGCACAAACCCTCACAGAAGTATACTCACAAGGTTTTAACATAGCCTTCTCATGTCAATTTCTGCACCATCCTCATTGTACTGTGACTCCAAGGACACAAATGTGCTTGTGAGATCAAAGCAAAATTAAAATTTCCTGGTTTGGGTAGTACTCCCTATAGGTTTCTATTGGCCTCACTGTCTACATTGGGATGGCAGATATGCAGCGACAGGCGACAGGCGCCAACGTTGGCCCGATGTGCAAGCTGCGTGACTAGCTAGCTTGCTAACTTCAGCTCAGTTCAGTTAAAATGAAAAAAGTAGGTTCGCTTACTTTAGTGTAGCTACTAGCTAGCCGGCAGCATTATCAATGATAATTAATGTCACCTTACATTAGTATTCTCTCTTATGGCATAACGCTCGCCAGAAGTCAGTAATTATATCGAGTAATACCATAATTGAAAACCAAAAAAAAGAAAAAAGAAAAAGGCGATGCTGTTACTGCATACCGGTTTTTACCAAATTTCCATCAAATCAAACCTACCATGCATAAAAAAAACTAACACTCTTGTCAATCACCCGCAGAGTCTGTTTAATGCCATCATAGCACAGAGTTTTCAAAACCAAAACAGTGCTGCACCCCCATTCCAAAAAAAAAAAAAAAAAACTGTAGGCTACAAGTTCAAGTAGCCTATAGGCCCACTTTTTAGTTAAAAAAACTCAAGAGTAATTTATTCATCCAGTGAGCACAAGTGACTTAAACAATTTTTTTGTATCATTTTCTGTACTTGAGTATATGTAGCCTACTTAAGATATACTATTCCTAAATCGTATCTCGTGGTAGGGTCTGCCTTGTCAAAGTACCCTTCAGCCAAAAACTGGTTATTCAAGTATCATTTGATATAATGAAAGCCTAGTACCACCCCGCAGTACCACTCATAAAATCCAAAACAAAGAAAATGACAACATTAGGCAGTCAATGGATGTATTAAAACTGAACCAAAAACCTTTGTGGGATAAAAAATGTGTGTGTTAAAAAATAGGAGCTTCTGTAGCAGAGAAATGTAGCATAGTCAATCATCCGTGCATAAAAAGCAAATACAGTCCCCCTCCACCTCAGGCCTCCCCACACAGGCTAAATGGAAATGTATTCATGAAATCTAAATATAAATGTATATAATATATCAATCAGTATATTAATATGTATGTGAATCATTAAAAAAAATTTGATTGGACATGAATTCAACAGAAGATTGTGATACCTACCCATTTTCTGATGTCAATGCCCATCCCAGGCCAGTAAAACCTTCTGCTAATGGCATAAACTCTCATGTGCCCCAATGGCACTGGCATGGAAATCCTTGAAGATTGTGTCGGCCTCCTCAGCAGATTTTACAACCTTTACCATGTCTCCTCAGCAGATTTTACAACCTTTACCATGTCTCCTCAGCAGATTTTACAACCTTTACCATGCCTCCTCAGCAGATTTTACAACCTTTACCATGTCTCCTCAGCAGATTTTACAACCTTTACCATGTCTCCTCAGCAGATTTTACAACCTTTACCATGTCTCCTCAGCAGATTTTACAACCTTTACCATGTCTCCTCAGCAGATTTTACAACCTTAACCATGTCTCCTCAGCAGATTTTACAACCTTTACCATGCCTCCTCAGCAGATTTTACAACCTTTACCATGTCTCCTCAGCAGATTTTACAACCTTTACCATGTCTCCTCAGCAGATTTTACAACCTTTACCATGTCTCCTCAGCAGATTTTACAACCTTTACCATGCCTCCTCAGCAGATTTTACAACCTTAACCATGCCTCCTCAGCAGATTTGACAACCTTAACCATGTCTCCTCAGCAGATTTTACAACCTTTACCATGTCTCCTCAGCAGATTTTACAACCTTTACCATGCCTCCTCAGCAGATTTTACAACCTTTACCATGTCTCCTCAGCAGATTTTACAACCTTTACCATGCCTCCTCAGCAGATTTTACAACCTTTACCATTGGGGATCTATGTTCATTTTTTGAGGAAGTACAGCTCTCCATCTATAGTTCAACATATATTTTGCCTTAAGATCTATCACATTTTAAGATGTTATGTTAAGTTATTACAGTCAACAAGTCTTATGCATCAACTTTGATTGTGTAAGTAAAGCTATTTTTCTTTATATAATAGTTCAGCTGCATTGATAGATACAATTTTTGGGATGTAGGCTACTATGTCACTGTATGATTTGGCACCCATTGCTTAATTAAAATTTTTGTCTCTATATTGCAATTACTGTAGGTTTTATCTCACTCTGTCTGCATCTGGCTTTCTTTCCTTTTTTATCTTATCTCTCGCTCTCTCTGCACCCAACAACATCTGTGCCATCACTCAGTTTATATATCATATGCCCAGCCCTATCATTGCTAATTCTTTGCCATTTGCCATAAAAGTGTTTGGCAATTAGGCCCTATATTGCATCAAATTAGGCCCCAACACCCACTTTAGGTCAGAGACACGGAATAACAAGAATTAGGCCACCCTCAACCCACATTCCGAACTACATTCCATTTTGTTTATCTATAAGGCTCTGCGTAAGAAACGTCCCCATTATCTCTCATCTTTAATTTCTTTTAAATCCAGTAACTATGGTACCATGTCTCAGGACTTTTTAGCCTTAGATACATCACTTATAAACACTAAGCTGGGCAAAACAGGTTTTCAATACTAAGCCCATCACAGTTGGAATTAATTGCAAAAATCATAAAAATTATAATCTCTTGTTCCCTTAAGCAATTTTAAAGTCTTATACGTAGATTTTATTAATGTTGCATGCACTTGTTTGTATGCACCTTTGATATATCCTTGTATGCTGTTTGACTGCTGATTGTTATTGTGTGACTGAATTGTACTGTTTATACAGGTTTATACTGTACATGTTTTTATTTGTTTGCAGTTCTCTTTTGTAAAAAAGATCTTGATCTCAATGAGACTATCTGTTTAATAAAATAGAAAAATACTAACCAGGGCCCATTCCCCAAAAGCATCTTCGAGTTAAGATCATCTTAGAGTATTCTGTGTTTGTGCTTTATTAATTGTATGAGTAAAATTATGAAAATGTACTGGTATTACATAAAAGAGATAATTAAAATACAAATATAAATGGAGAAAGACAAACAACAAAAAACAAACAAACAATGAAAGTAATATATAGCCTAAGATGATCTTTATCTAAGATCATTTTGGGAAACGGGGCCCAAAATGTTCAATTTTAAATTTTCCGGTTTTTTTGTTTTTAATATTCACAGAGTTGTGATATGCCCACAAAAGTTTGAATGACCACATTCTCTATAGATGGTAAGATGAAAGTTACATGGAAACAAGGGTCAAGTATACAGGGTCAGGTTACATGGAAACAAGAAAACATTGGGTAGCATTGCTTTGGAATAGAGCTTGTTTCATTTTTCTGAGCTAAGGTAGCCAATATTGTTTGTTGTAACTTGGCCTCATTTTGATATCAATACTTTTAATGGCAGGCCGAGACTTTGCTAGTTTAATTATAGACAGTGCTTTGTATGCATGAGTAACTTGCCATTTTTGTATGCTGAAGACGGTTTTTGTTGAGATATTATATACTCTAAGGGTCTTTGGCCTGAAAATGAAGATGCAAGCTAGGTAGCCCTTCAGCGCAGCTTGTGTCTGCTTAATGCACATAGCATATTGATGGGGGAGGGAGAGGTGGGTGTGGGTGGAGGGAGAGATGGGGGGAATGACTTGTTTGTAAGTGAAGACCAGACTCGGAATAGGTACCTCAATAGCTGGTCACACTGAATTAAAGTCGCTGCATGAGTGCAGGGTTTGAGGGGGCCTAAGTGCCCGATTTGTTACGGTGTGTGTATGTGTGGTGGGGGGAGGGGGGGGTGCTGAATTGCAGCCAAACCTGAACCTCCAGCCAGCTGCTTGGCACACACAAAAAACACAATAAACACGGGTGAGAAATGGCACCCGGCTACTTAACTCTGCCTCTAATGCCACTCGCTTTGGCATCCGCATAAACTGCTATATCTCAAGTGAAATCTTTCCAGTCTGTGGTTACTTTTTTATATATATATTTTTTTCCTGAGAAAATCTTCTTAATATGGTTCTAAAGTAAACATATATCACCAAAGATATGTTATTTAGATTTATTAGGTCCATACTCTATTGCACATCAGCAACATTGACAGTTGCTGGCATACAAGCTGCTCTAATCATGCCAGTCCAGTGCCCCTATGAAGTTTAACACAGACTAAAAGCGAACAGCTTACTAGCAATTTTCTGTGGGGGAGGGGGGTCATTCCTTGCGTTGCCACAGTGAAATGCCTTTGTTCAATGAGAACCTAATTCTTTACTCCCCAATCGAACAGCGTGACTCAAATGCACTGCGGGAAGATTTTCGTTACACACAGCCTGTTCATTGAACAGTGGCTTAATCCTGAGCACAGTCCTTTCTACCCTGTCTAACCTGGTGTGTCGCTGTCACCTCAGCCCAAAGTCTACCACTATGAAGTCAACAGCTTGCCAGTAAGCCTGCCATTTAGAATAGGGTTTATCAGACATGCAAACAAAAACATTCAGTCACAAGCTAAATCTACTGTGTCTGAACATACCACAGTGAGATCCAACTCCCCAGACTCCATGACTCTGCCGCATTTAAGTAGATCCAATTAAATGCTGTTCCGCATAGACAGGATTGAATGAACTTCCAATTTCCTGCCTGCTCAGTCTAGTGATGTGTGACACACAGGGTAATGCATGCCAGTTTGGGATTAATGCCTCCCACACACACACAGATCAGGACCTAGTACTGCAGAATGATAAGAAACCAATGCCGCTTTTCCATAGCCGGTGTATACGACCCGACCCGTACCGAGTTGAACAGACCCGCGACCTCCACACGGTTCGGTTTAATTTCCACAGAACAGTATTAGATCTGTACAAAGATTTTTCTTTGTTATGACGCAATATTATGTTCTATTTTATGAGTGTCTATTTTGTTTTGAAATGTTCAACTACACACTGTTATTGTGCAATTTATTTCAAGACTTTATTTAAGACTTGAATTTATTTAAAAAAATGCCCTACTTTCAATGCACATGTGTAATAGCGTTTTTACATTTATTTAAATTGTTTTTATAACAAACAAAATGCAAATAATGTTATTTTGGTAATTAGAAGGTAGAGTAAGATTCCTTTGAACAATTTAAGTGATAGATGTGCACATACACCAATCATAGGCAGTGGTGCCCCCAGAACTTTTTCATTGGCCAGATGGGGCAGCTGAAAATCTTGGAGTGGCACACCAAAACCAAAAGCCATAACTGAATTTCAGGAATTCTATTATGTGGTTGTAGTATATAGGCTAGTTGAAAACTATCTCAATATGAGAGTTAAGGAATCGCATACTGATATACTTTGTTTTTTTAATTTTACAGTTAATGTTACTAATTATCTGATGTGCACAGACTAATACCGGTACCGTTAACATTTTGAGTTCTACAACAATCCTGTTTTAATGTGTCATGGATCTGTATATACATAGGCGATTCATTGTTCTTTAAATAGGTTGGTAGTTGTCCTTTTCCTTAAAAAGACAAATATACAGCTTTAATTTGAAGGAGTAGCTACATTGATTGTAAGGAACAAAACATTTACTGGGAACAAGCCTACTAGAGTTTAAAAACACCACACAGAGGCCTCCAATTATTTTCAATACTGCTGTATTTGGCTGTTGCTGTGTCTTTTTGTAAACAAAAATATGATATTATACATGTCCAAAAATGAAAAACAAAACAAAAAAGCATAATCATGGACAACAATATACATTTTATTATAGCCTACTCACAACCTACTCATATCCCTGGTTTATTAGGCTACATTCTTCTCAACCCGTTTCGTCCACAGTTATCATAGACTAGGCGAAAACTGGTATGTAGTAACAGCATAGCCTTTTTCTTTTATTTAATTTTTATTTTTTTCAAAGAGGGCATTTCCCGATATAATTGCTGACTTGTGGCGAAAGTGCCACCATGGTGATTTACTTTAACATCTGTCCGAGAATGTAAACAAATCGTCCATTTTCACTATAAGAAGAAATTTTATGACAACGTTACCTCTATTTCACTAGCTTAGATCTAATTGAACAGTATCTACATGCATACAATGATGAAAAATTATCGTTCTTTGGATGCCCATAACTTTTTTGTTAGTGGATGATAATATTTTGCACTTGCAAATATAATACTGTAACGTTATAGCACTCCGATTTATCCACATTCCACTACAAACTATTTGCATATGGTCAAAATGTTTTAGCGTTTATTAAAGCAATATTAGTTAGCCATAAATTGACAATTGGATAACTTACTTGAGTTAGGCTACCTGTGAAACAATGCCTGCTGCACACATACGCCTGTGGAGTTTCAGGGTCCCACATTTTTCCCTTTCTTCCTGCCGACGCCTCACTTCTTATTGCTTGGATCCACTTTTCTCATCTTATGGGCTCCGTTTTGCGGTTCGGAATCTTATAAAACCGCAATTCTGGGTTCTTTGCCTTGTTTGTAGTGCATCCCACCAAACAACAACTTTTAGGCATTTTTATGCTGTTACCTAACGGATCGAAATGACAAGAAGGCACCAGCACGTCAAGTCAATGGAGGGCGAGAGCGGGATGTGTTTCCTCCCCCCTGTCATAAGCGGCTGGCCGGCTATGCATTTGTTATTTTCTTTCACATGCATGAACTATTATGAAAAATATAATTATTGATTTAAATGAATAGTACCTAATGTAAAATATCAGATAGCAGCATATTATGCATATGCGACTCGCGAGGGGGGGGCCAGTGGGGGGGGGGGGCAGCGATTGTATCGGGGTGGCCGTGGCCCCCCCTGGCCACCCCTTGGCGGCGTCATTGATCATAGGTCAAAATATTTCTAACTTTGACCAATTTGGATGAACCGAAAATGCTACTGAATGAAGAGCCGTTTGGGAGCCGAAAGAGCCGGCTCTTATTGGTGAGCTAAGTCTTAACCTTCGACTCACCAAAGATACATGTATCTATCTGATGGGGTGGGCTGAGCTTAGCTCTCACCAAATGAGCTTGCTTATTTCCTCCATCGCAGTCTGCATGTCCTGCTCCCAACGAGGTCCATTATTATTGGTTAAGTAATACTCATTGAACAGGTATTTCTGGCCCTGGATGCTGTTTGGTCAACCAGCCTTCCTAGCAGACCTGACACAGCATGGCAAAATAGAATGTTGTTATTCTCCTTCCCCGAACATGCTTGATTGTAAGTAGTCAATAATTAATAAAAATTTGACTTTCAATATCTCATTAAGTCTCCTCAGTGCCTGAATGTTCAAGAAGGCCCTGCAGTGATTCACTTATTGGTGCTTTGAGAAGAAAACAGCCCTTAACTTCATGCTGATGTTCAGGATACAAAACCGGTTCTCAGTCGTTTGATTTCCATGCTGTCCATCAAAGACAGGAAGCAGGTCCCTTGACTGTAAAGTCAGTTTTGGATGTTCTTGTAATAGGTTGCCATGACCACCCCTCCCCATAACCCACACCTTGCCTCAAACTCTATCACAGCAGCCTGGTTAATGAACTAAACACACAGGCGAGCAGACCTCACTGTCATCACTGAGCCCGGTCACCCATACATCAGCAGACAAATGCTCTCTCTTTCCTGTGCAGCTGGGATACCGAGCATTGTGCTGGAGCCGGGACCTGCAGCCATTCTGGCTCCCCTATAGGTCACTAGGCTACAGCTGGCCAGGAGGATGCTGCACATTCCCAAGATAACCATGGTAACACAAGAGCTAATGCTAAATGCTCTCAGCCTCTGACTCTAGCAGCTCGATGTGTGTGTGTCCTGTAACTTGTTGCCTGGTGAATGGCACATAAATCAGCTCAGTAAACATATTCTATAACCAATGTTAAACACAGAGCTAAATGAGATGCTAAACAGTGTAAAAGATATTATTAAAAGGTATTTAATAGATATCATATTAATAATGAAAATATGATAATAATACGAATAATAATAATAATAATAAATGTAATAAGGGGCTAGCTTGTAATTCTGACTCGCGAGAGCCCAGTGTTCAAGGTGCTTTTTAAGATAATCTATGGCACACAAATACAGATATGCCTTTTCAGAACAAGGAGTTATTTTTTGGAAAAGCAGTCTTATCCTAACATAAAATACCACAATGCGAAACTGAGTAATCTGTCTGCTAAGAGAACACTACATATCTACAACCTTGTCTGAGTAGTTGGAGGTGAAGCAGTGTTTACACAAACAACCTGTCCACTTTTGTTGCCCATGATTCATCCCCAGTTCTCTACGCCAACCCCCACCACCATTAATAAAACCTTCACATCGCCGCGATTATTATGATTATTCCTGTTAATTAGATGACTACAAACACTATAAATGTCCTGCCTAGTTGAATGGAAAATTAAACCCGAAATTCGACAAAGCACGCAGATAAATAAAGAACACAAACTCAGGACATAAGGGACTATGAAACTGAATAGGGAACAAAACCCTTTCTCCTTCTCAGCTGCTTCACATAAACTGAATGAGAGAAACTGTTTGCATTTCCACACGCATTCATAAATCACCCAGCTCAATTCAATTCAGTTTCATAGCGCCATTTTACAGAGGACTTCCGCAGACGCTTTATAGAGAAACAGAAGGCAAATTGGGCAGAAACCAGGCCTGAACCCCCAAAAGGCAAGTGAAGTAAAAACTCCCCAGTGGGAAGAAAAGCACTCGAACAGTGGCTTTGGTTAAGACTTTGAACGTATATACACAGTTGGCGTACTTTGGTAGAAAGTAGTTGTGGAAATAAAAACGTGCACAACAAGGTCTGTGGATATTTGTGAGTAAACCTGTCATTATATTTGGAAAAAGTCGTTGATGTTGATTGTTTTAGCAAATAGATTTTTGGCGCATTGTGCACCATAAACTTTGGACACACTGATGTCCGTTCTATCAGAGTGAGTTGCAGCGGATATCTACAAAACGAGTGAGTTCTCAGCAAAACTACCTGGATGGATAGATAGATAGCACTCCGGGTATGTAGAAACATATAACATTTTTATTTTTGGTTGAACTGCCCACCTTTTTATAAGCTTTAATTATATTTACTTTAAACGGCGTGATCATTTCCAGACCTGCAGAACAGACTGGAGAAAGAGAGAGAGCACAGGGCTGGACTCACTTTGACAAACATTAGATGGAACATCTTACAGAAATCAGTTCCAGTATTAAAATGCTAAACAAACTCCAGCGCCAGACCACAGTGCACAGTGCAGGAGCCAACACAGTAACACAGAATTGCAGCCCTTATACTGTATCTGCAAGGACTATAATGGCATGGATTGCACAGCCTTCAGTTTACTTTCTCCATCCACCACACAGACAATCTAATTTCAGCTACGCTACGTCTCCTTTCACATGCTAGTTAAAATGAATATGAATGCTTCTGGAAAAAAAAACCCATATGTACTTGAAATGACCCCAAAGCAAACTGTCAGGAATCCCATCCTGCTCTAGCATGTTCTCTGTATTGCTCTGTGCACATGACCTGGTACTGAACCCAGGCTCTGGTGGGGCTGTCCCAGCTTGTGAATGGGCCCCACAGTCTGGTATCTGTAAAGGCACTGTTCCAGCTTGTGAATGGGCCCCACAGTCTGGTATCTGTAAAGGCACTGTTCCAGCTTGTGAATGGGTCCCACAGTCTGGTATCTGTAAAGACACTGTTCCAGCTTGTGAATGGGCCCCACAGTCTGGTATCTGTAAAGGCACTGTTCCAGCTTGCGGATGGGCCCACAGTCTGGTATCTGTAAAGACACTGTTCCAGCTTGTGATTGGGTCCCACAGTCTGGTATCTGTAAAGACACTGTTCCAGCTTGTGAATGGGTCCCACAGTCTGGTATCTGTAAAGACACTGTTCCAGCGTGTGAATGGGCCCCACAGTCTGGTATCTGTAAAGACACTGTTCCAGCTTGTGAATGGGTCCCACAGTCTGGTATCTGTAAAGACTTGTGGATGGCTGCACCCATTATTCCAGATCAGTCTTCTCCATCCCTGCACTTTGGAATGCTTGCATCAAATAAATAAATAAAACCATGAGACATAAAAATGAAATTAAAATCTGCCATTTTTCAGCTAGAAAAGATAGCAATCACACAAAAAATTAAATCTATTTATGAAATAGCAGGCCACATTATGAGGAGTAATGGGTGCAATTTAAAGATCAGAAGCAGGCAGGTCTCTCAGAATAGTTTTTTTAATTTCTTCACTGAGTGGAGAAGTTGGGTACACGGAGTGCCTGCCTCTCTTTTCCAGTTTTAATTTCCCCTGGGCCCCTCCCCAGAGACCATGTGCGAATGGCAGTCCAATTAATGTCAAATATTCTGGGACGAGCACTATGGATTTCAAGACCAAACAAACTCCAGGGGAGCATTTCAAAAAGGAAACTAACAGGAGAAGGAAATGAGAGTGAAAAAAACATCCACAGCGGGAAACTGCCAATCAACAAAACCATGAAACCCTGCTGTCTTTTCCTTGTGGAGACTTGCATTCGAAATGACTGAATGCATTCCGCTTTATCTCCCATTACTGTACCTGTGACTTAAATAAAAACATTTACAATGAAAAAAATCCACAAACATGAAAATAAGGTAAAGAAAACATTGATAAAACATAGCATCTGCTCATTAAGACAGATGACAATTCATAAAGATCTACTGTGCATGAGTGTACGTCTTTGGGGGAGACAGCAAGGTGTGTATTTGCATACAATTTTCTCCTGCCAGAAAGACTATGACTTCAAAGTTATTTGAGGCATTCTAACTTCCTAAAATGTTCTAAATGGGACAATACCTTCTGTATTATTACAGAAATATACAGCTAAACATGGTGTACTTAACTCTATTTGACTATCTGAACACCCTTCCAGAAAACCAGAAGGACATGTGATCTATTATCTCCAAACCAGAACTTACACAAAGTGCTTAACATAAACACTTTTTAATGTTTTTTTAAATATCCAGAGCAACATATTCAATTTGGCTGACAAATCAGCAGAAAAATAAACAGCAGATGGGAACAGAGGTATTATTTGTTTCTTTCCAACAGATTCCCGTATAAACAGGGAATAGTAACATTTACTTTTTTATGTCCTTTCTAACTATAAGAACGGGAGGTCTGATTAAATGGACACAATGGCAATTGGTTAAAATCTAAGCTACTGTATGTACAGTTCCCTGCTAAATTATTGGCACCCTTGACAAAGGCTGATAAAATAAAATAAAAAACAGGTAATAAGTTATATATCATACTGAAAAATATGGGGAAACAATTTTTTTTCTGACTACTAAAATTGCTCAAGGAAGGTTTTTTTTAAACAATAATTTCACTTTCCTAAAAGATTGCTGTCAAAATGATTGCCATCCTCGTTTTCAGTACTTTGTTTACCCTCTCTTTGAAAGGACAGTACTACTGAGTGGTCTCACTTCGTGTTTCATGATATTTGTGATCATATTGGGGGAGGGTGTATTTGAGCATTCCTCCATACAGAATCTTTTAAAAATCCTTCAGATCCTTTGGTCTGAAATAGCACCTATCAATCTCTAAAAACATGTTTTCACTTTGTCATTATGGGCTATTTTGTGTCGAATTTTGAGACAAAAAATGAACTCAATCTATTGTAGAATATGTCTGTAATGTAATAAAACGTGGAGAAGGTGAAAGGGGTGTTCAGACTTTCCGGCTTGACTGTATGTTATTCCTGCAACACTTTAATATGACATTTTCTATCAAGCCTTTACAACTGACCACAGAAGCTCTGGAAATGAATATGATACCTGATGCACTTTAAGCACTACAATTGGTACATTGCTCTTGCAATATTACAGGATATAAGATGCCAGCAGGCATGTAAAATGGGAGACAGGCCTGAGAAAATGTCCGGACTGCCACTAACATCAGTGAACATGAAACACAGAACTGCTGATAGAGGTGGATTTAACAAAAAAACAGAAAGCCGTTTTGATCGGGAAGCAAACAAGATATTCTCAATGAAGCACTCCCTGTGTTTGGAGTCGATGTTTCTTTCTCTCTGTGGTGGTTCCCTTTAAAGTGCAACAATCATTCAGTCACAGATAGGCTATATTTTAACTCATATATTTTGCATTTTGAAATTCCAAAGCATGTGAGTGGAATTCCTCCTCAAGCCAGACTGAAACACACAAAATCAAGCTGACATATCTACTTTACAGAGGAGTTCTACCGAGAAACAATATTAACCTTATTTAACAGATCAAGATGCAACTAATTAAAGGGTAATTCCACCAAAACATTATGTTTGGTTTGCAAAAAAGTAGCTCTCCTCCTGATTAAAATGAGCTCTCAGACAACTTTCTACCTGTTGTGAGAGCAGAGCAGTGGCGGCTGCTGAGCTGAAAATTGAGAAGGCAGAAAACTTCCCTTTAAACTGATTATTGGTCTCAATCATTTTTCAATCATTTTTCTTGATTAAAAAGTGTTCCAATGATCTGAATAATCCCTTTGGTGAATCATGTTAGGGAGAGTAAACAAAAAAAGCACAACCTTCAATAAAAATAATCGAACAAAAGCTGAGCTTTATAATCGTTTCATTTCCACGAATATTCTCAGAATTTGAGTGCGGAGAACGAAGAGCACATGTATCCACAATTATAAATGTTGATTAAAATGTGCACAATTTTGCAATGTAAATTTACATTTTTTTATTACTTGCCTAATAGTCTAATTGAGGAGAACTGGCTACATTTGATGGCAATGAGTAGTTTGTGAATTAAACGCTGTAGGCTATTGTTAATCAAGGAAAATGATTGAAAATTATTGAGACCAATTGAGACCAATAATGAGTTTAAGGGGAAGTTTTCTGCCTCCTCAGTTTTCAACTCAGCAGCCCCCACTGGAGCAGAGATATAGCCCCAAATTACTGTACATGTACCAGGTACATGGTTTACGATAAACTACAACAGCCAAGGTACTTACAGTTCAGACAACAGGTTGCCATGCCCACTGAATGACGTTACAGAAGCGGAGGCCAAGAGGCTGGGCATTTTATTGCTAGTGAAGTGCCTGTCTGCAGCATTTCTTAGAGACTAGAGAGGCCACATAACTCACTGGCAAGTTAGCCACTAATGAAACAATTATACTGAGAAAATACCACCATCATTAGCTCAGTCTCCAGAAAAACGGGGGAAATACGGCTTCATTTATCTATGTTTGGTATCATGAAAACATTAGCCAGCCTCGTCAGAAATCTGTAACACTTAACTAGGCAACTCACCCCGGTTCCATGACGGAAAATCAACCCTGACCTCCTGTTTTTCAGTATGAAATGCTTTTGTATCGACCAACATGCCGATACAGAATATTAAACATAGATAATTAAAAGTTAAAACGTCATTATTGTAGGCTACTTGTTGGTAAAAACATGGAAAGTATGCATTTATCACCCTGATATTCTAGCTCCTTCCATTAACAAATGCAAGTTTAGCTACTATAGCCTACTCCTTGGCAAACATATTTAAAAACCGATTTGTTTTATGCCAAGAAACCCGTTGCTAACAACAGCTAACGCACTAGCCCTGAAAATATACATTATTTCTGTAATCAAATGCTCAAAGCGAAACCGTTCAATTATAGCTAATATCAGCTAGCTAATGTTCATCTACTTAATCGTCATGGATCATAATGTAACGTTAGTTGACATGGTTTGCTACCGGGTGATTCAATAAGGCAGAAGAAGATGTAGGCTACTGGGAATCAGAGAATACCGGAGGAGCTCCACTCTGTAACCAACAGCACTCGAATCCTGTTTGGTTTAGTTTGCCAAAACATCTTTTGGAAATAATTTAGCCTATCAATGTAATTTCCTGACATTATAATAAAATAGCAATGATAGCTAGCTTGATCTACAATGTGTCCCACTGTCCCTACCACAGAGAGGTCCCTATTCAGAACTGTGAGGCAGAAATTCTTCCCTCGCTGGCTCCACCTACTTGCTATGTAATTTACACGCCCACTTGAAAACACAGTAGTCTTTCAAAAACAAGAAAGTGGTAGAGGTATATGTCAAAATGATGTATACCTCTACTGAATTTTCAACTTTATATTCAAATAACTCAGTATAGATTGTTTTTTGGCCAGGCCACAAAAAAGACTTAATTAGGTGCGCCTTGATCTGTTCAATAAGTTTAATGTTGTTTTTGGGTGGAATTACCCTTTAAGTCTCTCTTTGTGGCTGACCAAAACAATCTGTGGGCAGAAATATCAGCAGCAAAAGGTGCAAATTTGGTAGAAATATATTTCAAAATGACGTATACCCTCTCTTCCTTTCCTTTTTTTAAAAAAACTACAGTAAGAGGAGTGGATATAAGTATAAATTTTGAGATACCCCACTCCCACTCCAGGAGGCAAGAATCTGAAAATAGCTCATAAATAGTATCAGAGAGTTCTTCGTCAAGTTACCAATTATTCCAGTACAATGTCTTCCAATGATTTTGTGGACTATACACTGGATGATGAAACCTTCAGCAAAATTTTACTTGAATCTGGGGTGGAAGGCTACCGTTTTGAGTCCGAATACACAGCCAAGGAGATTTGCTGAAGGTGTGAGCCGGCACCATCTCATGCTGTAGTCGGAGCTGAACGTGCTGCCGACCTGGAACTGCCTCGGGTAAATGATGACCGGTGGTGTATGTGTGGTAACTGTGCCACAATGCCAACTGAAATGGAAATTTTTGCTGCAATGAGTGGGACCGGGCACAGTTTCATTTATCATATGTGGAGTAAGAAACAGATGAAGAGGGAAGAGTCTGTCTGACTACACATCCTGATTTTGAACACCACATGCATAAGGGTGTTTTGGAGACATTCATGAATCCCCAAAAATTAACTGGCGGAAGACACCCAGACCTAAGTTAGAGGACCGGGAGGAGAAATGAGTAGGCTAATTGTCGCAGACTTCTGGCTAGGGTAGCTAATATGTTTTCACTATACCAAGAGTAGATAAATGAAGGGCTGTGTTTCCTAAATTAATTACTATTTCCCCTGTTTTTCTCTGGAGACTCCAGCAGATGGCGGCGACATTTTTTTCAGTAGAACTGTAGTGGCTAATTTGCCAGCAAGTAGTTTGTCAGCCTCTCTCGAATAACAGCTTCCTGAACTAGTAGTGACACCCAACCCCTCTGGTTGTATTTAGTGGGAGTGGCAACCTATGGCTGTCATTGTCTGATGCCGCGTATAAACTAAGCACCCGTTTTAGTTCACAGTAAAGCAGGTACCTGGTACATGTTACGACCTCAGCTCGAAGGGCTGCAACACAAAGGATTTCAACACAAAAGGGAACGGTTATAAAATTAGTTTATTAAAATATGGTTGGTTCACAGGACAATGCTTTGGCAGTGTGCTCTTGGCAGAGCAAGAGGAAAACAAAGACACACAACGAAATCTGTGTTTTCCAGACTAATAGATGTGGTGGTTTTGAACAGTGGTTCCAACCCTTCTCAGTTCAAAACCACCGGCCGTCGTGTTTCACCGTCTATTAGTCTGTAAAACGCTGATTTCTGTCTTTGTTTTCCTCTGGTCTCAACCTTCCTGAATTGAGACCACCACAAAAGTTCTCCACATGAGAACGATAGTTCTCCACAAAACAAAACCCCAGTTAAATTTCCTCCAATGTCTTCAGCAAACAATGAGATTGAGAATCCAAAGAGACAATGAGACACGACGGCCGGTGGTTCTGTACTAGGAAGCATTGGAACCACTGTAACTAACCTTCCTGTATTGAGAACAATAGGCTACCAAAGTCTCCACAAAACAAAACCCTGGTCAATTTGCCTCCACTCAGCCTCAGTTGTCGCAAGTTTGTGTTAACACATACAGCAGAGTAAAACTCGTTAGCATACAAAATAATTAGAAGGGCACACTTGTGAGGCAGCATAGGGATGTATCATTGTGCAGTAGTTTGGGGCTATAGCTCGGCTCTCACAATAGGTAGAGAGTTGGCTTAGAGCTAATTTTAATCAGGAGGACAGCTGCTCTTCTACAAATCAAACATAATTTTTCTTTGGACCTTTCGGAAGGTCATGGCTGTGTGACTGAAATGGCCAGATTACGCTGTAACGGTGGTGCATTTCAAACGGCACTGTTTTTCCTCTCTATAAATTCAGACATGCGTACCTCGCGGGGATGTTTTTGTGTGGGACCTGTGTCCAGGCCACGGGAATTATATTATGCCCTCAAACCATCTAACCAAAATATGAGCTCAGTACATGTTGTGAGGGATGTAAATACAGTACAGCTGTGAGGGGCTGTGAGGGGTATTTCCATGCCAATTTGGCAGAAAAGAAACCATTTCCTGTAATTATCCTCAATGCGCATTAGTGCATGTATCATATGACAAATGCGCAATCAAGTGGGGAATGACAACTTGGCAAGATGGAATGGGAATTGGGAACAGTTCTGCATCAGACATTCCTATTCAGCAAAAACAGGGCTATGTAAAATTAAAACCCTAATGCTGTTAGTTGTCACTGCATACTGAATTTTAGGAAGGAAAGAGGAGTCCCAGCCACCCTGGACTTGCAGTAATTGGATGACCTACCCCACAACCTACCGCTTGGGGTACCCTCATACAGCCATTGCTAGTCTGCCTGCAGTGTGCTTCCACGTCCTGAAGTGGGGCGCAACAAGGCAGCTGAAAGGAGCCCGTTGCGCTCTCTCACTTCTCTCCTCCATTCTTCTCCTCCCACTCCTATTCCTCTCCTTTCATCTTCACCTCTTTCAGCTGCACTTGAAGGTTCTGCTCAAGACCTTCTTTCTTTTGTTTCTTTGTGGGCAGGATGGGTGGCCATGTCATGGTCAGGACCCCCCTGCAGCGACTGCCTCCCCGCTCAAGGACTCCCTGTTCCTGTGCAGTCTTTTACTCTCTTCTGATCTCACTGGGGGTTGATTTCAAAGAGGAGGTTTAAAGGCCTATAAAAGGCCAGCCATGACCCCGCCCAGTTACTGCACCTGGAACGGCTGTGACCCTGCCCAGTTACCGTGCCTGGACAAACTATGACCCCGCCCAGTTACGCGCCTTGACTAATTGTGACCCCGCACGGAACGCTTGTGACCCTGCCCAGTTACCGTGCCGGGACCGGCTGTGACCCCGCCCAGTTACCACACCTGGACCGGCTGTGACCCCGCCCAGTTACTGCACCTGGACCGGCTGTGTCCCCGCCCAGTTACTGCATCTGAACCTGCTGTGACCCCGTCCAGTCTCAGTATGTCACACAATGTGTAATAGAAACAGTATTCGGTAAACTGTTCTGTAAAGGTGAGTGATGCACAGACTTACACACTGACTCCTGTAACAAACTTCTCACATAGTAACAGGCAATCACAGCTGCAGGACTACGCTAACACTTAATCCCCAGGATGTATCCAAGCAACATCCAAGGCTCTGCCCCAAACGTCAGGTGTCCCGGCTGAGAACACAGGGGGAGCATAACAAGTGGGATAACTACTAATACTTATGCAAGTAACAGGGCTTTGCCAGGAGGACAACATGATTAAAAGCAGAGTTCTAATCCCAGTGGGGAGAATGCATGTCCTCAGTGCATAACAAGTACATCCTTTCCCTACCTATCCCATAGTCACAGCTGCAGGATCCACAATGGTCAATACTGATGGCCATAAACAGGTAGATTTCTCCCAAGAGCAGTGTTCCACAGTACGAGGATGGGTGCTGTGCACCGCTCCACAAGAAGTAGGACAAGCCCTGTCATCATCACTGGGCCCTGATATGACAGTTCAAGAATTATCTAAATTGATTGGATCTATAGCAGCACGGGCGAACTCGCCCACCTGATGTGGGGCGGGTCCTTTAAGTGCTTCGCAGCAACTTTGCATGACGCCTAAACTTCTTACTGCATTAACCCTTCTGGCTCTTCTGTTTCTATAGGGTCTATCTTAGTTGCTCCTGACATGACCACCAACACCACTGTGCCAAGCAGTCCATTGGGAAATAGTGTCCATTGGGAAATAGATCCCAGCAATTATTTTAATAAAGCTCTCTGCTATAGAAAACAACATTTGGAACATGATAGAGGAATCTGGGGCTAAAATAGAGTATGCTTTTATTTGGACTAGAAAGGCCGCACTAAGGGCCACCCGAACGATTGCTATGTTTCTACAGGTCTGTGTTCACTGTGTGGGAATGTCTCAAATGAATGTGTGGGTAAGGTTAGTTTAACGGAGCTAGAGTCTATTGAACTAAAGGGGGACTGATGTGGTGTGCTGGAACTCACACGTGTACTGCTGGACTGGTTCAGGCCTTCTGGTGTGAGTGCTGAGAGGTCTAGTAAGAGGAATGGGCCTGATGGAATAGTATGCGAGAAATTTGGAATGTCTTGAGAGCATGATCTGTTCTGTAGTATTATCTAAATTATCTGCATTGGTGAATAAATGGTCACTTATTGGACCTACTGTTGCCGTCTCATTTTTGGATATCCTGGAGTGTGTTTCTGGGGTATTGGTCACCACATCAACTTCTATACCGCATATATAAGGTTTTAAATTATATACTCTGTATCATAGACATATGTATGTATCATACATATTGGATTCATACTGTAGATATAATTATCAGGGACATCAGCAGGACTGTACAGTGTGACATATATGTCGCACGTGCTACGAAAAAATCTGTGCAATAAATTAATTTACTGCAGTAGCACCCGTGCGATAGCCTGTGTGTGAGAATTTTTTTTTTATTTTATTTTGCGTGTGAAGTGAATCAATGCGCCTCGGTATTCTATTTGGTAGTTGTAGTGTATCGTGCGATTAAAAACCATGTCTGCGTAGAGTCCATACATCCAACACCAAATCCCACAATTCCTAGCGAACAATCCCCTTTTCCTCATCGAGTCGAGCGAGCTACTTATCTATCTGGGACATCGGGATGACGACAAAACGAAGACGTTTTTTCAAGTGTTAAATCAAAACCAAGTGCAAAACCAAACCCCAAAACGAGCCTGCGAGGAATCACTGCCAAATGAAAAGGGTGAAACAAGAGAGAAGATTTACAGGTACAATCCAGAGTGGAAAAGGATTTAGCTAGCTAGCTGGCACTCAAATAACGGCAATCAAACAAGCTTAACGTTTATTTGGAAACACGAGCTGGCTAGCATAACCAGTATGTTTGTATTTTTCGTTTTTTTTTTACAACTAACTTAGTCATTACCATTTCTTTTGAACGTTTGTATCACAATATACCTGATGGCCACCTCCATTTAATTCATTAGCATATTGATGGTGGAAAATTCGAGGGAAACCAGAAAATCTTTGTCTTATATAACCATCACATTAACGTGTGTGTGTGAGAATAGATGTAGCTAACATTACAGATTAGCCTCTGTTAACTAATTTACGACATTTATTCATTTAGGACAGCTTGATCAGAGTGACCGTGATCTCCTATGTGCTCTATATCGCCATCTGGTGTTCTGAAACTACATAGTATACCTTTAATGGGAAAATGCATATACATTCTACATTTCCCACAAATAGCTACTAAACACCTTAAGCTCTGAACTCTGTGGATTTAGAAAGTCGACGGTCTGCGGAGTAGAAATGCCACTATGCGGAGACATCAAGCATAGTTTTTATGTACAAAGCAAAATGTACTTGGCTATGGGGAAATGTATTGTAATAGCGCCCCTCTGGTGGTGGGCTCTGGTACATACATGTGTGACACACAGACAGACAGACAGGCGCACACACGGGGATCAAATTAGATCGAACACAACTTTGTTGTGGTGGGGGACAAAAAGTGGCCAGCAGACATGCTAGATCTGTGACACATGCACGCACGCGCACACACACACACCGTTTGTTGTTTTTGTTCTCTTATTAGTGATTTACACATTTTCTCAATTTAAAATAAAAAAATATTGTATGATGATATGAATTTAAACTGAGATTTCCACTGCTAATTTGAAGCATAACTTATTGATGTCTTGTATTCAGTTGTTATGTCCCTGCAATTTACCATTATGGGCAAATAAAGAAAAAATGTTTGTCTGAAAGCATTTCTTGTTAAGGTTTGGACTTTGTGTGCCCTGTATGCAACATTCATGTCCTTTGCCAGTCACATACCTGTTTAAGTGATGAACTGCATTACTTGTGGTTGTTTTTAGAGATTTTAGAGACGTTTTATATCGTGCTACAAGTTTTTGGCCTGTGCTACAAAACTATCAACCTCTGTAGCACCAGTGCTATGTGCAAAAAAAGTTAACATACAGCCCTGATCAGGGATCTGCTCACGTAAAAAAAAAATCCTATAGTAAGTAGGCTAAGGACAGAAAAGGCTAAGGACAGAGAAGGATGTGAACATCTACATCAGTCAAATCTTTGCCATAGTGAACACCCCTCAGTAGAAACACCAGCCTTTCGCTGGCCGCTGCTACAGTGGCAGCTGGGCGTACAGCAGGAGCGTAGCATAGCGGTGACTGCGCTTTTCAACAGATCCATGCCGCTGATGACAGCAGTGCTCAGCCCTCCCACGAGCCGCCAGCAGCTGCTGCGCACTGCGGAGCACGTGCGTGTGATCACCGCTGGGGTTTGCAGGCAGTCAGTAAAGGCACCCGCTTGATTTATGAGCAACTTGCCCACTCAATCCTGCTCTTATCCTTGTAAGGCAGTGCCAGGCGAGGAGAAAAAAAAAAACACAGCTGCTTTTTCCATGATACCTTACAAGCGCATGTGTTCTCTAGCCTAAACGCTCCACTCACAGACTGCCTACTGTTCTAATACATGGCAGGAAAAAATCCCTGAAGTCCCTGAAACCATAGGCTTCAAGCCTGAATATACTGTATGTACACATATTGATACATACAGAGCAGTCCGTAAGTATTTGGACAGTGACAATTGTTTCGTTGTTTTGACTTTGTACTTCAGTACGTTGGATTTGAAATAGAACAGTGACTATTCAGCTTCAATTTGAGGGGTTTTACATCCATATCCGGTGAACTGTGTAGCAATTGTAGCCATTTTTATACATAGTCTCCCCCATTTAGAATTTTCAAATCCCATGTGCTGGAGTACAGAGCCAAAACAACAAAAATTGTGTCACTGTCCAAATACTTACGGACTGCACTGTATAAGCATACTTTAGCGTATCCTGCAATGCTGCTCATTCGCAGCCTGTGCACAGCAAACAGCATTGTACGGAGAATGCACACTGTGGCGTACAGTGAATGAGACAGCAGCAGGATGCACCTATAAAAAGCTTCACCCCATTCTGTACATATTGACACATGGTGATTTTAGTCATTTGCTTTGCTCTCTCCTGGCCGAATGTAAATAAGTGGCTGCGGCAGTCTAGTGCTTCTCACACTCAGGTGTGTGATCAAAGGGCCTGCAGTGAACACGCAAACACCAGCCGACAGAAGTCTTGAAACAAAGGCAAATAAAAAGCAATAATGTATAGATTCAGGCAAGTGTGGAAGTCTTGAAACAGATAACAGATTGAAAGGGAGGGAGTCTTCTCAGTAGAAGCTCATTCCATGGTTTTACCTCAAATATTACTTTAGTTTTCCCATTTGTTTATCATCACATGACTGAAAAGCAGAAAATTTACATGAAATTTCATAATAAGGAGGCAGGAGGCCCAAGTCAGCAAAAATGTGTGTAGTGCAAAGGCATGTGAAGGTGTGAAGATCTTTTTATTTTGAAGCCACTGGTCAAGGGCTGATGATGCTGTGCTCATCTCATTTAGACAGTATGTTCTGCCTGTTGTTGTGGATTGCTCCACTGACGTGAGCACATCACCCAGATTGAGCTGATCAGGATGCATGCTCCATGGCAGCGAAAACTGTTCCCACACACAAAATGAGCTTGGTGCACTAAAGCTTCAACCCGTGCTAGTACATACCCTAGCACAGAGTTGCATCCGGTGCTTCACCGTCAAAAACCAAGGGGTCCAGGCATGATGACTGCAGGGATTACATGCGTGCACAGCTCTTTGCTGACCTTCTACAGTGGATAGATAAATTATTTATTGTCCTCCAAGAGGAAATTTGTCTTCGCAGTCTGTACATGATTACACATACAATCCAATCAATGTGGGAAATTAACTTTCTGACCTACCAGCCACAGTGGCTGGTAGATGCTAAATTTGACCAGACACCTTTTAAAAAAATATTTTTCAAATTACACTAAAATAACACTTCAGATACATTATAGAAAATGCATACTCCTGTTTATAGCTTTCATAAAATAGTATTTATTATACTATAATACGGGTCAAATAGTCAAACATTGTGTATAAATGTATTACGTAGCCTACATTTCATAAGTACAACCCCCAATTCAAAAAGTTGGGACAGTATGTAAAATGCACATAAAAGCAGAAAACAGTGATTTGCAAATTATCTTTTACATATGCTTAATTGAAAACAGTACAAAAAATATATATTTTTAATTTTCCTATTGAACTTTATGGAACAATAAGTCAGGGGGAAACCACCTTTAAAGTGATCCATCCATATCTACTGCATCATGAGTCCTTTTATACCCAGTCATGATAGCATCACCTACCTGTGGAATGTTCCAAACAGGTGTTTTTTTTTTTACTTCCCAGTTTTTTTTGCCCCTGTCACAACTTTTTTGGAATGTGTTGCAGGCATCAAATTCTGAATTAGAGTGTATTTACAAAAATCAATAAAGTTGATTAAACTTTAAATATATTTTCTTTGTATTGTTTTCAATTAAATAATGTAAAAGAGAATTTACAAATCACTGTTTTCTGCTTTTATGTGCATTTTACATACTGTCCCAACTTTTTTGGAATTGGGGTTTGTAAGTAGGCTAATAGAGAAGTATAAGGATAACAGCTAGGTAAAGCTTGAGATAACATAAACAAAACACATTATTTACTTTAGGCGTTGTTGCTGCCAGGGGTGCAGGTCGTTTAACGCCCGTTATACGTCTCCACATGTCAGATAAATAGTTATTAAATTATCTATTATCTAATATACGTTAGCTAAGGTTTGCTGTTTTTCTGAATGGACAAATGCTAGCACGTTAGAGCTAGCTGTCTGGAAATATCACTTTTACCTCAGAGCGTATTGGTCAGTTTGTTTTACTGTGTGACGCATTGCTTTATGGTAAATCAAACACAAATCAGTTCCACTGTAAGACGGGTTCACCTCAGTTTAAACCAACACAGAATTATTGTAATTGAAAAATGTTGACACATTGTGTGTCGCCTTCTTAATGCCTCCCAATTGACTAATCTTTTATTCCCAAATTTTAAAAATCTGTGATAAACTTTTTTGAGAGCTGGAGATAACTGAACGTTTGATACGTTTAAAACCTGCATGGGAAAGTAGCCAGAATCACCCACAAAAATTAAGAGATAAAAAATTCAAAATATTGTCTTATGTTTTATACAGTTACAGAGCCTGGGGTCAAAATGACCCTACACAACCTCCGTTTACAAAGTTGGTACAGGACTTTTTGACAGTACTACGTTTATTGCATATTCACTATTTACTCCCACCAAATTAGGAAAAGTCATACAAGATGGAAAAAAATAAGGTTAACTTTGTTTTTTAAAAGTCGTCAAACACTGAATGGGTCAAATTGACCCAGAATATAACAGGTGTGGGAGCTTGTTCAGAGCTGATATGGAGGCTGCATCAGCTGAAGAGCACAGTGCCAGTGCAAATGTTTAGCACAGAACACAAACCGTGGCACAGTGTGCTGGATCTGACATCGCAGGCTACGCCTTGCCAATGAGCTCCATCATCACTCCAATCATCCGCCCTTATCTGGAAGCAGAGTGATGGTTTGAGGCTCGTTTGATACCTCAGACCATTGATGACTTACAGCCATTTTGCCAACCATGTATTCCATACTGTTCCAGCATAATTTACAGCTAAATCTAGTCCCACCCCCCAATCCCCATATAGATCCTTTCAAATGCAGAGAAGTTATAATATCGCTTGTAGGAGTACAGAAAATAAGATATCAAGAGTCTTTTGATATTGTTGGGTCACAGACATAAGGTCATGGCATGCAAAACATATGTGACCAGACATTAAAAATTATTACGCTATTCTACATTATGTTAAACTTTCCAATAATTTTTGATGCCTGAAAATGAGGGGGACCATGTACAAAAGGTTCTATAATTTCTATACGGTTCATCCCATATGAATGATAATACTCTCAAATTAAAGCTGACAGTCTGCACTTCAACATAATTGTCATTGTATCCTTTCAAACTCAAAGTGCTAGAGTACAGAACCAAAATAACAAAAAATGTGTCACTGTCCAATTAATTATGGTGCTCACAGTATGTTGGTATGAAAAATTTACGCCGGATTCATCTAACCGTGTGGTCAGTATCTGAAACTGGATTGTGTTGTTCCATGCCTTCGTTCTTTGTTCATGTTCGTTTTTACTTGTGTGTTTGTTTTCATTTTCTCCGTCTCCCTTTCATGTGCTTGTTTTCACTTCCACTTTGTGTAGCTCCACCTCTCCTCTCTACTCTTGATTTCTGATGTGTTTCACCTGCTCCGCTACTCACCTATCTCTCGTTTGCTTATCAGTCCGTGTATTTAAGTTTCACTCTGTTCTATGTGAGGCAGATTGAAAATATCGGCAGAAAAACGGTGATTGAGAGAAAAGTATTGGGTGAGGATAGATTTAAATGGGGAGTGATAACAGGCATACCGATAGAAGAAGATATGGACAAGATTGCAAAGATTATCGAAGGAGAAGTGAGGAGAATTAGAAGACTGTTTAGAACAGTGAATGGAAGTAAGGAAAATAGTCTATCAATACTCATGGAGTTTCAGGGTTCATTTTTACCCGAAAGGGTAGAAATAGATTATATGAGCTTTAGTATGTACCACCACCGCTTCGTTGCTACAAATGCCAGAGATATATTGCCGCAGTTTGTAGGGGGAAACAAAGATGTGCTAAATGTGGAGGAGATCATAAGTATGAAGAATGTGGGGAAAATGTGCAAGCCAAATGCTGCAACTGTGGAGGTGCTCATAGCGTGGCATATGGAGGATGTGAAGTTGAGAAAAGAGCAATGGAAATTCAGCAAATCAAAACACAAAATAACATAACATAGACAGAGGCAGTAAAGAAAGTGCAAGGAGAAAGCAGAGTAGAAGAATCAGAGAGAAATAACCAACCTTCTAGATTTGAAGTGCAAGGAGAAAGTAGAGTAGAGGATTCTGAGAGAACAATCGTGAACCAAACTTCTAGAGTTGGGATGGAACAGAGTAGTCAAACTAAAAGGTTGAGTACTGAAAATTAGATTTTATGTCCTCAATTGTTCAGACCAAGCAAAAAAGCAAAACAGAGAAAATAAGAATAATAGTTAAGGGAGCGGAAAAGTTCTTGGAGGTGAAGGGTCTTTCTTGGGAGCAAATTCAAAAAGAATTGAGTCCGACTCAAAGTCAGGAAACAAGTTCTAAAGGACCTATGTCGGAATTCATATCGAGGTGAAGAGAAGAGAAGAGATTCAAATATGATTTAAGAGACGTATTATAGAGATTGTTTGGTATAATTTTAGGTTTTATTAGTTATATTTATTTATTTATAGATATAGACCTAAGAGAAATTTAATTTAATAAATCCCGATCTACACTCCAATCCGGTTGGTGGCAGTAATGCACAATTTCATTGTTTGCCAACCGCCATAAAACAAAAGAAGAAGATGTTCACGGCAAGTTCGTCATAGTTGCCACCTTTGCCGTTTTGCTACGAGTGCTTTTCTAACCTGAGTTCTGCCTGCCTTCCGTGTTCCTGATCTTTGTTTTTGTTTTCTGACTTCGCTTTTGGATTGTTTTTTTTAATTTAATTTTTTTATTTTTTATCTCTGCCTGTTTCCTGACTACGATTGGATTGGAACCATCTCTATTGGGTTTAGGTTGGGTGTTAGATTAGGTCATCAGATGCAGCACTCCATCACTCTCCTTTCTTTGTCCAATAGCTCTTACACAGCCTGGAGGTGTGTTTTTGGTCATTGTCCTGTTGAAAATCAAACGAGGGCCCAACTAAAGTGCAAGCCAGATGGGATGGCGTGTCACTGCAGAATTCTGTGGTAGGCATGCTGGTTATGTGTCTTCAATTCAAGATAACTCGTCCAACAGTGTTTAATTAAAATTTTTGCTTTGGAAAGAAATTCATACATAGACAAATATAAATAGTGAAGTTCATGCCTAAGAAAAACAAATTCAAGCATAAGCCTTTAGATCAAAATGTCTCTAAGATAATGAGAAAGATACATTCAATCAACTGTGTCCAAACTTTTGACTGGCACTGTATGTTCATTCACATAAATGACAGGTGCGTTCATGTTATTTTGCGATTAGCATAACTCCACGCCCATGAATTGTCTTATATGGGGGTTGTCACTTTCATTTAAAGGTCCATACGAAGCCCAGCAAAAGCAAAATAAAAAAGATTTCCAACACTGAAATTGAGGTTTTATTAGCAGATGATCAATCAAGAAAAAACAATAGTTTAGTCTTGTCAAAGTAAATAGTAAAGTAGCCTACATGGTTAAAAAAAAAGAAAAGAAAAAGAAATGGTAGGATATAACATGTAGGAAACGCAGAATCTCCTGTCACACGAGCTATTAAAGTGCAAGCCTATCTGTATCTGCCAACTTGGCTGTGGTCTTTCTTGCAGTCTGAAAATAATTTATTAATCTCGTCATTTTGCTGGTGTTTTGTGAATGTGAGAGGTGGTTTGATATAGTGATGGAAAGAGGTAGGCCAGTTAGTCTGACACAGTAAATTTGATGTAGCTACACCAATAAGCCAGCCATCTCTCACCACAGCGTTCTGCAAATGAGAAGCTGATCCAAAAACTGAAGCTGTTGTGGGTCCCACATGTCTATGGTCCCACCAGGCAACCAGGCCAGGATGTTGAGCAATACATTTCACATGACATATCGGCTGCACAGATGTGACAGCCCTTTCTATTCATATTTTGCAAACGTATCAGTTTGGATGGAGCCTTGAGACTACGTTTGTGCAGTATACAGTTACGGCACCAACATTGGGCAGGTTGGCAATTTCATAAAAAACCCAGAAACATCTAACCGGCCATACATCACTCTCAGCCAACAAATAGCTTTTGCGCGATCCTAAAGATGCGCTCTGTTCTCAGTCAACTCCTCCAACAACACAAGGTCAGCCATTGCAACACTAGCAACAGACCTGTAAAGCAATTTAAAGCAAATTTTGTTCATTGGTCAAATGTGTGTTTTAAATAGCATATTTAACTTTAAATAAGTTAGCATTTAAATTATCAATTTATAAAAAAAGTTTTGGGAGCATTAATTATGTTATGAGTGTAATTAAACAAGTTCATAGCCTACAATTGATTAAAAGGCATCATCTAATGCGTTTGCTTTTTACAATTGTAATGTATTAGCTATGTTTGCATTCTGTATTTCAGAGGCATTTTGTCATGTGAATTTAACAGAAAATAAAAATAAATGAATGCTCAAATTGATATTCAGAAGCTACATTTAGTGGCATTTTGAATTTATGCATGAGGTACGTGTGGTCCAGAGCAGGTCTAAAGTTTGTTCGTACATACGAACAAATCTCACAAAATGTTGATGAATGCCAAAATATGGGCAGAATTGCTAATACGAACAATTTACTTACAAATTTGTTCTGCTCATATTGTTAGGAAGAAAACCATGGGTTTTAATAAATGTTAACAAACATGATGTTAGTTTAGCACAATGTGAACATTTTTTTTTTTTTTTCAAATGCAGTTTGTTTAACAAAAAGCACATTATATAAGAAAACATAAATGCAAAAATATACTTTAGTAATTTTCTTTCACCTAAGACAGATTTGCCTATGTATTAGGAATAACTTTTGACTAAAAGAAGGTTAAACTAATTATTTTAACTTGACTTGCTTGACCTTATTTAATTATTTATCTGAACCACAGCTAAAGAGACTCTGAAGAATCTGGACAATCCTTCTCAGATTCAATTTGTGTGGTGTCATCTTAGATGAGCTAAAAGAGTTTCAAGTTTGACCGAATAGCCACCAGTTTCTCAACTATTTAGTTTGTCAGCCTGTTGCTCACTCTGCTGTGTGTTCCACCAAACAGGGACCAGTTCCGCTCTGCTGCACCTGAGGTTGGGGGGATCTGGAAAATAATTGAAGCAACAGGGTACATGGCTTCATACTTACAGCGTCCCTTCCACCAGGTAGCTGTCTGGATGTGTTTGGCTATCTTCCAGATGGCATCAGCACTCCACAGCCCTTCCTTGCTGGAAAATTTAGCCAAACTTATAAGGACTTTACCTGATCAAATCAAATCAATATTTATTTATGTGGTTATTTATTAAGGTGCTGTGCAATGGCAGTGATGGTACCATATGCCACAGAAACCTGCTCTCCAGAAAGGACCTGGGCCTATTGAGCACATTTTATTTGTTTATTGTTTTCTTCAACTTGTTGTTTTATGGTGTATATTACCCAAAATTGCTTTGTTTTTGAGTAATTTCAAATTGATGATTTTCTTCAGAAAACACCTTATGACTTCCTAGAGAATAAGGAAACACATGTAAAAATTATGTTTGGAACTTTTTTCATCTATTGACCTGGAACATCACCTTAACACAAATTGAAGTAAAATTCTAACATAATCGGAAGGTTAGGTATTAGATTCAAAATTTCCAAAATTACTGAAAGGTTTGTCATCTCCAACCTCCATTGTCTGCAAACCCCTTTGTTTTGTAGACATTTAATAATATCACACGATTTGTGAACCTTTTCTCACAACAGAACTGTATTCTCAATTGTTTCATGTGATGCCTATAATTCATGGTTATACACTTCCACATTTCAAAGCTGTTTTTCTAATTTAGTAAAAATGTAAGTGCGGCTATCAAGCAGGCTTTCTGCCCACAAACTACTACACCAAATATTTTGTAATAAGGCAGACATTTCTTCTTGTATCTAATATTACACTCAGTCTTACACATTGAACGCACATCCTCTCTCTTTAAAACACACTGACGGCACTACCATGGATCATAAGACCGTGACAGTGATGCATATTCCCGAGATTGACCCGTGCATAAATTAGGGTGTTCAACTGCATAGATAGCAATCCTGATTTCAATACAGATACATTGTATGTCGGCAGAATTTGAGCTTTGTAAACTCAATTTCAGTTCTTATTTCCCAACTGACTTAAAAAACAACCAACACCAACAGAACAGTGATTGGAAAGGTCAAATTATAGCTCAAATATATTAAATAAATTAAACTGGAAATACGTTTAACATCCAAGTATAACATATAGGCCTATAGCTTTAAAGGTAAAAACTGCAATAAAATAAATTCATATTGATTTATATTTCGTTATAATACAGATTCTATAGTCATAATAATACATCAGTTCATTAATTAATTCAATTTAAGAGTAAATGTTTAATTTATCAGTCAACCTGCATCTCTAGATAATGTGCACTGTTTAAATAGGTTGCTGTCAGAGCGGTAGGACAATGAGTAGGCCTATATTATTATGATTACAATTTTTTAAATATATCTTGGTTATACCTAAAATAGAAGTTTGTTCCTTTTTTTTGTTTTTAACTGTTGATCAATTTAACTGCACAATTAAACCTGTAAATATTAGCGACTGTGCTTGATTTAGCCTACATTTGGTAAAAAACCGTCTTTATCTAGCTGTAAAACGAGGGGAATTCCGGTAGCCAAATAGCTACATGCCCTCGAGCCTTTCATCAGATTAAAATATTTGGAAGGTCAGGAGAACGATGAAATGTGACATAACCGTTCACTCTTCTATTTTACAATTTGAAATGAACAGATCACGTTTGACTTGGCCTACTATCGATACACATTAAATGTGTAAATACGACACATTAAAAAGCACCAACCCAACCTTCGTTATTTTGAAATGGACAAAGAAATCTCAAAAACTAAACAAAGAAAAACTGTTACATTGCTGTTGTCTAAATGATGCCGCTATACCCCTTTAAAGCTAAAAGCGCATATCATCATTGTGAAGGCCTTTTGTGACAGCGTTAGTAGTAGGCAAAAACAACAACAACAAAAAACATCACTTTATTAATCGCAAGGAGCAGAACTCTTCTGCTCACAAGCTCGATTCATGGGTAGGCTAATTGAATAATGGTTTCCATGTTTAGGTTGCTATATTAAATATTTAAAACAATGTTACTACAGATGCCACACGAAAGTGGTTGAAATTGTAGCAAAGCAGTGCAGGTTATGTTCCCTACGTGCTAAAAAAAATCAATACCTTCAGGATAACATCACACAAAGAGCTTAGGCTAAAGGCCTTAAGTGGGCTGCGCAGTCAGGTATACAAGTTCTTACCTGCCAGTCAACCCAGCTCTCAATTAGCCAGTTGACTTTAAGTGTGAATGAATCAAGTAGGCCTATTCGCTGTCAAATGTGTTTGCTAGGCTACATTATATTTGCAAATGTTTATAATTTGGAGACAATGCAAACTGAAACAAACCAGATAGCTAAAGCCTACAACCCAGCATTATGTAGTAATACATGCAACAAAATCACATGATAGCAAACAATAATAAAAAACAACATATAATAATAATAATAATTATTATTAACAAATTACCTATTTCTATTTTATATCAAGCCTACTTCCCAAAGACAAAGTGTCCATAAATCCTTTTTGCAGTCAATACATATTTTTTAAATGACCATGTAGCCTACCATCTTTGTAATGGGCTATGTCAAGATCAGTTTGCAGTTGGATATATCACATTCTAAGCTTGAAGCAAAATTTATATTAGACAGGACGTTCCGTAAAATCTTAACTTCCTATAGTTCCTGTACATCATACACACATGGGCATGTCGCTTCTTACCTTTTTGTGTCTCTCTTTAAAAGGCAACGCCGGCCATTGCATCTCCTGTAAGAAGTCGTGCCAATGTTTCTGGTCCTGATCGGATGAGACGAAGACGATTTCCAATTTGTCTTTGTGTTCTGATGAATTTTTGAACTTGCTGTAAAACTCACACAGGCTGGCGTTGAACTGTTTGCAAGGACCATTCAGACTGCAACCGAAGTACAGTCCAATAACAGACAGCTTGCTGCCCAGCGCCTGGACATCAATCTCGGCTTTTTCACTGTTGGCGAGCCGCTCCCCAAGCAGATTAACCAGAAACTCCGACATCACTGCTCGAGTCCACAAAGCAGACCCTTAGCCGTGCTTTCCCAAAACAATTAAAAATCTAAACCAAAGGGTACGACAAGAAATTGAAACCCCGTATTCTTCCAAGGTTGTCTCGTTGAAGAACAGTTCGAATATCAATGCGAGCCACCTTTTTTTCTCATGCGTGGTGTTGAGGAATGCAACTCGTATTCCAGACCAACAGCACGGTCGCGACCACTGGTTAAGAAATGAAACTCTTTTATGACACCTAGTTACGAAAGGCAAAATTGCATCTTCGTTGCTCACAAATATTGCACACATATAGGCTACTTGCAGCACACAAGACGCGACATTGCTCAAGAAAAATAATAAACTAGTATTATTCAGTGGAAAATGACAGGTTGGTAGGCAGTCAACTTGATTTTCAATATTTGGCAGCTTCAGCAGTAGCAGAAAAATATGTACTTAGATTGCAACTACAGCAGAAAAATGTTTGTTTTTCAGCATTAATCAATTATTATAATTTTAAAAAAAAAGCAATGACATATTTCCTGAAAAAGCCAAATGCGGCAACCCCTGCGTTGTTGTACATTTGACTCAAATTATAATTAAAGACTGCCTCCCACTGGTTGCTAATAGGAACCGTAATTTATTTTTTATCGGGTTCGACCAACTTGTACTTGGTCAAAATGCTTGGTGAGTGAAACACAGATGTGGAGGAGTGATATTCTCCAGTGGACATTTTTGATTAAATAAAAATCAATATTTACACATCTTTCATTAAAATTATTTATTTGACAAAGCATCAAAACACATTACATTTCACCCCACAACTTCTATAAACATGATCATCGATACAGACTAGATCCAGGAATTAATCACTTTAAACCTACAGTATGAAGAACATGAAGACCAGCTTTAAATCAGACTAATACGTTCATTTAGAGTAGAGATGAACTCTTCAGCAGGTGTAAGCCACTTTTAAAGGTAATGGGTCAGGTAGGGGTTCATAGAACACGTTGGCTATGCTTACGTTTGGAAATGACATTTTGACTACCCATCCAATTATAAAAGCAGGATTCAATGACAATGGCAGGTCTTACTACTTTAAATTAAAGAAATTGACTAAATATTACTCTAAATGTTTCAGACAAAATGAATGAATAAAAAAAACTATCTCAGGAGATGGTGAAGACAATGGTACTGTCAGGATGAAAGAGGAGATATAGAGGTTTGTTTAAGGCGCAGTGGGCACACAGGAGCACAGGACTCATGCAGCACACCGGACATAAAGCAGCGGGAGTAAAGTAATACGCTCTAATCCTCCGTGAACATCATCCGCACCAGGTCAGACTTAAAGCACTCTTCCTCCACCAGCTTCTGAGGCTGAAACACATGTGTGGCACTTAAATACAGAGAGAAGCCAAACTTGTCAATTTCAAAAAGTCTTGAGATGATCAGTATGCTCACAGCACATTTATAGTCATGCAACGTTTATATTTAAACTGGCTTCGTCAGTCTTACCGTGCCATATCGCAGTAATGTAGGAACTCCGCTAAGTTTCAAAGTCTTCTTGAATTCATTGTTGGGGTCTTTCCAGCTGGTGGGAGAGACAGAGAAGGCCTGGTTGCCAAGATCTCACAACAATGTAAACACCGCAATGAAATGGTAGCTTTGAGTTGACACAAAAATTGTATTGCTACTGCAATTCACATGTTAGAATTATTCTGAAACCCACCCAATCATTCTTCAGCACATTATAAACAGAGATGGGGCAATTCCTCTAAAGGAGTCGACAATTCTTATTTGTTTCACCACATGGTACATATGCCACATTAATCTGAACAGCCCTGTTATTCAAACTCTTAACACAAAAACAGCAAAGACCTACTAGGGCCTCTCTCCAACTTGACAATAGATGAAGACAGATCCCTCAGGAAGGTGTGCCATCTCTCCTCGGACAATGGGCTCAGCTGAGAGACAGGAATGCATTAATGCAGTCATGTTTGGGACAATTAGATGGGCAGTATGCCTGTCACATGAAACATTTCAGTATTGTTTGGTAGAAACACCCAAACCTACACAATAATAAGTTGACTGGATATGGGGCATTCATTTGTTCCAAACAGGCACCTGTTGCATAGGTAGCACAATTTGTGAAAAATTACTGTTGATCAATAGGAGATTCATTTTGGAAATTGCATTACACTGTGGAAATTCTCTCTCGCAACGTTCCTACGCCAAACAACCTCTCTGTGAGCTAACGTTAGCAGGCTTTCTTTCCACTTGTAATCGCACGATTGAATCAAAGTTCCCTTCGCAGAAAGCGATGAGCCGTTTTAATCGAACACCTAGCTACCATTCACGAACTCCTGAGCAAAAAACCGAAGCAATCATTTCACGGTAACGTTAGCTAGGAAGCCGGCTAACTAACCAAATTACATGAGGAAGGCACTGACCTAACGACTAGTCGTGACAAGGCAAACAGCTAATTCATGTACTTAAGTTATCTAACGTTACGTAGAACAAATACAAATGTAACATAAGAATTTCTATATAAACCGTGCGCACGACACAATACATGTAATGTTAGAAAGATTTCGCGTTAGGACCGTTACCTTTGACACAGTCTGGACACCAGCTCACAGCCTGTGCGTCTTTATCGCCAGAGAAATATGCAAATATGTCTTTGCCTTTCCTCTCCGAAACGGCTTTGCAGAATTCATTATAACCCCGAACTGTCAGCTCTTCGTAATGGGACATACTTCTGAACGGACAGCCAAACCGGGATCGAACTGCTTTTTCACGTCTTTCTTGCTCGTCCTGGTTGCTGGAATAGCATTCGCTTCCGGGACGCTTGCGTGGGCTCATTTACAACTCCTCAGCACTACCGTGAACGTAAAAAATTAAAGTGGTGGCGCAAAATATACAACTGTGTATATATTTACGTAGACATTTTTGTTGACGTTTTGGATATGAGTTAAATGAGAAATTGAGTATATAGTTTTTATTATTTTATAATTAGGCTATGTTTATAATTTGACAGGGATATTTATGTGGCTTTCGCGTTTGACCTTCTCGGGCTGCCGTACATTTTCTCGTGATTTCCATTCTTTCCTGAAAGGTGGGCGTGATTAGCGTCTGTTCCAGAACACTGATTCCAGATCAGTTTTACCTCGAAACGTCCAAGCTGCGTTTTCAGTGTTTGCGGTTCAGATGGAAGCTGGGCAGGACGATCTTGGATCCGTTACTCAGGGCAAAATACATGCCGCGCAATCACTGTTGTCATGGCGGTGTTTTAAACGGAACTTTACATAGTTTTAGGGTCATTGCTGGTTTAAAATCACCAGCTAGCAAGCGGTGGTAAAATTTCATGCAGTAATAGTAACGTTAGCTATTGACCTAACGTAGCTATATAATTACATTACCCTTCTTTGGTAAATTCGCATTAGCTTGTTATTTGAAAGAACATAACGTTAGGCGATAGCTTGCAAGCTATTCAGCTAACTGGCTACTTGCTAGTAACGTTACAGTAATATCCATTAGCGAGCTCGTTTTACACAATTGTGTAAGTTAACGCTAGCTGATGAGAGTATGTCTTGCTAACAAGCTAATTTAACCAACTTGCTAGGGTGCTAGCTACAGAGTGAATTAAACGCTTAATAAGTCACTCAATGAAATCACCTAGTGACAAGTTAACGTTAGATATTTACGTTAGCTACATGAATGTTGAATATTCCATTGTCGGTAGTTGGCTTTTCTTCAATACTTGTCCACGTAAGACTAAATAACGAACTAGCTAAGATAGAAACATGACTGGAACATTTCAGATACGATCCCAGTTGACTGGAGTTGGGGAGATGGGTCATCTAAATGGCTCTTGGGTGACCTCCGGCTTGGCTCAGACTCAGAATTCGGGATGTCCACAGAATCAGGTAACTTCAGTGTAACGTTAAACGTTTTTATGATATTAAGAATCCGATACAGTTAACGTTTGCTGTGTGCTTTCAGCCGTCGGCGGATTGGAGTCAGCAATCCCATAAAGCATTGCTCCACTGTGTTTGTAAACAAAGGCCTCAACCTTTTTAAAAGCAGAAATGGCAAACCGGTTAATGGTCTTTCCAGTAGAGGTTTCGTTCAAAAAGTAAAATATACAAATTAAAATATGTAACGTTATGTGTATATACAAATATGTATATTTCCTGTGTGTTTTGCAGTTGGCTAGTCTGCCATCCCAACCCTGTGAGAAAACGTAACTTGTTATTGGTAGAAATAGAAGCCTAACATTATGTACCTAGGTGCTAGCTAGTATGTATTGCCAGTCTTTTTGTGATACACGGAAATGTACAATGCTGAGTCCTGAATGTTCTCATGATTTTGATACACAGTAATTATCATAGGAAATATGACTGGTTACTAATTTTGATGTAATTGTGTTTTCCTTAGTTGCTCTTTAACAAGGCCTTGCCAGCCAGTGCCTCGAACCGTGTGACCCATGTGGACCCGCCAGCGCCCATTGTAATCGAGAAGCTTGTGGCGGGGTTAGCGTCGCAGAGCGGTAGCAATAGCGTCCGCAGCGCGCTCTGCTTCTCCGCCCTCTCAGAGGAGCGACTGCAGGCTGCAGTCAGGCTCGCCAGGAGGGACCTGCAGCGGCGACGCCAGGAGTCCATCCTGGGCTCCCCCCCGCAACAGACACCACAGGGTCGGAGCAGCACAGACAACCACAAGGTACCGGAGACTGAACATATTATTAACTATATTTGACTCCTGGTTTCATTTAAGTGTCAGTACTCCAGCACTTTTATTGTGTGGTCTAGGGTTGTGTTTTTCGCTCAAATCTACTTAACAGTTAGTGAGGGCAATTTTTTTTCCGCCGGAGAGAACAAAGAAAAAAAAGTTGCCTGTCACCATTCATGGAAATAATTCTATCCAGCCTCACAGCCTGTGCAAATTAACAATGCAAAGCAAATTCTTTAAAAAAAATAAATCTTGTTAGGAAATGTGTTGTAAGACACATGTGTTGTGAGAAAAAAGACACAGAATATGCATGTGTACTACAATCTAGTGTTTATTGTCTTTTTATCTTTCCCCTGAAGCAGAATAAAGCAGTTCATGAAAGGAGCCAGAGAGCAGCGGGCCCAAAGGGGGAGATGACCTGGTCCGGGGCCCAGGTGCACCTGTACCAACCGCAGAAACTTCCCTTACCGCCCCACAGTGAGCATGGCCTGTCACCCCCGACCCGAGACTTGGGCCCACAGGCCAAAGCCAGTGGCCAGGAAGCCAAGCTTAGTCAAGAGATCTGCAGGCTGCAGAAAGAACTGGGGACCTACATTCAGAGGATTGAACAGCTAGCTAACAGAGGTAACAAGAAGGAGAGAGAGAGAGATTGAGTGAGCGTTAAGCACATTGTGTCCAGTTAAGCACAATGTGTCCAGTTAAGCACAATGTGTCCAGTTAAGCACATTGTGTTCAGCTAAGCATGTTTTGTTAATTTGACAATGTTGTGTTCAGTTGACCGTGCTGTGTTCAGTTGAAAGTGTTCTGCTCAGTTGACCGTGCTGTGTTTCGTTGAGCACATTGTGTTCAGTTGACCGTGTTGTGTATTGCAGGACAGCATGTGGAGGAGAGATTGGACCCAGAGGAGGAGCGTCGGGTGGAGATCCGCAGGCAGGAGCAGACAGCCCGCTCTGCTCGTATTATATATGTGCTCCAGCAACAGGTCTGCAACCCGCCCGCATGCTAACATTCTCATACCATTCTCACACTGCGCTGTAAGGACCTGCATGCTAACACACCCACTGCAGGGTCCTGCATGCTAACACACCCACTGCAGGGTCCTGCATGCTAACACACCCACTGCAGGGTCCTGCATGCTAACACACCCACTGCAGGGTCCTGCATGCTAACACACCCACTGCAGGGTCCTGCATGCTAACACACCCACTGCAGGGTCCTGCATGCTAACACACCCACTGCAGGGTCCTGCATGCTAACACACCCACTGCAGGGTCCTGCATGCTAACACACCCACTGCAGGGTCCTGCATGCTAACACACCCACTGCAGGGTCCTGCATGCTAACACACCCACTGCAGGGTCCTGCATGCTAACACACCCACTGCAGGGACCTGCATGCTAACACACCCACTGCAGGATCCTGCATGCTAACACACCCACTGCAAGATCCTGCATGCTAACACACCCACTGCAGGGTCCTGTATGCTAACACACCCACTGCAGGGTCCTACAAGCTAACACATCCATTGCAGGGTTCTGTATGCTAACACACCCACTGCAGGGTCCTGCATGCTAACACACCCACTGCAGGGTCCTGCATGCTAACACACCCACTGCAGGGTCCTACAAGCTAACACATCCATTGCAGGGTCCTACAAGCTAACACATCCATTGCAGGTATGCGTATCCTAGCACTAACTTACCTGCAGCGGCACTAACTCTCTTGCATAACCTTGTGTTTTGTTGGCTTCCCTTGTCATCGTGGTGTTTTTATTTTTGCGTTCTCAACACAGCTGAAATGATTTCCAGCAATTTATCATCTTGTTCTTCTAGCCAGTGCTATAACCACATTTTCACTTTTTTTGTCGCAGGTGAAAGAGATTCAAGAGGATTTAGACAAGTTGCGCTCACAGAAGATAAAGCACACAAAGAAGGTAGGTCTCAAGTGCAGCAGTCCGGATAGCTGGTACAGAGAAAGCGTCGGTGTGTAGATGACAGCACGGTGACTCTTAAGGCAGCAACATTAAACCGATTGCTTTGTGAACATGCTCAACTGATGGCAGTCAATTACTTGGCCAACCAGGTTATTGGTAGAAATGTAATCGGGGCGTGTCTCTCTTTCTACCCCTCCTACAGTCCAGAGCAGTGGACAGGCTAGCTGCGGCTCACAGAGGGGCTGTCCGAGCCATACAGGTCTTCATCAGTCAGCTTCCCGACCAATCGGAGAGGAAGATGCCACCCCATTACAGGGAGCTGGGGCAGCTGATTCGCCAGCTGTCTCTGTGTTCGGCCAAGGTGGAGGCGGGGCAAGGGTCCTCTGTCCCAGAGACGGCTATCGACATCCTGCAGAAAGTGGAGGTCAGGTTGGAGTTTTTGCTTTACGCTTCTTTGCATAATAATGGTGCGCAAATAATTCTTGAACATTTCAGAAAGATAAGTGTCAGTTGCTCATTCTCAAATATACTTGTATATTTATTCACCATGTAGTGACCCGGCTGAAGAAGACCTGAGTTGTACTTGTTGTTTAGCTGGTTTCGCTGTTACATGTGTGTTTGTTTGTCTCTGTTGTTATGAAGGAGCGGTACTAAAGAGCTGTACTGTATCATGCAGGCCCTGGACTCTGCCCTCAGTAAGCAGGAGAGAGCGAGGATCAAGGAGCCGATGGTGAGCAGCAGCTCCCCAGCGAGGCGCAGGTCCCCCGGGGGTCGACAGCACAGTGCCTCCCCTCCCCGAGTGCCGAGAGGGGCGGCCGCCAGGGGCCCCGTTGGGCCCCGCAGACACGCCGCTCTTAAAAAGTATCCACTAGGTGAGCTCCCTGCATACTCAAGTTCGAACCTGCCGCTCTTATAAAGGCCCATCGGTTTGGAGGGAAAACGTTGTCCCTTGTCAGACAGGAGATTGACAGCGGCCCGGCCTGACGGCGCTCTGGACCGAGATGAGGTGCTGAGGGTGGGGCTGGACAGACTCTTACATGCTCGAGGCCTCGGGAGTGGGGCTTCCAGGAGTCATAGAGGCCCCTTGCAGTTGCAGCCTGAGAAGACCAAGATTAGTATGGTGGGAATCGTGCAGGTTGCATTCTTTTTATTTGGTTTTATTCTGCAAAACGATTTGTTTTGGGGAGGGTTTAATAAGAAAAAAGTTGGTGAAAAGAACTTTCTCAAATCTCTTGCCTCATAAGAAGGGCGCCCCTTTGCACGAAGGAAGGTTCCAGAAGCCGACAGTCTCGTCCCGACTGAAAGAGGCGCAGATGCAGCAGAAAGACACCTCCATCCCCTGGATACCTACATCTCCTCATGCCTCTCCTCCACTGCTGTGAGTTCAGAGTGATCATTCAATTGTTACATTAGCTTACATTACTTTACATTATGCTACATCCCATTATATTACATTATGTTACATTGTATTACATTATATTGTGCTACATTACATTACTATGTTACAACACATTATATTGCTTTACATGATGTTACATTATGTTACATTATGTTACATCACATTATATTACGTTACGTTACTTGCAAGTGCAATACCACTAGAGGACTAACACAATAGGCTTGGGCGGGTCCAGAATTCTCGGAGCCGGTTTCGGTTCCAATTCCAATTAAAAACCACGATTCCATGTTAGAACTGGCTCCCCGAGATTCAAGATATTTTCATTGATTTTGGTTGGTAAAAAAATAAATAAAAATTATTTAATGCTTTTTAAAAAAAACTAATATTCCGAACAGAAAATAAAACGCATCACATAAACGTAATACAAATGGAATCGTTGACTATGTGTCTAAATGTGTACTGGTATGCTTGTCAGTGCTTGGTTGTTTTTTTATTGGACAAGCGCCAACATAAACTCGGCCAGACACCATGCGTAACTTTGGTGGACAAAGGCCCGCGTCTATTGGGTATCCCATTCATGATAATGCAGCGTTGCGGTTCTTGCTGAAAACCCGGTCCTGTTAACAAGTCGGTTTTGACTTCTGAGCAATAGATAACGAGTTCTCTGTGAGAGCCGAGTCCCGTGTTGGAGCCGGCTCCCATGCAGGAACCGGCTCCCTCGTAGGATCCAGCTCCCGCGTAACGGAGCAGCGGACATGGCTCCTACGTAGGAGCCGTGAGCTCTGGTGACCAAACCCCATACGCACGTAGATCATGGAGCCGAGGCTAGAGAAATCATGTCCGTGAGTGGACATAAAATCGAAAGCTACTGGAAACCAAATCCACTGGAAAGGAAATTAACGGTGGAGTGACATTCTCACTGGAGAGCCCTAGATTTGTCTCTTATGCTAGTAACGATAGCAACAGTTTGGGCCTAACATTACAGCTGATTCATGAAACCGGTTAAAACATTAAATCTGTAGATAAAAAAAAGTTTGTATTCGGCATGTTACAGCAACTTTAATCTAGCAAACCATTTTTGTGGTTAGAGGTGCAGTATTTATTCAGTTTAGAAATATGAATTTAGTAGGAATTTAGCAAGCTAGGCTTAGTAATTAGCTAGCTGTAAGTTAACGTGAGAAACATAGCTAGCCTACCGACTGGTTGTGTGAAAGCAAGTTAACGTGACTTTTAGGGGTGGGACGATTCAATCCCATAACGATTCGATTCGGTTACGATTCTTTAGGCAAAGGTTCGATGCATTATAACATCTTACATTTGACCACGATTCGATTCGATATAATTCGGTTAGATTAATTTTGATACTTTAAAAAAATGTAATAGGTATGCTAATGTGATTTGATACCGATGCAGACAGCAGTAATTCAATATTCAATTAGAACCTTACGCCAAGTTCACAGAATTATGTTTATTGTTAAGGCATGCCATACATTTTGCAGCTGTCTGCAGCAAATAATGCAGCAATAAACATGACTAACAGTGTATTTTCTAAAGTTGCCCTATTGAAGTTATTGTTTTTCAAACAGTGTCAGACATGGTACCCTAATACCTTTCCTTTATTCACTAAAATGTTTTCTGTATGGTGTATCTAGGTTCCACAACATTCATTAAGTGACTAAATCCCTCTTCTTCTACCGCACTGTATGGTCTAAGGTCTGCAGATGAACGTGGCTATAGCAGATGTCACCTCTTTTGCCCGTTTAGAACTGTTTTTTATTTTATTTTAGTTTTTGTCTGTGTGATATGTAGGGGGGGGGGGTTTGGAATCGGACAGTTAACGTAGTAATAATTAATTGAACGTAAGACATTGGAAATAGTCTTACTATTTTTGTTTTTTGTCTCTAACGTCTACTTGATTTTGAATAGAAAATGGTTTAAATTAAAATATCAGAAAGCACTTTCCAATTAACTGTCTGGACACGGTATGTATATAAAAACTAATAAAAACAAATAAAAGAACTGTTTGGCCATTTCTCCAGGAAAATCTTGATTCCCGAGTTTAGCTTGCTAATCCACTTGCTGTCCTTCACGTCAATGGTGTGTCGTCGGCTCAAATGGTTTATAATGTTTGTGGTGTTGCCTGTGTATCTGATTTCAACTTGGCATATCTTGCATATTGCAGCGGTTTTGTCAAGTACACCCTCCTTCTTTCTAAACCCGAAATGCTTCCATACCACTGATTTTCTGTTCAGAACATCGCACATTTATGTCTTTTGTCGCACTCCAGCAGCTAGCCATTTTGCTCAGATCTGTCCGTCTCATTGTTGCTTGATTCCCGCCTGTCGCTGCTTTCAACTCACGCTTACATGGGGGTTGGAGCAGAAACATGGATTAAAGCTAGTCAAAACAGTTTTAAAAGTAGTCGTGTCTCAGAAATATATTTTTTAAATAATGAAATTAATATTTTTTTTAAATAAATAAATACATGTGCACATTCATTTACAATGCGATATTAATCGATGCTTATCAATTCTAAGCTTACAGATCGATGCAGTTGTATTTACACATTCAGATCGATGCATCACGATGCATCGGTGCATTGTCCCACCCCTAGTGACTTTACATCTGTATAGGCTATATATAGATAACGGTTATAGCTAACGTTATAACTATTACATTATATTATTATTACTAGTGCAGTGCATTATATTATTATTATGATTATTATGTTATGTTATTAGCACATAACACTAGCTATTAGTCCGTTTGCTTGCTAGCATTCCATTCCTAGCTTTGTTTTTGTGTTGCATGGCAACGGCTAGACTGAGGACTATTTTCTCTGCTGCTGAAATTAAATTCATAACGTTAATTAAAAATAGTTTTATTGAAAGTGTACCTTGTTCTTATATACTACTCAAAAGAATTTAATGGTCACAGGAAATTTTTTGATCATTTTTGAAAGTATGTCTTTTTAAGCCAAATAGGGTTAGAATATTCCCCTTTGGGTTGTCATTTGGACTATAGACATCACATTATTATGGGACATGTATTCATTGCACTTATCTTTAGAAACTTTTTAAGTTAACCCAGATTTCCTTTTCATGGATTTGAAGCACAAACTTAGTCAGACTAAACTGATAAACTGCCTCAAAACACCCATTGTGACACCTCATGCACCATTTTCACGTGTTTTGCATGAGTGTCATTCCATGCATGCCATTTTTAGCAATAAAATGGCTGAGCATTTTCCATTCATCACATCATCATTTTGGGGGAGTGCATGACTTTTTTTCATCAGGGTAATAAACTAGTGTCTAATCAAAAGTGTGCGTGCTGTGCACTATGCAAGCAGCCTATGTGTGTGACTGTGCATGAGCAGTCACTCCGAATCGGGTTTTGTGTTTGGAGTCGGCAAGCTGGAACCGGAGATGGGGGGGGGGGGACCCGGCTCTTCACAAAAGTGGAGTCGGGGTTCCGATTCTCATTTTGGGATCTGCCCAAGCTAGCGATGCTAACCAAGAATTATACAGATCCTGATTATATACTGATTACATCCACAACAAGCCATATAAACCATAAAAATATCATAATAACCTGAACTTCTTTATAAAAATATGGTTGCTAGCCCACTAGGGGGTAGGGATGAGAAAATGGTGGGCCCTTAGTCCGAAGATGGCCAGTGATTCTGCTGTCCTGACACTGTGAGAGTGTGTCCCATTACTCACACTTGTGGTTTTTGTAATTAGCCAAGTGGCTACTTGTGTTACCTATTTACGCGAATCGCCCACAGTGTCCAAGTAGGTGTGAAGCCTGCAGTGTGCAGAGGGTTTTAATTGCTCGTTGGGACACCCTTATCAACTCGAACATGATGTTCCCGGTTGTGGCAGCAGTGTTTGTGATTGTCCTCAGCTTGCTGATGAGAAGATGTGAAAATTATAGTACTCCCTGCGGGGAACAAACGTAATTTACTCAGCATGACATTGTGCTGGCTGCTGTTGGCACACGATTCCAGTGGGTGGCTAACCTCTGTACAAATAATTCAAATGCATTCTAATTCATACTGGACATATGGACATGCTTTATGTAGTGACCAATAATAACGTGAATAGCTTACAATGGAATGTTTTCTTCTGCTTGGCGATTCTCCATTTGGGATGACTATTTGTACTCCTGAACATGATGAATTGTGGGATATGCTTGGCTCAAAATAGCGCTCCGAATCGGTATTAGTGTTAGGGTGCATTAAGTGTAGGATAGGTGGACTGTGTGTTGCCATTTTTCAGACATGGGACAGTCTTGCACACTTCAGAGTTGAGATAAGCACACGCAAATGGGACTTACTCCCGAACTTGTGCGTAGCTTTAGCTATTTGTGATTCAGACATTTGACTTATCCGCTGTTTTAAGCATCTTTAGTATATACGCGCGCAGTGGAGATTAAATGAAAATGAGGCGTCTCTGCAACATACGCATATTGAGTTTTCATTTAATCATTTTTTTCTGCACAACTTTGTTCGGGGGGAAAAAAGGTGGTTTATGTCTAGTGCCACCAATAGATGTTTATTAAAAAAATACAGCATGTTTTGCAAAAATGGATATTAGAATGAGTTGCTTATTTTTTGAAAATAATATTAGTCTTATTTTCCTTTGCCTAATCTACTTGCAAGTATCAAAGAGCTGTCATAAAAAGAAAAATATGTAAACATAGGCTATGATTGACCGTCTGGTATATCATACCAGACCAATATTATATGGATTAATTGATAGACAGTGTCTGGATCATACTTGCTTTGACAGAGAGATGATTTTGTAGCCTACTTGAGTCAGCACTGCTGCTCCAAAATTATTAGGAAGCGCAAAGTAACTCCCTGCAGTGCTCCAGGTAAAAATCTCTCTTCTTCCTGGCCACATCTTTCCAGCGTGTGACGGATGCACTCAAAAAATAAATTGTTGGACAGTGGTTGCAAGTAATGGGCTATTATTAAGTATATGTGACTTCAACTGGTCGCATATAGGCTAATTATGTTCAACCACCGTACATGACTTTATTATGTAAATTGTAAAAAATAAAAGATTTAAAACATTTTTTTAAAGTAAATCCAACGATTTATTTGTTTACTTAATAATATTGCGTACAACCACTGTCCAGTGATTATCTTTTTGATTTTGTGATGGGTATATCTCAGTCATCAATAGGAACTATGATCATTTTATCAATGTGATGTATTAAAAGTTCACTGCCTTCCCCATCACGCAAGAGCACCTACGATGCGCAAAGGCAGGATTTCCCAAAAGGCTAATGTGGTTATTAAAGGCACTGTCACTGACACGTTGAAAATGTATACCCCCACATACATTTTTTTTAGTAGAAAGCTGGCAACTGTTTACAGAACGTTATCGTTCATGAGTGTGGATGCTCACATCGTTGTCGTTGTAGTCATAGTTATCATTCTTGGTGTGGACGGGCCTTTACATGCAACAACTTTTTTTTACCTAAATTGCATTTTGCTGTGTGTACGTTCACTTTGGTAAAGTTGGCCCAACGTCTTAACCTGTCTGCCATCAGTGCCACATGACTAGAGCACACAGAACATAAACGGACAACATCGAATGTAATCGCCTGACGCGTGCAACTCATCATCATTAGAAGGAAAAAAAAAAAAAAAACTCGTCATCGTTGGGACCCGAGTAGAAACGTATATTTTACGGTAGGTAATTTGAAAATGCCTGCCAGCTATATTATAATTAATTAAAATTTATTAAGTTCAAGTATCGATAGCAGCACCGTTTGTCCAAGCGCCATTAATACCATTTTATATTGCATTAGTGATTATAATCATATTTTTGGTGATTCTGTGTGGCAAGGTTACCCTGGATTTGTCTGCTTTTACAACAAATCTGATTGTGGATTTACCTGCATTTGATGCAAAACACGCTGAAAAATATGAAAGTATATACTTATTTTTAAATGTAGATTTTTGAAAATCTGGCTTTTTGTTACTTTGCTTGCATAAATTTATGTTCACCCTTTTTGGAATTGATAAGTTATACCAAGAAAGCAATCTTTAAAAATCTGAAAATGACAAAAAAGGATTTATCTGCTTTTGCATCCGAACATATATTCTGTTGTGCCATTGCCCCCGGAGGCCAGTAAATGTACTGCACCATGGAAGACTCCATACAGGAATGCACAGCATGCAGGTGTCAGTTTAAAGAAGCCTGCTGCCATACGGGCCCCACAGATACCAGGGCGGTTCCTGTGCTGCTGGCCGGGTGGAGTTTCTCTGTATACCGTTCTCTTATGGCGCCCCTGTCCCGCATGTCTTTCAGAGTCCAGCCCCAGCCCGACAGCATGCAGCCCAGGTGCCTGTTCACGCAGCTGCAGCCGTCCGTAGACCGAGGGGAGCAGCGCAGCCTCTGCAACGAGCCCAGGGCCCAGGGGCCGGACGCGGAGCAGAGGAGAGAAGCGCATGGTGAAGCCGTTCGGTCAGTCGCTAAAACATTAAAAGGGTGCATTTGTAGCCGCTCCTAAGACTTCTGGTCCGACCCGTTACAAAAATGTCACCCTTAATGAAGCATCTCTAATTCTTTATAAGGGTGTTAAGTCACGGAGGTTTTGCATGTTACGAAAGGCTATAATAGTGCTGCTGTAATGTATGAAGGTTGAATGATGAGCAGCGGTGAATATGCACAGGTAACGTGACAAACATTTATTTAAAATAGGTTAAGGTTCGGTTTTTAAAATAAATCTTGGTTAATGATGGTTTTCACTGCTGGCATAATAGAAGAAAGCGTACACGTCAGCTGGAGCTTGCCCTGCGGCTCTTCATGTTCCAGCTGTTGGCTCTCTGTACTGAATGTAGACCCGTTTCTCAGGCAGGTGTGGGTGGATAAGGAGACAACGCGCAGACTGAGAGAGCTGAACCAACTCAGTAAAGAGGAGTCCCAGCGCATCAATAGGCTCAGGTACTACAGCGGTCTTTCTGATTTCAACGGTCTTTCTGATTATTATTATTATTATTATTATGATAATAGTGTTTATGTCTTATTATAGTCGTGGGAAATTACTCGTGATAAAGCATCCGGTCTAGTGTCTCATCCAGTGGAAAGAGTCTTCCCACCCAGTGGTTCCTCCAGTGGTCCCAAGGTGCTGAAAGGGCTAAAGCTGATACAGATTAATTAAATAAGAGATGTGGCACCTGCCTGATCATTTTCCAAAATGCTACTGCCTGGACGGTATTACTGTATAGGTGGGTCCTGTCTCACACAGCTGTCTAATCATATGTGTGTGTCTGTGGGTTTGTGTGTGTGTGTGTGCGTGCGTGCGTGCGTGCGTGTGTGTGTGTGCGTACATGCGTGTCTGTGTACACATGCGTGTCTGTGTGTATGCATGTGTGTGCACGCACGTGTGTCTGCGTGTGCATGTGCGTGTTCTGCAGGGAAGAGGTGGGCTCTCCAACACTCTGGGCAGAGAGAGCAGAGAGGGAAGCTCGTGACAGACTTCAGCCTCTGCTGACTGAAGCGCAGGTAGTGTACAGAATATTACAAAGCCACGTTTAGAAACTCAATAAACGCACAGATTAAATGGGTATTTTTGTCATGAACATGTCCGGTTTACCAGAACTGGACAAAATGACTCATGGAGTTTGGTCCCTGTGTAACAGCAGATCCGGGAGTCCTGGGACAGGAAGGCTGGATCACTGAGACATCGGCTATCTGAACAGGCTGCTGATAGAGTGAGTTACCCTCGAGCATTCACACAGGCGAATACTGAAAAACACTGTGATGCACAGGCTAATACTGAAACACACTGTAGAGCACAGGCTAATACTGAAACATTCTGTGATGCACAGGCTAATACTGAAACACACTGTAGAGCACAGGCTAATACTGAAACATACTGTGGAGCACAGGCTAATACTGAAACATTCTGTGGAGCACCGGCTAATACTGAAACACAATGTGGAGCACCGGCTAATACTGAAACATACTGTGGAGCACCGGCTAATACTGAAATACATTGTGCAGCACAGGCTGATACTGAATCACACTGTGGCGCACAGGCTAAAAATGAAATGCACTGAGGAGCACTGGCTAATAATGATAAATACTGATAAATGATAAAAGGACTGCAAAAAAATAAATTGCTTATGAAAATGAACTCCAAAAGAATATAAAAAATAAAGGATAAATCTGTCACTTCAAGGTTTCAACAAACAACTAGTTGAAAAAATATTATGAAATATGTGAAAAGTCCGGACTGGGCTTAATGGGTACCCAGTACATTTCTCGTGCAGCAGAAAAAAATTATGCAAAATATAAAATTGCTTTTCAGTTATTAAAATGTAATGGTGGCTAACTGGCCATAATTTCTTTATGAACAAAATAAGGCACACTAACTACTCTTATGGAAAAATAATATACTGCAGTATATAGTAAATGTCTCAAAATTATCGTCAATGATATATTTAAAATATACTGCAGTATATTACATTTGCATATGGGTAACATCAAGTCATAAAGTGAGAACTTGGAGTTTTGACTAAGTTCCGCACATAAAAAAAGTTATACACCTGCATTAAAGCAAGGCTGTAGCCTAATTGTTAAAAGTCCGGTACCGAAGAGAAGAGGAAGGACACTATTTTGATTACACAGTCACGCAAGTGACGGAACAGAGTGGCGCAGTGAATGAGTGACGTGTGTGAATGTTATAACCTGAATGTGTGACATGTGTTGGTGTGATAACCTGAATGTGTGGTATGGGGGGGGGGGAGTGTGATAACCTGAATGTATGGTATGGGGGTGAGTGTAATAACCTGAATGTATGGTATGTGTGTGAACGTTATAACCTGAATGTGTGACATGTGTTGGTGTAATAACCTGAATGTGTGGTATGGGGGTGAGTGTAATAACCTGAATGTATGGTATGTGTGTGAACGTTATAACCTGAATGTGTGACATGTGTTGGTGTAATAACCTGAATGTGTGGTATGTGGGTGAGTGTAATAACCTGAATGTATGGTATGTGTGAACGTTATAACCTGAATGTGTGACATGTGTTGGTGTAATAACCTGAATGTGTGGTATGGGGGTGAGTGTAATAACCTGAATGTATGAATGTGTGTGAATGTTATAACCTGAATGTGTGGCATGTGTTGGTGTAATAACCTGAATGTGTGGTATGGGGGTGAGTGTAATAACCTGAATGTGTGATGTGTGTGTGAATATTATAACCTGAATGTGTGACATGTGTTGGTGTAATAACCTGAATGTGTGGTATGGGGGTGAGTGTAATAACCTGAATGTATGTATGTGTGTGAATGTTATAACCTGAATGTGTGGCATGTGTTGGTGTAATAACCTGAATGTGGTATGGGGGTGAGTGTAATAACCTGAATGTGTGATGTGTGTGTGAATATTATAACCTGAATGTGTGACATGTGTTGGTGTAATAACCTGAATGTGTGATGTGTGTGTGTGTGAATGTTATAACCGGAATGTGTGGTATGTGGTTGAGTGTAATAACCTGAATGTATTGTATGTGTGTGAATATTATAACCTGAATGTGTGACATGTGTTGGTGTAATAACCTGAATGTATTGTATGTGTGTGAATATTATAACCTGAATGTGTGGCATGTGTTGGTGTAATAACCTGAATGTGTGATGTGGGTGAGTGTAATAACCTGAATGTGTGATGTGTGTGTGAATATTATAACCTGAATGTGTGACATGTGTTGGTGTAATAACCTGAATGTGTGGTATGGGGGTGAGTGTAATAACCTGAATGTATGTATGTGTGTGAATGTTATAACCTGAATGTGTGACATGTGTTGGTGTAATAACCGGAATGTGTGGTATGTGGTTGAGTGTAATAACCTGAATGTATTGTATGTGTGTGAATATTATAACCTGAATGTGTGACATGTGTTGGTGTAATAACCTGAATGTATTGTATGTGTGTGAATATTATAACCTGAATGTGTGGCATGTGTTGGTGTAATAACCTGAATGTGTGATGTGTGTGTGTGAATGTTATAACCTGAATGTGTGGTATGTGTGTGAATGTTATAACCTGAATGTGTGATGTGTGTGAATATTATAACCTGAATGTGTGACATGTGTTGGTGTAATAACCTGAATGTGTGATGTGTGTGAATATTATAACCTGAATGTGTGACATGTGTTGGTGTAATAACCTGAATGTGTGGTATGTGGGTGAGTAATAACCTGAATGTGTGGTATGTGGGTGAGTGTAATAACCTGAATGTGTGGTATGTGGGTGAGTAATAACCTGAATGTGTGGTATGTGGGTGAGTGTAATAACCTGAATGTGTGGCATTTGTTGGTATAATAACCTGAATGTGTGGTATGTGGGTGAGTGTAATAAACTGAATGTGTGGTATATGGGTGAGTGTAATAACCTGAATGTGTGGTATGTGGGTGAGTGTAATAACCTGAATGTGTGGTATGTGGGTGAGTGTAATAAACTGAATGTGTGGTATGTGGGTGAGTGTAATAAACTGAATGTGTGGTATGTGGGTGAGTGTAATAACCTGAATGTGTGGCATTTGTTGGTATAATAACCTGAATGTGTGGTATGTGGGTGAAGTGTAATAAACCTGAATGTGTGGTTTTTGGGTGAGTAATAACCTGAATGTGTGGTATATGGGTGAGTGTAATAACCTGAATGTGTGGTATGTGGGTGAGTGTAATAACCTGAATGTGTGGTATGTGGGTGAGTGTAATAACCTGAATGTGTGGTATGTGGGTGAGTGTAATAACCTGAATGTGTGGTATATGGGTGAGTGTAATAAACTGAATGTGTGGTATGTGGGTGAGTGTAATAAACTGAATGTGTGGTATATGGGTGAGTAATAACCTGAATGTGTGGTATATGGGTGAGTGTAATAACCTGAATGTGTGGTATGTGGGTGAGTGTAATAACCTGAATGTGTGGTATGTGGGTGAGTGTAATAACCTGAATGTGTGGTATGTGGGTGAGTGTAATAACCTGAATGTGTGGTATATGGGTGAGTGTAATAAACTGAATGTGTGGTATGTGGGTGAGTGTAATAAACTGAATGTGTGGTATATGGGTGAGTAATAACCTGAATGTGTGGTATATGGGTGAGTGTAATAACCTGAATGTGTGGTATGTGGGTGAGTGTAATAACCTGAATGTGTGGTATGTGGGTGAGTGTAATAAACTGAATGTGTGGTATGTGGGTGAGTAATAACCTGAATGTGTGGTATGTGGGTGAGTGTAATAAACTGAATGTGTGGTATGTGGGTGAGTGTAATAACCTGAATGTGTGGCATTTGTTGGTATAATAACCTGAATGTGTGGTATGTGGGTGAGTGTAATAAACTGAATGTGTGGTATATGGGTGAGTAATAACCTGAATGTGTGGTATATGGGTGAGTGTAATAACCTGAATGTGTGGTATGTGGGTGAGTGTAATAACCTGAATGTGTGGTATGTGGGTGAGTGTAATAACCTGAATGTGTGGTATATGGGTGAGTGTAATAACCTGAATGTGTGGTATGTGGGTGAGTGTAATAACCTGAATGTGTGGTATGTGGGTGAGTGTAATAACCTGAATGTGTGGTATATGGGTGAGTGTAATAACCTGAATGTGTGGTATGTGGGTGAGTGTAATAACCTGAATGTGTGGTATGTGGGTGAGTAATAACCTGAATGTGTGGTATGTGGGTGAGTGTAATAACCTGAATGTGTGGTATGTGGGTGAGTAATAACCTGAATGTGTGGTATGTGGGTGAGTGTAATAACCTGAATGTGTGGCATGTGTTGGTGTAATAACCTGAATGTGTGGTATGTGTGTGAATGTTATAACCTGAATGTATGGTTTTTGGCTTGTGTTAGAGTGTGTAATGCCCTCCTGAATGCTGGTTGTGTTGTGCCGTCGCCCCCTGCAGGCCACAGTGAACGCAGAGCTGCTTAGTGAGGCCATACTGGAGGATGTGCTGGAGGACACGGCTCAGGCTCTGTGGGCAGCGGAGAGGAGCAGGGAGCTGGAGCAGGGAGCTCAACAGCAGCTGCAGGCCCCTACTCTGGAGAGCATGCTCCTTAGGATGGAGGAGATGGAGGTGTGTATGTGTGTGTGTATGTGTGTGTGTGTGTGTGTGTGCGTGCGCGTGCGCCCAAGTCTGTGTGTATGTGTTTGGGTGTATGTGCATGTGGGTGTTTTAGGTATTGTGTATCTACAGATCTATTGAGCATATGTGCATGTGAATAACTTGGTTTTTTTATACTGAAAATGTGTTTTTAGCAGAGGTTCAGAAAGCCCTCCCCAGTATTTTGTTACAATCACCTAGATTTGCTAAGTAGCACATTTATTCAGCCAGAAGATAGAACTAATTAGTGAAATATGGAATGGAAGGGAAGGGTGGAAGAAATGCATGGCAGGACCCCTGGATTTTACTCCTCTGTTTTTAGAAACTATTTAAACAGACTGACTGCACATTTCTGTCTGTGCTTACATGTGTCGCTCTACCCTCATACACACACACACCTCTACTCTCTCACTAACAGAAAGACCAGGAGGCCGTGCGTCTGCGCTTTGCTGACATTTCATACTCCAACCTTCTGTTCAGAACAAAGCATGATGGGACAGGTGAGTGCATGATAAAGGCAGAACTATCATTCTCAACAGACATCAAACTCTCAAGGCAAATCCAGACATGCTGGTTAACCCATGCTTACTCCTATTCTTCTCTTCTCTCCTTCCCTCCTCTCCTCTCTTCTCCACTCTCCTCGCCTCCTCCGCTCCTCTCTTCTACCCTCCTCTTCTCTCTCCCCCTCCTAAGGTTCCCACAGCTTGGCTCCAGACGGCAGGCCTTCCTCTCCCCAGCTCCTGCGTCTCAGCAGGCCAGCCCTGAAGAGAGTGGCTGCTGCAGACATATTGCTGGAGAGCCCAGTGGAGGCTGGGTGAGTGGACTGGCTTGATCTGGCATTTTTGTTGTTTTGCATGTGTGGATACCTGTTTCAGGTATGGCTGTGCTCACAGGTAAGCTTAAAGAACTGCTGTTTGCCTGCATCCCTACAGACCACACACACACACACTCACACTCTCTCTCATGCACACACACACACACACACGCGCACACACACAAAATCTCTCTCTGTCACACACACACTCTCACGCACACACACAATCTTTCTCATTCTCATACACACGCACACACACACGCAATCTCTCTTTCTCTCTCTCTGTCATACACACACACACACACACACACACACACACACTTGCATCCCTGCGCTCTGCCAGTCGGTTGGGTGTGTGTACAAGTGAATATCCCACCTCCTCATTTTCTCTTAGGCATCTGCCGTGTTTATTTTCTGTGTGCCGGACACTGTAAAACTGCAGTCAATCTGTCCAGTGGGAAGTGTGCTGATGTAAGCCTGTTAACTCGCATGTCTATAAATCACTTATAATAGTGCTAGTGCTGTTGATTTATCACCTGCTTCTTTTATGAGGGTCATTACATTGTCATATTTATCTGGAGTTATGTCAGAGGAAAAAAAAGGCCAGGAGGGGATTTTCTACTTTGGTTCCAGTAGTTGTTGGAGCTGAGTAAATCCATTTTCACACACACACACACACACACACACACACACACACACACGCACACATCTGTCTCTCTTTCTCTCTCTTTTTCTTACACACAAATGCAGAAAGACAAAGACAAAGACACCTGTAGAAAATAAAGCTTGTATGGCAATGAAAATTTGAATGCAATGTTTTTCCAGAAATGCAGGATAATTTCCTGTGTAGTTTGTGACACATCCACAAGAGGGAGCTTGTGGTCTTATTTGGATATCTTTAATCTTACGCCTGAGTCCCAACTCATGAAAATAGTGATTATGGCTGCTGTTTGCAAAGAGGTGTTGAGAGATTTTTATTTGGCTGCGTTTCCGTTTGCTAATCTTCTTTTGCTGACATTTTTTAATGTGTTTGAACAGTGATTAAGTGAGTACGTTTTGGAAGCTCCTATTGCGCACAGTTCCTGATTATTGTGTACTGCTCATTACTTGCAGGCTAAACTCTCATTACTGCTGTAATGAGCATCCTGTTCACCACGTCCTGCAGGGTATTTGTGAATACACACAGACAAGGAGTATGCAACTACTGCAGATGTACACTATGACAAACTATTATCTCTCTCTCACATACACACAAACGCACACAACCACACACATGCACATGTACTATACACACAATCATGCATACATACACGTATGTGAATACATAGACATACGGATGTATGCACACGCTCACACACGCACAATCGTGCACATACACATGCATGTACTATGCACACATTCTTGAATACATGCACGTTCACGCATACACATACAGTGAGCACCATAATTCATTGGACAGTGACACATTTTTTGTTATTTTGGTTCTGTACTCTTTCACTGAGTTTGAAAGGATACAATGACAATGAGGTTGAAGTGCAGACTGTCAGCATGTTACACTATTTCTCTTTGGGCCAATCGATGTGTTCCTTGGCTAATTTTAACCGATTCTGCACATGCCATTTTTTCAACAATGGTGCTTTACGGGGGCTTCTTGCTGATAGCTTAGCTTCGATCAAACGTCTTCTGACTGTAACAGCACTTACAGGTAATTTTAGATCATCTTTGATCTTTCTGGAGGTGACGATTGGCTGAATCTTTGCCATTCTGACTATTCTTCGATCCTTTTTAACAGTAGTTGCTCGTTTTCTTCCGCGTGTTTCGGGTTTTTGTTGCCATTTTAAAGAATTTGAGATCTTTTTAGCTGAGCATCCTATAATTTGCTGCACTTCTTTATACGTTTTCTCCTCTCCAATCAATCAACCTTTTAATCAAATTACATTGTTCCTCCGAACAATGTTTGGAGCGGCCCACTGTTTTGTGAAACATTTTCTTCTCTTCTTTTTTAATAAAGGACAATTAATGACACCTGTTTTTTCGCAGAATTAATGAATTCTCTAATTAAACTCCACGCTGCTATTATTTTGAACACGCCCCTTTCAATGAATGAGTCAATTACTCAGAACAAGCAGTGTTTATATTACACTACTACATCTACAAGTAAATTATTTGCCATGCAGAAATATCACTACTACTAATAACAGTGGTTCATCAGATTACTGATGTTGTACTGCTATTTTTTTTAACACAACTGTACATCCATATCGGATGAACCGTTTAGAAATTATAGAACCTTTTGTATGTAGTCTCCCCGATTTTCGGACATCAAAAAATATTGGACAGTTTAACATAATGTAGAATAAAGTAATCATTTTTTTATATTCGGTGGCATATCCTTTGCATGCCATGACTTCCTGATGTCTGTGACCCAACAATATCAAAAGACTCTTGATATCTTATTTTCTGGTACTCAAGCGATACTATAACCTCTCTGCATTTGAATGGGCCTCTATGGGATTTGGGGGGTGGGACTAGATTTAGCTGTAAACTATGCTGGAACAGTAAGGAATACATGGTTGGCGAAATGGCTGTAAGTCATCAAGGGACTGAGGTATGAAACGAGCCTCAAACCATCACTCTGCTGCCAGATATGCAGTAGATATGGATGGATCAATTTAAGGGTTGTTTCTCCTGACAGATTTTCCTATTGAACGCTGGAAAAATAAGTCAGGAGAAGTTATCCATCCATATCTACTGCATATCTGGCAGCAGAGTGATGGTTTGAGGCTTGTTTAATACGTCAGACCCTTGATGACTTGGAGCCATTTAGCCAACCGTGTGTTCCGTACTGTTCCAGTGTAATTTACAGCTAAATCTAGTCCCCCCCCCCCCCCCCCCCCCCCCCCAATTACCATAGAGATCCATTCAAATACAGAGAGGTTATAGTTTCTCTTGTAGGAGTACTAGAAAAGACGATATCAAGAGTTTTTTGATATTGAGAGTCACGTGATCATCGCGAGGGATGTAGAAGGTTTCGATCGTCGCTCCGCAGAATCCCCCCAAAGTTTAATAACATTTTCATAATTTATGCTACTTTTTAACGTTTTCGGTCGATTTCTTTGTTTTCTAAAAGCTTTTTACACACTGTGATGGCGGTGAGCTCAAGAAACGTGGCTGGCAAACAGTCGATAACTTCTTGTTTAGTTGACAATAAGGAGCTCGCTGAGCTAGTTAAGCTAGCAGTTGCAGAAGCTACAGTCAAGCCGGAAAGTCTGCCCACCCCTTTCACCTTCTCCATGTTTTATTACATTACAGACATATTCTACAATTTTTTGTCTCAAAATTCTACACAAAATAGCCCATAATGACAAAGTGAAAACATGTTTTTAGAAATTTTTGCAAATGTATTAAAAATCGAAAACTGAAATCTTTAATTTACATAAGTATTCATACCCTTTGCTTTAACATATTTTTAAAGTATCATATTTAATATTTGGTCGCATATCCTTTGCATGCTGTTACTTCCTGAAGTCTGTGACCCATCAACATCAAAAGACTACGTATAAAGAAGTGTCCCGTTTCTTGGAGAGTTGGGGTGGGATGGATTTCTCTAGGTATTCTCGTTTCATATTGTGGTCGGATCGCTGCACTGCTTAGAGTCTATATTATTTTTCTTCTGTTTCCGAATGTACTGCAACACACATTAGTTATTGGTAGTCAACATAAGTAGTATACATGTAATCAGCTGGAACGTAAATGGGCTGAATGGCCAAATTAAGCGTACAGCCTGCTTAGACCTCTTGCGCAGACAACGTGTGTATGTTGTCTTTATACAAGAATCTCATCTCACTGTAGACATTCGTTGCTTTTCGAACAAGCACTACTGCGTGGCCGCATCTGCATTGCTGGACACCAAAACTAGGGGCTCATTAGTAGTACTGAAATGTAATCTCTCAATTAATATATTAGAAAAATTTGGTTGTGAGGATGGTAGGATTTCTTGTATCAAGACTATTATATCTGGGCGCAAATTCACTTTTATTTCTGTCTACGCTCAAGTTTTTTTCAAATCTAACTACAATCTTACTGCATCTTCAGGATTTCTCGCTTGTTCTTGGTGCAGACATGATTTTTTTTGTGAACCTAACATTGGATAATTCTGTTCAGCGCTCCACGTCCACCCAGTTACATGCATCTAAAGATTTTCTGAACCTGTTTGTCCGCGCTTAGTTTAACAGATCTATATCGCACTATTAATCCCACATCTAAACAATACACTTTACCCGGCGTGACATCAGAATGTTTCTAGAATAGATTATATACTAGCTTCATCTGCATCTTTTTCTGAGATACATCATGTTGTAATCAAACCCTGCTTTCTCAGATCACAGTATTGTCTCAGCGCATTTCACGCTCCTGGGCACGCCTTCCGAAGCACCACGTTGGCGGTTTAATGTCTCGCTTCTCAAAAATGATCTCAAAGATTTTTGTGTCTTTTTCAAAGAAAAATGAAACACCTTTATAGGTTTTAATGCAGGCTCAGTAGACAACTCCAGATTTTTATGGGATGCCATGGGACTCCACAATCTCGTTTTCATCTCACCTTAATAAAAGTAGACTAACTGAGCTGGAGAATACTCTCACCCAACTTGAGGCGCAACAACAAATCACATACTCCGAGGCTTTACAAGGGAGAATAGCTGTGACAAGAACTGAATTCAACTCTTTGATTAGAACACAAGATTAGAACGTCTATTAACGAATGACGCAACAATAGGCCTGTGGGCTGACGCAACAATAGGCCTGTGGGCTAACCCTAGGACTAAACACACAGTTCCACAAAAACATTGTACCAAATATACATCTTTACAACATTTACATTTATTTGTTTATGCAGACGTTCACACTTTCACAGAAGTAATGTAAGCAGCAAATACCCCCTAGCCTATAACGTTGATTTAGCTACAGTTCGCTAACGTCATTGCTAACCAAGCTGTCCAAATGAGCTAACTACGGACTGACAGAAAATATAATATACACAAGCGATTGTGATATAGCGATTACACTTTACAATGTTTTACATCACGGGTAAACTCATCCGTGATCAAAATAATTGACGAAATACTCGAAAAAAACGCATTTTCGAAAAAAATCCGGCAGTAAGCTAATATTGTTCTTCCGCATTCAACCAAAGATGATGCATGATGAAAAGATACTCCACTTGCTCCCAACTGTAACCATATCAATTCTCAACCAAGTTAACCTGGAAGTGAGTTATCTTGTCACGTTATCATCTTTGGTTGGACCAGAGATGACGTTGAATGGCTGCGCCCGTGTTATTAGCTTTATCAGAGATCAATAGCATACTCCGGAGCAGAAGGTGGCGGTAATGCACCAACAAGCTGGATGCCAACCGCCGTAAAAAAAACACGAAGAAGAATAGCATCTCATAGCATCTCATAGCATATGGTAAGCAGTAACGTACAACCTTCAAAAATGTACTTTACCAACATCATGGGTGTCCATTGCAATGGTTGCTTGAATCGGAACACGCCATTTGTAACAACTATTTAAAAACATGCGAAAAATATTTAAAATAAAAACATTTTCACCACACAATTAGCTGACAGATATTTTTATTGATGCAAATGAAAGACAGTGCAGTTAGCTTCGGAGTCAGATGATGACTGACGCCTCACACATACTGAGAGTCATCTAGTGTTGTTATATATTTATATATATAGTGTAGGCTATGTATATGTATGTATGCGTGTGTGCTAATATTAGCGAACTCTCAACCGTGCGAAGGCTACTGCTGTGACGTAACAGTAGAATTATAGAACACCTGTTGCACACAGAAAAAAAACAAAAAAAAACTCACGCTTTGGGGCTGTTGAAAATATTTTGGAACTTACGTGCGAAAGGGTTAAGAGATTGGCATTCTATGCTGGTACTTGACCTAGCTTTGCCTTTAAAACCCTTTCGCGCAGATGGCACATTTGGTCAATTCTCATCTATTTAGGGGGTTCTCTGTTTAAGGCTTTATAACTCCAGGTGTGAGCATCACATAAATTGGTAAATGGCTTAAATGAAACAAGACGGGTGTACCATTTACAATACGAATTTAGATTTGTTTATTTTCATAATTTAAGTAAAAATAAAGTGCTACAAATGCAAAGAAACTTTGGGAAAATGCAACAAAATAAGGAGAGCTACATAAGTGAAACAGGTAAATATATACAATTCATCAGTATGATCAAAGTTTTATACGCAAATCCCTGAATATATACATTTCCTGGATCATAAACTCCATGTCAACAAGTGTGCAAAATCTGAGGATGATATGCAGAACTACTAAAGGTCTATGATGCTAAATATAGGCAGTGTACTCTGGTGTCCATTAGTGTCTCCAAATCTATCCAAATGGCTTAATTGTGCACTGTTCTCAATAAAATAAAAAAAAGATATTTCACTACAAATCAACAGTTTTGGCTCATAAAACTAACTTTTGCATCATTTTCAAGTGGGAATGACTATTTTCATCAGTATAGGGGGTAGATATATATGGGTCCAAAATACAATAAATATGTATAAAATTTGTTTTGTCCATTATAAAGAATATACATTTGCTTCTTCTGATGGATTAAGATAAAGATATTGATATCACAGTGTTACATACACTTAAATATGTAGCCTAATCATTCACTCATGTACCTCAATAAAACATCACTTTTTCCTGTACTCTACAGTATGTATACTTTTGCCCAGAGATTGCATTTTACAGTAGTTTTTTTTTATGTTCCTTACGTTCCATTCATAATGATGCCACAGAAAATCTTTACCTTAATCTACCACATATCAGCGCACAGAAAATTTGAATGAGCATTTGCCATGCCATAAGTATATACGCCATAGCCTATATTATGTACGATAACATAAAAATAAAATGGTATTCCAGCGTCTGCAAAATCAAAATTCATGTTCAATGAAAATCGGTAGCCTAGTACATAAAAAATAAAATTAACGATTGCGCTACAGTATGTAAAATGCACTCAAAATGCGGCCTATCAAAAGACGGTGCTCGAGTGGAAAAACGAATGTACATGTAGCCAGCGAGACCAACAGCATTTTAGACGCAAAACATATTGCAAAAGGGAATACTCCCCTCCCTAATGCGTTTTCTATAGACCGTGCGTAATATGAGACCGTGAAAACGAAAACTGCCGTTAAGCTGGGCTGCAATTCATTTTTCGAAGCACAAAATAAGATGTTGCATATACCGCTGCTAAGGTTATAATGTACTCTATTGGATAAAAGACCCGACAATTAAACCAGAATACACTCTAATGAATGAGACAGGCTTGCAGGGCTTGGGGGGTATTACGAGTCGACGTTTCAGATAGTGTAATAGCGGTATAAAGTGTTGTATATTTCTCAAACGGATTGTACCAGACGATAAATGACCACTGAATTTTGAAAGGAACATATGTATCTATAAAAACAGTGGTATGATTGTATATTTATTTCATATTTAGTAGCAGATATTCATTGTAGAATATGTGGTACAATGAGACTATAATTTCATGTTTATTTAGCAATAAACTTAAGGCTTTTCACTGCATTTTTGGCATATGATCAGGCTATTGTTGGGTTTATCTTGTTGCTATGACGGAATTCTAATTTTATATGATGAAAAAATATATTTATGAACTCACACAAAGACGCTATTGTCCACTATGTCACGCATGGGTAGGTATAGACTGGGTGGGGGGTGCTTGTTAAATGGACTTGC